>OZ007542.1:3925834-4567499 GCA_963931895.1 Eupithecia pulchellata | reverse complement strand
AAATCCTCCACAGCAACTCCCAGTCAGCAGCAGCAGCGGCGGCGGCGGCGGCGGCGGCCGCAAGTGCACGTCTGCAAGCCCCGGGCAGCGGCGGCGGCGGCGGTGGCGGCCCGAGCGGGCCCAGCGGAGGACCCCCCGGCGGACCACCCAACATGATGTCGGACCAGATCAACGAATACATCCGCGTACCGGACAAGATGGTTGGATTGAGTAAGCATAAACAAACACTATAGAGGTCTATACTATTTTTTTTCCTCTTTTATACTGCGTCTTGGCGATCTGTTTATAAAAACAGTAATCCAATTGCTCTATACTAATATTATAAAGAGGAAATTTTTAATTGCTTTTTTGAGTAGGCTACTAAACTACTGGATCGATTTGAATAGTTCTTTCACCATAAGAATCCTACATTATATCATATGAACATAGGCTAGATACTTAAAAAAATGATAGGGATTTGTATGGAAATGTCAATAATGCGACCCAAGGCGTGTACAAATGTATTTTTTAAGTAGGTACTTGTGTGAAGGGCTAATCATTTATGACAGTTGGAGCTCGTTCAGACACGCTAGAACCGTCTTTTTAACCGCTAAATTGTGTTATGCATTCAAAAAGCGACAGTTGGTAGGCGGGCCCCGCGCGGTTATGTCTGAACGACTACGACAATACGTGCCCGCCATATCTGAACGTAGACGTACACATAGGGTTAATTCATAATTAACCCTATGTGTACGTCTTTAATTCATTGGTAGTTGGTAAATCTGTTTTAGTTCTCTAGGAACTAATAAGAGTAATGTGTCGGAGACTTATCTCACTTCACCTATGAAAAGATGCTTACATTCAGTAATTAATTATTCACTCATTTAGCACAAAAATTAAGCAAAAAAATGGTGGCTCTTAATAATAATAACTTTCCACCTACCATCGTGGTCTCTAAACGCTATTGCAACGCAGCAGATAAATATCAAGATACAACAGGGACATAACAGGGATTGGACACTAGAAATATATAATAACACTTTCTATTATTAACAGTAATCGGCCGCGGCGGCGAGCAAATTACTCGGCTTCAGGCGGAATCCGGCTGCAAGATACAAATGGCGCCGGATTCTGGCGGCCAGCCGGACCGGATGTGCACTCTTACTGGATCGCGGGAGCAGATACAACTCGCTAAGTACGTATTATTACTTAACACTGAGGCCTTCGCCACACTTGGAGGAAATTCCGTCGTTGATCTTCCGCATCGGAACGCCAATACATGTTATTGCATACGTATGACTATAATGGACAAACGTCGCGGAAGATCGGTCGTACATTGTATAATAACGGATTTACCGCAAAGGAAGTTCGGCGTCGGAATTTCCGCCAAGTGTGGCGACGGCCTAATAGCTTATTTCTAACCGCTGGCAGAGAGTGGTGCTTGAAGTTTGTGTCCAGGGCATCATAGCTCCAAGATTATGATTTAGCTTTGGTTTTGTTTAAAGGAGACTGGAAAACCGGGGCCCTATTCTGTTTAACCTATCAAATATATAAGCTACACCTTTCATTTTCTAAGTTCGATTCTGCGATGACGTCATTGTTTTAACAGAATTGTGCCTCAGTGCAGCCATTCTTAAGTAGATGGTTCAAAGTAAAATAGGTGTTTGTACCTTCAAGTGGCTACTGCGACCTCATAGATAGACAATATTAAAACAATTGTAGTTATTTTGTTACTGCAATGAAGAGACGAAAAGGGTATCTTTGAGGTCGTAATACGGTGCCTGAAATGTGCGTAGCTTAGGTCCAATTTCACCGTTTGCTAACGCATTCACTGCCCAGTCTCGGCAGTGCACGCGAATAGAAGTGCTTACCTGCTGGACATGCAAATAGACATGTATGTGGGTCTTCAAAGTATTAACTTTGTTCAGCATGAGGCGGATCTACATGCGCTAAGCGCTGAACTCTTTTTACCACTTTCATGGTCCAAGACGCTATGTTATGCAAGGTATTATGCCTTCTATAATCCCGACAAGGTTTTAATTTTAACATCACAAAAAAACTTAACATCCCGACAAGGTTTTAATTTTAACATCTCTGCCCGTTTACGAAAAAAATAGAAAAAAATCATTTAAACCATACCAAAAGTATATCAAAAAAACGTATTATATACCTAAAACAGGTTTAAAATCACCCAAAGAACTTAATTAAAAAAAAAAACCTTCATGTCCAGATTTCATTAATCCAGTGTACGGCGGCGCGGAGACAAGGCAGTGAATTTCTTAAATTAGGTCTTTATTTTGCTGAGTTTATCTTATTTTAATCGCGTTCAATAGCAACTTGGGTGAAATTGGACCTAAGTTATTGATCAATAGTGCCCTTATTCTCAAAACCAAGTGATCTTATTGGTTTAATTAAAGCTTTCCGCGCCTTAGCATATCACAGCACTAATCTCGTATAATGGTACTAGAGTATACCGCTGCATTATCTGAAATGGTCCCGCATCTTATATCAGTCATCTAGTACCTATAACACAAGCTCAGCTTAACTTGGGGCATGATGCTTGTGGATTGTCCGGTATTATTTATTTCTTACTTGCACGCATAATTAGTAAACGTTCGTAAAATTAACAAGCATGTTGCTTGCCTTGTAGTTTCTATTTAGATTTAAGTGAAGAGGCCTATTTCACCAGATTCGAACTTCCGGTGATATTGGCCCTGGGTAATTGAAATTGTACCTTATGGTTATGGTGAATAAAGTTACTTATAAAGCATGTTATGGGAGATTACATCGCTGAAAAGTATTGGTTGCGGTAACACGTAAGGCTATGTTCATATGAAGGAAATTCCAGTCTTCCAGTTTAGTACAAGACATAAAAGTAGAGTTACAAATCATTGTTTATGGTAGAACAGTAGTTAGGCTATTATTTGAAATATCTATAAAATTACACTAAATCATAAATTTGCAAGTAGAATTTTCTCTAATAACAGCTTGCGTTCTTTGTTTGCCTAACAAACACACACAAAATGACTGTAATAACTCCTGTAGGCAACATATCTCTATACACTGTAGTTTAGGTAGCTTTCATCATGTAGAAAAAAATCACGTTAGAATAGAGTACGGTTTCCACATATAACTAAAAAACTTAGGTAAAAGTACGTCATTTAAGTAATAGTAGATGAAGATTAAGGAGATAACCACAATAATAGTAACACATCGCTTCTCCGCAGTCGGGCTTACTCTTAACACAGGTAGCTGAGCTCCCAACATCATCTGAACATAACCTTACCTGCATGATATTAACCCGCTTAAACGACCATGCGATTAATAAAAAGAGAAATTTTATTCATCAGGGAACTAGTTAATCAAATCGTGAATCACAGAGGTCGAGAGAACGCCCCCATGACGGAAATGGGCGGCGGTGGCGGCGGCGGGGGGAATATGCCGCCGATGCAACGCGGCGGCCTCGGCGGGGGACTTGCCACTACCGTAAGTCCACTCGGTTGCCTGGAAATCGCTTTAAGCGATAAGGCCGCCAATTCTGTTACCTCTTATTATGTCTTAGTCATAAGTTTTTAGAATAAAGAATTATTATCTTATCTAATCCACTTTCATATAGGCTGTACTGTACCACAAATGTCTGATTTACTGAACGCGTTGGCCTATTATATACTTTTTGTAGGTGTAGCGCTGTTTCGCACCAAATTGTTCGCACCACAAGTCAAAAGTAAAAATAATTGTGTCGTTTCTCACCGGCGGTTTTTAAGATTGTCGTTTCAACCCAAAAATTTGTAAAAGAGCCTAAGTGAACTAAAAGTGTGGAAAGGTACAGTCAGAGATAAAAACATCCCTAAGTATCCAGGGTAGGTCATTTGGCATCAGTCTGACAGCTGTTCGAGAGCGCTTCGATATAAAATCCGGTCACAGATTTTATACAACTTGCTGAATTGGACGCTACTACGAGGTAAGGGGAGGCAGCAAACAATTTACTTACATAGATGTCCGCGGTTTCTACGCTTCTAGCTCTACGCTGTTTTGGTAAGCTAAATGTTAGGATGAATTTCAAGTCGATATAAACATGTTTGACAAGTACTTAATCGAACAATATAAAATTCAACACTGTATGATATAGACACATCAGCCATAGGCTGCATTTATTTGTTAATAGACATCAATAAATAAATAATAATTTCTCGCCAAAGTTAATAATGCGGGTTGGGGATCGCAGTTCGGTGTAGTTGTTCTGCAGAAGGCGCTGCTGCCCGCCCCCCGCTGTGTTTCCCTTAGTCGCCTCTTACGACACCCACGTGGGGATTATGGGCAATAACCCCCACATAATGATGCCATCTATGGCGTTCATTAGGGGAGGCCTATGTCCAGCAGTGGACTATTATAGGCTGGTGATGATGATGATGAAAGTTAATAATAAAATATATACTAACGACACTTGGCAGGCGCTGTGAGATATCTTCCACCACATCAGCTCACAACGTTATTCATGTATTAATTTCTTCAGGAGGAGATAATGTTACCGGGGCCGAAGGTCGGCCTCATTATCGGCAAGAGCGGGAAGACGATCAAACAACTGCAGGAGCAGTCCGGCGCTAAAATGGTGGTGATACAAGACGGGCCTAACACGGAATATGTAAGGATATCTATAAATAAATCATGCCAGACAATCCACACAGCATCATCTAGCCCCAAGCTAAGCAGAGCTTGTGTTATGGGTACTAGATGACTGATATACATAATACAATATTATTACATATATAGATATTTTTTATTATACATAGAAAACGACTTATATTATTTTTAAATAATATAATATTATTAAACTACTGGGACGATTTGAAAAATTCTTTCACCAGTAGAATCCTAAGTTTTCCGTGATGAACATAGGCTATAGAATATTTTAAAAATAGGGTTCCGTATGAAAAAATCTATTTTTGTTAAATATCCGTGCGATGCCGGGGCGGACCTCTAGTAAGTAATAAGGCGGGGTTCAACGCTTGCAGACCCGATGCTCGTTGGGAGCTTGTCTTAAGTGGTGACTAGAGCTCCCTAGACCAAGACCTAAGTTCCTTTTGATGATAGTTGATACAACGAATCGATTCGAAAAATGAGTCATTTTTCTATTTCATTTTGGTTCAGCGCCTCTAGCGCATATTAAACTATGTAAAACCGAGACGTCACAATGACGTCTCGCTACTACAGTCAAATTGACGTCAGGGCTCTGATGAAGATCGTGGTAAGTGCAATCCATACCGGGTTGCACAAAACCCTGTAAATGGACTGTAAAATCCGTAACTATGGACTGTACTCAAAAAGTTACATACGGCAACTACGTAATACAATGTTTTTCACTTCTTCCACTATTTCACAAAATATTGATGTAAAGAGAAAATCACTAACACCTATTTTAGAAAGAAAGTTGTTTAAATCTGAAATCTGTATCAATAACATAAGCTGCTTACTTAGAGTCTAGATGATACTGTGTGAATTTAGTCCAACACAATTATGATTTCTTCCCCAGGAAAAACCCCTACGCATCTCCGGCGACCCATCAAAAGTGGAGATTGCAAAGCAGCTGGTGTTTGAGTTACTAGCGGATAAGGATATGGGAGGCGGCGGCGGAGGGCCCAGGCCGCCCTTCGATGACTTTCAAGGACCTGATCAAGGGAACGGACTCGGTTCTAACTCTACTGAGGTATTGAAGGCATATTCATTGTGCGTGTGAAAGTAGCCTTAGACTAATTTCAGTCGATTTAGACTATTGCGGTCGCACAATGCGTTAGCACCAACATATTAAAAAAATGTGATAAATTATGTTGCATGTAATTTTATATTATTTATTACAAAATAATCATGTAATACCAAGATAAACCTCACAAGGTACATACCTTGTGAGGTTTATCTTGGTATTACAATAATTAACAAATTTTATAAAGGATAATTCAATTTATAAATGAATTCCTGAATATAATTAGCGCTTCAATTAGCTCAAATAAAATTATGTATGAATATTATTATTAATTATCATAACGACTCTAAAAATATGTTGATTCTTACTCAAAGCCCGCACGCATTACTTACACATCTGCAAAAATTAACAGGACTACTTTAAAGTTCAAATCCGCTCAACAGGTTCTAGTCCCGAAAGTGGCGGTTGGCGTTGTTATCGGCCGCGGAGGAGACATGATCAAGAAGATCCAAGCGGACACCGGGTGTAGGGTGCAGTTCCACCAAGAAAGAGACGACGGACCTGGCGACAAGAGGTTAGAAGGAGATGCATATACACTAGCCTGCAAAACTAAGTATCACACTTTTGGTGTGGCAACTTTTATAGAAGATATACTTTCGAAATGAAAAGAACCAACCTAATTGAGCGCGACTGGGAGCTAGGCAGGCCAGTCCGTAGCCACAGACCACCAACTATCAGGGTACTAAAACAGACCCTGATAGAAGAAGGATATTCCCCAGAATCGACTCTGAAACCTAGTGATTAGTATGTTAAAAGTGTGATACATAGTTTTGCAGGCCAGTGTATATTGATTAGAACAGAAAAGTTTATGGTAGGAACCAAGATAAATACAATTTTAATAAGAATAATAGCAGATCATGATGAAAATATGCTCAAATCATTTTGGTATTACGTTTGTATATATTTGGGAAATTCATCTGTGTCGCCTGACTTTTAACTGCAATCAAACTAGTTTAGTTAAGATGGCCATCCTTTTATATCAATCTTAATGAAGGGGACGGCAATGAGTTTAATTGCGTTAACCCTTAAATGGCCCGACAATTTATTTTCACAAATGCTATTCATATTATGGTTTAAGTCATCATTGAACGCTTTAGTTCTGTTAAATTATTTTAGTTTTGCGTCATCTCCATGTGCAATTTATTGACTCTAAATATTTTTACAGATGTTACTTACAAGGCAAACCCAGCCAAGTCGACCAGGCGAGACAAATGATTGAAGATTTAATAAGCAGTGTAAATGTAAGTTGATTTATATACATAAGTCAGAAATATTTTTTTATTATTATTTTGCGCTAACACTTGTATATTATGTATGTTGAATTGTCGATAAGTTATCATAAAGAATAGAATCCTTGAATATTATTTTATTAGTCAGATAGGTAGACATTAGCCACTGGAGTAAGCGTGATTCACCGTAACCGATCAGAGCGTGACGGTTCAACCAGTTTCCATCACTGTTCAAAGTTCTCCTAAATAATGTTCACTCAAACCATTTTCTGTACCACTTTTAAACTGGTAGTCTAGATTATAAATCTTATGTAAATGTGAACAGAGGCGTGAACAAGACAACAGAGGCATAAGAAGACCCACCGGCGCGAGGAACGGCGATCGCGGCGACTTCCAACCCTGGCAGGACCAGCCTGAGATCAGAGTTACCTTTACTGTTAGCAACGTCAAGTGCGGGCTTATTATTGGTAGAGGTAAGAGATTTCATTTGGGGGTTTATTGCTCATAATAATAATGCCATCTATGTCGCTCATTAGGGGAGGCCTATGTCCAGCTGTGGACTATTTAGGCTGATGATGATGAAGTGACTTCAAATGATATCATTGATGTAGTTAAACACTACAGAAAAAGTTTCCGGAGATTTTCTAAGTTATTTATAAGTTGTAAAATATTACTAGAAGACATAATATCAGCCACATCAATAAACGCTTTCAAAAACAGTCAACTGTCAACGTCCCCTACCGTCACTAAATCGACATTATCGTACATCGTGCTCCATTAATAATTGCTAAAAGAGTGTTTAAAGTAAAAATCCAACTAAGTAATTTATATCGTGGTGAACCTCCTACGACGCTCCTTGTGGTGTTTTCCCCTTCGTAATTCATCAAAGATTCAGTGAGTAATCAACAAAAATATTTCGCATGATTTGTGCACTCTCAAAAACCTGACCTACGACAACTCGCAAAGTGCTCGCTGTGTTACTGCATACCACATAGTTACTGCGCTGATCGCTCCGCATATTCGGTGCAGCATCTGCGCCTGACACCAATTAAATAGCAAAAGCATAAGCCTGTTGCTAGTGATTGCATAGCTAAAGGTCGCAATGGACAAAACTTGTTTTGGATGTAAAACTGCTATTCCCGGCAAGGAACATATGAAATGTGAGGGCTGTAAACAAAAGTATGACTTGTCTTGCGCTGACTTATCACCCAAACGCTTTAAAAAGCTTACACTAGAATACAAGCGAAATTGGAAGTGTCCAGAGTGTAAATGCAAGATTCCGAAACGGGATAACAGTAATACGCCTGTTCGTACGCTGCCATCAGTAGAGACACCGCACCCAGATGTGGATGACGAGACTTACAAGGAACCCCCGCCTGTCGCCCCCTGCACCACCCTAGGGGAGTCAACACGTAGACTTAAAGTTCGCTCTCCCCAGCCTCAGTACGTCACGGAGGACGCAGTACGAGACATTTGGAGGAATGAGATGAGACAGGAGATGGAAACAATAATAGAAGCAACCATCAAGAGAACGGTATCCAACCAATTGAAAACAATAAATAGTCAATGTACTGGATACCAGGAATCCATTGCCTATGTCAGTACTCAGTACGAAGACCTTAGAAAAGAAATTACTGACTTAAAAAAGCTGCTGAGTGATAACACCTCAGAGCTGAGCAGCCTGAGAGAAGAGAATAAAAATCTGAAGGATAGCTTAGGTATATGTATGGCTCGTGTCAGAGATCTAGAGGAGGAAAATATGAGACAACAGCAATGGGTTCGGATGCAGAACGTTGAGGTCACTGGTATTCCTGAAAAAATAGGTGAAACCCTGATTGACATTGTACAGCAAGTTACTCAACACATCGGAGTCACCATTCGGGATTGCGATGTAGAGTTCGCGCATCGAGTGCAGCCACGACACGCAGCGAGTGCGGCCCGCGCGCGCTCCATCGTAGTCCGACTTAGACAACGTTCTCTTAAGGACCAGATAGTCGCCGCTGCACGCAAACGTCGCAACCTTACGGCTGGTGAGATGGGATTGGGTGGTGATACCGATAGAGTTTTTATCAATGAGCATCTCACCAAGGATAACAAGATGCTGCTTAGCGCATGTAAACAGAAGGCTAAAGAGGTCAATTACAAGTTTATTTGGACAAAAAACTGTCGAGTCTTTGTCCGCAAAAACGAAAGCTCTCCACCGGTTCCCATAAACTCTATGGGCGACCTTGTCGAAATAGTCTAAGTTTACTGAGGCCGAAACCAATGCATTCTGTGTTATATACGATTGTTGCTTTATGTATATCAATGTATACGTTTATTATGTTCAATAACTGTCTTAAAATTTTATTGAGATATGTTCGAACGAATTACCTGCAAACTGTTCTACCTGTAACTAAACCCCTGATAATTTCATTTTTAGTATTTTTCAATGTCCTATACACATCGTGTAAAACTTTGTACTACCTAACTCTTTTACACATAACTTTTACAAAACAAATACCTAAAACGATTAACTGTTATCCTACCAACTGTATAATTTATAGCGTTACTACATTACAGTATGTTCTACTAATTGCTTTACCAACTATTTTAAAAATTATTCTACATAATTATGTATTATTATATTTTAAAATTAACTCCATTGAACAATTCATACTTTTTACATATAATTGAACAAATTAATTATTTACCTTCAATATTTACAATTGTTACTCCTCCATGTGCCTTTTTGTTATCGCATTATGTGTATATACTGCGCTACAGTAATAATCATCAGCAGATGATGATACGCTGTAAGTCACTGCTCAGGTATTATGTATCATTTATCAGTACAATCACTTATCCCTGTATTCTTAATGATTGATAACATCAAAAAACTTAAACTATTCTATCAAAATGTTCGCGGCCTTCGCACCAAGACAAATGAATTTTACAATAATCTTCTGCTATGTGAATCTGATGTGGTTTTAATTACTGAAACATGGCTTTGTGAAGGTATACTGGATGCTGAGCTCTGTAACAGTAATTATTCGATATTTCGTAGGGATCGGGAAGCTGGGATGGGAGGAGGAGTAATGATCTTGTGTGCCGAGCATTTACATGCCTGCGCGAGACCTGAATGGCAGAAACGAGATCTAGAATGCGTTTGGGTAACGATTCCGGCACGTTCCCTAGGTTCCTTGCGCGACATGCATATTGCCGTTGTATATGTACCACCTAACTCATCTATTGCTATAAAAACACAGTTATTCATCGATTTGATGTCCCAGGTCGTAAATTCACATTCCAATGATCATTTTATGGTGTTTGGTGATTTTAACTTGCCTTGTGTAGAATGGAAGTCTGGGAACCCAATAATACTGAAGAGGGGGGCGGTTGAGACTCAGAATTTGGCTTCTCATCTGATCACTCAAACTTCACTGCTTGGTTTATCCCAGTACAACACTCTCACTAATAAATGTAATAATACTCTAGATTTGGTCTTCTCAGAATCAGCCGTAACTTTTAAAAAATCAAGTTTCCCTCTAGTAAAGGAAGATACTTTTCATCCATCTTTATCTATTGTAGCTACTGACATCTTGATTCCCCCATTGAAACCCAAATCTCGAACTAAATATCAATTCAAACGTGGTGATTTTAAAACGATTAATACATCTTTGAGTCATCAGGACTGGTCATTTATTGTAAATGATAAAAATATTGAGAATATGATAGATAACTTCTACATAATTTTGCGTAAATTAATAGTCGATAACATACCGCAAGTTCGTCGCTCTGTCACTTATAATTATCCGATATGGTATAGCCGAGCTTTAATAAAATTAATTAAAGAAAAGTCTAAAGTGCATAAGGATTGGAAACGCTATAAAAATCCCAACGATTATTTTTTCTTCGCTGAGCTTAGAAAAAGGCAAACGTTCTCCAGGACGAATGCTACAAAAACTATATTAATCACTCTCAACACAAAATTAAATCTAATCCCAAGCTTTTCTGGTCCTTTGTGAAATCAAAGAGGCAATGTAATTCTAACTATCCTCAAAAAATGTCCTTTGACAACGTGACGCTTGAAACTCAGACTGATATTTGCTCCAGTTTTAATTGGTTTTTTGAGCAAAACTTTAATCAGCCCGCTGACAACTACTTTCTAAATGAGCTCAGTGATAGTTGCCAAAGTATTATTCACAATATAGAAGTTAATAGCGATGAGATCAAGAAACTTCTTAAAAACTTAGACATCACAAAAGGAGCTGGAAGTGATAACATTCCGCCAATATTTTATTTTAAATGCGCGGACACTTTGTGTTCTCCTATTTCTTTAATATTTAACCGATGTCTAATGGATGGTTACTTCCCAAATATTTGGAAGCAGGCCTATATAGTTCCTATCCACAAAAAAGGTTCTAAAGCAGTAATTGAAAATTATCGCCCCATATCCATTCTCAACGTTATTAGTAAACTTTTTGAAAGGGTAGTTCACAATCGCGTTTACCCCGTTGTATCCATTTTAATCCCAGAAGAACAACATGGGTTTATGAAGGGACGCTCGACATGCACAAATTTAGGCGTTTTCATTGATTACATTGCAAATAATATGGATGGGGGGTCTCAGGTGGACGTGATCTACACAGATTTTGAAAAGGCCTTCGATCGTGTTGACCACGTCATACTCCTCCATAAGCTTTGTGAGCTCGGTATTCGCGGCAACCTATTAAGATGGATTGAGTCATATCTACGTAATCGCTCTCAAGCGGTGGTTGTTGGTGGCTTCTGCTCCGACTTCATTTCCATACCATCTGGAGTTCCACAAGGCTCCATTTTAGGACCTCTACTATATGTTTCGTACTTGTATGATATTGGCTTATGTTTGAAATATTCACGGTATCTTATGTACGCGGACGACACCAAGATCTATATGAAAATTCAAAATCATTCTGACTGCTTGAGCCTACAATCTGATCTTGATAGGTTAGCCATATACTTTACTAGGAATCGACTCGGTATCAATGTTACTAAATGTTCTTTTTTATCGTTTACAAGGAAAAAGCTTCCGAAACATTTTCAATATCAAATAAATGGTGTTAATATAGATAAATCCGAGTTTATAAAGGACCTTGGGGTGGTAATGGATGCAAAACTAACTTTCTCAAATCATGTTGACTCTATAGTTGGCAAAGCTTATAAAAGTCTGGGATTTATATTAAGAATTAGTCGACCCTTCTCAGATATTGGTTGTCTGAAAATCCTATATTACTCATACGTGCGAAGCATCCTGGAGTATTGCAGTTCAGTATGGAACCCACATTACCTGATGTACATACAAAGCATAGAGAGCATTCAAAGTAAATTTATAAAACACCTCAACTATCGATGTTATCGTGGTTACGGGAGAACTGTTGACTATAGGGAATCGTGTCAATATCATAACATTATTAGCCTTGAAAATCGACGTAAACTAGCAGACATGTCCTTTCTCCATGGCCTATGCAATGGCTACATAGATTGTCCGGAGCTAATCTTGAAAATGTTATGTTTAAATGTACCAAGAAAACGCACAAGGCACACAAAAACGAAACTTTTTGCTGTGTCTAAATCTACCTCTAACTATGCACACCACTCTTTTGTTAAGCGACTACAGACAAACTATAATAAAGTTTATAATAATACAGATATTTTTAATACTACAAAATCGGGGTTTAAACGCGAGGTTCTTCAGGTTTTAACTGAACTGGATCAGTGTAGATAACATAATTTATTTTATAGGGCACTATGTACATATCTAAACTTAGTTTTAATACTTAAGTAAAATTTATAGATTTAGTGATTGTAAACTGTGTTAGACTTATAAAATGTAAATCCTTTATTGGCTGTAGGTAATATTAGTATAAGTTTTGTCAAATTGTATTTCTAAGAGCTGTGGATTTTGTAAATAAATAAAAAAAAAAATAAAAAAAAAAAAAAAAACGTAACTCGTAACCAGTGGTCTCGACCACTGGTGACAAATATATCAAACTAAAAAAAGTGACGCAATGACGAAATTCAACACTGTATGATATAGACACATCAGCCATAGGCTTTTCGTCTATTGACAAATAAATAATAATAATAATAATAAAACAAAAACAGGACCGTAACTATCAACTATTTTCAAACAGGTGGTGAAGTAATAAAGCAAATAAACGCCCAATCCGGGGCGCATTGCGAACTGGACAGACGAGCTCAGGGGGCGGACCGCTCCGGCAACAGGACATTCTACATCAGAGGACACCCCGAGGCAGTGGAGCAATGCAAGCGGATTATATGCGAGAAAGTTGGACAGGTAATTTCAATCCATTTATTTGTTCAAAAATTTGCATTTGTGTCGGAATTATGGTACAATTATAAAATGATGATAAATATAGGTCAGATCAAATCTTAATTAATGAAATATGATGACACAACACAAATACATTGAAAATTTAATTATATGTACTAACACTGATTTAAATACTATAGAAAACCAGTAATATAGAAGTATAGTAGTAGTAATAGAAGACCAGATCGTTTTGCAGAGTTAATTAGCATTTTAGGTAATAGGAATTTAAGAAATTATTAATATTAGTAATATGTTGACGGCTTCAATTTAAATAGGTTGTGACTCTACTGATTGTTATTGTGAACATATTATGTTGCAATGAGACTTTTGATTAGTAGCTTCCTATTACACTATATTTTCACCCAAATAAGAAGTCAAGCTACTTTGATCCGTTCATTTATTTTGTAACTATTCCCCATCTAGCCCGTTAACTTCCTACCCGACAACGGCGGCGGTGGCAACGGCGTCGGTAACGGTAACGGCGGCAACGGTAACGGAGGTAACGGCGGCGGCGATTTCTACGGAGGCGGCGGCGGCGGCCCCGGCGGGCCTCCTGCTTGGGGATACAATCCACATTGGCATCAGCAGAATAATGCGCCGCAGCCTCAGGTTATTATTATTATTTACAGTTTATTATTTAGTACAAATTCCAATTATATGGTTGAAAAACTATAAATCAAAGGTTTACGTCAATGCGGATGGCATTAGCCGAATACGGGCTTTATTGAGAGAAACAGAGAACACAGTTTTGCTCTGTAGAGCCCGTATTCGCAATTGAATATTAAACAAATAATGCTGGACAATCAACACAGCATCACCAAGCCCCAAGCTAAGCAGAGCTTGTCTTATAGGTACTAGATGACTGATATACATAATACAATGTATTAAATAAATAGATATTATTTATCATATATAGAAAACGACCAGAACACCCTGAACAAATATCTGTAGTTTGTACGAACATTTGTCCTGAGGCGGGAATCGACGACGCAACCTCCTGCGTTCCAGGCGGACCTTCGCCCACCGCGCCACAGAGGTCAATATTGACCGTATTGCTTGGCCGCTAGTGCTTCATTCGTATAAATAACCAACGTTGAGTCTATACTATATAGAATAAAATTTCCTCCACAGCAACAAGTCCAAATAAACCCAACGACGGGCCAACCCGACTACTCGCAGCAGTGGATCGACTACTACCGCTCGCTGGGACTCATGCGGGAAGCAGAGGCGGTTGAGATGCAATCCAAGCAGCAAGGTATGGAAGGTATGTACTAACACACTAATGGGTTTTTTAGGTTAGATATGTAATTCCACTACTGATTGTATTCTAACACACTAACTTGTGTATAAAAATACGTGGATAGAGTTGATGTAACATCACCTAACACAATAATGGTTTTTTTTAGGTTAGATATTTCATTCCACTACTGTTTGTGTTCTAACACACTAACTTGTGTATATAAATACACGGGAAGAGTTGATGTAACATCACCTAACACACTAATGGTTTTTTAAGTTAGATAATGTCATTCCACTATTGATTGTATTCTAACACACTAACTGGTGTATATAAATACGTGGGTAGAGTTGATGTAACATCACCTATCTTCGGTTATTTTATAAATCATTTAATTCTGCAGTTTTAATCTAAATCAGACCAATATTCTTATAAATCTTTTACTAAGAGCGTCTGCTTATAGCTGGAATTGTTAAAGTACTTTACCAGTTAACATCATAATTAGTCGTAGTTCTATACAATATAGGTATTGTTCCTATACTCCACTTTTTTATCAGCATCCCGGAAAGTTCGCGATTCCTACAAGAATGTTTTGTATAAGATACAGGGTTACAGGTAGATGTTGAATAACCTCAGACGACTTGGGTAGATGAAGACGAACAACTTTTGTTCTATTACTTTCTCCAATTGGATCATGCGTCTGATAGAAAAGTATAATTATTATACATTCTAACCTACAAAAGTTTAAGAACAAACCTTTACAAAATACAAATACAATATGATTTATTTGTCAATTATTTTAAGAGATAGGTACACATTACTGGCGGCCCCCGCACGAGGCAAGCCTGTATCGCGGGAAGCCTGTTTACAAAAATGGCTTTAATATTATGTGGTTAAACTAACTTAACACTTTTACATTGCCCTGTAAAAGTGTTTAGTTAGTTACAGTTACAAGCAAAAATACCTAGAAAAAAATTGATCGTAACAAATAGTATGTGGGTTTCTTTGTTCTTAAGCCCACCTTACCTACTTTACCTAGCCTACGTTACCTACGTAGGCTAGGTAAGGCTTACTCCATTTTCTTAAGGTATATTTTGTTTCCCATGTTTAGCTGGCGGCGGCGGCGGTACACCCGCGCCGTCTGGCAACAACCCCGCCCCGGGCGGAGGTAGCGGCGGGCCCAACGCGTCCGGCGCCGACTACAGCGCGCAGTGGGCGGAGTACTATCGGAGCATCGGGAAACATAAGGAGGCTGACGCGATCGAAGCGCAGATGAAGGTTAAGGTAAAGCTAATGCAGATTAGCGTTTATTAATACTAGGGTTAATAAACTAAACTTAAGTTACTCGTGGGCTCAGTCTTCGAAAACTAGAATACAAGAAAGGTTTCTATGAGACCTATATCTTTTAAGATATACGCAAACCGATTTTGGAAAAAAAATACAGTGAGCAACAAAATAGCAATTTTACACAAAAACATTTTATGATGCCAATCGAACCTGTTTCTTAGATCAAAAGTCTCTACTAGTCCATATAAGGTTTAAGTACTACAAATGTTAATTATGATTGTACAAGCCCAGAGCTTGAATGAAACCTCTGAGTGAATTAATCTTTGTTATATTGTTAAAAGTGTACAAGTATAGAAAAGATGCGTACCCGCTCTAGTCCGCGGTAAAGCCTTAACTGAATGTTGATCGCGATGTCAGCTGAAATAGTTTTAAACTTCCCCACCAACTTGGGTATCAAAGATATTGATTTGTACATTCCCAAACAGTTTTCGAAATTTCGATACTATTTTATACTCATATAAAATTTATTGTACGTGAACCGTACAATGATCACACTCACACGCGATCCTAGCGCATCACTAACAAGTGTATGCTACAATAACAAAACAGGCTGACCAATGTATCGTTCCTCAGTCCGGCGGCGGCCCCGGTCCGGGCGGGCCGGGCGGCCCCTCCCCCAACCCCGGCAACTCGGGCGGAGCGCCCACCCCGCCGGCCTCCACGCCGGTGCAGTACCAGCAGCCGCAGTACGGCATGTACGGCGGCTACCAGCCCTACCAGCCGTACCCGCCGTACCCGGCCGGCCCCGGCGCTCCCGGCTCCCAGCCTATGCCTGATCATCAGCAGTGGTGAGTTTACGGACTGTTAAACCATCCATACAGATATGGTGTAAGGTGTTGGTTTGCTTGTAATTAGTCTGGGAGAGGCTTAAACCTTTACCATACAGATGGGGTGTAAGGTGTTTTGTTTGCTTGTAATTTTTCTGGGAGAGGCTTAGTGGAAACATAAAGATGTACTAGGCTTAAGGCTCCGGTGATAGATGAATTTCCCATACAAACTTAATACCAAAATGATTTGTAATTTGAGCATTTTTTCACCATGTATTGCTATTATTTGTATTAGAATATTATTTTTATAGCTTCCTTCCATTATTTTTATATTAACGAGACCGCTCTGTCTTGTTGTCGGAGTTTCTCATCTGTATTAGAGCCGAATTCAATGGGAAATTAAACAAACTACAGCAAAAGTAGTTTCAGCTATAATGTTGCAATGTTTATTGAAGGAAAGATGAGATACTTAGTCGAGATTATTCCTTCTTATTTTTGTGGAACACACTATAAAATAGGGAATTTTGGGTGGTTTTAATAAACATTTCGCATCGAATTAGGCTAGACTAGTACAAATTTTAAAAGATTGTCGACGATTCTTGCGGGTCTAAATAATACTAGACGCTGATATCAACCCTTCGCTGTGTCGTAGAGCCTCTCCGCTCAAGTGTGTTAAATTCATTAGATTGCACTCAACATTTGCCAATGCTTCGCATGCCTTTTCAATGTAAAGGTAGCCTAATGTCATTCCTGCCCTTAAACTATACACCTATGCAAGTGAAGAAGTACTTCGCGCTTATTCTATAGGGCACTAGGCTACTCCATTACAGGAAAAACGCGTGCAAAGCCCGCGCATAGATGTTAGTTAAGAAACTCAGAGAATACAGTGCTACGAAGTAAGAATTTAAGATGATGAGAATGATTTACTAATATTAGTTATATTATGAAAAAATGCTTTTATATGCTGTAGTGTATTTCGTTTTAAATAAGGGTAATTTTATGTTGCTTGGTAATTTTAAGTCTGGTCATAAAAATACGAAGAGACTTCTGTTAAACTTTATGCCCTGTGTTTTAATCAAGTTTTATAGCATCTGCATAAAGTGTTATATATTATTTATTCAACTGTATTTTATATGCGTCTATTATCTTATTGGTTTTGGTTTCTTTCATATTCTGGAAATATAAACCGGATTAAACTTGAATATAACCCGTTTTTTACAGGCATATTATTGTTGATAATGCATGATACACATAATATAATCTCTTTCAGTTATTGCATGGTTTAATTTAGAATGTTTACGTAGATATCTGGTCGCTCACATTATGTTGTGTGTGTAGTGTTACAGATGTTAGGTACGCGGGCGGTGCTGCCAGCAAGGAGCGCGTTATTCTTGTAACAATGTTGCCATGTGCCTTTATCTGGTTACAGAGCTCGAGCCGCGTCGATGTCAGCGCAGCGCTTCATAGATGATACATTTATATGAATAAGCAACGCGTTTCGTCAAATAAAACGGATTTCAACACACTTAAACCACTGCGAGAAATAAACTCATACTGTTTGATATTGATATGATAACTGATGCAAGATGCCCCGGTTTTATTTCACGACTGATTCAATTTAACGCACTTTATAGATTAAAAATATTATGGTATTTTTTTTATTTTATGGAATGTAATTGTTCAAGTACAAGTTTATTTCTCGAAGCAACCTGCACATAAAATTGTCAATAATATAGTATTATGAGATTATTTATTCGATATCGATCTAACTGCGGCTGTGTGGTCTATTCTCGTGTTAGATTTATATTACCTACTGAATCTCGATTGTATTGTGCCAATGTTTTATAACTGACATGCCAATCTGTCCAGGTTTTAATAGAACCACACTGCCGTTAACCTATCCGAATGCTTCGGCGTACGGCGAGCTAAGAGAGATTGCGATTATGAACACACCTTCGCACACCCAATGGAAACGAGGTAAATTGAAATCGCACTGTATTGAGTGAATAGATCACATGTATTTTTCTCGTGTACTCTGATGATAGTTTATAGATATTGAAACTACGAAGTACCCTTTCCGTTGTTTTAACTCTACGTAATGCGTATTACGGCCTCTAACGCCGGTCAGTACCCGGCTTCAGACCTTCAAGACTGCACGAGCCGCGCCGTGGGACAACGCATCAGCTTTACGTATCGCACTGTGTTCGTACTACTTCAATATAGAAAAACACGGAATGGATTACTTCTAATTTCTAATAACTCTCAGTTTTAGTTACTCAGTTTTATGCTGAGAGTCCCAAAACTATATCGTACTAGACCTAAGTTAGATGTATTTGGTACTTACTCATTTCTCTCGAAAGCTCACTAGGTTGTCCACGGCGAAACATTATAGATATATGTATCGATAGGTAACATGTAGGTATAGAATTTTTTCGAGTAAAAAGGTAATGTATAAGCTACATTCCTTTGGTAAATGTTCAATTATGATAAAACTCTCGACGAGTTAAACTTTTGCTTCATTAGGCCTTGAGCCGTCTTGTATTACTTTTAAGATATAAAGTGTATGTTGATTGATTTTTGTGTGTTCATTTTATTTATAATCGAATGTTTTTCTCCACAGACCTTGAGGTAAGTCACCCTTTTAATGTTTCTTTCTATTCGCAATAAAAAGTGGCCTAACCTCCGTCTATAACATGTTAACTTCAAGATTTTATAATGTATCAGTTATATTATTTCACAAAATGTATGCAAAATGCACAACAAATGTGTGTCTACTCCTTGCAGTTTACTTTTTTTTGCGAAGAGAAAGTAACACTCAAAACGTCTATGTGCTATAACTGAACTTCAATGATTTTATTACTTTTTACATGAAAATGTGTGAATTGATCTTTTAGACTTGAATTTTCGTGATAAAACTTTGCTTTTGTGTATCATGTGTACCTATTCCATTATGTGATGTACATTCCACAGAAATTGGCTACAACGGAATTTACCACATTGATACCGGCATTCGATTTTGAACATGAAAATACGTGTAGAAATATTTAAGTGAAATAATTAATGATCTCTTCTCGTAGTAATAAAATAGCACAAGCACATTTTAAGGAACTATCGAGTTAGCTAATAGAAATATAATATGAAGAACAAATTAACTTTGTACTCAGCCCTTGAGTAGGCTCAACCCAATACTGGTGATTTATAAACAAGAAAATCTGGTATAACAATTTGTATTATTTCTATTAGATAGCTCTGTATTACAAATTATATCGCCTTCGGCAAATTGAAACTGATAACAAAGACTGATCCAAAACAAAAGGTGCCTATTTTTTAATGATAGGAGCGCGATAATGACGCTTATTTTATACATTAACCTGTCGAGCTTATCCATATTTATTTCATATAACTTCATCATTATCATCCGATTATTTGTTTCCCGGTTGTTTATTTTAATTTCCTGTTAATCAATTTCTTGTCATCTTTTCATCAGGTCCACATTTGATTTTATATTTTCCACATGTTCTGTGTTATTTTTACACTGCCGTTTTTTATATGATTTTAGTTTATGACATTTTATATGACTGCCCATTTTACTGAAACTTCTCTATTTGATTTTTTGTTGTATTTTATTCTGATGTGTATTTATCGTGTTCATCTTGTGATTAAGTATATCACTCTTGCCCTTTATGTTGTGGATCTGTTAAAGGTGGGAGAAGCCTACTCGTTAAAACGTACAAACATACATACAAAAGGTTAATTTACGCGGATAAAAATGGAGGATCCTGTTGGCGCAAGGATAAAGGTAGTATATTAAAATCGGTAAGTTCTATTTCTGGATATCGTCGTATTGAAGCTGAAGGCATAGCACATTCTCTAATCACAATAGGCTGGCAGTCCTAACATCCTTGGAAAGGAAATAGTAGAGAAAATCTCCACTCTAATACGATTCCTTCACCATTAATACGACGAGAAGTTTAGTGATGATTTAGTTTCTGTATGCAATGACTATTTTATAGTAGCAAACTGTCTTGCAAATATTTTATTTAGATAAAACTATCTAGATATGTCTAGTTTTAGTAAATGATTTTAAAAGCCCTATTTTTATTTTAAACTGGGCTTTTAGAGTTCAAGATCTCAATAAATAAAGATAATCAAGAAGGCTCATTAAAGAAAATCAATAAATATTTGATAAGGGACAAAATTAGACCTTAAAATTTTGTACTGGTAGGTATTTACAATCGAAATAGCTTACCGCAGAATGTTGCAAATACTACCTTAGAATTGAACGCCTTGTAAAATACCAGCCATTGGGGTGTACCACAGAAATATCGAGATGATATACCTAACCTTTTTCTTGAATGCTCTTAAACCAACACCCAAAATCGATGACATCGGTCGTCTGAAGCCATTTTGAGTCGATATGGCGCCGCGCTTGGCGTAGGTATTGATCGGCAATCATACGTAAGTAGCGTATTTTAGCAGTATGCTTAGCATTCTATAACTTTGATAGGTCTAATAGACTTATTATCCAACAGAGTAGGATGTAAAAATAGTAGGTATTATTGGACTTTTGCAAACTGCTTCAACATCTTTTTATTTTAAACTGGCCGCCATTATTACTAACACATATCTAACCCAACGATTTTATCTTTCGTTCATGATTACTTAGGTTTTCAATAAATTGTTTTCGAAATGAGAACGTTGTTTTATTTATGATTAGCAGGACAGTATTGCTTACTTCTAATTAATGTTACTTATATAGACCTTAGATTGTAGTTAAAGCTAAATTTTTATATTAGTAGGTATATATTATAGAATATCCTGAAAGCTTAGGGCTTGGCTGGCAGTGAAATTCTTTGACTAGGTTATTTATTAGGTAGTTAAGGATCTGATTTTTACTTATTTACGAAGGTTCTAACCTTATCTACCTACTCTAACAACACGTTATAGGTGTTGGTGTCAATCCATGTTGCAAAAACTAACTTGGTAGGTACCTTGTTTCATGAAGATTAAATTTTTTAGTTTCGGTGAAATCTAAATTGACATGTCACCATCACAATGCATAATACCATGAACGTTAATCTACTACGAAAAAAAGTACGGTCCGTGGACCTTGTGAAAGGTTATGGACGGTTAAGTTGTCATTTTTTTTATTTCCTGCGTCCATTTAAATAATATAATGTTATGCATAGCTTAAACCCGAGGCTTAGCATGCTTTAAATGAGATAAAAAGTATCCGATATGTACAGTCCGACCAGAAAGAGTAGAAATTAATTATCGAGGAACTAAAATTTTGTGTACGCTGGCAACTCTTTATGAAAGGCCAGTGTGGCCGCTATAGTGAATTTGTCGCCTGACTTAGCTTTTCTCTGCAAAATTATATGCACGTATTCAGCTAAGATACTTTTAGATAAATTTAAAAATTAAACTTTTAGTTACATAATTGAAGCATTTAAAACGTACTGTTGAGATAATAATGTGTGCGTTACCCCAGCCAGATTTTGTCGAAAATCACATTTTTTTTTAAGTAGATAATTAGAAGTCCAACTTCTTCAATTGTTGTGCTGATTTTTAAATTTGTTTTGTTTATGGTTTTTTAGTTATTTGACAAAAACAGATCTGGCTGGCGTAACGTTACCCCAGCCAGATGTTTTGTTAATTAAAGGGTTTATTGAAATAAACTTTAGGTACATAATTAGTATTCTGAACGAGGTAAATGTTGCCACAAAATTTGAATTTGTATCGTTTATGGTTTCGGAGATATTCAAAATCCTGCTGGGGTAACGTTTACGTGTTCGCTGTATCTCCGAAACGGCTAAGCGAATATGTATAATTTTTTGTACACAGCTTCTATGAATTTGTTATAATTTGTTTGCCAATAAAGAAAAACAAAATAATGCACCGTTTAGAAGTATTTTAATTAATAAAAAAACTCAAAAATAGCTCCTAGCTCTTCAAAAAAGAGCTCTAAAGCCTTATTTGAAACGTCATTTTGTAGCTTACAACTGCCTTCAAATGGTTGTAAATTTTCATTAGAATCCTGTAGGTATTTATTAAGTTACAACGATATTTAATTCAGTTCTCGTAACGATGCGCTCCGGAGATTTTAAGCCTCCGATTTACTGAGTTCCTTGTGGATTTAAAAGTTGAATAAGATATCATTAATTAGTATTTTAGTTCAATTTTCTACCTGTAAAATTTCAGCGTAATACGATTTGTAATTACTGAGATAATTAAAAGAAAGACATTAGGTAGTGCATGATCATGGCAACCCGACCAAGTATAGATGGTTACGAAAAAGCGGCCGCGTAGTACTTTATGCCTACCTTTTAAAACGTATAGTATAATAACGCTACATGCTCAATACAGTCGCGTACAGAATTAAACTATTCAGCCTATAGCATAGTATATATCTTGAAATGAATTAAATTATATATTTTTAATTTGTGTCTACTTATTTATGTTACCTACTTAAAATACTGTACCATTCATTACCTATCTTATTTAACCTGTTGTGACGTAAGCGCTAAACTTATATATTTATTAACAAAATAGTGAAATATTTAATTGGCACAAACACGGTCCCGTTGCAGTTTTAAAATAATATAGATAGAGAGATAGAAGACTTTGTACTTAGCGCGCTGCATTCGCGCGTGTTCTATGTTCTTCACAGTTATGCACATGAGACGACATCATTGCAACTTACTGAAGAAGGAAAGAGAGCGTCGATAACGCGTCCTTGGGACGAGGGACGGAGGGCGGATGATTGTTTGTCGCTCGATAGAGTTAGTCAAAGATTTGGTTTCGTTGAATGAGTGCGCATACGCTTCCGTAAAATATTTTCGCAATTTCGTTTAATTTAAAGTGAACTACTATGAAGTACTTCTATTGCGGACCATAATACCTGAGTTCGTGAGTTACTGATGAAAAAGGTAAGCTACTTAATGTATAAAAATAATTTTCCTTTTTAATCATTACATAGTAAAAATAAAGTCGCTTTATCTGTCCCTATTTCCCCTTGAACGCTTAAATCTTTAAAACTACGCAACGGATTTTGATGCGGTTTTTTTGATGATGATGATTGATGATTAAAGAGGAAGGTTTTTATGTATAATTCACATTGGGAAAACTCATTGAACGCGGGTGAAACCGTGGGGCGGAAGTCTAGTCACTGATAAATTACACGAATTATGTGTTGATGATTAAAGAGGAAGGTTTTTATGTATAATTCACATTGGGAAAACTCATTGAACGCGGGTGAAACCGTGGGGCGGAAGTCTAGTCACTGATAAATTACACGAATTATGTGAAATGATTCGCCATGAACCAACCGTGAATAATACACTTTTAATTAAAATTCTTAACTAATGATGTTGATGACTTTAATATAAAAAAATAAGACTCAAATTAACTTAGTGTTTCTCTTTAATGTAGGCATAACAATGTAACCACAGCAATTTGGTGGTGACTGTGGCGAGATGAGTAGGTAATAGCGGTGCGGACGGCGCGGCGCCGGCTGCCTATGGAAGATATAAGCAAATCACAGTTGGATGCATGTTGACTTGACACACATCACACTCATAAATCTGGCGACTATCTACCTGTGGTGAGTAGTTATTGTTTTTTTAATTTTCCCCCAATACTCAGAATGGGTCTAGTCCAGCTCTGGCTGGCACGACTGATTGTTGCAATCAAGCTACGTATAATTTGCTTCGTGGTCGCAAACTTGGCCGCTGGCTTGTAGTGTAGGAAAAATACAAGTTAAAAAAAAATAATTCGCTATCAGCGTAATATTTTCAATTTCGTTAAATAGGACAATTTTAACCCTTTCAGACCCTGTGGTCACATTTGTACACATTAAAGTTTTCCCAAATAAAACAATTTCAAAAGATTATTTAGTATTTTAGAGCGGTTGCGATCGTTTGTACACATTAAAAGCTATCGAAAACAGTACTAATAACGCCATCTCTTATCGTGTTCGGAAAGTTTTGGTCGAGTTTGTGTCAGTGGCCAGTGAACTTTTGAAGATTGCAGGTAAGCAGTTTTGTTTATTTCTAAATTATAAGTTTTAGGGTGAAATACGTTTCGCAAAAAATGTTTATCGATGAATTGTAGTATTGAAATCATTTGTAACGTATTTCTACATTGTTTGTAGTTTATTTCACTCGGAAATCTTGAAAAATATTTATGTATACATTTGTACACATCAGGCCGAAACAAATATTTTCACGCATGATTCAAAAGTTGTAACCGTCTTATAAAACGCGCGCTTTTTTGTTTTACTACGATAATTTTGTTAGACAATTCAATTATTTGGTTTTACAAAAGTGTTTTTGTTTATTTTTACAGATTACTGTAATGCAAAATGTTCACACCCGATGCATTGGATGCTTTACACAATGGAAATTTATCAGATTTGGATTTATCTTCCGACGACGAATATGTGGATCCTCCTAGTCAACAACCACGATTTATCTATTATTATTTATTTATTTATCTTTTAGAGAGTATCAAATCGATAATGATTTGCTTGGAGTACCGAAAAACAAGAGACTCACTTTACTTGGTTTTCGACGACGTCTAACTGAGAGCTTAGATTTATATAACAAAATGTCTTCCGCTAAAAGAGGTCGTCCAACAAGCAGCAGCCCCTTGCCAGAAGTTATTCCGAGGAGAGTGGGAGAACTTCGCCCAAGAACAGACATAGATCGCGATGCAGTTGGTCATTTTCCTGTACATGATGACGGCGGTCGAACTGGGACCCGCTGTAAATTGGTGGGATGCAAGGGAAGGTCACGCATCAAGTGTATCAAATGTAAAGTACACCTATGCCTAAACAAAGACAAGAACTGCTTCCTAACTTCCAACTTCCATACGTAAACATAGGTATGAGTAACTGTAAAATATACCTGATACCTGCCTACTGATTACCATGTTCCTATTAGAGTGTAAGGGTTTTTTCATAAGTTTAATTTGTCCAAAGATAAAGTACAATTTTGCTATTCATTTTTAAATTTATAATAAACAAATCTACAAAAATATACCAGTCTTTGTTTGAATAGGTAATCACCCCTTATACGAGTTTTATAACAATGTAGGCCGGATGTACTCATCTGTGTACATTAAGAAAATCTAAAATTTCCTGAAAACTACACATCTTGGAATTTTTTTTCCGTATTTTCTTACTCAAATTTACCCCCTTTATCAACACAAATTTAATCACAACTTAATTTGAAAAAAATATAATTCAGGACTGAAAGGGTTAAGATACTATATTTAATAATCCACCTAAATTTAAGTCCGGAACATAGAAAAAAAAATACATTGCCGAAAAACACGTTATTTAACAAAGCATAAATACTATCACTATTTTAACTGATATAGTATGCATAAAATCTTGTAAAAACCACTCGAGAATAAAAATCCACCTAAATTTAAGTCCGGAACATAGAAAAAAACACATTGGCGAAAAACACTTTATTTAATAAAGCATAAATACTATCACTATTTTATTGATATAGATATGCATAAAATCAAAAACCACAAGGGAATAAAAATCCACCTAAATTTAAGACCGGAACATAGAAAAAATAATACATTGGCGAAAAACACGTTATTTAATCAATATAATATTTCCGTAAATAAAAACAGTTGGATTATAGCATGTTTGTTAAGCTTAAAATAAAACAATGCGTTTGGATAAAAAAATAATCTTATAGTATTTTTACTTTTTTTGTTACGAGGTGAAATAAGAAAAAAATTTTTTTTTTATTATTTTCCGGTCATAAAATCAGTTGGATTCCTTTATTATTCGATTAGCAATACGATCAACTATACAAGGAGAAAAAAAATCGAAGTTATGAATTAATGCGATTTCGCCATACAAAGATATGCTAAAGTTCCTGCACTATTGTGCCGTGTGCGACAAAAGATGCAGCCACGAATTATCGTATCGTAGTATTGGTCGTCTAGTACCTGAGTATACTAGATGTGCTTTAATAATTATATTTTTTTTTTTGTTGTAGACAATTTGATGGCTCCGACAATCTCCTAAGCGAAGACATGTGCAAGCACCAAGTATCTTCGTTGCCTGCTGTATATTTATTTATTTATCTGGCCACGTATTTTTGTGCTGGAGCAACGCACACCAGTGAATCGATTCCTGCATCCGACAAGAAATTTATAAACATAATGGCCGGTAGAAAAAGCGTTATACCGTTGCATGATCAAAAACGCGTTATTTCGAAATATGGTTATGTATTTGATAATTTTAAGACTTGTCCTCCAATTAATCATGATGTATATGAAAGCATACAGAATGAATTAAACGAAATGTTTCAACACAAAATGTCTAAAATGGCCATACAAGCTTCAGTAAGACGTAATAAGAAATACTTTTTTCACGATAATAATAACTCAGATGGACTAACGAATAACACAACGGACGTGACGAACAACATAACCGACCTCGATAATAACATCAACTTTGAAAAAACTGATAATTGCGACAACTATTCTGATTTGGAAATAGAGTTTCAAATGGACATTTATGAATTCAAACGTATCGCACCTAAAAACCACACATTGTTACAGAATAGTTGGACTAATGAGCTTCAAGACCAAATATGGAAAAAAACGGAACTTGATTGTACTTTCGCTTTTAAAAATTGTTATGTACCTACGAACTTTCAATTAAACGACATTGTATGCAAGGGAAAATGTACTCAGTGTGGCGCGAATATTGTTATGTACTTAAATCCGTTGACTGAAAATTTTGTAAATGTGGTTTGTCAAGTAAATCGTTTCGAGAAAAACTTTGTCCACGATAAAAACGTTAAAAATAGACTGACATCAAACCGAAAACGAAAAATTGCTGAGAGGTTAATGAATTACAAGGCGTTGAAAGTCAGAACTTTAATGGCAGACGAACTCATGGATAAAGACAATCCAAAAGAACCTCCAACTATGCCAAAATTGAATAATTTGAGGAAAATACGTCATGAGGCTAAAAGGGCACTACAATTTGATAAAAACACAATTATATCTATTTATGCAATGTCTCAGAGTTCCCCATTTAATACATACATACACAATTTTTCACTTGTACCGTTTTTTGTTTACTTCTGGACAAACGAACAAAGTAAATATTACGATGAGATTTTAAAAAATACACATACTGTTTTATCCTTAGACGCAACAGGTTCGATCTTTCAAACGATAGCGCCCCCAGGAGTAAGCGCTAAAGACGCTAAACATACTTTTTTATATGTTGTTATGGCATACACTACCAGTACTAGCATTCCCTTATGTTATATGGCATCACAGTCACACACAACTGAATGTATAGCCACTTGGTTAAGTACATGGGCAGTAAATCGACATTTACCCAAAGAAATAATCTGTGACGATTCAGCTGCTTTATTAAAAGCAATATGTCGTACTTTCCTTAAAACAGATACCAATGTATACTTAGCACAGTGTTTTTCACTTTTGGAAGGGCAGGTTGAGCATGTGCCAGTTTGCTACGTCAGACTAGACAAATCCCATTTTTTCAAAAAACTGCCTAAACAAAGTTGTTTTGACAAATGCTCAGAAAAATGTAAATATTTTTATATTAATTGTATAAAAGTAATTTACGGACAACATTGTTACAAAGAAATTAAAAAGATTATTGATGATATTGTTACGGTGTCACTACCCGAATATATTAGCCCTGGTAAATACGAAGAAGCTTTACAGCGTTTGTCAACAAAAATTTCTAAAATTTCTAAAAACGACCATATCAAAATTGATGATGACATAGATAATCATTTTCAGGAAGAAAATATTCTTCCTGAAAATGATACACTTCCTGAAAATTATGAGGCTGACAGTACTATTTGTCCTCTTATCAAATATTACAACGACGTTATTGAGACTGAAAAGTTATATTTATTATTATTTGACGTAAAATATCAACAACAAAATGAGTATTATTTGCCGGCTGTTAATGAGACATTGAAAAGATTGTTGCGAAAATTGCCTATGTGGGGTAACGTCATGACCAACTATTTTGTCGATGCCAAAGATATTCCTAGTAGTTCAAATGTTGAAAGCCATTTTAAGGACTTAAAAACAATTTATTTTAACACCAAAGACGAGAGAATACGACTAGATGAATTTTTGATTCAACACTACACTTTTATAAATGGGACTGTGAAATTAAGTATCTCGCAAACAACTGAATCTCAAACTACTGAGGAAAAGATAAATAAAGTTCAAATCAAAAAGAGCAATAAGGATTTGATTAATAGGAAGGAGTCGCAAAAACAGATAGATAAAATAGAAAACGTAACGAGCAATATAGATTTCGGATTAGAATCCATATTTCAGGATAAACCTGTAGAAGTTGAAAACTGGAGAGGTCTTGCTGTTCCTCATAACAAAGCAAATTATAACTTGAGACCCATATATATACTACAAAATGGAAACATTGCCATATCTAAAAATAAAAAACTAATTCTTACTAATACTTGTGCATTTGACGCCATCTCGCAAACATTTGCCATAGCTTACAAAGACAGACTTGTGTTCAGGCAAGAAATTAATAATTGTGTTGATGCTTTTACGAAGTTCATCGCAGACCTTGCTACTGCAAAGAGATTTAATCAAAAACTTTATGACACGCGAGATATACTTTTATCAAGTATTTTTTGCCCTGGAATTGAAATCAATGATGAAACTAGGTGCAATGTAATAAACTGTGCATGTAACGTCACAAAAATACTCGAAGAAATCTGCACATCATACTTTTCCGCTACTAGAAAAAGAACTTGTTCAAACGAAAATTGCACTAATCACGAAAACAAAACACATTTTGAATGTAAATACTTGCCACTAAATATAAATATAATAAATCAGAAAGGTATTACAAAATTACAAGAGGCTGTAGAATCGGGAATGAAGGACGATTTACCACCCCTCTGTTATTGTTGTAAAAAAG
Organism: Eupithecia pulchellata; assembly: GCA_963931895.1. Lineage (NCBI taxonomy): Eukaryota > Metazoa > Arthropoda > Insecta > Lepidoptera > Geometridae > Eupithecia > Eupithecia pulchellata. Next base: position 4,537,848 of record OZ007542.1, on the reverse strand, counting down.
GAACAGTAAGCTTCAACTATAATTTGAACAGTTTGATAATGTTTGAGATTCATGATATCCGTATTCTATTCAATGATGTTCCTGTCAATATTGAGATCAACGAAAGATTCTATGAGATTTTGTCTATCATTGAATTTGATCCACCTCTAAGCTCAGAAGGGATTGGTCACTATAAAGCTCATTGCTTTCGGAAACATAATCGGACATTTCAATGTTATGACGATATGTACACCAAAATTCAAAAAAATAAAACAGAAATAATGCCTCATGCGATTATTTATACGTTGCAATCTGATGACATATGATTATATTTGTATCTTATTTTTTAAATGTTGATGTGATTTAAATGCTTATTCTGACAATTCCTCCTGAGCTTAGAGGAACAAAACATCCTTGGAGGTCTAGCTGTAACGTGAAAATAAAAGCACTATGACTGTAAAAAGTTCACTGTCGTTCAACTGTCACTAGAGCTATTAACTAGTGTTAAAAAGTAGATATCTATTTTAAGAATTTTATTTGATTTGAAAATTATTGATCTGTGATTTTAAAACAATATAACTATATTTAGTTTTTACTTTAGAACTATAGAGGTATATATGTACGAAAGATTATTGTAGTACATATTTGAAATCAAACCATTTCCTACTGTAAATATTTTATGAAACGCACTGTGATTTTGTATAGTTTTATATGATCTGTGATTTTTAGGGTGTTAAAAAGTTGGTACATATTGTAAATATTTTCTTTGTTTTTAAAATTATCGATCTGTGATTTTAAAACAATATAACTATATTAGAGCTGTATCTATGTCCGAAAGTTTATTTTGATATTTAAAATCGAACATTTTACTAAGTACAATGTGATTTAATTTAGTTTTAATAATGATCTGTGATTTTAATAATAAAACTATTTTTATAAGAATACTAGCCAGCCAGTCATCGTAATGTGCTCTTAAAATAATAATGTCAGTCAATAATTTATTATGTGATTGTTAGTTCATGATTTGAAAATCAATGTTAATCTTTTTGAAGTTAATTTATAATTATGTTGAGCCAATGAACATTTATTATGCTGCTATAAGAAAATATATAACTAAATTAAAGTGTTTAGGTACTTCGCATTTTTCTTTGTAAGTTTATAAGACATGATTTGTAAATAAAAATACTCAAATTAAGATGATATTGTTTTCGTTTTACACTTCTGTACGTAACTGTACTTTACGTTTAAAACTATCCTATTAATTTCAAAAGTTAGTATAAAGTACTACGCGGCCGCTTTTTCGTAACCATCTATACTTGGTCGGGTTGCCATGATCATGCACTACCTAATGTCTTTCTTTTAATTATCTCAGTAATTACAAATCGTATTACGCTGAAATTTTACAGGTAGAAAATTGAACTAAAATACTAATTAATGATATCTTATTCAACTTTTAAATCCACAAGGAACTCAGTAAATCGGAGGCTTAAAATCTCCGGAGCGCATCGTTACGAGAACTGAATTAAATATCGTTGTAACTTAATAAATACCTACAGGATTCTAATGAAAATTTACAAACATTTGAAGGCAGTTGTAAGCTACAAAATGACGTTTCAAATAAGGCTTTAGAGCTCTTTTTTGAAGAGCTAGGAGCTATTTTTGAGTTTTTTTATTAATTAAAATACTTCTAAACGGTGCATTATTTTGTTTTTCTTTATTGGCAAACAAATTATAACAAATTCATAGAAGCTGTGTACAAAAAATTATACATATTCGCTTAGCCGTTTCGGAGATACAGCGAACACGTAAACGTTACCCCAGCAGGATTTTGAATATCTCCGAAACCATAAACGATACAAATTCAAATTTTGTGGCAACATTTACCTCGTTCAGAATACTAATTATGTACCTAAAGTTTATTTCAATAAACCCTTTAATTAACAAAACATCTGGCTGGGGTAACGTTACGCCAGCCAGATCTGTTTTTGTCAAATAACTAAAAAACCTTAAACAAAACAAATTTAAAAATCAGCACAACAATTGAAGAAGTTGGACTTCTAATTATCTACTTAAAAAAAAATGTGATTTTCGACAAAATCTGGCTGGGGTAACGCACACGATAATAATGTACAATTTTCAACGAATGATAAAAAATGATAAAACATAAAAATATAATAGGTAGGTATTTATGTATGTAGATTTATTTTCATAGCAAATAAATAAGTATTTATAAAAAAATTAAAAAACAGATGCAAAAAAATTTTTTGAGAGATTGCTGGTTTTAGTTGTTGGACTAACCAAAATAATTTTCCGCTAGCGGCAACACTGCAAACAATGTCATTTTCGGTCGAGTCGAGTTCTTTGTTATTGTTTGTTTGTTCTGTTAATTGTTACTTCCATGAAAGCAAATTAATCGCAAAATATTAGTAAAATGAATAAAACTATACGCAGTGGGGCTCGTGACATTATTTACAAAGTGTATAAGAGATGTTTGACCGAGTATCAAGCCGGGAAGCTGCTGACTGATTTAGAAGACTTTATAAACGAACAGCAGATTTGACCGGTAAGTAGCTGGTTAAAAAGGATAGCACTGGAAGTAAACTGTTATAATTTACTAAAAGAATCTTGTAAATCCATCCAAAATCCATGTAATTCATAATAATTAATCATTGTTTATCTTTCTCTCATTGAATTTGTAGTGCAATCACACAATTTTGATACTTATGTTTTGTTACAGGAAAATCTCACGCAATAAAGGAGCTTCAAATATCAAAGAATTAACTGAAGAATTATTCAACACCATTACTCCAACTGACTGGAAACGATGTTGTGAACATGTGAAAAATATCGAAAAATAATATTATGAGAGAGGTCGAACAATGTACCATAACATTGAGCAGCTTATAATACAACTGGGTGACGAAAGCTCAAGCGAGGAATCGGAGAGCGAAGATGAAAATGATGATAATGGCAGGGACTTCTAATTGTGTTCTACTACACGATTCTGATAAAGAATCTATGTCTGGTGTTGAATATCTGGACTTTGAATCACTAGATTGATGTATGATTTAGTATATTATTATTTATTATTCAACAAAATTGTCTTTTACTGTTATTTTCCCCCTCTGAGTATATAAAATATTCTTGCTTTCTTTCTAGGTAGGTAGTGTCATAGGACTAGTTAGGACATCATTGCTCTTATAAAATGTTTTTGTTTATGGCACAAGACTAGAAACCCAAAATAATTCATAAATTCTAATTTTTGACAATATCAAGTATCAATACGTTCTGCCGTAGTATACGGTGATACCATGTAAAACATGTAATAATTATGTAGTGGCGCCCTCATTTATTTTCTACTCTTTTTGGTTGTACTGTACCTACTATATTCCATCTACATAGGTACCTACCTATATCTCAAACTTCAGACTGATCCATTCGACAGTTACCCTTCAACTCGTTTAAATCTTTCGTATGTCTATACGAAAGTAAGTAAGTACGAGTTAAGAGTCTGGACGTCTAGGTAGGTACTATTGCTCTATACAGACTTGTAGAATGGACATCTTTTGAAATTAATGTGTACCTATGGTGGTGATAATGGCTAATATCTCTCTGGCGACCGTTCCACGGAGTTTTGCGAAGTGAGTGACGCGGTTGACGCACTTGAAGACCGAATGAGCCTGGATAGACGCGAGAGTGGGGCAGTGGCCCACGGCTCCAGTGGGCTGCCGGGCTCCTTAGCTGGGATTGGGGATATTCTGAAAAATAAATGGAAATATCCATTCTCTTCGCCTGTAGGGAAATGGAAAAATTGATAAAGCGATGATATGAATAAGGTTGGTAGGTACCTACTATAGTTATAAAGAAAGAGGATAGGACTGTAGGAATCATGAAATGATCGTTTGGGTCTCTGTATAATGTAGGTAGCATAGTCCGTAGGTAACTATAATTTTACCCAACCATTTTGATTCGGGCTGTCCTTACAAGAGCTATCCGTGTTTATGGCAACACCTAGGTCAACTTTCTTACCGATTCCGCCTACAGCGCGCAGTTTTCGGCCGGAACTTGGGCTTCGGTTGTTTTGTGTCTATTGGTGCTGCACTGTCGACATCGGCGCCACTACCAGGACCTAGAAAAAAAAAAGACGACGGATTGTTTTAGAACAAATTCTTTAAAAAAGTAGGTGCTCATCGGTATTTTGAAGTTCAACTAACGCGCACTTCAGCGCGGGTCCCATCGCCGCCGCGCGCCGCCAGGGCTGAGGCAGTGAATGCAAAGACATGTTGGTATTTTTCTTTTACTATCTACTTATCTTCTAAACGCTTATACTAAGTAGGTACATAGCATTTGCGGTGCGAACTGCAGGCACGGGAACTCCGCCGCGGCTACTAGCTGTAGATTAGACTGGTACTACTCTACCTAGATGATCTAGAGTAGATCTGTCGGTTCGACCTACCGGCAACGTAGAGGGAATGCTCCACTAATGGTTGTGTTCCTGTTGCATGGTCAACGCATAGTGGTCGAGCAGCTTTTATTCGAGCTAAGTTCTCTGGCCTTCCTCCTATTGCGCTGGAAAGAAAGAGTACATTTCTAGGGAAGATTTTTTGGAATGTTTTTGATAAAACGGAAGTTAGAGGTTAGAGAAAAAACATAAGATTTCGTTCGTCCGCAGGAATGGTTAGTGTCAATGTCAGTGAATTTGATGATCGAAAGTGTTACCAACAATATGGTATTGTTACACTACAGCAGCCGCATTCTGTAAACGAATTCGAACGTGTGCGTTCGCCCAGCAAAAAGTATCGTCTTTTCAAGAATCGAATGATGCAGATAATTTGTGCCCTATGTCGTGTAAATGTGCCCAAAATTTTAAATTTGTGCCCCCAAGGGCTGCAGAGTTATTTAGGAAAATCTGATTTTGCTGCACGAACGTTCGCCCAGCAAAACTTTTTTTAAAAAAAGGGTATAGCTGTATTTTAAATATGCAAAAAGATAGCTTAAATACTAGTGTAAATGTGCCGTAAAAGCAAAATTTGTGCCCCTAAAGGTTTTAGAGATATTTAGTTTTTTGCTGGGCGAACGTTTTGGTGATTTCTATATCTCGGAAACGGCTGAACGCACAGTCATAATTTTTTGTTCCTACAGATACGGTAAATTTGTGCCATTTGTGCCGTAATTTTCATTAACATGAGTAGCATGGTTCAGGAGCTATTATTGTTTTTCCTAGAAAACGGAAAAATGATCTGGCTCTCGAATGAACAAGACCATCGACTTCACGTTGGTGCCGATTGGTACCCATTATATATTCACACGATCCTGTAAAGTTTCACCGGCCTACTACTTATAATAGACGAGTTATTAACGATTTTGTCTTTTTTTTGAGGTTATTTTGAGTGAAATTACTGAGGATACGAAAACACTAGTTTCCTGTGAGCTGGCTTATTACATGCTTCTACAATAATTTGAGCCCTATTTTAAGAATACGTATGCAAAAAATCATCTTTGTATACCTAATACTTTAGACAATAATGATAAAATACCATTCGAAGTATTTTTGGTAGATAACCAGACCAAATTCGAATGAACATTAAAAAGCGGCCGTCCGATACTACAAGCTATCCTTCTTAAATCGTCATGATAATATTTAGTGTTTAGAGAACGTTGCGTACAAAAGTGGAATTGTCATTTTAAAAATATACTTTTGATGATGAATGATGAAAAATGATGAATATAATATGATGAAAATGCTCTTTTCAATAAATAATTAAGTAGGTACCTACTTAGTAAGTACCTATACGTAGGCATACCTGTACCTACATATGTTTTTTATCTGATAATCCTAAAGAGTATCCCCTGTAAGAAAACAATCCACGGCTCTTTTGCGAATAAATAATTAGTAGGCTGGTTTGTTTGTTTGCTAAATCATAACGAGCCAACCTTTTCATAGGTACCAATATTATAATGGTAGGTAAGTATTTGCCAACACGCTCTACAAATTGATAAGTAAATACAATATTCAACTCGGAGTGACCGACGACCGTTGTGTGTGCTCTTCGAATGCACACACACACACATCCTTATCGCACGCACCCATAAGTAATTTGTTTTTGAGTCTGCCTGCCTCTCGGGTTATTGTAATTTACAATAGCATATTCATTGTTATTTGTCGATAAAAAATAAATCAATGTAAAAAAAGAACAATACTGTTTTGTTATCTTCGTTTATTACTTACCTTCTAAAAAAAAACAAATACCTATACTGTCAACGGCACATCAAGCTAGATCAGATGTCAAGTTGTACCTATAGGTATATGGTGTTAAATCATTCATTCATTATTATCTCAACAGGTCACTGATGTGCCGTTGTCTCCGGACAATTTATTTTTAGTAATACCTACATTACAAATTATAGTGTACTAGATGCAACCCGCAGCTTTGCCCGCGAACCAGTTTTTTTCGTATAAATTTCAGAAATTTATTGCACACCCCCTAGGGGTTGTGTAAAAATACCTACATGTTTAATTATTCAGTCCATAGTTCATTTATACCGAGTTTTGAGTGAATCGAATCAAGTAAAAATTATTTTCCATACAACCCTTACCACCATATTTAACCCCCTCAGAGGTTGAAATTTCCAAATTTTAGCCTATTTTTTAATTTTTCCTACTCTAGGTCCTAAACTATCTACCTACCTACCTACGAAATTTCATTTAAATCACTTAAGTAGTCACAAAGATTACCTAGGTACTTATAACGAACATTCACACAGACTTTCCCATTTATTATAATAGTAAGATTATTACAAACAAAATAATTCACATTTTATTTCATGTAAAATATTTTTCGTGACATAAATATTATTTTCTACTTAACAATTCTGTACGCATCTGTACTACTTAAATTTCATTACAACGCCACCAAGTAAGGAAGGATAGCTTGTAGTATCGTACGGCCGCTTTTTAATGTTCATTCGAATTTGGTCTGGTTATCTACCAAAAATACTTCGAATGGTATTTTACCATTATTGTCTAAAGTATTGGGTATACAAAGATGATTTTTTGCATACGTATTCTTAAAATAGGGCTCAAATTATTGTAGAAGCATGTAATAAGCCAGCTCACAGGAAACTAGTGTTTTCGTATCCTAAGTAATTTCACTCAAAATAACCTCAAAAAAAAGACAAAATCGTTAATAACTCGTCTATTATAAGTAGTAGGCCGGTGAAACTTTACAGGATCGTGTGAATATATAATGGGTACCAGTCGGCACCAACGTGAAGTCGATGGTCTTGTTCATTCGAGAGCCAGAGCATTTTTCCGTTTTCTAGGAAAAACAATAATAGCTCCTGAACCATGCTGCTCATGTTAATGAAAATTACGGCACAAATGGCACAAATTTACCGTATCTGTAGGAACAAAAAATTATGACTGTGCGTTCAGCCGTTTCCGAGATATAGAAATCACCAAAACGTTCGCCCAGCAAAAAACTAAATATCTCTAAAACCTTTAGGGGCACAAATTTTGCTTTTACGGCACATTTACACTAGTATTTAAGCTATCTTTTTGCATATTTAAAATACAGCTATACCCTTTTTTTAAAAAAAGTTTTGCTGGGCGAACGTTCGTGCAGCAAAATCAGATTTTCCTAAATAACTCTGCAGCCCTTGGGGGCACAAATTTAAAATTTTGGGCACATTTACACGACATAGGGCACAAATTATCTGCATCATTCGATTCTTGAAAAGACGATACTTTTTGCTGGGCGAACGCACACAATTCGAACACTGATTCACTCTTAGTGACCGAATTCACATTGGAACGCAAACTCATCTCACCTTCAAACGGTATTCTGTACAATTTTAGATGCTAAGTGAATTAAAGCGAGTATCGTGGGATTGAATCTACACCTACGTTACAACTATAGGTACCTAATCGAAAAATCGATTATTTGGTAGGTATTTATACGAAAGAAATTGTATTATTTTTGTAATATGAGTAGGTAAAAGGTCGAATTCTAGACGGGTTTACAGAATGCGTCTGCAGAATGTACCTAATATTTTAAATTATCATGGAAAAACAAAATGGTTCAGTACAGACGTGTATTTTACACTAAACAAAAGAAAATAATACCTAGTAACGTAAGACTAGACAATATGGATATAACGACTTTCGCTTGTTCATTTTATAAATGAACAATGTAAACAAAAAAAAATATGTTGACGCATTCCTCACTAATTGTATACTATGCAGATACCGATCATCATCATCACCAGCCTAAAATAGTCCACTGCTGAACATAGGCCTCCCCTAATGAGCGCCATAGATGGCATCATTATTTGGGGGTTATTGCCCATAATCCGATACACCACTTGAATTGCAAACAGCGTTTGATTAAAATACCAATAGTTGTTTAGCTATCGTATATCTTTGACATATCTATGATGTTTTTTTATTGCAAGTGCTAAGGAACGCCGACCAATAAATCACGTAACATGCTACAACCTTCTGATTAGATGTTGCCACATCCATGACCTTATGTTACTTTGCCCTTCATTTATAGGCAGCAGTGGCGGATTTACAAATTTGCCGCTAGAAGGCTATTCAATTTTTGCCGCCCCTACTGACTTTTGAAATTCAATAAGTTACATTTATTCAGAAATTGCAACCTTATGATTTTTGTTCTATCGTCCTCATTACATCGGCTTTTTCCCGTTATTAGTATGATTGTGAACTAGGTGATATTTCTGTCAGTTACTAGATTATTTTTGCAACCCGCTATGTAGTGACGAGTACACTGGTACCCAGGGCCGTAGCCAGAAATACTTTTCGGGGGGGTCGAGCCTTAGACCCAATATGCAACATCTTCATATACTTATGCTAGTTATGATAGTACCCGGAGTGGTTTTCCACCAAGCACTTTAAAAAAACCGCAATTTTTTTTGTCATTTTTCCGATGTTCTGTAAAAAAGTATGCAAAAGTGTGACAAAAAGAGAGACATTTCTAGCTCTCATAAATTACAAAAACTGCGGTGGAAATTTTGGAGATTGGTTTGGTATGCCAGCAACAAAGAAAAAAATGTGAGAAACACAAAAAAGACGAAAAAAGAAATAACTTCGAGCGTTACATTTTGAAGATTAAGAAAATAACTACTACTACAGAATGGATGGCGAGCGAAGCGAGCCCCCAAATTTTTGACATATTTTCGGAAGGCTGATAAAAGTTGACAAAAGACTACAGAATTAACGGCGAGCGAAGCGAGCCGCAATTTTTTTTTTTTTGCGACTTCTGAGCTTCTGTAAAATAGAATCAAGAGTGACATAAGATTATGATTAGCAAACCCTGAAACTTTTAGAGCCTTTGCGGTGGTAATTTTGGAGTTTGGTGAAGTAAAAAAGATAAAAAGACAATTTTTTTATTACTTTTTCGGATGGTCACGTGGTAGTATAATAAAAATTATAACAGTGAGTGGAATGAGCGCCGATATTTTGTTGTGTTTGCGGCCGCAGAAAATGGTTGAGAAATTGTGACATTTTCGCAAGGTTGTTAATAATCTTAGAATAATTCAGAATTAACGGCGAGCGGAGCGAGCCGCGAAATTTTTTGTGACTTTTTCGGTCGTTACCAAATAGTTTACAAAAGTATGTTATAAATAAGTAAAGACATAACAGTAAACGGAGGGAGCAATTCAATTACGGAAAAACAAGAAAATAGGTCTATTGATTAAGTGCTTATTTTGTAAGCCTAAGGAAATAAAGTTATTGAATCTCAATCTGAATTTATGAAATTAAAAGTAATGTCGTGATCTGCCTGCCTAGCTGGAATCGGCCGTAAATGAATGCGATGCGTGCACCCAGCTCATTTACATTATAAGTAGAGACGAATTTTGTCGAAAAAAAGTTTGAGTTTTCAAGAGAGAATAATTTAAAGAAATATTTAAGTGCTGCGTGCTTACATACAATACAATGTATGTAGATACACAATAGGAATCGCATGGCACGGAGCGCGAGCGCGCCCCGTCCGCCACCGACGACTCAGAGCGCGCTGTCGTTAATCGGAGAAGAAATTAGACGAAAAAATTTTTGTCAATTTTGTAAATTTTGTACAGTTTAAAATAATACGAACAATTTCTATTAAATAACATGTTAACAATCCGGTTAATGGTGACAATGAGATCAAATAAGTTTTACATTAAGTATCTTTTTGCGAGATTTTAAATTCGCAAAATCATTTAACTCGTCGTATGAAATCTTGTTCATTAGTTCTGTTCTGACTTTAAGCAAAAGAGATAAAGCGTTAATAAAAAAAATTAAAGCGCTTTTCTCGCGCGCGGCAACCCGATCGCGACGCGGAGCGGACGCGTTCGTGGCACGTGCTCGTGCTGTCAATTCGTCCAGACACTCTTAGCGAACAGTCATGTAAAGTATGTTACGAACGTAATGTATTCTGTATACATATACTCGTAATTATAAGTTTTTTTTATTATTTGGGCTAAATTTGCCGCCCCTCTAAATCTGCCGCCCTAGGCTCCAGCCTACTTAGCCTATTGGTAAATCCGCCACTGATAGGCAGAGCCGCAGCAAAAAGCAAGCTATATTGCTTTCGTTCCTATACTGTAGTAAATACCAATTCCTAAAGGTACGCGATTCATTTGATGAAAAAAAAAAATTACCTGATAATGAAATAGCTAAGGCAAACGGAGCTCTGATATATTAGCGGCTATGATACAGCGTCATATGCTTTGATACTTAATTAAAAATTGACAAGTTTGATAATGTTAAGGTCGGTCAGTGAATGCTGCATTTCGTTTCTTACATAATAATTATATGAAAAAACGCCTCAGGTTACCATTTTACCCGCTTTTTGTTGGAAATACCGTCACATATGACATGTCGTGGATGCCTTTGTATTGAAAGCGAGAAGGCGCGAGGCGAGCGACATCTTGTTTTGGCTTGGCTTGGCTGGCTGATTTGGATTTGGTTGAGCTTGGTCTTCAAATCAGTCGATCAATCAGTAAAGTAAATTCATCAGTTTCTTGAAATGGCTTTGTTATTCTCAGGCCATCATGTAAGTGCCGTGACGTCGATGGAACGGGAGTTTATAAAAAAATACGAAGAGTTGCAGCTACTTTGGAAAAGAGATGATCCAAATTATGTTAACAAATTCAAAAGGAACTTGGCTTACGATAAACTTTTGGTGATACTTAGGAAATTACTGCCGTCAGCGAACCGCTATTCCGTGCGGCAAAAGATAAATATTCTCCGATCTGTCTACAGAAAAGAAGTTAAAAAGTTTTTGCAATCGAAAACTATTACAGCTGAAGGAGAAATAATACACACGTACAAGCCAACTTCTTGGAAGTTTGAAGCGATGAAATTCCTTCTGGATCAAGATGAACTAAACGAATACGAGAACGAAAATGATAGCAAAATGGAAATACCACAGTCCGAAATCGAAGAAGAGACTGTTGAGGACGAAACATTAAATGATTTGGAGGTATTTCATCCACAGTAATCAGTTCCATTTATTTTTACTCAAGGACAAAATCATTGAATGAAAAAATTATTGTTAGTTTTGAAAAACAGAAACTAACTTACAATCCCTTGTTTTTATACTGTTTTAAAGTTTTACGGGACAAATACTTATTCATTGAGAATACATTTTTATTGGACCCGCTTGGGTTTTTTCTCTATAAACAATAGCAAAATAATTTTCATGATTGTTACTTAATTGCTGGAGAAATCGATGAACATAGAAACTTCTCTTTTTTTGTTCTGGTTGTTTTTCAGTCATCTAGTACCCATAACACAAAACATGTTTAACTTGGGGCTAGATGTTGTTGTGTGGATTGTCTGGTTTTTTTTTATCTATTGAAGTTGGATAAAAATAGCATTGATGTTAACATGTTTACTTGTTCTGAGTGTGTAAAACTATTAGTTTTAAAAATTTGCAGGAAACAGAGTTAGTGTACATTCATGATGTGAATGAGGAAGCAGAAAATGATGACTCGAGGATCCTAGAGAACTCAATGTCACCTATCTATGCAGAACCAAAGAAACCAATTATTGTTAGAAGTTCTCGGAAACGAAGCAAATATGATTATGGAGATAATGTCAGTAAACAGACACATTCCTCTGAACAAGACATTATAGGTAAGTGTTATACTGTATATTATCGTAATACTATACATTATTCTGTCAGTTAACAGATATTATATCTATACTAATATTGTAAAGAGCAAAGATTTGATTGTTTCTTTGAAATGAATAGGCTCCAAATCTATTGGACTAATTTGAAAGTATTAAAGTCTTTCAATTTGAACTTTCTATATAGGTATTTATACAAAATTATCATAAAAAGAGGAAAGAGTCCTGAAACTTCTGGACCAAAAATTCAAAACTTCTTTCACTATTAAAATGATAAACATAGGCTATAGAATATTTAAAAAAGTTAAGTGCCAACAACAAAAACGTGGTTGCTTAAAATGCATCAATCTTCCTTGCATTTACAGATCGGGAATGCAGTGCTGTAGGCTCAAATGTGACCTGTAAACTCCAACGTATGAATGTGGAACAAAGGTTGTACGCAGAACAACTCATAAACAAAATTCTTGTGCGAGGGCTCCAGATGACTTTATCAGACAGTACAGACTTCACAGATACTGTACATTATTACCAAAAATCTGAGATTGGAGAGGACTGCTAGAATAGGACATAGTAAGTAGACTCTTATCCTTAAATAATATATAATATTATAAAAGCAAAAGTAACTCTATCTGTCTGTTACCTTTTCACACCAGATATGACTAAAATTTGGAAGATAGGATAAAACATCTTAAAGCCATCCCTGAGATATTGTTAAGGTACCTACAAAATTTTTGCACATGTTTTTCGACCTACATATGCTATTTGAAAAGCATGTGCGAGAAATAAGTAGAAGCTTGTTATTTATATACAAAAAGACAACAGTTTATTGGTCTTGTCTTTGCATAATTATAACCACAAAACCTCCTGTAAAAGTAAAAATTAAAAAGTGTGAAGAACACCTAATTTAGTTGATTATAATGTATGTAAATGAATGCAAAGCATAAATAAATACAGGAATGCTATGATACTAGTAAAACTGATTTTACATGAGTCTCCAAGTCTCATTTTACCGATTCTATCATGGTTTATTTTATTGTTATTTATTCTTAGTGATCTATTCAAATAAAATAGCTTCATTATAAAAATTATCTTTATGTGAGCTGTACTTCCTACTCAAGAGTAGGTTTTAAGGAACTAGATTAAATGACCAAGTTTTAAAAATAACCAAATTGTTTAACTCATGTATATCTGCCATTATGGTTTGTTGCGTCTTTAAATTGTGAAGAGTGGAAAAAGAGAGCCCTTTGTCCAGTTGTGGGACAGCTAAACGGTAAAAATATCTATAATTAGATTTTTTTCTTTGTCTTTGGGGTATCACATATTGTTGGTAACATTTGCAGGATAGTCAAACTCATATCCATACTGTTACTTGGGAAATGAAGGCAGCTACAAGAAGTTTTCATGAAAGAAAGTAAATATTTGCTGCTACTATTATAGTTTGTGTGTACTTACGAATTGTTCCCTGAACTAGGTTGTTCATCCCAAGGGACGTCACTCTCAATGGCACTACTCTCTGAGGCCACTAAGTACATTGACCTGTCAAAAATATTTCCATTTAGGAAGGGTATTAAAATAAAACAACACATAGCATCTTGCGGTGGAATTTGGCACCTTATACATCATCATTATAACTCAAGGGACTTATCCCAACCAAGAATCCATATCAATTTGTACCCCTAGGGGTACCTCAAGGTTAAATGTCATACTTACCGGTCACATAAAGCCCAACAACTGGGACGTCGCATCAGATGATCGCGACTGTTGGAGGAAAACTTTATTAGAAGGAGTGATCGTACACGATCACACCTGGTTCGACCTTCTGTCCCAAAGACGACACCTACGCCGCCCCGCCAACATCACCAGGCACGAATTTTGTCTGTCAACTATGTGGCCGTCATCGTCGCTCTCGTATCGGCCTTACCAGCCATTTGCGTAAGTGCCGGACCTCATAAACGGATGCTGTTTACATCATCTCTCATAGAGGCCTCTGATGATGACTTACCGAGCAGGTACGTATAGATGTGGGGGCGGTGGTGCTGCCTTTCTTGACGCTGAACGAGCCCTACGAGCCCGGGAGAGGCGTCCCAACAACACCGATTCTAAAAGAAAATGAGGGCTATTTTAATTAAAATAGATTGATTGAATTTAGGTTCTACTGCTGATGTATGTATATGTCCAAACTGTACCTTTAGGTTCTCATTATTATAATCTAGGTTTTATATTTGCTAGGCTTAGATTTTTTTCAGCATCTGTCTAGGTCTACAAAACGGATCAAGTCAAGTTTATGTCAGTTTCCTAAATCAAATGGCTTTGTTAGGGTTCGGGGGTGATTTTAATGGTTTTAGGTCTATAGTTATCTTATCAGTATTAATCTTGGCTGGTGCCTTTTGTATAGCTGTATCATCATCAGCCTATGATTGTCCACTGCTGGACCTCTAGGCCTCCCCTAATGAGCGCCATAGATGGCATTGTCATTTGGGGGTTATTGCCCATTATTATTGTAATAGATATTATTGTATAGCTGTAAAGTGTTTCTAAAATTGGTACTACCTGAAATAGGATCACTGTCACTGTTCTCCTGACGCTCGCGTCGCCACGCCGAGTCGGCGGCGGGTGCGGCCGCTGCTACGCCAAAGAGACCTGATACTGTACCTACCACTATCTTTCTGTTTGATTTGGCAGCAATCTGAGGAAAATTGTCCTTGATTAACAGCTTAAGGTTCGGTTGCTTATTCTGAATTTCGAAAAAGAAACTAGGAGTTTTGAGGGTTCTTTCATGTCGAATTATTCCGTTATTATCAAGGAATTTGTGGATTCGAAAGTTTTACTACCTTATTTTGAATTTGCGACAAATGAAACCTCCTTTCGAAAGTGGAAGATTATCAACGGTTATGTACTCGTTACCACACGTGACTATTGAAGCCATTGAAATAAGAATGTTACTGGAGTCGACTACAACCATCGAGTACGTATCCAGACTACAACTTACCAAAGCGTTGATGTCAATCTCAGGGACATTAGCTAAATCAGCAGCCTTTTCCGCTAGCGTTTTGATCTTCTGGGTGTTACAATCTGGCTTCTCTAATAAAATGATCAGCTCGCGTAGATGGTCCTCATAAGACTTTTCTGGTGGGACTGTGGAAATAACATTTATGCAAGTATGAAATTTTGTGTATTCGTGTTAGTTAGTACATTTAATTCGCAATTCAGTATAAAATAATGAATGGGTAGTTAGAGGAAGTATCGTGCTCACCATAAGGTAGGAAAACAGGAACGCCTTGCTCATTTATTTCAACAACATACTGTTCCATGGAGCTCTGATGAGTCAGTGTATTTGGTACAACACCCGCTGCCATACCGGGCGATTGAACCCCCATACCGCCCGACAGCGTCATTACTGGAATCCCAGGTGTTAGGGCTGAAGAACATGGGGCCACCCTTCCTGGAGCTATTGGCGTTCCACTTCCTTGTACAGCTAGAACACTACCTGATACCACCATCCCTTGAGCAGCTGGCATTATTACTCCTTGCTGCAAAGGTCCACCTGGTAATCCTTGTGTTGTCCCAGTGATCTGCATGGGACTTTTTGTACCTACTGGCATTGTGCCCTGTAATGCCAAACCAGGCATCATTCCAGTTTGCGTGGCCACTCCTCCAATTACCATTGCACCACCTTGTCCACCTGGTATGTTCATTTCTCCAGGTAGCATACCATGAGCAAACGGCATCCTCATATTTTGTCCACCAGGTACCATACTTTGCGTACCTGGCATCATCATTTGTCCACTGGACATCATCATTTGTCCACCGGACATTATTCCGTGAGCACTTGGCATCGTCGCTTGAGCAGCTGGCATTCTCTGAATTCCAGGTCCTTGCATCATACCAACACCTGTCCCACTGACCATTCCAAAATTTTGGAATCCTGTGGTCATTCCACCCTCAGCACCTGGTAAGACTCCTTGCATTCCACCTGCTTGACTAGGAATCCCAGTTATCTGAGGCCCTGTGAAACCAGGTCTTATTTCCAATCCAGCTTTTCCGACAGGCGTGAATGTTGTCGTAGATGGTATATTCAGCTGGTTGGGATTGGTAACATGGATGGTCGGTGGAGGGACAGAAGCTGGGACTTTTGGTACCGATTGCCCGTTCACTAGGAGATCAGGAGTTTGATTCTGCATGCCTTGACCAGCAACGGCTTAAACAAGAAAACCATTTTATTAAGAGCAAACCTTCACTTTGCGGATATTGAGAAATTTATAGTGAAATAGCACTACAACTACACTCACTATTAGAAAGGTCCATTTCTTGAGTATATGCCATGACGTTGAGAGCTGATGAAAGCGCTGGTCCCACCCCGGTCCCGACTTGTGTTGCTAATGCGTCCGCAGCAGCGACATCTGGTGGTGGAGCTGCGGTTCTTCTCCTAAAAGTTTTACATTATTAAGACTCAAGGTCCTTAAATTATCCCTGATTAGGAATTTAGGCATTCGTCCTTACCCCGGCACTTTGGTGGGTGTAGATATGGATACCCGACCCCACATAAGTCTTCTTAACTCTTCGCCGCTGATACCTTTTCTTCGTAGCTCGGCTATGGTCACTCTACCGACCCGCTGCCAAAAAACTTAGTTTAATCAGTTTTCATTACAAATTCAATGCAAAACAAACTGATCTCAAAAACCATAATTGACCTCAAAAAACCCCTGTAAAAGCTCAATAATTATCAGTTATCACTATTCGTGGCGTGTTCTTATACCAAATCATTTCCTTTCCATACCTTCCAATTAGTAAGGGCTCCCTTTCTCTGCTTGGCTCTGGTCTTCGCCTTACTCTTGATGACCATCACAGCTCGCTGTTCGTACCTTGGATCGTCTGACGGACCAAGTCCTATGGAGTACTCTTGCAGGTACTTGTGAGCGTCTTCTTGGGCCACAGACCTCTCTAGGGAGACAACGATTTTGGCCCACTGGAAATCACTATAAATTAAACTCGGGCCAGGTTTGATCCGGAAGTCCGTTCGAGTCAATGTCATAAGAAGTGTGGATTATTTGACTATTTTGAGACTACAATATTTTTCCATGATGATAAGGCTTGGCAGGGTTTTGTACCATCTAATCTTAGCTACCTCTACCTACTTAATCATCAATTTCTCGTCACTTTCTTATAAATGCCCCTTGTGAACCCAAAACCAAACAAATGTCGTTTAGTTCCATTCACTTACCTGCTTTACCCATTCCTTCTCGGATTGCTCAATAACATGTGCGTAAGTGTTGCCCATCATAGCAATCAACATGTTCAGCAGTAGAATTGGCACGAACACCATGAATACCGCGAACACCGTCTTAGAGAGGTTCGGGTATGTTGTCATACCGAGGTCTGTATACTGTGAACAGAAGGTTTTATGGAACCTTATGTGAGAGATTGAAATGGTGACGAAGATAAAAAGCTTACTCCACGTAGGTACACGGACATGGTATCACAGACATCTGACGCCTTGAATGTTAAGAGAAACTTTCTTTGCAACTAGGACGTTGCTCGGAGGATTTGGTTGACGAATGAGATACTTACACTATAATCCCCGAGTGTTATTTGGAACAGTGCCATCCATGTGCTTGGATAGCTTGAAAACAATGTAGACTGGACGTTGGGGAAACCTGAAACATGTTCAGATATTTGACTGACATGACACCTAACTACCATTTGAATCCAGAAGTTTCGTTTAAGTAAAGATCACCTTTGTAAAGGAAGTAGAATGATTGAGAGAATCCAAAGAGAACAATGCAATAGATAATGCCAAAGGTGAACATGTCTCCTGTGATCATGCTGTAGATCATCGTTACGAAGGGTCCTGTTAGTTTAACGGCTCTGGAATACAAAAAATCTATATAAATATCACGGAAACGTGTAGGTCCATACAAGCCATAAAAGTCTCGTTAGTTTTATGTTATAAACAGGGGTAAGGAAAAAGCTTATAAACCCGGCAGTCAAAAGTAGGTCTACTTTTGTGTCTATGTTAAATTAATAGATTTTCATTCTCGTGTACTTACGAATCTCATGTAAATTTAGCCATACAAAAATTACACTAGAAAACCTAAAAATACTCTCGTACACCGACATTGAGTAAAAAAGAACAAAAAGACAAACACAGAAACAGTTGCACAATGGGCGGTGTTACCGCTAAGAGCGATTTCTTCCAGGCAACCTACATAAATCACGCCAAACGTATGGCTTAATCAAACGAAACCTATTGGCGTGATCAAACCAAAAGTTTCTGCGTAATTATCTGGGATATACCCCGAAAACCCTACCTGCTATTAATTGCATTAATTAGAATATTTGATGATTACCTAGCAATCTAAACGTACCCGGCGAAAAACATCAGTAGAAACCAGGACCCTGGTAACAGGAATATCAAGAGAGCCTCTTCCAACAACTCTAACTTCATCAGCCGTGCCGGGATACAAACCAGCACTAGGATATTCGACGCCAGGAATATGAACTTTGCTGGCTCACTGAGCTGGAAAGAAATACAGATTATCGTAACATTCATCATCATAATATTCGAATTTAAAATATTTGAGCTTCGTCTCCTGTCGGAGCCTGGGAAATTTCATTGCCTTTGAACAAATAAATGTTCAACATCTAATCTATTTCTGAGTGTTTCTTTTATTCAATATTAAGTCTTATTTCATTCATCATAAACACGAGGTTTTTCTAGCCTATTATTTTGGCTTTTTTGACTTGACCCAACTTTGTTATTAACGACTCCCAACAATCACAACATAATCACGTAACATGCAAAATGACACAGTACAGTGGTCTAGTTTCGTGTTTTTCTGAAAAACGTGAAAATAAAAATTAATAACAAAGTTACACAATTTAAAAAGAAATTTAGGTACCTAATTAATGCAACATAGGGATAATTAAACGACTCACACACAAGTCTTCATCACCATAACGTTAGCGTTTATAATATCTCACCAGCTGTTTAAAATACGCCACTAGCCCTTGATTTTTGATCTCATCCCCTTGCTGCAGTATGATATAACACAGCGTGCTGAGTATAGTTCCCAGTTCACTGGCCAACCTGACGCCGGTCTTCGCGTCTGTTACTTCCAGCCCCCAGTTAGGATTGGCTTCGGCCTCTGCGCTGCTGTGCCGGAGGTAAACTGATACTGAGAGTAGTAGGAGATGGAGTAATAGGATGAGCAGGCGTTTGAGGAATTTCGTCTGGAAATTTAAGTTTGATTAGTTGTATAGATGTGGTCCTGGATAAAATTCATATAAATATCTTGGTCGTAAAACTGAAGCAAAAATTCTATCTCCTACCTATGCTGATGATAACTAACATTAAAATAAATAAATAATACTGGATCCACTCAGCAGTAGATCCATTGTCTGTAATACCGCAAGCGTATACTTAGCACCTATAAGAATACAAACTTCATCAATGTAAAATATAGATTTTCTTTATGGGTATCTCCAAGTAAGATCTGCACTGACAACTCGCATAGAATTATATTGTGCATTGTCCTGTCTCCCTGTCTAACCAGGCCCTGTCTAACAGCCCAGGTTCTTTAAGTACCTAGCAGGATTTTCGGCGATTGACAGCTTCATTTCAGATTGTTCTTTAGTGTTTACATTTCTGTAGTATTTCTACTAGTCCTGTAGAAAATAAACCTTGCGAAAGTTTTCTTTTCTCTAGAAGCTTTTGAATAATGCCTCTATCCAACATATTTGATGCTCCTTTTTCGTCCGTTCAAGATAATGAAGAGAGTAAATTTCCAATCTGTGTTGAATAAAATATTATAAAGAGGAAAGATTTGATTGTTTGTATGTTTGTTTGTTTGAATTGAATAGGCTCCGAAACTACTGGACCGAGATAAAAAATTCTTTCACCATTAGAATCCTTAATTTTCCGTGATGAACATAGGCTATATAATATTTTCAAAAAAGTTAGGGGTCCGCATGAAAAATTCAATAATTGAACCGTGGGCTGTATATTCAACCTCTTTTTCTATTATGGCGCGTCAGAATAGAAAAAGAGGTTGTATAGCGCACGGTGCTCGCTTTTTCTCTACGGCCAGTGTCAGTTTTGGAATGTCGAGTCAATGTCAAAAACCCCAATGCTGTTAAAAAAAGTAAAGATCCGTATGAAAACTGTGAAACCCATCGTTTTAGTGTGTATAATTTCTGAAATTTTTGTTTAATACCCGTGCGAAGCCGGGGCGGGCCGCTAGTGTTGAATAAAATCAATGACGTACTTACCCTTGCGAAGGTCTTCCATTTCTCTTCTAGAAGCTTTTGAATGATGCCTCCATCCAACATGTTGAGATGCTCCTGTTTCGTTCCGTTCAGGATAATGAAGAGTGCAGAGTTCCAATCTGTGTTGCAGAAAGTCAATGTTTTTGTTTTCAATATCCAAGACCGTTTATTGTGTTCATAAGGTCGTTAATTGACTGATTGCTTTTACACACATTTTTATTTTTTTCATCTGAAATATCTTCTTAATTATAATTTGTTTCCAAGAAATCCTGCAAGGTGTGAAGCTGTTTCCAAATCAAGTATGTTTTCAGAAACTAAAATTTTATGAGGTTTGACTCATTACATTACGTATGTATATTCTTTGGAATATGGTCATTATTAAGATTTTAATTGGCTTGGAGTGTGCTCCATGCGTTGGAGTTTTGATGCAGGTGGTCTATTTGATGAAGATAGTGCTTTCACAGAAAACAGAATAAATAGGTACTGTGCTTTTCTAGCAATAATTCAAATAATAATGCCATCTATGGCGCTCATTAGGGGAGGCTTTGGAATATGGTCATTATTAAGATTTTAATTGGCTTGGAGTGTGCTCCATGCGTTGGAGTTTTGATGCAGGTGGTCTATTTGATGAAGATAGTGCTTTCACAGAAAACAGAATAAATAGGTACTGTGCTTTTCTAGCAATAATTCAAATAATAATGCCATCTATGGCGCTCATTAGGGGAGGCCTATGCCCAGCAGTGGACTATTATAGGCTGGTGATGTTGATGTTGATGTTGTGCTTTTCTAGGTAGTTTAACAAAAATAAGGCTCTATTGAGATAAATCTAGAAATATCATCATGAGCTCTTGGTTATTCACTGCTTGGCATAAGCTTCCCTATGTTTGTGCAGTAAGTCTCAATATTGCGCATCAAAAAGAAATAAAGGCGGTTAATTAAAATCTTATCTCACTAGTTTTCCCATCGGGTAACAGAGTATCCAGAGCATTCAGTGGATAAGCAGAGCAGGTGATGTTGGAGTATCTCCAGAACTCCCTCGCTGAGAGTTCCAGCATCTCGCGGAAGACAGACGATCGGCCTAGCTGGCAGGCCAGGGTCAGGGGGGTGAAGCCAGCTCGGTTCATGCGACCGTTGCTGGCTGGGACCTTTGGGTGACGGAGGGCGTAGCCAAACATGTCCTGTGGATTTTAAGCTCTGTTCTGACTTCTAAAATACACTTATACCTACAGGCGCGACGAGAGCCGCACTCACCCTGATGAAGTCCCTCGTTAAGGTTTTAAAGATGGCGTTCGAACATAAACTAGATTCGTAGATATAGACGACCCGACATAAGTTTAGGAAAACGTTAGTTAGCCATTTTTAGCAACATTAGTTAACTGATGATCATAGAAATACAAAATAAAATTCATATTTAAAAAACAAACTTTTATTACGAGTATCATCCAGGAGTAAAGTGCTTGGAAAGATAAATCCAACGAACCCAAAGTGGGAGGTGTGGAAATTTTCGCTGTTGAACATAGGCTATAGAATAGGTATTTACAAAAAGTTACGGATCCGCGTGAATTTTTTTTTTTTATTAATACACTTGGAAAGCCGACCGCTAATATTAGATAAACTAGGTACATAATTATACATTAACGACCAGATAACCCAGAAATTTTAGCACATCATTTACCAGTTTATCAGTAACGACGACCATGTGCAGAATCATGTTCCCAAACGAGTCCTGCCGATCAGGATCGGCTCCGGAGTCCAGCAGCAGGTTGTAAACTGCCTCATTCGCGCAGCAAGCCGTCCACGCTAGTGGGTACTCCCCTAAATACGCCAGACCCTCGTAGTTTGTCTGCCTGGCGGGCGGATTCTTTTGCTGATCACGCGGCAGAAAGAAACTGCCTGCGAAATAAGATGAAGGGTCGTGTAAGGGAGATGATGTAATATGAGGTTATGCTTTTGATACTAAAGACAAAACGTTGGTAGCAAAAGAAAGAATGAGTGTAGACAGGGATATCTGCCAATAAAAACGAAATCACAGTGACTTTAGGTGTTCCGTGATCATGACGCATGATTAAGTAGGTACCTACTGTGCCGAAATATTTGAAAACTCAAATCATGGTACTTAAATAACCATGTTAGTTTCATTGACTTGATATCTAATCTAGTAGGAACAATCTCTTTCATCCGTAAGGAGCGTTATTATCGTCTCAGAAAATCACTTTGACTAAAGTGAGATTTTAATTTTTTTCTTATTATATTACATATTTTAAGAACACCATTACCCACCAAAAAATATGTGATGTGCTGGTTTTTGAACTTATAGATAAGTAAGTATTTTCAAAAAAGCTTGGTGTGTGTGGAACCTAGATAATAACTATTCTAATACAAATAACAGCAAATCATTTTGAAAATATGCTCAAATAACAATCATTTCGATATTACATATCTATGGGCAATAGGTACATCCATCGCCGGAGCCTTACCAATCGCCCTTTGATGAACATCAGCGCCAGCTTCCACCAAGTCTTGCACCAGCTCGTTGTTGCTGTAAGCTATTGCTAGGTGGAGGGAACTTGCTCCTGAAGACAAACATAATCAAAAATATATATAAAAATTAAACATAATAAAATTTAAACGTTATGTCCTGGAGAAGTGTATCTTCTCGATTGAGCAGCTTTAAAAT
The DNA here is from genome assembly GCA_963931895.1 of Eupithecia pulchellata. Classification (NCBI taxonomy): domain Eukaryota; kingdom Metazoa; phylum Arthropoda; class Insecta; order Lepidoptera; family Geometridae; genus Eupithecia; species Eupithecia pulchellata. The sequence continues at coordinate 4,514,788 of OZ007542.1, read as the reverse complement.
GCATCTCTACATTTTTATAATATAGGTTAGGTACGTACTCACAGTTACCCATTTTTGTTGTTATAATCTGTAGTTTTATTTTATTTTTTTATTATTCATAAGTAGGTACATATTAACTAAATAGACATTTTTCCATTTACTTCCTTACACATAGAAAAACTGTAGTATATGTTTAAATAACTTTAAATTTAATTTCCGCAAAGGTACAATGTCTTTTGTTAATATGGAATAAATAAATACCAAGAATTTTATTAAGTACCAGACACTTATGATGACTGAGATTAGTGTTAACATTCTCACCTAGATATTCTTCCCCCTCCACAACATCCAAAGACAGTTTTGGGAAGCATTTCACCAATGTTCTTGCCAATCTCGTATGTATCTGGAAAAAATAATCTACAGATATCTCCGAACTAAACCTTCATTATCATCATCCGAAACGACTCGTAAGCTTTTTACAACACTGAAAAGTTCTTGTTATATAGTTTTTGGTGGTCATAACACGTTGTCGGAGATATGTTATTCAAGAGCTGCCGCCAAGCCGCCGCTCGTGCCGACAACCGCCGACCGGCGCCGATCGACCACCGAACGTGAGAGAGAGGGGACCCCGCGTCTACGCATTATTCTTTTCTCGGCCACTGGAGAATATACGCGCTTCTTAGCTCCTATGGAAATACTAGTTTCATTTACCTTTCATTATCGAAGATACACACAAACACACGTAAAGGTATTCATTTGAACTCTGAAGGAAGCTGTTACCAATTCTACTTTTGGTGGAAACCATAGATGATAATAAAGGTTGGGTTGAGTTTTTTTTTTATTTTGTGACGTGTGTAGGTACACAAAATATGTGTGACCAAGAGTCCTGTAAGGTCTAAAGGAAATAAAGCACTTTGATTGAGATCCTGATGTTTAATATTCAGCAATCGTAACTTTGAACATAGGTAACCTAGCAAATCACAACCAAACTCATAGTGTTTTTAGACCTTACAGTACTTGAACACGTCACAAGATACAAATTACAAAAGTGCAATACTGGGCAATAAAGTGATCACTTTGATTCCTTGTTCACTTCAATGTTTAGGGAAATAAGTGTTTAGGTATCCCAGAAATTTTCCGGAAAAATATTTAACTTAATTTCCCCGAGAGCGAGGGCTTACGCAATAATAATAAATAAAGTACCTAATAATAATAAATAACAAAAATCACTTCAGTAATAGTACTTCAATGATCACTTCAAAGCTTTTAAGCTAAAGTAATGAAGTGAACAAGAAACCTTTACCTGATCGTTTCTCTACCATTATCCTCTGAGCAACCAGGTTCTCTAGACTGATTCAGATCCAATAACTTTATTTCTTTAGGCTTACAAAATAAGCACTAAGACAAGTAAAATTTCTTAGAGTTAATTATTATAAAATAGAAATAATTTGTCATCAATTTCTATTCACTTAAATTTTTTGTCCACTAGTGGAAGAAGTGAATAAAAAACCACTAGTACATTAATATACAACTTATGTGTCTAATACAATAAGGTCCTACCTTAGTATCGCATATAATAAGCACGTGGAGTAGAGACTCGCCGAGGGCCCCGCGGTAACACATCTGCCAGCAAGCCACGTGGTCCTCCCATTTAGCGAGGGGGTCGTGTGGCGAGAGGGACGCTTCGATTGGTAGCACCACCTGGAAACAGTTGGATCTCACTGAGGCTGGGCCTTTATTCACTATTGTCAATCCACAAACGTTGCACAGATACGACAAGACAGCGGCGTGGAGTCGGACAAAACCATATGTAGAACACGTGACGTCACACGTTTTGAATCTCCTATTAGAGAATAATGCCCCTGGTCAGCAAAAAACAGAGGTGCCTACCTGATGAATCCTACCTCTGAACTTCCCTACTACCAGGCTAGGCGCACTCCGCGCTCGTTGCAAATTCTACATAGCCGACCCGTCTGGGTACAGCTAGGGCTGTCAAGCACCGCTAAAATATAATCAAATTAAATCAAAAGGCGGGGCATATTTTTCTTTATAAGGGACTTTACAGCATGCCGTGAGATGCTTAGGTCGAAACAAGTGCAGCAGCTTTGCAGATTTTAAAATCTCAACGATCACAGAGCAATATTTAAAAAAAAAATATACTTTTTATTCTGAAATTGGCATATTACATTATTCTACAAGATGTAGGATAACGATTACTAACCAGAAAATTCTCTACTAACTACTAACAGTTTTTACTTCTTTTCGCTAAATATAGCTTGGAAGCTTATAAATTGTTTTGACTCGTACTCTCGACAGACTAAACTCGTCGAAATACAAATCGCATTTCGACAACCCTGGCTTCTTTATGACAAACCCCACTGATTAATACGTTGTTATTGTTAGAAAAGGTCGGCAAATTTATGGTCGGGTTAACAGCGCAGTGCGAACTGAACTGCATTGTATTGTAAGGTGGTAGAGTAGCTTTTTGATTGAAGGATTCAGCGGAGTGCGCCTTCTGTACGTTAGTAAGTACTATACTATACGTATTACTATTGACGACCTCTGTGGCGCGGTGGGCGAAGGTCCTTCTGCGACGCAGGAGGTTGCGGGTTCGTTTCCCGCCTCGGGACAAATATTTGTACGATCTGCAGATATTTGTTCAGGGTGTTCTGGTCGTTTTCTATGTATAGTAAAAAAATATCTATCTTTGTATTTTGTATATGAGTCATCTAGTACCCATTACACAAGCTCTGCTTAGCTTGGAGCTAGATGATGCTGTGTGGATTTTCCGGCATTATTTATTTATTTTATATATTTACTATATTCTACTACATTCTGTCGCACCACCGGACGCTGGGCAGTGACTGCGGTTAACAGCATGGCCGTAGGGAGTGGGGGGCGGGCTTCCCTACGGCCATGCTATGGAGCTCTCCATTCTCCATAGTCCATAGTATCTGATGATGAACCTACCTGAGCCTGGTCCCTGAACTTCCAGCGCAGATACTCAGCGCGGTTGATGGTCCGCCCCCGCCCCCCGGCGTACATGTACGCTGCGAACTCGTCGCGTATCAGCTTCTCTGCAGCTACCATGCCGCCTCGCGCGTACGTTTCTAGCAGGAGGCCGCCTGTTTGTGAGGAAGTAAAGAGTAATAGTTAAATTTATTCTGGAGAAAGGAATAATAACATTTTGTGTTAGGTACCTATGTAGATAAAGTTGTTTTATTTTTCTTTATTCATTTGTTTTAAGATATAGGTATTGAAGCAAACTATAATGACATTGACAGGTAAGCACTCGTTAAAATGCAAATTGTCGTACTTAATACTCACATTAAGTTAGGTACTTAAGTTTGGTTTTTCTCATCTCATTATAATTATGAGTGAACTATTCTGTGTTCTTTGAGAAATAAAGAATCTATAAACCGATCTTTTTCTTTAATAGGTATTGTTATGTTATGAATGAATAAGTATGAACATCCTGGGTAAGTTCGTTTGTCAGGGTTTCCAGGTGAACGAGGCAATCGAGGATTTATGTTTTAGTAAGTATACCTTTCTATTATTATGTATTTTATGAGATACAACATTTGATTATATACCTACTTGTCAACAATATCAACTGAATTAAATAAATAAAAACTTGTGATACCTACTAGTTGATTTTTTTTACTGAACAGCCCGTCTTTACCCGTAGTGGTTTTATTCTCTTTGATCATACCCTATTCTTGTTTACCTTGCTTGGTAAGTCGACAAACATCCCTTTGTCGTAGTAATCGACTATCCAAAGAGAATAAAACCACTTGCGACTATCCGACCGAAGACGTTTGTTTTCATATTAGAACATCTAGGTTTTCGTTCCATTCCTATTGTAAGCACAATCGCTTTCGGACAGTTTAATCCAAAGACAATTGGTAGCAATGTAATGTTTTCCCGTAGAGAAAAGATTCTAAGCAGATTTGTGTTTGAGTACTTACCTTTCTTGTAATTAGCCAGTTTGTACAGCACAGTGTGGTCTTCACTGCTAGGCTGCGATATGACCCTGTCGAGAACTGAACCCGCACCCTGTACCCCGCCGCCTGACAGTATTTTGCTGAGTCTTTCGCCCATATTCTACCATTGCTGAAACGAAACAACCGATGAGGAGTAAGGAACAGTCCACGTAAAAACTGCTAACTTAGAGTAATGAACCGTAGGTTCATTACTCTAAGGTTGAAAGTATTTAGTAAAAATTCAGCCTAAACTATGATAGGATTTAACAAAGTTCGCGAAGACAACATACAAAATGCACTGCAATTTGTTCCTTTCAAAGAAAGCTTTGCATGGAATCGTTCCAGATTTTCATCCAATGAATTTCCGCAAAGTAGGTACCTAACGCCTGAAGCTATTATTTAACTGTAGGGGCCTACATACATACATAGAAATAATAAAGTGCAAAGAAAATCAAAAACACTTTTCTTATTTTATAATAAGCTATTACCGTAAAACCTTACAAGATTGCCAAACTGATATGATTTTGCCCACCAGGGTACTTTTTTTAAAAGTCCTAGGATTATGAAGAATTTTATAGTAGCTCTTATTTCTTGTTTAATGGTAGAAACTTGAATATGTCACTGGCAACACTAAATAACCGATTGTCGCGAATTTTACGTCAGTTGACTGTCAGGTGGTGTCAAAGTTGGTGGTGTTTTTGGCGGGCCAAAGTTCGTGCAGAAAACTTTTTTCAAAACAGTACTTGCAGTTGCAGCAGGCAAGTAATTATTTTACCACTATAAGTTTGTAACAAATAAACAATAACTATCGAATATCTGACGCGAAACCTCTTTTAAACTCGAAAATATTAAGGTGGGCAATGTTAAATTACTTTTTCTGGAGTACTGCTTACGACTTTGCCCACCAAAATATTGCTATCAGGGTTGTCACTACGACATCAAATTAAAATTGATTTATGTAGTTTCTATTAGTAGCAGCTAAAAAATCGCCTGTTTTATTATGAAAAACTAGCTAAATATCAGCTGTTTCATCCGGTCAATGACCTTTATATTAGTCTGTTTGTTGTATTGAAATTGTAGTTTACATACTTGTACATTATTTATTACAGTATAAATTTAAACTTTTTGTACGTTTAGTAGTAGGTACTTATCATTATCATACGATTGTTTTATTTACCATGGTTAAAATGTTCCTATAACAATTAAAAGATTTCTTTTTCCTAATGCTTAGATAGATTTCCTAGATCTCTTATATTATTTTCTGTACCTGATTTATTGTGTTCATTTTTATAAGTCGGTAGGTAGATATTTTCCTTGATTAAAGTTTAGGTAGGTACTATGCACCTACAGTTGACATGGCCGAAACGATATTTAATAGGTACTCAATTATATTTCAATATAATTATAGACTGTTGGTAAACAACGAAAAGGTGACAACCCTAGCACATCTTTTTATTTGTATGAAAAATTACAAAAAATTATTTGTGTCTTTGCCCACTCAATTTAGGCGATTAATTTGCCTGCTTAAACGTTTCATAGTAAGATATAAAGTAACATTGATTTTCCTATTGCTTGTTCCTTAAATCTTGTGATCATAAGGTCAAAAATACTGAAATTACGATGTTTTTTGCAAAATGGGCAAACTTGTAAAAAACAAAAATAATTGGCCCGCTCTCTAAATTATGATTTTTACATAATACCATCCCATTTTATTCGATTTATAATTATTAGTTGCAAAGAACAGTATATTTATAATAATTTAGTACAAAAAATTAATATGAACTATACATACTTTTAAAATTATCTTAAATTGAATCACAAAATCCAAGAAACTTGGGCAAAGTTGCACTGTTTTACGGTATACATTTTACTGATTTTATTTATGAGCGAGGTTTTTCTCTAGTTAATGACGGTAAGAGCATATCTAAATCTAGCAACTGTAATGTAAATAATGAGTACCTAGGTACCTACCTACCTATTGCATTACTTATGTACTTACTTATTGTACCTATTGTAATACGGTTTTGTATAGAGGTAACATTATAGGTTACATTACATACTATCTATTTGCTATATGGGTATTTATTATTCGATACCCTCTGATTTTTCTATTTAATACAGATATTATCTATCTCTAAGTCTTTGCAAGTGGGTCATCCATCATAATATAGTTAGGTAGGTACTCGTAAATTAATTAGGTCAATATCAGTCAATGAAATAACTGAAGTTAACTAACTTTGATCAGTAGGTAACTTCAAATCGCACTTACCAATTGAAATGTCTTGGTTTTAGTCGATAAAGGTAAAATAAATTGTCACTTTTCTTCTTCTTCTACAGGAGTAAATGCTAAGCATTTTTCGGAGGTAAAAAGAGTGTTAGAGCGACGTAATAATAACAAAGGAGGAATCAACAAACTGTTGTTGTCATGGCAACTAGAAGAGTAGGTATAACTCAAGTATAACTACCAACGTAAAGATACAGTATAGGTACAAATGTGTAAAGACGAAGTGATTAAATTGAGAGGCATGATCTGAGTACCTATCTACATAAGCAAAACAGAGATGGCGCTAGTTGTATCGTCTTACAAGCTTACAACGAGTATAAGTACCGCCTGAATAAAGTGTACCGCAATATCGAGTAGGTTGTAAGTAGGTAGGTACCTATCTGTTTGCTAGGTACCCATACTGTGCTGTTTGAATTATTGAAAGAAAGTGCTCGATCATAGATCATAGTTTCGATCTACACTCAACAAACAATGCCAAATATTTGACAAACTCTGTCCATCTGCGACTGATATCTATAAAGCTAAGATATTTATCTAGCGATGTACCTAATAATAACGAAAAAGGAATAGAAACTGTTGCTGTTGTCGCTATGGCAACTAGAGCATGAACTAAATACCTACCTGCTATAGGAAAACAGAGATGGCGCTAGTTGTATCGTCTTACAAATAAGTAGGTATGTAGGTACCGCAATATCGAGTATAGTAGGTAAGTAGGCTGCCAACCCATTTGTTATTTTCTGCTAGGTATGTATAACGTACCTATAAGTGAAACTGCTCAGTCGTTGGTTTGATCCACAATAAATGATTGATTTTTAAAAGTAGGTAGGTAGGTAGGTAGGTTACATGCAGTCTACAACAAAGAAGCTGAGTAAGTAGGTAGGTACCTGTATTAAGACGTAAATACCTACCTATATAGGTACTACGTGTCACAGATAGTCTAGCTAGGTAGTAGGTATTATGTTATGTGTGACCTAGGTAGGTATTTGGTATCCATCTGGTACCTACCTATCTCAGCATTTAGACGCACTCACCGCCATTTAAAAAAACGATCGCGCAATGATACCTGATACACAGTATACATATCTATATGTACACTGTGCCAGATAATAATCTCCCCAACCTATTCTATTTTTTATTAAATACCGTAAATACCTATACGTACGTTGAATAACGAAAATAAAAAAAAAATTCATTGGACCGTTCCTATTGTAAGCTCTTTTTAAAGTCTAAATATGTAAATAGGTGAGATATGTAGGTATGCCCTTTTTGGGCCACCAAACTCTATTTTCGCATAATTTTTAACCCCTAACCATGAAGGTATGAATAAGTTTCTAACTTTCTAAGTCTATGCCCCTAACGTTGGATTTAGAATTTCGCAATAATGAATTGTTGTCCGAAGGTTGTCCGTCCTTCCGTCTCTTCACGCCCCGCCCCGCCGCCCGCCGCGCCCGCGCGTCAGTTGCGCCACAGTGTACATATAGACGACAGTGTGGAAACTACCTACAAACGCTCGAAACAGCTCACTCACACAAGCATGCGCATCTACGAGAGCTCTAAGGCGTTTTCGCAGTGCTGTTAGTAGCGGTTGGCGCGTCGTCGCGGCTGTATGAACTCAGTTTCATCAAAACCGGAGCTTTCATATTTTAAACTCCCTGGTAATATTGAAAGGTAAATTTATAATTTAATTTGTTATCGAATAATGTGAATGAATTAACTTATTTGTAAATCCAAAATGGCGACGGTTTTGAGGATGTGTATGAAAATAAAACTCATGTTGTCATGAGTTTATTATATTTTCATGCTGTCAAAATGTTAATCCCAGATGGCGGCTGCTATAAATTATCAACTTTTCCGTCATGGGTGTCGTTTTTATGGTTTTTGAGGGTGCTGAAAGCGATACTGATGTCGAAATATGAATCCAAGATGGCGGCTGCTATAAATTATCAACTTTTCCGTCATGGGTGTCGTTTTCATGGTTTTCGAGGGTTGCAAAACCGATGCTGCTGTCAAAATATGAATCCAAGATGGCGGCTGCTATAAATTGTCAATTTTTCCGTCATGGGTGTCGTTTTCATGGTTTTTGAGGATGCTGAAACCGAAACTGATGTCAAAATGTGATTCCAAGATGGCGGCTGCTAATGTCTAATTACAAAGAAATCAATAAAATGAGTTTTACCATAGCCTGTCCCTGTTTCCCAATAGTTTATTTAAAAAAGCTGTTGATTGGAATGAGAATATTTTACACAATAAAATTCAATAATAGAGAATTCAGAACGTGTCGTAGTAGACGAAAGTACTTTTCTATAAATAATTTGTAATAATTAATAATAAATAAAGATATACAAGTAGGTATTGGGTTTTTAATTAGTAGATATAACACGCATTTTCGGATTGAAACGCTGTAAGGCTTGCAGCCGTCATGAAAAGTCATTAGTGGCTGCGCGCGCCCGCTCCGACGAGTACACGAAACGTTTTCGTCTAACCACGGCTCGCGTGCGACGCCATGACATTACCTATTTAAATTGAATTTGTAAGCAAATTCTTTATTAAAATTTAAAATTCAACTAATTATACTTAATGTTTATAATTAAAGCAGTCGACCTAACTGCAGACTGTTGTAAACAATCTACAGGTAGCTCAATTGATCCATCAATAGCTGTTGGAAACGTCCCTAAGGCGCTGGCTGCATTGCCTCACTGTATCTCAATGGTGATACGCTGCGCAAGATACCTACTCACCAGCTCTCGGATCACTCGTCGCTTCAACCACACGATTTTTTTTTATATTATATATCTGACAATATTTGTCAGCTGGTTATTTCAATCTCTATTCAATCTGTTGTTATTAAATCAATGGATGATTTAATAACAACAGAAAAAATACTTAATTTATAAAATATTTATCTAATACAAGCAAGGTGACAACCCTAGTGCTATAATGGAGCGTAGGTATTTATTTCTTCAACAAGGCTTAGTTTCGATACTGGTCCATACGTCTACTGTGGTTGCGCTGTCTGTCATTGCCGCGGACAATGACCTCGAAACGAAGCAGCGAGACTCGCGCGAGTCGAATATTCCTTCTCGTCCGCACCGCACCTTGTCCCTTGTACCACGCAATGCTACCAAGTCACATCGGCCCCGCCCCGCCGCGCCGCCATTCCTTCCCCGCGGGCGATGTACGTTCGTTTCCTTTCTCTGTCTATCGGTATAGATCGGACGCAGTCGGTACAGTTCGGCAACTCTCGGACACGCTCGTATTCGCCGTTGTCTTCCCCTTTCCCCCCGTAACCCCGCTACAAACCTACAACGCGCGCGGCGGCGCGGCGCGCCACATGATCGAACGAAAGTCCCCCCGCGCCGCCACACCCCTCAGTCTGTATTTCGAAGTCGGCAGAAGAGATTGTTTCTAAAATACATGCGACATTGTGAATTGAATTAGACCTTTATAAATCACAAGAAATTAATTGGTTTCAAAATGGTTTCAAAGTGACAAACGGTGCAAAATTGCTGTGACTGCCATGACAAAATGAGTCACTTCGATGTTGTCGGCAACAAAATGGATATCAACACAGTTCACGGTCAGTGTTTATCTACATTTTACGCTTTTACGTTATGTATGTTTGTATTGTAGTTCATCCAAGTATCGTCGCCTCATACAGATTCAGGTACTCGTGACAATAAACATGAAGTAGGTAGGTACGAGAGAGCATACCTATTTCGAATTTTGTTTTCTTGTGGTTACGATCAGTCGTCGTCGTGGTCGCCTACTCGCTTACTGTTCACTATCTCGCTCGCGCTCGTGTGTGGCCTTGTCGTGGTCATTCTTATAAATCCCCTACTACGAGGCTCAGTGTTACTCGATTGTTCTACAAATTATTTGTCTCAATCTCAACGCAAAGCAGGAAAGGAACTGCCTATTTTCACTTGTAGTTAGGTAGGTACCATAAATAACTGCGTGATATCTATACTATTATTATAAAGAGGAATGATTTCAAAGTTTGTTTGAATTAAATAGGGTCCGAAACTACTGGGCCGATTTGAAAAATTATTTCACCATTAGAATCCTGAATTATCGCTGATGAACTGGGATAAAATATATAAAAAAATAGGGTTAGCATGAAAAATTAAATTTTTGTTAATACCCTAGCAAAGCCGGAGCGGGGGGCGGACCGCTAGTGATAAATAAATCAGTGGGATTCTGATAGTGTTGCCGATCAATAGTCGAATATCGATAGTCTATCGATAGTCTCGAAAAATTGATAGTATCGATTGGCATATCGATAGTATCGATATTATCCATAGTATCGATACTATCGAATATCGATAGTGTGTTACTGTGTTCTTTTTGCCATCTTAAACAAAAAGTTAGTTTCGATATTGGTAGAAGGCCCTAAATTCATTAAATATAGGCTAGGCTAAGCTTCAACTTCGACATAATATTTAAATAGTTTCAAACTAATAGTTGGTAGGTAATATAAAACAAATTAAAAAATCTTTCAATAATAAGAAGAAGTCTTACCTTGGGGGTCCATTTCTGCAATTTTTAGTTTGGGTACTTTATCTTGCAAGTTAAATATATTTGAATACTGTTATGGTCATAACAATTGCCATTTTTAGTACCTAGTACTCATGTTACCTTCACTTTCTCTTGATACTATTGAAATATATGCCACTCAGTAACACTATCGATTGGTCTATCGATACTATCGATAGACCAATCGATAGTGTTACTGATTTTCAAGGTCAACTATCGATAGGCAAACTATCGATATTGCGGCAACACTAGATTCTGATAACTTAGTGAAACTACCTATATAGCTTAGGTTCTTATTAATCTGTGATTGAATGAAATTAACTAGTAGATAGGTACGTATGTACTGTACCTAACCTACACAGTGAGTCATATAGATCAGTTAAGCTACCTGTAGATTGTTTGCAACAGTCTGCAGCTTAATTGTTTCAATTTTAGATTACTAGTTCTAATCTAAAATTGAAGTTGTTCGCGCGAGAGTTTAGCGAGCGACTTTGATTCGAGCTGTACATCGTAGTGAGGATTGGAACGGTGCGCTATTTGAAGTCGACTCTGAGAACGTCGCGCCAGTCGAAAGCGCCTGCAAGGGTGTCTCGATCGGCTTCGAAACCCATATGGCCTCGCTTTTTTCTGTCGAGTGTTCAATATTTAATAGGAAGGTATATCTCAGCAACTTCTGCAGCTATTAAATTGAAGTTTAGAAAGCGACCTACAAAGATGAACGTAGTAATCAACCCGTACCTAGGTACCTATATAGAAGTGAAAGTACCTATATGATACTTGACCATTTTTATTGAGGAGAATTTTCAAAAATGTTCTCCATTACCGAGTAACAAATCAAAAAAGGAAAGTTATCGGTTTATACATCTCAGAACAGTTATTGATATTTTAATAAAATAATAAATAACAGACGACTCTGTCTGTGGCGTGGTGAGCGAAGATCCGCCTGCGAAGCAGAAGGTTGCGGGCTTGATTTCCGTCTCGAAACAAATGTTTGTACGAACTACAGTGTAGGTACATTCTGAGTGTCTGAAACTGAATGTTTTCTATGTGTAGTATAACAATATTAATATTTTTCATATAAAAATATATTTCAGATTTTTTTCAGTAGATACAGTAGACTCTCTTAAACTTTTTGGCAAATATTTTTTATTTTGTTTTTTAATTGTAAGCCTCGTTATTCCGTAGGTTCCATAGATTCCATACCTACAAAAAAACAAGTTATAGCTCTATATACTGGGTGAGTTTTTAATGCTACTAAGGGGAAGTCTAAACTGTGAGGGTTATCAAAAAGCCATGAAAGGAGTTACGTGCATGATTTTGAAAAATAAGTAACGTATCTATTATAAATACAAAAAATCTAAAAATTTATTTAGTTTCTCCGGAAATGTGAAAAATAATTATTTTGAAAATTTTTGTTACTTTATTTGATAAAGAATATGTAAATGGAAAAAAATCTTATCCAGTTAAAATTATTATTTTTTTATTATGTTCGCTATTCTGTCGCATTCCTTCCACGTGTTGCTAGTGTAAACAGCACAACCCCAAAAATTGCGATTGACTTTTAATTTTTTTCATGAATTCACTAAGTTTAATGTTCAGAAAATAACAATGACAATAACAATTGAAAATAATGTACCAAATTTTTTTTAAATTGGTATTCTTTTTATTTCAGTGTGGATAAGTATATCAAATTAAGTTAACATAACTAAGAAATTATGTGCCATTCATCGTACTTAACATAAGAATTTATGTTTATTAATTCAAAATAATAAGTCTATAATTTTATACGTGAAGAATTATATACACATCTATCTATTCACAATACACTGGTTTACCGCGATACAGGTCTAGCCTAGTGCCCCCACACTAGTCCCCCCCCACAATTGATACACAAAAACAATCTTCTTACATAAAAATAGCACGCAGTGGTGAAAATATGGTCAGTTTAGAAATCATTTAGTAGGTACGAGTACTTACTACGTTTGTATAGAAATTTCATCTGTCGTTGCCGGAGCCTTAAAGTACATTCGAGTTTTATGCTATCACATTAACGATGGTAGGGGCGGTGTACTCTCTGTCTCGTTCACTGCATGCGCGTGTGGAGCGGTTGGTTCGTATTCCATACATTATACCTACCTAGGTATAGGTAGGTATTCAGATGTCATGCGTTTCGCATACCCTACTACCACAGTATAAATACTTATGGACAGTATGGAAACTAAATAGTGGATGAAATAAATACCTACCTACGCTCCATTATAGCAATAGCACAGTGTACATAATTATAGACAGTGTGGAAACTACGAGTACCTACAAACGCTCGAAACGGGCTCACTCACACAAGCATGCGCATCTACGAGAGCTCTAAGGGGTTTTCGCAGTGCTGTCAGTAGCGGTTGGCGCGTCGTGACGAGCGGTCACGCGCAATTCTATTTTTGAAAAATGCCCCGTTCTATTTCGTTTTGCATACGGCTGTATGAACTCGGCTTCATCAAAACCGGAGCTTTCATATTTTAAACTCCCTGGTAATATTGAAAGGTAAGAATAATTTATAATTTAATTTGTTATCGAATAATGTGAATGAATTAACTTATTTGTAAATCCAGAATGGCGACGGTTTTGAGGATGTGTATGAAAATAAAACTCATGACGTCATGAGTATATTATATTTTCATGCTGTCAAAATATGAATCCAAGATGGCGGCTGCAATAATTTGTCAATTTTTCCGTCGTGGGTGTCGTTTTCATGGTTTTTGAGGGCGCTGAAACCGAAACTGATGTCAAAATGTGAATCCAAGATGGCGCCCGCTATAAATTATCAACTTTTCCGTCATGGGTGTTGTTTTCATTGTTTTTGAGGGTGGCAAAACCGATGCTGCTGTCAAAATGTAATTCCAAGATGGCGGCTGCTATTAATTGTCAATTTTTTCGTCATGGGTGTCGTTTTCATGGTTTTCGTGGGTGCTGAAACTGATACTGATGTCAAAATGTGAATCCAAGATGGCGGCCGCTTTTAATTATTTACTTTTCCTTCATGTGTATCTTTTTGTTATTTATTATATTTCGAGGCTGTTGCAGCTGATACTGCGGTCAAAGAAAATGGATGAAATTTTTCGTAGTTGCTTTAAAAGAGAACACATAAACTGCAAAGTAGATGAACGAATTTACAAAGAAATCAATAAAATCAGTTTTACCATACCCTGTCCCTGTTTCTAATAGTTTATTTAAAAAAGCTGTTCATTAGAATGAGAATGTTTTACACAAAAAAATTCAATAATAGAGAAATCAGAACGTGTCGTAGTAGACGAAAGTACCTACTTTTCTGTAAATAATTTGTAGTAATAATAAAGATATACAAGTAGGTATTGTATATCTTTATTTTCGTCTAACCACGGCTCGCGTGCGACGACATGAAATTACCTATTTAAATTGAATTTGTAAGCAAATTCTTTATTAAAATTTAAAATTCAACTAATTATACTTAATATTTACAATTGAAGCAGTTGACCTAACTGCCGACTGTTGTAAACAATCTACAGGTATCTCAATAGCTGTTGGAAACGTCCCTAAGGCGCTGGCTGCATTGCCTCGCTGTATCTCAATGGTGATACGCTGCGCAAGATACCTACTCACCAGCTCTCGGATCAATCGTCGCTTCAACCAGACGATTTTTTTTTATATTAGGTATATATCTGACAATATTTTTCAGCTGGTTATTTCAATTCCATTGATTTAATAACAACAGAAAAAAATACTTAATTTATAAAATATTTCTCTAAAACAAGCAATGTGACAACCCTAGTGCTATAATGAAGCGTAGGTATTTATTTTCTTCAACTAGGCTTAGTTTCGATACTGGTCCATTATGTATACTGTGGCAATAGGGTTGTAACTTTTCTTGTTAGCGGGCGCGCGTGGGCCACGCTCATGAGCGGCTGCAAATCGTACCGCGTTTCAATTCGAAAATGCGTGTGATTCCTACTCCTACCTAGTAATAAAAAATATTTTTTAATATCTTTTTTCTTAATTATTACAAATGATTCACATAAAATTACTTACGTCTACGACACGTCGGAATTCTTAAGTACCTAGGAATTTTCGTATAAAATATTCTCATTCTATCAACTATAAATAACCTTTAAACCACTGTCATTCTGGATTTTCAAATAAATTCAAGAATTCATTATGATCAATTACAGGGACTCATTATTCGATAACAATAATAATAATAAAATAACGGCGTAATAGCGAAGAGTCTCGACCAATATCTCAAGAGAGTCTCTCGCTAGGAAGTTGGATCAAGGTTCACTTCAGATCCAAAAGGCGGTACTCCTGGACTCTGCGCGTATTGTCAGGAAGTTCCTCTCTCTGCAACCCTAGTCACCGACCGCTTGAGCCTAGCTTCGCGGTCGGTGATCCACCGTTTTGATATATTTTTTACTGTAGGGTTATTTTATAATAATTTTGTTGTATTTTCTATAATAACAAAATGTATTTTTGAACAAGATGAATAATTAAATGATGTGAAATAATAATAATACATTTTTCTTACATTAATCAGTAGGAAGTTTAAAATACGAAAGCTCCGGTTTTGATGAAACCGAGTTCACTCACACAGCTGTATACAACGCAATATTATCGAGCATTTTTCAAAAAACTAAATAACGCATGACCGCTCGTCTAGACGTGACAACCGCTGCTCACAGCACCGCCAAACCCCCTTAGAGCTAGTGTTGCCAACTGTACGAGGTTCCTCGTACAAATACGAGATTTTTCGTTTTTGTTGATGTACGAGATTTTGACACAGAGGAAGCAAGTATCATGATTTTTGATTGCAGGAACCATTTTAACTGTAGGATAAATTATAAGTCACTAATAGTAACTATAAACAATTTGGCGATGGCAATTTACAACTGTACGCAAACACATACGCTCATATTCCAGACTTTCTAGTCCTTTACAATTAGGTATAAAAGTAATTAAAAAAACTACCGACAGCAAAATCATTTACACCTATGATTTACACTTTATCCTGTGTTGAACAAATTATAGTTCAACAAAAAGGATGACTAAAATCGACTAAAGTTTACAAATATTCTTTAATACATACACTTGAAATTTGGCACACTTGTTTAGAAGCTTAAATAGACTAGAAAACTGGACAGCTCTGGAAATATTACATTATATTATATGGTTCGTATGGATACCCTCCTTTTTTGAAGTCGATTAAAAACATATAAAACCGCCTGACTGTGGCAACTGTAAACGGCACACTTCTTGGTGCAGAGAGCGCAAAAGGTCCAACTTGAGCTGCAATTTTTAACCGATAAAAGAGGAGAAAACCGGCAATAGTTCATGTCACTGTGTAAAACGCCCTATTTTCAATAGATTTACATGTAGGTACATATTTATTTAGAATTTAGAACATTTTAGATGTTTTTTTATTGTACGAGGTTTGAAAGACAATGTACGAGATTTTCGAGCTGCTCAGTACGGGGAAAAATCCTATGGTTAGCAACCCTGCTAGAGCTCTCGTACTACGCATGTTTGTGTGAGTGAGCCGTTTTGAGCGTTTGTAGGTAGTTTCCATACTGTGGTATACTGTGCTATAATTTTACAGAACTTAGCCGTTTAATTAAATTACTTTATTTTGGAATCAGAATATTAAATAAATAAATAATGCCGGACAATCCACACAGCATCATCTAGCTCCAAGCTAAGCAGAGCTTGTGTTATGGGTACTAGATGACTGATATACATAAAACTATATTAATGTATAACATATATATAGATATTTTTATCATACATAGAAAACGACCAGAACGCCCTGAAAAAATGTCTGCAGTTCGTACAAATATATGACCCGAGGCGGGAATCGAACCCGCAACCTCCTGCGTCGCAGGCGGACATTCGCCCACGACGCCACAGAGGTCGTCAATATACAAAAGAATAAAATATTATTGTTAGTTATGTAGGTAGTGTCTTTGACTTGACTTGCTTCCGCCGCCCGCGGCAAAGTAAGACAAGAGTTTTTGCGATAAACTTTACTACAAATACTTAGTAATTTTGATAGCAGGGTGGTTTTTTTTCTTTGTTTCGCATTTTAAGTTTTTATTTAACTTAAACTTTCACTTAGAGGCACTTAATATTAAATTTAAACGGAGAAGTCCTCTTGGGTCTTAAATTACAGTAAGCAAGTTTAGAACCCTAGGTACTATGTATTCAATAAAACACTAAACTAAAATATAGAAAAACATATAAAATATTTTCAAAAAAGTTAGGGATCCGCATGAAAAATTCATAAAATCGTGCACAAAATATTCAACTTATGTTTAGGGGTTTGAAATTGGTTTCAAAACCCTTATGGCGTCGCTTTTTTCTGTTTAGTGTTTTGAATCCATAATATCTCAGAATGAACTGCAGCTATTGATTTGAAATTTGAAGTAATAATACATTTTGTGCGCCCATACAGATTTATAGAAAAATATAATAAATGAAATATCAATATATACATCCATCTGTAGCCATTTTATATCTAACGACGTAAACGATGGTTTGAAGTTAGGTGCGGTCAACACCCTGACTGAAGTTGCGTCCGAGTCGTAGGCGCGGAAACATGGACTAAATAGAAGAATACACTAATACATCAAGAAATGACCTATTTGAAAAAATCTTTCACCAATAGACTCCTACATTATCCCTGATGAACATAGGTTATAAAATATTTCCAAAATAGCTTGGAGCTAGATACTGCTGTCTGAATAGTCCAACATGAGTCCAGCATTATTTATTTTTTATTTTAAAGTACCTACCTACTACTAGGTATTTACATTTTTACATTTATTTATCTCGAGTAACCTAAGCCGAAGGCAGTCTGTTGGTGAAACTCTCCTCTAAGCTTTTCTATTCTCTCCTGTCCCTTACTGTTCTAGTCCACTCCCTACTGCCCTGAAGTCGTCACTCCACCTTGTTGATCAGTCTCGCCTGCGCTTGGCGTCTCGAGGCATCCAATTTGTGGCTATTTGTGACCATCTGTTCTGGGGTCTAATGGCTAGCCCATTTCCATTTGAGCTTTAGGATCTTCTGTACTACATCTTATAATATTTTAAACCAAACGTATAAGTCTTTTGTTAGACCTTTTACCTATATATTTTATTCATATATTTACTGGACTTTTCTTTTCTTTTTTTATTTCTTTTTTGTATAGTTTTTCTTCTTGTATTGAGTCGCGTACGTGATGTAATAAAATCGGTTACGACGGAAGATCAGCGTTGTAATAGCTAACCATAGCTATCACAACACATGCTGAGTCGACGCTATTTTGTAGCTTTAAGATATTTTATAAGTGGGTAGGTACTTTAATATAGTTTATACGGTTTGGTATTTTTAATTCTAGTTTTAGTACCTATGTATAAAATTGTGTTAGATTTTTAAGCTACAAATAAAGTTCTTATTCTATTCTATCTTTTGCCTTGGTTTTCTTTCTAATGGTTGCATTTCATCGTATTCCCATTAAACTTCTCTCCATGCCTCTTTGACAGACTTCTATTATTTCAAGCTGTGTCTTTGTTAGGTGCCTGGTTTGCAAACATTGTGAGGCAAGGTACTAGGCATTGCTCTAGATTCCAGAGCGATTGGTAGAGTGCTCTTGAATATTTCCTTCATTCCCCAGTACTTATTCCATTTGCTATTAGTTCTTTGAAATATTTATTTTTCTGTGCTATATTGGAAAGGTATTGTGTGGCTTAAGTATAAGTAAGTGTAGCTCTTTACATTGTAGGTAGGTACTTAACTTATGTTGATCAAAATTGGTATTCTGTCGTTTGTACCTAACTTGGTTTTATATTTGTTCATTTCTAGAGCTCTTGTTTGTGTTGACCTCCAGTATTAATGATTTGATTATATCCTTTATGGATCCTTTATATCCTGATGTTCCTGCACCAAGTTCCATACTAGGACTAACTGTAACCACAGTACTTCGTATAGCCAGGGATATCCTTTTTAATGCTATACTGAGTACAGCAAACGAAAGTAATATAACAATACCATTTTTTTTACAGATATCCAAGACGTAAATCTAAAGCAAGACGAAGATATCATCCTCAAAAATATGGACGCAAATGTTGGCCTACTATCTGAAGATCAATCCAATACCTTAGAAGACATTACTTTTATTAATAATGTAGTCGAAAACGATGTTACTGATTCGGATGGTGATGGAATTAATCGGATACTAAAAAGTAACTTAACGCCAATAGTTTATACAACGAGGTTAGATGACATGAATATATTTGATAAAATTGAAAATTACACCCCAAAAGAAGCCGCTGTCTTGATACAATATGAAAGCAAACCTCAATATAAACAGACACTTCCCAAACATGAACCTTATGGTTTTCATGCTGACTCATTTATGAAATTAAACAGTGCCATCGAACGACTTAACCAAAAAGTTGAAAAAACGAAACGAAGGAATCAAGAACTTATGATCATATGTAGGCCACTTAAAATAGTTCTAAAAGATATTAAATATGACGAAGCGAAGATAAGGGACTGGGGAAACAAGAGCTTCAATCGAACTAAAAGAAAACAGAAGATACTAGTGAATCCTAAAATGGCGGGAAAAGGAGAAGTAAAGAGTGTTGCGAAGTTCCAAAAAAATTCGTCGATAATTATTGACGTTAGTGATGATTCAGAGTCAGACAATATGCCACTTACTGATTTTATAAAACCATCGCTCGGTACAACGACGGTCGCATTCATTCATAATAAATCCAAGAAGGCAGATATTTATATTATAAATAACAAAGATCTTCGCTGTTCTTACAAAACCGATTTGGAAAGTTATGATTCTATGATGACTACGAATCCGACTAAAAACACAGAGGTCTATAATGTCTGTTGCTGGTCGAGAAGAGAAAAACAAATTAAATTACTAAGTGAACGTGGTATAGCCAACGACAACACCATAAGCTTTATGAGAATACCACACGGTTGTACAACGGGACCATGCACGTGCTGTTGTATTTTAAAACCTTCAATGCCTAGCCTGTCTTCAGTCACTTTTCGGAAAATGTTGAAAAATAAATCTGAAACCAACACTGTAGCTAGTAAACTAATTAGAAAAGCATTAACAAGTACAAGTAAAATTAAATTGCAAAGATCCGAAAAATGTTCTGTGGATGAACCAATAACGTTTTTGAGAAGCGCTGTAATAATTATGAAATACACAAAAAATATTTGTTCACAAAGTAATTATCTGGGTGAAAACTTTGAAATCGGAATAGAAGGAGATATTGACAAACATATGAAAGTCACAGTTGATCGTTCTTTGGCCCAGGAGAGATTACTACACGATATTCATGACGCTGAAAATAATATAAGTAGGCAATATTTCTCATACCTTATTTGCTGCTGGTATAAGCGAGAAGAAATTATAGTAAATTTGAGTAATGTCCATAATTTATCACCAAGAGCATTTAAATACATGCGTAATCCTCATCTATGTAAAAGCTATAAATGTCAGTGCTGTTGTTATAGTACTCAAATTGGTTTGCCCCTTGATGACAAAGATACAACAACGCTTCCACAAAGTAAAAATCAAAGCAAGGGTATTATAAAACACAATAAAAAGAAACCAGTTGCTATAGATAACAGTGAGGCGACTAAAATCACTCCTGGAAAAACCGTTGATAGAGAAATGAAAACTAAGAAACAGCCAAAGTCTGTAGCTGCTATGGTAAATCATGGTAAATCCGAAAGTGTACACACCAACAGTCAAACAGTTGCTGAACCACAAAAAGAATCGCAACCATATGTCACAAAAAGGAAGACTAAGAAACAGCCAAAGTCTGTAGCTGTTATGGTAAATCATGGTAAATCCGAAAGTGTACACACCAACAGTCAAACAGTTGCTGAACCACAAAAAGAATCGCAACCATATGTCACAAAAAGGAAGACTAAGAAACAGCCCAAGTCTGTAGCTGTAATGGAAAATCATGGTAAACCCGAAAGTGTATACACCAAAAGTGAAACAGTTGCTAAACCACGAAAAAAAACACAACCATATGTCACAAAAAATAAGACTAAGGAAGAGCCCAAGTCTGTAGCTGTAATGGTAAATCATGGTAAACCCGAAAATGTAAACACCAACAGTCAAACAGTTGCTGAACCACGAAAAGAATCACCATATGTTACAAAAACGATTGAGCCACCCACGGCGTCAAATGAACAAATAACAAGTATTTTTGATGAGATTAGGGAACTAAATTTATCTGTTAACGCTGATGGCAAACTTTTAGCGAAAATTAGCACACATCCTGATAAATTATTGCCTGAAGAGCTCAAGGCTCTTGCTGATAAACTAGCAAAGGCTTCAAATGTAATGCACAATCTGGGAATCGGACCTGCAGAGTTCTGTCGCCGGGTGAATTCGAGTTCGTTTTCTAATAAAAACCCTTGTAAGGGAATACCAGACAAACCTCTACCTCTTAAATTACCAATAATAATACAGCCATCTCCATTATTACCACAAGAATCAATTTCACCACCACCATTATGTCCGATTGTTAAAAAAACGGTACAAAATACTACAGGCATTATTCAGCCGCCTCAAGCGCCTAGCCTCGCTAAACAGACATCCCAACCTTTAAAAACGAAGAAAACCAATATGAACTTTCCCACTACCACCAACAGAAGTGATGAAGTTGACTTATACTCAATGATGTCACAAACATGTTGGATCAGATCCAGATGCATGATTTCTGCATATAATATTCATTTTTATTTAGAAATGAATGTTGAACCTGAATCTCAATTAGAAACAAATAATTTAACAAATAGAGATGAACAACAATTACCGAAAATTGTTCATATTCAATCACTGGTTAATACTGCACCTAAAAAACAAAAAAAATCTTGTAGATCGAAAAAAAGAAAGAAGCAGGCAGATAAACCAGTGTCTAATGCCAAGAGTTGTAAAATACGCGCACCACCCGAAACAGTAAGAAAGCAACCCGTAAGCACGCTACCTATGAGCACTCAAATGAATATGACGGGTTTGGCTAACCTGTCTCTTACAAATAAAGTTTCCCAAAACCCCAGTCAAGAAAATTTATTAGATACAAATAACAGTTTCACTCCAATACAGAATGTCAACGGTGTCTTAGCGTCTCCTTTGCCAAATGCTGGGAATAACATAAAATCTGGTGCCCCCACGAAAAATAGTACTGAATTCGATAAAATTTGGACACATATTAATGGCCAACTTGTTGAATTGAAAGTTTTAGGAAACATGCCGAGTGAAAATAACATCGCCTCTTTTGGCAACCCAAAGACTGCTACTCATACACCAATAATAACAGTAGACAATGGAATCCCAATGCAAGTAAGACGTTTATGTGAAGATACTGAGGATGAGGAGATAAAGGCACCAACAGTAAATGAAGAAACAGAGGATTGCGCTATGAATTCTATTTTGCGAGATTTGCTGACTAGAGATTCTTCATTGCCGAACTTACGTAAATCTACCCGAAGAAACGGATATACTGATTCACTTAAACGGACGGTTACTCCGTTAATGCTAGAACATTCAAAAGAACTGCAGACAAAGAGACGCAAAGTTCTGGATGATCCGACTGTTTCCGATCCAGCATCAAAAGAAAACTTTCAAAATGCTAAAACAGAAGATTCTATACAGATAATTGACTCTGATGATGAACAAGAAACCATCTTCGGCGTTTAGTTGTTTTAAAATATTGAGTTATGCAATTTCGCTGATTAAATTGGCGAAGTCTCAATCTCAAGAACTGATTAGTAAAAATAAGTTTATAACATACAATGTCAATCGGAGGTTAGGTTGCACTAACAAATTAATTTTTTTATTTGTGTATGTACTCATTACTTTTATATAAATATAAGTAGGTTCATAAATCTGTAAATCTTACCAAAAAGTATTTTACATAATTAATATTAAGGTTAATAATAATGGTTAGAATACTGATCGTGATCAGGAAAATAACCCAAACGTTACCAGTAAAGTAATAATTATGTAGTAATTATGAGACGATAGAACATAACATGACTTAGTTGCATGGGTCAACCTGTACAATATTAACTACATCATATCATACAGGTTGTCCCATGCAACCTGTACCAACGAAGGTCTGTGTGCCACCAATTAAGCTATCAATTGAGCTTCTGTATGTAGGTTGGTAAGTTATGTATGTATATTTGGACCGGTTTACCTGGAATATTTTCTGTTATTTTGAAATTTTGTTAATTAGTAATACATAGGATACATCATGGCTAGCACGTTTGTTCATACAGTACCTACAAGAAGCTCAGATATTGATCTCGAAATTAATGTTTCGTTTGAGAGAAATTTTGACTTGATTTCAACTTAAAAAATATTATCTTAAAAACTAACATAAGTTATTGAAATCTGAAATTATACCTATAGGTTGCATGGGACACCCTGTATATTTTATGCTAAACTGTGATATATATGTACTTTAGACTAGCTAGATTGAACAAAAAGTAGGTAGGTAGGTAGTTATTATTGTTGAGTAAAAGGGTAGTTCAAAGAGGTACACGGGTGTTTTCAAAGGAATCAGTTCAACATTGTTTTAGCAGCTAAGACAGCTAAAATTAGCTTATTGTTTGTCACTAGCGCTAACTGTCAAGAAACCTGCGTTTTTTTTTTTAATTTGGAATGTTATAACATTAGCTAAACTATGCATATCTATATCTATGCTAATATTATAAAGAGGTAAGATTTGATTGTTTGTATGTTTGAATTGATTAAGCTCTTACTAATGGACCGATTTGAAAAGTTCTTTCACTATTGGAATCCCTTTTCCGTGATGAACCATAGGCTATAGAATATTTTCAAAAAGTTAGGGTTAGGGTGAAAAATGCAATTTTTGTTAAATATCCGTGCGAAGCCGGGGCGGATAGTTTGTTTTTATGTTAATCGCATAAATCTTCGACGAATTGAATGTTGAAACTTGATCTACCTGAATCTCGGTCGTATTCCGAACTTGTAGGAACAAACCTAGGAAACCCAACGTTTTTGTACGAACGATTTAAGAAATAAAACATGTTGATTTTAAAGTTTATTTTTTTTTTAATGCCAAATACCTACAAAATAATAATTAGGTATCCAACCTATTAGCGGTCGGTCAGTTACCCCATTTTTCGGGAGTTTCACAAAGAAAATAGGACCTCCTCCGTTCCCGAAGCAGATAACGGTACAACACCTATGATGAGCACTCAGAGGTGCAAAAAGGCGCTACCCAAACAGAAACCGTAAAACGTCCACTTTTTCGTCGCACAGTTAGGCGTACTGCGACATATAACAAGCCCAAAAAAAATACAGTGTATAGTCAAGTGTATGGAAAAAAGACTTATACAAAAATATTTAATACTAGCGGCCCGCCCCGGCTTCGCACGGGTATTAAACAAAACTTTCAGAAATTATACACACTAAAACGATGGGTTTCACAGTTTTCATACGGATCTTTACTTTTTTTTAACAGCATTGGGGTTTTTGACATTGACTCGACATTCCAAAACTAACACTGGCCGTAAAGAAAAAGCAAGCACCGTGCGCTATACAACCTCTTTTTCTATTCTGACGCGCCATAATAGAAAAAGAGGTTGAATATACAGCCCACGGTTCAATTATTGATTTTTTCATGCGGATCCCTAACTTTTTTGAAAATATTATATAGCCTATGTTCATCACGGAAAATTAAGGATTATAATGGTGAAAGAATTTTTTAACTCGGTCCAGTAGTTTCGGAGCCTATTCAATTCAAACAAACAAACAAACAAACAAACAAACATACAAACAAACAAACAATCAAATCTTTCCTCTTTATAATATTAGTATAGATATAGAAAAATAATATAGGAACTTGAAAAAAATCACAAGAATGAACACGAAAAAATTCTTTCGAAAACGAAAAATTTTTCGTCTCGAAATGCTCAATACTTTGAGTGATAAGATAACGTTTTATAATTTTGTTACCTACTGTAAAAAAGGATTTTTTTCAACTAGAGAAATATGTAGGTATATCTAAATGTTTTAACTAACTGGTGTATTTATTTTTAAATAAATATAGACCGATAAATAAAAGAGATTCAACTTAAATCAAACGCATGGCCATTTTCAACTGTATTTGTTCTGTTTGTCTGTTGGCTTGGCAGTATCACGCACGCCCAGCCGGCGGCGAGCTGTTACAGAGATAGGTCACGTTCACGTTACTTTTCGCTCCACAATTACGTTTGTTGTTTGTCGTGAAAATTGTTACTTTTATTAGTTAGCTAATATTTTGTGCGTGACAATTTGCCACTTACAATTTTGATTTTGATAGAGTTTTGTTTATTTTTGACATTTGTGATCCTGCGTGTGTGGTAATAACAATATAGAACATGGGTAATAAAAGAAATAAAGTTCTACGAAGAATTTGTACAAGAAAACGGCGAAATAAAAGTAAAAAATCTATTGCATCTGATTAAGTAAAAAAACAAATTATTGGCACTTTATTACGTTTGTGGGTAGGTAGGCGACATTATCAAGCTATAAATTTCCAGTATAAGTTGTAGCTCTCATTGTACAGAAAGCCTATACAACGAGAGATCAGCTCACACTGGAATATTATGAAGCTTTTAGTAAATAATATACTCGGATATAGCGGAGATCGGATAAATAATCGCAGGGCCGTAGCCAGAAATTCTATTCGGGGGGGGTTCGAGCCTTAGCCGCAACAAAATGCAACATCTCCCTATACTTGTGCTAGTTATGATAGTACCCGGAGTGGTTTTCAACCAGGCACTTTCCAAAAAAACCGATATAAAAATAACAACTATGTGTAACGGCGAGCGAATTTTTTGAGTTTTTTACGTTTTGTTAAAAAGTATGCAAAATTTTGACAATAGATATGACAGCTAGCCCCGAATATTTCAAAAACTGTGGTGGTAATTTTGGAGATTGTTAACAGTTCATCATCATCATCATCAGCCTTAGTCCACTGTTGGACATAGGCCTCCCCTAATGAGCGCCATAGCGCAGTTCATAATAACTATTTATTAGTATGAAAACATAAATAACAGCCAGTGGAACAAGCTTTGACATATTGTAGTTTTTGCGGCCATTGGAAATGGTTGAGAAATTAATACAATATAAATGTCGTCGAGTAGAGTGAGCCACATTTTTTTTTAATTGGTGTAACATGCTTTGCATAGACAAGAAAGGAAAACTAAGAACAATTTGGTTTTAAGAAGATTAACAAAATAACTCCTACTACAGTATGAATGGCGAGCGAAGCGAGCCTCCAAATTTTTGACATATTTTCGGGAGGCTGGTAAAAATGACCAAAAGGATAAAGAATAAACGGCGAGCGCAGCGAGCCGCAATTTTTTGGCGACTTTTCGGATGTTCTTTAAAATAGAATCAAGAATGACAAAAGATTATGATTAGCAAACCCTGAAAATTTTAGAGGCTTTGCGGTGGTAATTTTGGAGTTTGGTGAAGTAAGCAAGGTAAATAGGCAAAAAATGTTAGAATGAAAAGTTTTTCTACAAAATATTTTTTTTAAAACTTTTTCGGATGGTCACCTGGTAGTATAATAAAAATTATAACAGTGAGCGGAATGAGCGCCGATATTTTGTTGTGTTTTCGGCCGCTGAAAATGTTTGAGAAATTGTGATTTTTTGGCAAGGCTGCTAAAAATCTTCTAATTTCAGAATGAACGGCGAGCGGAGCGAGCCGCGAACTTTTTTGTGATATTTTCGGTGGTGAAGACCGTAAATTTCTCAAAAAATATCGCAGCAACAGAATGAACGGCGAGCGGAGCGAGCCGCAATTTTTTTGCGACTTTTAGCATGTTCTGTAAAGTAGAATCAAGAGTGACAAAAGATTATGATTAGCAAACCCCGAAAAATTGAAGAAGAGCCTCGAAATTTTTTGTGACGTTTTCGGTCGTTACCTAATAGTTTAAAAGTTAGCTAAAACTAAAGACATAAAAGCAAACGGAGGGAGTAATTCAATTACGGAAAAACAAGAAAATAGGTCTACTGATTTACGAAATTAGAAGTAATATCGTGATCTGCCTGCCTAGCTGGAATTGGCCGTAAATGAGTGCGATGCGTGCACCTAGCTCATTAATATAAAAAGTAGAGACGAATTTTGACGAAAAAAAATTGAGTTTTCAAGTGTGAATAACTTAAAAAAAATTTAGTGCTGCGTGCTTACATACAATACAATGTATGTAGATACACAATAGGAATCGCGTGGCACGGAGCGCGAGCGAGCGACGACCCTTTTTGAACCCCCAAAACCCCCCCCCTCCCTACGGCCATGAATAATCGGATACTAATATTGACCTAAAGTTTAGATTTTGACTTTTTCCAGGATTGAGTGATCTTTGATGAGAATCACGGAATCATTTTTCTAGATACGTATTAGATTAGGTAGTTATGGAATAGAGTAAACGCGGTTTTTCTAAAAAAAAAATCCGAGAGTTGCTTTCATACTTAGTATGTATATACTTAGTATTTATAGTTAGTAGCTAACGCATATGATTAGTTAAACAATCCGTAATCCCGGGATTTTAAACTTTCATGCGGATCCCTAACTTTTTTGAAAATATTCTATAGCCTAAGTTCATCGGGGAACATTAAGGATTCTAATTGTGAAATATTTTTCAAATTAGTCCACTAGTTTCTGAGCCTATTCAATTCAAACAAACAATCAAATCTTTCCTCTTTATAATATTAGTTTAGATTATTAATACATTTAATTCAATTCAAAAGATTTTTATCATCGTGTATTATGAGAATAATTTTTTACCTGTAGTAAGTCACATCACTCAAAAGCAAAATTTTTTTGAAATCCCGGTTTTTTATCCCGTGATTTCCCATTCGGTGAACATACGGATGGCGCGCCAGAATGGCTACGCGCTGCCGCCGCCGTCAACGCGGGCGGGGGGTAGGTAGGGGCGGAGCTACGTGCACCACTTGGGCACAGTATGTACACTGTGACTTTCCCCTGCTTCACCTCCTGAAATACCTAAATATTGTCTTTAAACAGCGCCTTACAGTAATTTCTAAGTATTTTCCTTGACGCAGCAGCGCATTTGAGGGACAGCATATTGCCATAAAGCGAGGCAATTCAGCCAGCGCCTTCATACAGTAGGTACCTATCTCAATTCTCAAACGTCCCCAAGCCTGGCTGTATCAATGATACTCTTGTGACGGACGGAGCCGGGAGCTGAAGATCAAGATCGATTAGCCCTCTTTGTAGCCCTTTCGAAAGGGTTTAATTTGTACCCCAGTCTTTCTTTCGCACGTCTTAATCACTAGATAATTGTCGATGTAAATTGTGTTAAAACTTGCTCGCCCTACCCCCCTACCTACGGTGGCGGGACAAAGTATTTTAATATTAAGTAGCGCCAATTTGTATGAAAATTTGTAGTCAGCCAGTAATAAGTAGAAATAAATAAACAATCAAGTTTATTTATTTATACCAAGAAGAATATAAATAAGAAGAATAAATCTAGTAATACTTACAGTCCACAAGTTGTTTCACTACGCCTAAAGAACGTGGAGGAGAACCCTACTAGTAGAGTAGGAGCTAGGACCCCACAACCCCACAATACTGGTATTCATTGTTATGGACCAGTTATTATAAATTTGTTCTAGGTTATTGTAATTTTGTTACTTGTAGAATTTATTTACGCAACTTTGATAAACTGTTATGAAAAATGGAACAACCGCGCTCCATCTAGGTGACCGCGAGGGTAACAGTTCGAAACGCGAAGCATCATGTTATAACTATACGCACTCGCTATTGGATAGATGGCGCGCGGGTTGCCGCTTGCGCTTCTTTTTGGGCATTTGGTTAGACACCTGTCTACAAAAAAGTCCAAAAAAAAGGTCGGTTGCGCCTCAGAATAACTATTTACCTAGTACTAACGTAGTTGAGCATCGAATTAGAAGCTAAATTGATGTTCACTACTACAACACTAGTAGTCAAGGGTTCAATGGCAGGTATCTGTGCCAATAACATGGAATAATAAACCCAGTAGGTATCTATAATCTTTAAATAGTAGTTCACGTAACGTAGCGTTTACGACTGTTGGAGACCACGCGACGCGACGACGACGACACCACAGTGTATGTGTACTGTGACGACACACCGAGAATTTCTTTGTCAACGAGCGACGAGCGACGCCATAGATAATTGATGACGTAACGAGTTCCACAAAAACCGGTTATCAGTCGGCCCCGGCCGCGGCCGAATCAACCAGGCTGAACCACAGAATACGAGATAACAACACATGATGACGAAACAAGAACCACAGTTACTACGGACTCGAACCTTCTCACTCGACTCGAAAGGTACTCGATCCTATAAAAATGGCATAAATGATTTTTATTTGTAAATTATAAGTATTTATTTATTACTTCGTACCACGGCTAGGCTGTTCCGAGTTTTTACGTATATTTTGTTGATATGTTATTATGATGTTTCTCTCTCATTCATGTATTTACCTACCTACAAATCTATACTAATAAAATAATAAAGAGGAAAGATTTGATTGTTTATTTGTTTGAATTGAATAGGCTCCGAAACTACTGAACCGATTTGTAAAATTCTTTCAGCATTAGAATCCTAAATTTTCCCTGATGAACCTAAGTAGGTTAGGTAAGGGTATAGAAATATTTTCAAAAAAGTAAGGGTTCCGTATGAAAAAGAGGACGAACCGTTAGTAATAAATAATTGTACCGTTTTTAAAAAGAACGACGTCAAATACCATAGTAAAATTATTCTTTGTTTTAATTTAAGCGCGTAAATAAAAGATATTAGCAGATATTAATAAACTTAAGGTTTTTAATTTGGTTTTCCTATGACAAAAATAGTTTGCTTTACTCCCCCGCTTCGTCGCGTCGCGTCGTCGTAAAGTATTAAATTGTATTATATAAAAAGTCGCGCGCTCTTTTTGAACAATCCGTGGTAGGGGTTAATTTTACATCGACTATTTGCAAAGAGAATAATAATCATTTGGTTGGGTGGGGTAGGTACCTATGCAAAAAATAGCAGCCCCAGCGCCATATTATATTGCAGGTACCTACCATCCCGTTAGGTATCTTGATGAATGACATTATGGATAGCAAAAACAACAAAGCGGAGTTGATTTGGTAAGTATGGAAGTACCAACATATTTAGGTATTTTTTTAAAGCAACTTCATTAGAAAGGAAACCTAGACGAGCTTCGTAAGGGTAGGTAAGTTTTAGGGTACCTACCCTATATTTTTATTGTATGTAGTCAACATGAAAATTTACTTTCGTACTCTTTGGCCAGCTTCTATGTGCGTACCTAACCTACGTTATTTTGTTGTTTGCATTCAACCAAGCATTCAACTGAAACATCGCTTGGTATGCGACGTCCGCCAATGAACAAATCTCCCGCTAAAATGAAAATTTCTTGACGTTGCCGCTCGAATATTTTCTGTCCCTCGCAGATCCATGCTCTATCGTGTTTATTTCCCTTTCACTCGCACATTGCCAGCCAGCTCTTTGCTTGGATGCCGCACCACGTTACGAAAAACGCCATTTTGTTTTGAAACTCCAAAGCGAACGGGACTGTCTGACAAAATGCGTTGTGTGCGAGTGAGCAATTGTGATAACAAAATATTGTGAATATTCCTTGAATTGTTATGTGCTAGTCAAGTTTGATATTTCTTCGTCCAAATTTAGAAAGGTAATTGTGTTTGTCGATATTATTTATTCATGTGACGTGAATCAAGATTTGGTTCATGGTTCATTCTTGTGGCGGATACACTCGAGCGCGGACGTGTCGGCGCCCCGACGACGCGTCGCGACGCCACCGGAGATGTGATTTAATTTAAATTTCTCGACTTCGTTGGATTTAATATTTATTTAAAAACCATAGGTAGGTACTATAAGCAGGAGCTTTGTAGGTAGGCATACTTAGTTATTTAAAGTACCTAGGTATGTAAAAGTTGATTTATCAGACCTATGAAAAATATTACGACCTACGACCTCTACCAATCAATGAATATCTAATCTACCCCGTAACGGTAAAAATGCATATTTTCAAATCAAATCAAATTAAATCAAAACGTTTATTTGTAGTTAAAAATAAGTAAAAAGAATGACAAACAGAAAAGAAAATCGTCTAATTGTTATTTTCGTCAATCTGCACTCCTTCATTTTATAAACAGCGAGTCACCTACCAATAACAATGTGTGCTTTAATTGTAAAGTAACCCTCCGATTGGTTATAATAAAACCAGAACGCTGGCCCCAAACGCTGGCCCCAAACGCCAGGTACCTTGCTCAGTTATTTTATTTTCTATTCTGTCTGTTCGCCCCACGTCCGCTTCGTTGCTCGGTTACGTTCCTAGTACAAAATAAATACAAATCAAATTACCAAGGCTAGCTAGTCAGTACTCACGTCATTCATATAATAATAAGATGCGACGACGACGCGTCGACCTGTTTTCGAACGAAAGCAATGGTTTAGTTTTTTGCCGGTTCATTATTGTTACGCTATTTTTGGTGGTAAAAAAATTCGTAGATAGACTTTAAAAATTTTCTTGAACCTTCCTTGCCTATTTACCTGGGTTAGTTAAGTTAGGAAATAATGGTTTTCGAATTCTTCAGAAGTCATCATAATCATTTTTGTTTTATCAAACCAGCTAGTTAATGTCCGTGGCATCGCTCGCGTAGTTTTCACTTTTACACCGGTCTAGCGATAATATAAAATAAACTTAGTAGGTACACAAATAAATAACATTGAAGAATAAATAAAATTTAATTTCACAATAAAAATAACATCTACATACCTAAAGCTTACGCAGGTATAAAAGTATCGACGGCATTCGTACAAAATACGAAATTTTAAATTATAAGGTTTCCGTCTGTCTGTTTGTTATGGCCTATGGGTAATCTCCGAAACGACAAGACCTATATTAAATTAAAGGGACTTTCACTGGCAGCTGAAGTAGGTAATTTTAAAATTTAATTAATTATATAAAATTAACCGAAAGAAAATTACAAATGCAGTGACAAGTACAAAATTATTAAAAACTAGCGGTCCGCCCCGGCTTTGCCCGGGCATCAAACAAAAATTGAATTTTTCATGCGGAACCCTAACTTTTTTGAAAATATTCAATAGCCTATGTTCAAAACAAAAAATTTTGGAATTTTATGGTGAAAGAATTTTTCAAATCGGTCCAGAAGTTTCAAAGCTTATTCAATTCAAACAAACAAACAAACAATCAAATCTTTCCTCTTTATAATATTAGTATCGATAGATAAACTGATTTACTACTAGCGACCCGAGGGAACTTAATCATTCTATCTATTAAAAAAACCGCATCAAAATCCGTTGCGTAGTGTTAAAAATCATATAGGTAGCATAGGTACATTCAGGGACAAAACGACAGACAGCGGGAAGCGACTTTTTTTATACTAAGTATGTAGTGATGGGCGGGCGGCCATATTATATTCTATAAACACTAGCACAATATAGGTAGAAAAGCTGCAAGACACAAATCAAATAAAAATTTTAGGGTTAAATTATTTACGCTTTCTTTACTTCAAGGGTACCTACCAAAAAATATATAATGCAGGAAATTGCATAGGTAAATTATTGTACACTAGCGGTCCGCCCCGGCTTCACACGGGTATATAACAAACATTTCAGAAATTATACACACTAACACGATGGGTTTCACAGTTTTCATACGGATCCCTTACTTTTTTTAGCAGGGGGTTTTTGACATTGACTTGACACTCCATAACTGACACTGGCCTTAAGGGGGTATACAACCTCAACTCTGTGCGAAAAGGCTAGACATATGATTTTGCGTTCATAAGAGCGGGACAGGGCATTGCAACGTAAGTCCAAAAATCACCAAAAATCAAGTTTTAGCTTATTATCTATTAATTAGGACATTATTTGAAAAATCCGAAACATATAACATTTTTATTATACTTAATTCTATTACCACGCTTATTGTCAAGATCTGAACTTCTGTATTTATTGAGAAATTTAGGTTTTAGTAAAAATTTAGAGGTAACTTTGCGATTTTTTTCTATCGAGAAAATTTTATGGAATCGTGTTTTCGAAACATATGATCGATAGATTAAGTCCTGAACTTTACCATATATCAATTTCAAAGTTAAATATTCAGTAGTTAAGACGATACGGACATCCGGCGGAGTTGAAAATTAGCAGTTTGAGGTAGTATACACCCTTAAAGAAAAAGCAAGCATCGGAGACATAATAGAAAAAGTTTGAATATACAGCGCACGGTTCAATTATTGAATTTTTCATGCGGATCACTAACTTTTTGAAAATATTATATACTTAGGTAGCCTATGTTCATCATGGAAAATTTTGGATTCTAATGGTGAAAGAATTTTTCAAATCAGCCCAGTAGTTTCGGAGCCTATTTAATTCAAACAAACAAACAATCAAATCTTTTCTCTTTATAATATTAGTATAGATGATATCTACTTATACGTGACTAGCAGTCCGCCCCGGCTTCGCACGGGTATTAAACAAAAATTTCAGAAATTATACACACTAACACGATGGGTTCACAGTTTTCATACGGATCCCTTACTTTTTTAACCGCATTGGGGTTTTTGACATTGACTCGACACTCCATAACTGACACTGGCCGTAGAGAAAATGCAAGCAACCTCTTTTTCTATTATGACGCGCCATAATAGAAAAAGAGGTTGAATATACAGCGCACGGTTCAATTATTGAATTTTTCATGCGGATCACTAACTTTTTTGAAAATATTATATAGCCTATATTCATCATGGAAAATTTTAGATTCTAATGGTGAAAGAATTTTTCAAATCAGCCCAGTAGTTTCGGAGCCTATTTAATTCAAACAAACAAACAATCAAATCTTTTCTCTTTATAATATTAGTATAGATGATATCTACTTATACGTGAAAATGAAAATACGAAGACGACCTCAGTGGCGGGGTCCGCCTGCGACGCAAGGGGGTTGCTGGTTCGGTTCCGCCTAGGGACAAATGCGTGTACGATTTGCAGATATTTTTTTCGGGTGCTCTAGTTTTTTTGTATGTATAATAAATAAAGTAAAACAATATCTATCTATGTACTATATTGTATTAAGTATATCAGTCATCTAGTAACCATAACACAAGGTCTGCTTACAGCCGGTTCACACATGTCTCCGTTTTATCGTGTACGTAGTTTTTTCGTCGATGGCGTATGTGGTTGTATGAGCGACTTCACACATGGCACAGTATTCTGTATACAGATCGACGAACAAAATCGAACAAAATACGTACACGATAAAACGGAACAGTAAAACGGAGACATTGTGTGAACGGGCCGTTAGCTTGGGGCTAGATTATGATGTGTCCAGTATTATTTATTTTCATACGGATCCCCAAGTTTTGTTAAAATATTCTACTATGTTGGTTTATCATTCAATGGTGAGAGAATTTTCAATTGAAAATCAGTTCAGTAGTTTCGTAATCTATTCAATTCAAACAACTGAAACAACAAACAAACAATCAAATTTTTCCTCTTTCTTATATTTGTATAGATTGACAAACAGGGAGTACTTAATTTTTTTGACATTGTGTTTTCTCCCGCACCGTAGTAACGCGTATATACCGTTGGATGGTTTATTACTAAAATTTGTTTTTTTTTTTACATTGAATTTCCTTCCGCAAGTGTCATAGACATCACTATCAGTTAATAAACTAATAGTGATGTGATGTCAATGACACTCCATAACTGACACTGGCAGAATTATAGCGAAAATAAACGGTGCCATTATAAAAAAAGAAGTTGAAATATAGCTCATGGTTTTATTATTAAAGTTTTTATACGCATCTCTAACTTTTTTGAAAATATTTTATAGCCTATCTTCATCAGGGATTATTATGTAGGATTAGAATGGTGAAAGATTTATTTAAATCGGTCCAGTAATTTCGGAGCCTATTCAATTCAAACAAACAAACAATCAACTCATTCCGTATATAGGTAACTAGCGGTCCGCCGCCCCGGCTTCGCACGGTTATTTAACAAAAATAGATTTTTTCATGCTGAACCCTAATTTTTTAAATATTCTATAGCCTTTGTTCATCAGGGAAAATTTAGGATTCTAATGGCGAAATAATTTTTCTAATCGATGCAGTAGTTTCGGAGCCTATTCAGTTTAAACAAACAATCAAATCTTTCCTCATATTAGTATAGATAATGATTAATATAGAACACAATAACAGAGACATAAATGTATTTAATCTTTGAGGTAAGTAGTCCCTTATTAAATTAAAGGGTAACTTACCCATATCTATACAAATATTGTGGAGAAAAGGTTTGATTGTTTGTTTGTTTGAATTGAATATGCTCTGAAGCTACTGGACCGATTTGAAAAATTCTTTCATCATTACCATCCTAAATTTTCCCCAATGAACAGGCTATAGAATATTTAAAAAAAAGTTAGCGATGTGCATGAAAATATTTTTTTTGTTAAATACACGAAGCCGGGGCGGACCGCTAGTACAGTTCTGCGTAAAAATTAAATCGACGCTATCGTGTATTACGCGAGCAAAGTGCAAAGACGCTGGCGCAATTGTGTTTTACAAAATAAATGGGTACCTAATCTGTATTGTTGATTCAATTTATGAGTGTAATTGTAATTACCGTCAAATAGGGAAGTAACTACCTATTAAAATAGTTATTAAAATTAGCAAAAGTGACATTGATTATGCAGAACAAGATCATAATCAAAAAGCCAGAGTTCCGTTCACCAGCGGACCCAGTAAAATTAATTTAATAATTCACCCACCATACGTCCTCCCCCTAGCGAAGTCGGGATAGAAATAACTCCAAAACAGCCGCGTGTCGCATTGATCGAGGGAACTCGGCATCGCCCGTCGCGCCCCGCCGCCGCCGCCATGTTTAAAACAAATACCTACCTATTGTCACAGAATATAGTACTAACCTATTGTATAAACCTTAGTCAATGCTACTTATAGCAAGCACAGCAGCTGCCGTATTATCGTTGTGTGTGTGACACAATCACACAACACAACCATGGATTTATGAAAAGTACGGATAGAATCCTGTCAAATCAAACTTGAATCTTAGCAATGGCGGATTGACATTGAGTGTCAGTGTATAGAGAGTTGCCAACAGAAGAAAAAATTACCCATAATTTTTATAAATATTCTTCCTAATAATTGTTCACTTATTAATATGAATATGTAAAATTATAATGAATCATTTTAGGTACTGCTTTAGCCACGGTAATCGTGATTATTAGACCTACTTTTTATAATTTTCAATTTACGCCAGCGCTTTATGGTGCTAACTGCAGTGAATTTTAATGTCCCACAAGAACGGAACAGAACACTTTACTTTCCCGGGTTTAAATAGTAACTATGCTAATCGAAGAAATTTCAACAAAATCTGTTCAGGCCTCTGAGTGTGTGTGCAGAAGTAACAAAGATAAAAACATCCATAACACAAGCTCTGCTTAGCTTGGGGCTAGATGATGCTGTGTGGATTGTCTGGCATTATTTATTATTTATTTTATTATTATTTATCCAAAGTCTCATTCCATGTCTAATTTTAGTTTGAATAAATTATTCTTTGTGCCTATTAACTGGCTGACAACATTTTCTGCCTACGGCTTCGCATACATTGTTCCTATGGAAATGCCTAACCAATATAATATAAAAAAATATAATTATTTAAATGTACATTTGCAGCCATATCTTATTATGATTGTTACTGGGAAGATCAATGAAATGTTATGTGAAAAATATACATTATTCTCATATTCATTGTTTATTGATACATTCTAAATAAAAATTTATGTATTATATAATATTATAATGCCCGCATGCTTTGACATGAAAAATCTTCATGCACATTGCATGCTACACTTGATTTATTGGGCTTCAAATTATTTTAATTATGAGATTCTCTGATTATGCGAATTCAATCTAACTTCCAATTTTCGTCACCCGGAAATCTGAAAAAATATTGACTTTTAGTTATGCCCCACGGCTATCGTTAATCTCGTTATAACATCTGCGTAGCATGATCGTCACTTAAAGTATTATCCAAATGGGTTCAGCTATTTTGGAGGTTAGCTCAAATAAAAAACAAACATATTTCGAAATTCGTATTGTATAGATATTACAAACTGAAATTCAATATCCTAATTATATTTCAAATACTTAATACATATTATTTTATAGGTATAACCAGGATGATAAAGAAATGCCTATAAACCTGATTCATAATTTAAAGTCAATAAAATATTAGAATTAAAACATTTTTAATATCCTCCCACACTTACTGGAAAATTTACATGTTTACATGTTGGCAGCACTGGCGAGATTTTGTGCTTGTAGTTTGATTTATATGTTGATAATAATTTTGCGTCAAATCGATAAAATAAGTTGGTGATATAAGAAATTTATCTACGAAATGTGATCCGGTGTTTTTGATTGACAAACCCATTGTGACTTTTGCAACATCTGACCACACAAGACGGCGTTTTCCGTTTATTTTGGTTTGTTTACAATAGAGTTCATCAGTTGGTGTCTATAGCTGTAATGGCGATGGCCAGCATACTATTTGATTGATTGGCATGCTTGCTTGATTGGAGTGCTTCATTTTATTTTGTTCTGATACTCCTTCCGAACTTATTTATAGTTTCATGAACACAACCTACTGCGTGAGGCGTGACTGTGCTGCGCCACAGATTATTTATACATTTATCAGTTTCTACTCGAGCCCGAGATAACGGCTTGTAAACAGAGTTGGTTTTTGCTTAACACGCACACAGAAATCGGAATAATAAGGCACTATTAATCAGATTTCTCTGGACACGCACGATACCTACCTCATTGTACAGAATAACTAAATAATAAATGAATTGATTGTATAGTGTACAACTTACTTGGTAAATAAAAAATTCTAAGTAGGTACTAGGTAGTAGGGATTATGGGCAATAATCCCCATACTGAATAATGCCATCTATGGCGGCACTGATTTGGGGAGGCCTATGTCCAGCTGTGGACTATTTAAGGCTAGTGTATGTGTATAAGTACTTAACTAATTCAGTTGCTATGTGATTTGTGGATGAATGGATACATAAATTGATATAAAAAAAACTTATTAAGTATATCCACCTCTACTTATAACCATTAGGTAGGTACATTTTTTTATTTTACTAGTATTTGAAATACAACAATCATATTTATCATGCAAAATACATTAATTTAAAAATTACTATTTCGAAATAATTTATTGATTTTTTTTTTCAATTTATTAATTTGTATATTTTTGTCGCCGGAACCTAGATAAATACCTACTACTAATACAAATAATAGCATATCAACGTGATTTTTTTTAACTGATCTACCTACCTCCGTTTGACCACGATCTCACTTGATGGAAAATGAAGATGTGATGGTCAAATTATAAATAATTTTGGTAGATATAATTAAGTTAAGTAAATATTATTACGTTTGTATGGGAAATTCAACCGTCACCGGATCCTTAAGTAAAAACGGTAATCGCCACACTCACACACCACGAATGTTAAAAGTAACATCCCTTAAAAAGTATATAGTTTAATAAATAAATATTATTATTAAAGTAACATAAGTAGGCTAAACTAAACCCTATTTCCTATACAATCAGGTCGAAAATGCAGACAGAAACCGCCAACAACACCCGGAATGGCTTGGAACTGGAGAAGTTCAAACGGCGCATGATCCGCTTCGTCTCTCGGAAACTGAAAGAGAAGAAACCAGAAGATGAAATGTGGAAGGAGATGAAGAAGGAGATCGGAAGTAACGGCAAGAAGCTATGGTGAGTGGCGAGCAATACAAACAGTACAATACAATACAATGTAATGCAATGCAATGCAATGCAATGCAATGCAATGCGATGCAATGCAATGCAATGCAATGCAATGTAATGCAGTGCAATGTAATGTAATGTAATGCGATGCGATGCGATGCGATGCAATGCATGCGATGCAATGCAATGCAATGCAATGCAATGCAATGCGATGCAATGCAATGCAATGTCATGCAATACAATACAAATGAATAAATAAATAATGCCGGACAGATACACACAGCATCATCTAGCCCCAAGCTAAGCAGAGCTTGTGTTATGGGTACTAGATGACTGATATACATAATACAATATTATTACATATATAGATATTTTTTATTATACATAGAAAACGACCAGAACTCCCTGAACAAATATCTGCAGATCGTACAAACATTTGTCCCGAGGCGGGAATCGAACCCGCAACCTCCTGCGTCGCAGGCGGACCTTCGCCCACCGCATCACAGAGGTCGTCAACAATCCAATACATACAACAAATATGCTCTATTGTACACCAGAAAAAGAACACAAAAGACATTACTTAATTAAGACAAGTACAATGGGCGGCTTTATCGCTTAGAAGCGATCTCTTCTTCATTTAATTGTTCAGGGTGTTCAAAATATCTATCTCTATGTAATTAATAATATTGTTTTATGTATAAATCAGTAATCTAGCACCCATAACAAGCTCTGCTTAGCTTGGGGCTAGATGATGCTGTGTGGATTTATTTTACTCGTCTTAATAATGTCTTTTATTATGTTATATTTCTGGTGTACAATAAACCATATTAAATATGCTTTATAAAATTTAATTAACTCGGTAAAATATAATACAATACAAATTTAGTATTGCTAAATTTGTATACTAAATTTGTATTGTATTATATTTTAATAATACAAATTTAGTATTGTATTATATTTTACCACGTTAAATATTTTATTGTATGTTCCCAGGGAACGTATGCGAATGCTGACCCTCAAAAAGCTGAAGCGCCTCCTCGAAGCAGATGATAGGGTTCAGTTCATAGGGCCCGTGGCTAGGATGACCCTCACGGATTGGCTGCTCTTTGACCTGGTGATCGTGCACGAGAAAATCGACGTTATAAATAGGGTGAGAAGGGTGTTTTTTGATCGTTACATATACTCTTGGTTTATCTTATAGTTTGCGCTGAGTTTCAGACTGGTGCCTTGGAAGAGCAGTATCAATTATGGAGGTTACGTATCTGATACCTATCGTATTAATTTAGGCTTTCATTTATCTATATCTATACTAATATTATAAACAGGAAAGATTTGATTGTTTGTTTATCAATTGAAAAATATTATAATTTTTTTCACACAAACATCGTAATATTTAATTCAAAAACAATGAATTAGAAAAATATATTTCCTCTTTATAAAATAAGTATCTATACCTATATCGACACAACTGCACCAGATTCAGATTCAATAACTTTATTTCTTTAGGCTTAAAATAATATATGATAACTATATGACATATAATATCTAAAATCTCTGGTGTCTAGATAAACCTAATTTAGGATTTAAGATGCTACTAAACATAAAAATTTCATAATTTCTTCGCTATCTATCTATCTACTTAGACAAGTCAAATCCTATAACAATTATTATGAAAAAAAAAATATCGACACCTCAATTTGCCACTTCCGTCTCCAGGAGAAGCTGAACGGATCTTACGACAGCAAGGTCCTATCGAATCTGTTCTCCCTGGTGCAGCGGTTCGAGATCGAAGGTCGCACGGGGGAGGACCTGGCTGAGGCCTGGACCGCTGCCACCGTTTACTACAACTCCAAGTAAGTACAAGAAGCCTGTTCTTGTGTTGCCAGTGAAATTGATCGGTGATAAAGGGAATGTCACAATGCCATCTATGGCGCTCATTAGGGGAGGCCTATGTCCAACAGTGGACTTTTATAGGCTGGTGATGATGTTGAAAG
The DNA here is from genome assembly GCA_963931895.1 of Eupithecia pulchellata. Classification (NCBI taxonomy): domain Eukaryota; kingdom Metazoa; phylum Arthropoda; class Insecta; order Lepidoptera; family Geometridae; genus Eupithecia; species Eupithecia pulchellata. The sequence continues at coordinate 4,474,096 of OZ007542.1, read as the reverse complement.
GGAATGTTCTTGTCTGTGTGTGCAATGGATCTGTGATAAAAAAGCACTAATAAAATTGGCGGCTGATTTTGCTAAAGATCAAGAATAATAATAGGTATTATTTTTTTGAGGCAATTTGTTTTTTTATATTTTTTTTCTTTTCTTGAAGAACTAATAGGTTTACACGCTTTATGTCTAACTTAAGGTGGCGGATGAATTTACAATACAAACGTAAACCCATATTAATTGTATTAGAATACCTAGTGTTTATCTAAAAAAGCTTGTGCCTAGAACCTAGATAAGTACTATTCTAATACAAATATTACATCATCGTGAAAACATGCTCAAATTACTAAGTAATCATTTTGGTATTTCATTTGTATATTTGGAAAATTCATTCATGTCCCCGGAGACTTAAGTATATACATACTATACTATACATATATACTATATATATACTATACATATAATACTATACATATATACTTAAGTATATATTAACAACATTAGTTACGCTGATGACATGGTGCTGCTGAGCCCGACGGTGAGAGGTATAAGAGAGCTACTGAGAGTTTGTGAAAACTACGCTGATGAGCATGGACTCATATATAATGTAAACAAAACAGAGTACATGGTCTTCAAGGTCGCCGGTAAATGTCCAGAGAACAAGCTCAGTATTACCCTTAACGGCATGAACATTAATCGCGTGACGAAATTTAAATATCTTGGACATGTACTTACTGACGACCTTAAGGACGATGAAGATGTTGAAAGGGAACGTAGGGCTCTGTCGGTTCGAGGTAACATGCTGGCTCGCAGATTTTCTCGTTGTACTGATCAAGTTAAAATTACGCTTTTTAAAGCATATTGTCAGAGTTTTTACACGGGAAGTCTGTGGATCCGGCATACCAAAAAATCGATAGACACCCTGCGAATCCAATACAACAATATATTTCGTATGATGCTGCGACTGCCCCGATTCTGCAGCGCTTCGGGGATGTTTGCGCAATTTCACACAGATGGTTTTCATGCTATCATACGCAAAAAGACAGCGTCCTTGATGCGCAGAGTGCGGGACAGTCGCAACAACATCCTGAAAACTGTAGCAGAGTGCCTAACATCACCGCTCTGGAAGTGTCTGGTGGGGAGGGTGATCAATGAAGGGAGCTATTTCCTTGATTGATCATCCTCGTCTTAGTTAACTTATCGGAGTGCTTATTGAATTTAATTTAATTTTTGTTTTATGTATTGAATTTTTACCTACTCGAAAATGTATGGACTATTGTATTGTCTGAAATAAAACATTTTTATTTATTTATTTATTAAGTAGGTAACCCAACTTTATTGCAGAGGTCACCAATGCTCCCCCATGATGCTGCAACGCCGCTGGTACCAGATCAAAGAGCTGACCCGACACAAGTTCTATAAGTTCTGGTACACCTACCGCGGCAACCAGAGAGCTCTGGTCACAGCGAAGCAGGACTCACCAGATGAGCTACAGAAGGCGATAGCACTCAAGTAGGTACTACATAACTTCCTTCTAAGAATTCTTTCTTGGTATTTTATTTATTTGTTACCCCAAAATAAATAAAATACTAAGGAAGTCTATAATAGTCCACTGCTGGACAGAGGCCTCCCCTAATGAGCGCCATAGATGGCATCATTATTTGGGGGTTATTGCCCATAATCCCCACGCTGGGCATGCGGGTTGGGGATCGCAGTTCGGTGGAGTTGTTCTGCAGAGGGCGCTGCTGCCCGCCCCCCGGTGTGTTTCCCTTAGTCGCCTCTTACGACACCCACGGGAAGAGTTGGGGTGGTGAAATTCTATGCCGGCACCACACGGCAAAATAAATATTATCATCATCATCATCATCACCAGCCTATAATAGTCCACTGCTGGACATAGGCCTCCCCTAATGAGCGCCATAGATGGCATCATTATTTATTTTAATTTTAATAATAAATATTAGAAATAAAGAAATTTATAAATAAACACTAACGATCTATCTACTTTATTGCAGGTATCCTGAAGTGATAACGGAACACTTCCCGACCTGGGAGGAGAGGATCGAGAGCCGACTGGTCATCTTACCTGACGAACTGGTGAGCCATCATCATCACTACCCGCCCTTTTGTTATTCACTGCTGGATAGACCTCCAGGATCTATGCTGGCAATGATTTATGGTCACCTTCATTAGATTTTGCCAGGGTGTTCTGTTAGGTGACTTTCGCATAAATAAATAATAAATAATATAAATATTGATTAATTATCTATAATTATTATATTATTAATTATATTAATATAATATGTTAGCAATATGTTGACGAATTTAATTTGAATGCATTAAGATTGTGACTCTACTTCTTTTGTATTAAATAAGTGCTCTATCGCATTAGCAGATATTCAATAAATAAATAAATATTGGACAATCCACACAGCATCATCTAGCCCCAAGCTAAACGGAACTTGTGTTACGGGCACTAGGTGACTGATATACATAATAAAATAGATTACATAGAAAATAAATAAAATATAAAATAAAACAAATAAAAAAACTAAGTTAGACGGAACTCGGTCTTGAATATCCTGTAATGGCAGTAGGTAGAGTTGGCCCTAAGAGTTAATAAAGTCTAGCGAGCCATTTAAGGGTTCATGATAGAAAAAGGGTTACGCACATAATATCTCCGGTCGCCGTCACCGGGTCCGATGAGGGGCCTAATTATGAATAATCATATTTTAAAGTACACAAAATCAAAATCAAAGTGCTTTATTTCCTTTAGACCTTAAAGGACTCTTGGACACGTCAGAAAACACAAATTACATAGGTAGGTATTGCAAGGAAATAAGGTGGTGGAGTTCACTTCAATCTTTTAGGTAAAATAAAGAAGCGAACAAGAAACCTTTACCTTGTCAGAATGTTGAGTTGGAGCAAAACTCGTCCCAAACTTTTTAATCGTCTTGATAATCTGATATTGTAAGCCGAACATTTTTGAAAATCCGTTTCTGAATAAGCCTTAGCCTGAAAACTGAATTAATCACATCTACTGTTGATTGTTTTTAAAGGGCAAAATGCCTTTATTAACAAAAAATTACAATTATTTAACTAAATAAAAACTAGTATTTACAATTGAAACAATTGAGCTTACTGCAAACTGTTGCGAACAAACTACAAGTAGCTCAACTGATCCATAATTATCAATACCAGTTGGAAGTGTAATACTGTTGATTGCTTTTGATTGACCAGTAATTCTTTTATGACAATTTTATTCCTCTTAGTACTTTGAGGAACCTTTTGCCAATTTCACATACCTACTTGTTCACGGATCACACGGATCCAAATTATAAAAATGATGAATTAATTGAGAGTTATATAAAACCGAATTGTTCTACTCCATTAGGTGCAAAACAAGATGCGAAAGCTTTTTTGCGAATATATTGTTTCTTTAAATGAGGGACAGTAAAATTTAAATAATCAAAATATAAAAAGCTTTATTTCCAATCTAATATAATGACTGTAATAAAGAGACCCAGACCCAACCAAATGTGAGTAAAAACACTCCTGAAATTAAAATGAGTGTTTTGATAGGTCATTCTTTAACCGTAGTTTTCTTCGAGGTAAAAACGAGTGACAGACTGACCTCTCTTTCTTTCCTCTCCACTCCCCTTTGGCCACGTCGTCCTACTGCCTATGTCCTACCTATCGGACCACATGAACTTTTTTTCCGTTTGGTTCGATAATTCGGATTTGTAATTCAAACTAAAAGTGATATTTATTTCCATGCCATTTTTATACGTTGGTTTTTGACCTTGTAGAATAATCTCTTATACTTCATTGCCTATATTTGTTATTGTTACAGGGCGTAAAGATGCGACAGCGGAATTTGATGAAACCTAGCGACAGTAAGTATGTTTACTGTAGTAAGTAGATCTTTCTAAACAACCCAAGGCACTTGTTACTTAAAAATAACTTTTTTGTAACCAGGATAATAAGATACCTCTATTTTGTTCCAGCTTCCGCTCCTGACGTAGTGTTGGTCGAGCCACACATCGAAACTATCGACCTTGGGGCTAATTCGGACGAAGATGAAGAACTTTTAAAAACAGCGCAACTAAACAACCCACCTCCAACCATCAGAATAAAAAGCGAACCACTAGATACCAGTATAAACATAGATGAAAACATGCAACAATATGAAAACCCACCAGAGAAGAAAAGTGTCTTTGATGAAGAAATAGAAAGATTACAGATCGCCGAAGAAAATTTCGATAAAATTTCGCAAGAGGATAACGACAGGGGAAAATCTATTGTCATTGAACCTATACCTGCGGACGCAGAATCCGATCATGACGAAGTTAATGATCAAAATGATACTGCCCTTGCAGACGATGAAATCGTTACTAATCAAAACGAAACAGACTATGCTTGTGATGCTATTGTAATCGATGATGACGAAAATGATGACGAAGCTAGTCTTCAAATCGACGCATCTAAAGGAGATGCTGTTCAGATTTCAAACGCCAGAGAGAAAGACAAAGATGTTCTAGAGAAAATTGGCAGTACAGTCGATAGTACAGATGATGTCATTATGAATGAAGCTGCTGATGAATCAAATATAGCGATTCTTGAAATCTCTTCAGCAGCAAGGGCTGGTATCGAGGAAGTCAACACTAAAAATCTTTTGAAAAAAGCCGAAAATCTCAACGCTTCAGTCAAGCAACGGAGTACCGGCAGTACTAATAAACCTGTTATTTCAAAAATATTGAGTGAAGGAGTCATGGTTGATAACCATTTAGCTGAAAGCGAATTCTCTCTTGAAAACGATGTTTTACCGCTGAACAGAGCTATGGATGAGACAAGAAATAAAAACCAAAACCAAACAACTGAAGTCCTGCCTGTTATATCGGCTGTTTCTAGTAACGGTGTTAAGGTTGAAATGGAAACTGACACATCAGACAATAAACAATCTGGCGATCCATCCACAGAAAATGACGTAATTCGCGAAGAGGACGATCAGTCGTTAGAAGAACTATCTCGAGCTGTTTTGAACGATTTTAATTTTGATAATGTATCTGACAGCTACAAGATAGCTGAAATATGTTCCGTAGCGACCGCTGGTATAAAAGTAGAAAACGTTGACGACGTTCTAAAAAAAGCCGGAAGTCTTCACGGCCCAACCAAGCAACTCATATACGATAATAATCGTGAAAATTTGCCAGCTATGTCAACAAATACGAGTGAGGTGTTCGATCTTCAGAAAGACCCAATTGTTAACGAATGTTTTCTTGAACATGATGCGATGAACGAAACTGCTAGTGTGATAAAGAATGAAGGTCAAAATGAAATAACAGAATTCCAGCCTATTATATCGATTGTTTCAAGTAACGGTGTTAAGATCGAGATGGAAACTGACACTTCAGACGATAAACGAACTGGGTTATTTCGAACAGAGGAACATTCTCAAGAAAATAAAGTTATTCATAAATTAGAGGATACATCGTTAGAAGAACCGGGTCCAGCTAAAGTGGAACACTTAAAATTTGACACTGTAGATTTGAGCTTTGCAGACCAGGACATTGATTTCGCTGATGATGGAATAGCTTATATTGAGGATGATGAAGACGATATTATCAAAGTAACAGGTAAAGGTTATAGCAGTACAACTTTTTTTACTTTTAACACTTGCTTTTTTAATTGGATTGTTTTTCTTGCAGATTGTTTTACACAGTCCATAAATAATGAATTAGTCGAAGAATCTACGAAGGACACTCAAGATGAATCTCAAGAGCAATCATCGATTGACGAAGCAGCAGAGGATGGAACTCAAAAGTTTGACCTTAAACTTCTTATGTATCCGGTAGTGTATACAACTAAATTAGATGATATGACTGATATTGATGATCAGTACAAACATATAGAAGGTATAGAGAAAATAGATAAAATTTACGCTTTAAGTAAGCCAATTAGCTATAAATCTAACACAGGGTGCAAAACAGACATTGATACTGAACCAGAAGTTGATACTAGCCAAATTAAAACTGAAAAAGACGAGGATTTAGATAATACTTGTAATGTAAGCGACGACGATCTATTCAAAGACGAGAATAAAGAATCGTTGGATTCGGACAGTGAATCGGATAGCGATTTTATAGATGATAGTAAAAGAGTAAGAATGTCGAGTTACTTGCTACGAAAACCTAAGAATCGTAGCTATAATCCAGTAATTCTGTGCAAAAATCCAGATTTTAACACCAGACTAAAGAAATTGTCAGTCGGTTTCTTTATGTCAACTCGAAACAGAATGTTGCTCCAATCTTGCATTCCTATGACAATCGATCTAACAAAAGCTTTTGAAAATAAACTGATTAATGGTACGCTGTATCTCAAAGATGTACCGCGAGTTTCTACCGCAAAAACTGAACCTGTCATCGAAATTAATGATGATATACAAATTACATCCGCTGATTTGATCCAACCAACAACCGTTCAACAAAGCATGATGAGTATAGATGAACCTTTAGAGAGTGAATTGAAGAAACGTATGGCAGAAAGAGTGAGAGGTATCAATCTTCCCGACATATCACAAGTTCGTCGACTTAATCAGCATCTACTGACGGCAGAAGTAACTCCCCTTAGATTAAGTAATGAAAAGTCTCTAAATCTACAGCCAGACCTGGTTAATTATGACCAAAATATGAATGACAATATTAATAATATACAGGCCCACAAAAATGAAAAAGAAACACCAAATCACCTTAGCGTAGACATTCCGCCCATTGCAATAGGCACAGGTTTAGAACCGACTCCACCACCACTATTAGTAAAAAATCCCCAATTGTATTTGCAGCATAACTCGCCATCGTCACTTAGTCCAGGACTGGAACCGCGGTTTAACAAATACCCAGTCTTAGGAGAGCGATCAACACCCCCACCAATGGTTTCCATAGCCGATTCCCTTTTGTGCGAAATTATCAGTAACCCAACCGACTCAGTACGTGCTACGATGCCTGTATCAAATATAAGTAGTGGTAACTCACACAGTCTGAAAAACTCAAACACTGCACCCGATACCGCTGCAGCAAAGCGTAAGTTGCGTAAGACATATTACCCTGTTCCGTGGAATAAACCAAAAATGATTGTAAATCAACCCAAAAAGGAACAATCCCATTCGGAAGCTCTATTAACTTTGGATACTCTGTACAAAATGTTGAGCGCTTTAGACCCGAGAGACACGACTTTACAAGACATGCTTCCTAAGAAAAAAGTAAAAAAAAAGAAAAAACATCTTGAAGAGAAACAAGTTCGTGATGACAATGACAACAACGCTGGAAATGATACGAATCAGCATTCAGTAATCGATATCACGGAAGGAGATGATGAAATTGTTGTCCCTGCAAAAATACCAAGTTCTAAGCCACGACTCGGACGCAGGATTAGAGTCAAAGATAAATGGTTCTGTTGTTTTTATAGTTATAAAAAAGCTTTGGAGCATGGTGAGTTAGACGACGCGTTGTATCTAAGATTGCCGAGGCGTAAACATAAATGCATGGCAGGTATGTGCACTTGCTGCTGTAAGATACTGTACACTGAACAGATTGATGAGGTTTTTGAGTCCGTAGATCCAGATCAGGTCAAAAATAACAATATTCGTGAAAAACAAGTTCAGACTGAACATTTTGATTCTGAAGTAATTGAGAAAGTATCTCATGGAATACAACCACAACAAGACAATAACCAAAAAACAGGAAGCAACTCGCCATTAACCGACTGCGGTGAGCTTTCTTCAAATGAGGAAGGTTTGCCAGCAGCAGAAAACCCATCGGATAATGTAGATGCAGAGCCAGGAATCAACATTTTGAGTTCTGATGATGAGATGGTTGAGCTACCATTCACTCCTGTTCCCAAAGTAAGAGTTTACTCAGGAAAAAGTGTAGCGAAAAATTTAAAATCATGCAACACACCTTCCTTGCCTTCGACCTCCCAAAACATTTCGCATGACATAGCCGGAGTTATTACAAACTTAGAAAATACTATTATACCTATGACAGAAACGAATGTAGCTCAACATGAACTCTCACAAAATAAAATACACTGGAATGTAAATGTGAGTGATAAGAGTGTTGGACCAAGCCCTAAGATAACAGCCAGCAATGTGAAACATACAATTCGCAAAGTAGGTAGACCACGAAAATTAACGACCGTTCCATGTATGTGCCGACCAAACATAAGCAATGTGAAACAAGGAAAAATAGAAATCAGTAGTGGCAATGACTGCGTCTTACATACAGTCAAAAAGCAGCCAATGATTAATAAAGTAAGAGGAAGTAGTGTGAAACCACAACAGAATAAAACAAAAGAGAGTAAGATTATTCTAAACAAGAAGATTGTTACTGATGACACCCGACCGTTTTTTGTCGGCAAGGGTAAAATTCTACTAACAAACATCAAAATGCCCAGTAGAAAGTCTATGCCTCCACCCGTACCACAATTTATAAACGTCAGGTTACCTGAAGCTGTGCAAATATTGCTGCTGCCAGACCAAACATTAACATACGTTGTTGCGCCTGATGTGATCCTAACTCCAGAAGAATATGCATTAATACCACAGTTTTTAGTTGCGATACAGCAACAACTGGCGAATAATTCAGTTGGCACATTGCCTGCAACGCAATATAAACCTGATGAAATCATAGATTTGGATAAAAATGACATACCTTCGGAGATTCCAGAAACACAAAATGAGATAATAAATTTAGATAAAAATGATTCACCTTCTGAGATTTCTATGCAAAGTGCTGGTGAAAACACTGAATGTATCGAGAATACTGAAATGTGTGTAGCTAAACCCATAAATGTTTCGGATTCAACTGAGCTCGAAATCAACTGTAAATCTAATGAAATAACAGTTGAAGATTTTGAAAAAAATATAGATTCTATAACGCAAGAAAAAGTCAAGGGCGGTGAAGATTTTGAAATGAAAATAGATATTCTTGAAGCGGAAAAGAAAAACAAACTCGACTCGACTTTAGTAGAAGACGAAAATGCGAGTTGTGTTGATAAGCCAGAAAATATTGAACCTAATACTATATCTGAAAAATCTTCTGAAACCAATGAAATAAATGTGTCAGTGTCCAGTAATAACAAAGATAGTGCTTCTTCTACTCACGATACTGAATCTACAAACGAAATTACAAGCAAGAAGAGTTTGCTTTCGGATTTGATGGAAATGTCAGGAATCATGGAAGAAGACTTGACTCCACTTCCAAGTCAAGTTGAAACGCCTCAAGAACCAATAGTTTTAGATACTTCTAATTTCCTTTTACAGCAACAAGTACCCCAAGCATCAGAAGTAGTAGACTCCCCTCCGAAAGAATTTTTCAAAGCTCAAAGCACTCATGGCGCTGTGGAACTAATGGCAGTAACATCTTTCTTACAACTGAAATATGCCACCGACCACCAAGGTAAATTTTTCAAACTTAATTTAGAAAATGGGCAACTTACTTCGATCAATGTGTGCATACAAAAATTCAATAAACAAGAATCAGAATTAAGAACCAAGGCAGTGATTGATTTGACAGACGATCCGGATGTTAGTATAACAAAGGCTACAGAGCCTAAAACACCAATGTACATAATAGATCGTCAGATACAGAAGTCAAAAAGACCGGCAATACTGAATCATTTACTGCCAAAGCCAAGAAATCCGGAGCTAATGACAACAGTCTTGGAGAAAAGAAACAGGTTGCTAAATCGTTGGTCGAATAACTTAAAAGAAGCAAACATACAGCAGTCAAAAATGCAAGTCAACAACGTACTGAAAAGAAAGAGTAATCTCCTCCCTCCACCTCCACTCTCTTACTACACTAAATGGAAAAACATGAAAAAATTCAAAACTAAAATTAATTTAGAGGATTCAGACACGCCGATGGAAGAGGAACACCTGAGCAGTGATTCATCAGACGATGAACCGCTGATTAATAAAGCGAAGAGAATGCGCTTACATGAAACACAGGGTAAGCAAGATGGTAAAACTTTAAATGAACCGGAACCCCAAGAAAAAAACACTTCTACTTCTCCAGCTGAAACGATTGAAGAAATAGAAATGTTAGAAGACGTGGAGAAATCGTCAAACGATCAGCAGAATACCCAAGAAGATCTGGCGCAGAATGATCAAGAAGAATTAAATAACGAAGAGACTCAAGAAGAACTAGACGATGACATGGATGAGGCACTAACAGCTAACGAAGAAGATTACATAGAAGAACATTTAGAGGAAATAGAAGATGATGCAAGTCAATATTCGCCGATGCCTGTCCCGACCAACTTACTTCTGTCTGGCGGGGCTTTAAATGCGCATAACATACCGTTAAACTTTACAGCAAGTGAGGGTGATGCACAAGATGATGATTGCATTTTGGGGGTTTAACTTTAAAGTTATTGAAAAAAACAATTCATTTTTTTAAACTTAGAACTGTTGTACGCTGTTTTTAAGTTTTGCGGGAATAATACCATAAAAATTCTATTATTTATACCACCTTTTTCATATATTTCGAATGCAATGCATCACACATAAAACTAACGCTCGGAAAAATATTTTCTTTCTTATTAGGCAGGTTTTTATTTTATTGAGTACAGTACCTATATTTTAAGAAATTTCAAGTTTTGTTAATATAATATCCTGCTATAGAACGTACCATACGTATCGTTTACCTAAGTATTATTGTATAGCTAATTTTAAATTTGACGCAAGCAAATTAACTACATATACATATTATGGAACACCAGCGTTTCATCCCTTAACGAGGGACTTCAAGGTTCGATTCCCGTCGTGGGACAAATGTTTGTACGATCTGCAGATATTTGTTTCGGGTGTTATGATCGTTTTCTATGTACCTATAGTAAAAAATATTTATGTAATATATTGTATTAAGTATAAATCAGTCATCTAGTACCCATAACACAAGCTCTGCTTAGCTAAGGGCTTGGGGCTAGATGATGTGTGGATTGTCCGGCATATTTGTTTATTTACGAGTGTGATCGTTGGTATTATTCATAAGTAAAATTTGTATGTAAATTTAATTATTTTATGATAATTGCATAGGTTTGAAGTTATTAATAAGACACTTATCTCTCAAGTGTTCTGTAGATATTATTTTCGCATTTGTTATATCTAGGATATTGATTTTAAATAATTTAAAAGTACTCAATAAGTTACCATATTATTTATTTGTATGCTCTAATGCGGGTCGAACATTGCTTTTACTTGCTCTAGATTAGAACTACCTAAAATCGTGTCGTACATTAACCTGTGTAGGCAAGGCCAAACTCTATGTGAAATATTTGTAAACAAACGACGAAACGAAAAGCTTGGCATAGTGTTGCTGATATAATTGTAAGCAATATTAATCAAATAAAAGATCTCAAATCGACAAGTAGTGATGTAGGGGAGCGTTTTGTTAACAAACATTGTACATCGAATTTGGCTGGAATATGGCTAGGTAATCTATGCCTATAGCTAATATAATAGGGGTTAGATTTTTACAGAAAGACTTATTTTGAACAGAATTTTTTATAGTATGTAATTTTAATAAAATTAGACAACAAACTAAGAGAAAGAACACTTAGGAACTTAGACTTAGGATATAATCCTAAAAACATTTCCTTTAATTTAGATTTCGCCCAAACTATTCTAAACTTACCAAACTGAAGCAGCGCTAAAAATACAGCCGCCGCCGTTTCATTATCATCGAATTAAAAATAATGCCATCTTTTGGCATTATCTTTATTGTTGCTTAATAAGTTTTGGCGTAATCTATTAGGCTTTTTTGAAAAACGCCTCATAGGTGACAAAGCACTTGGTAAAAAAAAATAGGCAGTTAAAAGTAAAAACATGGTCGAACATGAGTTAAATTCACAGATTTATTTTCGCCCAAAGATTGCCTAAAAGATATCGCTTCTAACCTTTTTCTAATATATTCTAATCTTTTATCTTTTGCAATACTAACAATGCAAAGTTTATTTATGCAACTTTGGAAATAAAGAAGTCTTCTCATTATAATCTTCAGAAGAAAACCATCACCGCATCACACAAAGGTGCTGATTGTATTTTAAATAAGCTTTTCAAATAAGGTAAGGGCACCAATTTTTTATTTAAGTAATGGTTGATTTGTATATTTTTGTATAGGGTTAACTATAGTTTAGTACATTAAAGATTCCTTGTGATTTGTTATTGTTAAAGTTCGCACTCTCTAAACCCCTTGTACAACTGCCAACTGAAAGAATTGCTATTTCTTTAAGTATACCTATGTATAATATACTAGCGAAGCTTCGCGAAGCGCCCCGGCTTCTAGATTAAGGTTTATAATATAAACCTTAATCTAGAATTCTAGAGTGATTGCCCAGATTATCTGGGCAATTACTCTATCTATTAAAAAAACGCATAAAATCCATTGCTTAATTTTAAAGATCTAAGCATTCTTAAGGACTGACATTGGGAAACGACTTTGTTCTATACTATTATGTAGTTATTTTATACCATAAGTCAGTGAGAAATTATATATACAATAACACTGCTTAGCAACTGTTTTAAGTTAGCAGACCGTTATGAATATGGTTGTCAAAGAAATTAAAACTACCTAATCATAAAGATTTTCGATTCGTTGGTTACTAGATTTTTGTGACTCAGTTGGATAGCGCATTTCTGTATTGAGGGAAGATCGCAGGTTTAAGTCCCATCGAAATTTTTTGGGAATTAGTTTCTAGTGGTATGTTATTGTGCTCGACAACAATTTTTAGTTATATTAGCATGTTATAGTTATGAATAGTAACTTTTGATACCCACTTCATAGCAACAATAATGAGTCTAACAGAAAATTCAAATTTATATTTTTTCATCATTATGTGGGGGTTATTGCCCATAATATATTTTTATATTTTTTACGTCTTCCCCCTACCCCCTTTAAAGGCTCCCTATTTCCTATTCCCTTCCATGTTACTGTAAAAGACTTTCCCAAATAAGTAGGTACCTAAGAATCAACTGTATTTTTTAAAGATAAGACTTAGGACCTTTTCGCATGCATACGGCCTTGCCGTGATCGTATGCATGCGAAATTTTACTCAGTAAGTTATAATTTATCGTAGGAATTATTATATTCTAGATAGCCTGTGATATGTAGGGAAGTATCTGTTATGCATAACTGTCGTTGAATAAAAGATTTGGTACATAAGTAACCATGATTTTTCTTTGAATGTAAGCGGGTTAACTACGAACCTATTATATGTTGTAAGAACACCAACGTTTCATCCCTTAACGAGGGACTTCATCAGGGTGAGTGCGGCTCACGTCTCACGTCGCGCCCGTATCGCCTCAATGCGCTCACTGCGGCGCGCGGCGCGCAAAGAACGCAAAGATTATGAGATCGCTTTGATAATTTAGCCAAGGGATTAAATAAAGACTCATTTTATTAAACAAACTTTTCATTTATTAACACTATAGGTAAACACCTTAGTAACTATATAATATGGTATATTTTTCAATATTAGCAGACAGGGTTCATGCCATCAATAAACTTTATGGACACACAAACCCACTTAAAGCCAGCGGCGGCGATGTACAACCCCACTACCACACAACCATAATGAGCATTTAAATATAGGCCTAAGATCGTAACATTTAGGTATTATTTTACAGTGAAAAAGTACCGCAAGCGAGTGCCGAAGACTGCGAACTGTCTACTAGTTCATGCCTTCACTGTAAAATATATCTATATGGTATAAGTCTGTATTAAAATATTTTTTGAGTTGTGCGGCAGTGGTTTTGGACGTGTGAGTGCCAACTTGTATCCCACAGATCTGCAGCGGTAGTGTATGACTAGGTAGTAATTAGTAAGTACTGAGTTTTTACCGAATAGCAATATTGAAAGTCTTCACCGCTGCCTTTTCTATTTCCTTATGGATATGGTTAACCTCGCCTTGTGTGAGGGTTCTCTCTAGATGTCTGTACACGATGCTGTAGCATAGACTGTGTTTTCTTGTCTTGGGGTGGACGAATTTGTCTTTTAGTTTTACCTGGAATTGAAACAATGTTTTTACAATTTCAAGAATTATTTCTTGTATACCAAAATATCTTATCACTTATAACCTTATAAGCTATCTCCTCCAGCCAGGCTATATTGTGTTTTTGTAGGGTTTTTTTATTTATCTGGACCTACGTGGCGCTGCGGTCGAAGGTCGGCATGCGACGCCGGAAGTTGCAGGTTCGATTCCCGTCCCGGAGATTTATATGATTTTGCATGCATTAGGTTTTGTCAATGGTGAAGGAATTTTTCAAATTGTTTTAATAGTTTCGGAGCCTATTCAATACAAACAAACAAACAATCAAGTCCCTCTCTTTATAATATTAGTATTGATAGTTTTGCGTTTTGTTTAGTTTGTCTTTTTGACGACCTCTGTGTCGCGGTGGGCGAAGGTCCGCCTGCGACGCAGTAGGTTGCGGGTTCGATTCCCGCCTCGGGACAAATATTTGTACTATAGGCAGATATTTTTCAGGGTGTCTGGTTGTTCCCTAGGATTAATAAAATAAAAAAAATATATATCTATGTAATAATATTGTATTATGTATATCAGTCATCTAGTACCCATAATACAAGCTCTGCTTAGCTTGGGGCTAGATGATGCTGTGTGGATTGTCCGGCATCATTTATTTATTTATTATGTATAGTTTTACTGACCTGCTCTATGATGTCCCCTCCAATCTCTCTGACTAGATCATAAAAATCATTGCATAAGAATGTTTCTATAGTCAAGTTCTCGGGCAACCAAAAAGAGATGTCGTTCACACATTGAGGATATGAAGACACCGGTTTATAAGTAATCTTAGCATGAACATCATCTGTTTGGAATTGCGTAAGAAATCCAGAATCTTTGCTCCACATAAGTCTTATATCTGGTATTTTATATAAGGCCATAGCAAGCCGTTCCAAACCAAGCCCAAATGCATACGCTATAGAGTTTGTTGATCCTGCATTGGCTAGGATTTCATGCCTCACTATCCCACAGCCTAGAACCTCCATCCATTTCCCCTCATAGAATATCTCGAGCTCCCAAGAAGGGTGTGTGAAAGGGAAGTACTCATCAACCCATCTGTATTCGATATTTTCTCCAAATAGTGACTTGATAAGGCCTATAAGGTGGGTTTTCAGTTGAAATTCCATGAGTTTTGTGGCTTCTAATGTGTGGCAGCTTTGTTTCATGGGGTCTTCGATGGTGTTGATGGATTTGTGGTCTTCAGGGTCGAATGAAGGTTGAAATATGTCATACTGTGAACCTTCAGCGAATAGTTCTTGCCTTCGTTGGGATCTCACTGCATCAACCTGTAAAAATATTTACAACTATAAAGATTTTTTTGTTTTAAACTAGGTGTTACTTAAGTCAAATATGTTATAGTATCTCTAGTTTGCCGGCTAGGCAATCAAACAACATCAATACAAAATAATTAACTGTAAAATAAAAAAAACATATGATCGAAATTATATTATATTATTGGTACATTGTGTAACTAAAGGATAAAGTAGTGAAAAGGATATTATATAAAGATTATATAAAGCAAATTTTTGTGAATACTTTAAATAATAATCTTCTATTTCTAAAATCTTAGTTCCTATAATCAAGAAAAAGCCTAGAGTTTTAAATCGTATAAAGATTTCATACTAACCTGATGAAACACAGGAAAATGTGTCGAATCAATTTCATCCCTTCGATAAACATCTCCGATCATCAAAAAATTATCTAGCCCTGATTTTAACAGCTCGCTCTGATGAGCAGTCATGTGCGCCCGAAGTAATGTCCCTTTATTTACATAATAACAGTCAGACTTCGCTCTGCTTGGGTGATCAGATGGTATGAGCAAATCATCAAAGTTTTGCTTCGTCGTTACTATAGGAGATAAGTTGTCGTACACGCTGAATACCGGATTTCCACATCGAGTAAAAGAAGAGTAAAAATATTTAACTATTCTTTGCCTTACGAGGGAAAGGGGGTTATGTTTTTGAAGGTGCAAATTCTGGCCCAAATATGACGAAATCTTGGGCGTAATGTTGGTGAAATCGTCTGTAACGAATTCTTCATCGCTTATTTTCACAGTTGATTTGGATTTTGGGGCCGTGCTGTAATTAAATCGAGGTATTACTGCCGTAATCAGTCGGCTTCTTGTGAGAAACAATTTGGGCATCTCTTTGATTGTTTGGCAATCTCGGCAGAAGTCTCGAGTCCCATTCAATGCTGCTTGCACTTCTGAACCCTTTTTCGATCTGCTGTATTCTTTGGTTTAGGTTTATACCGTGAAAATTAATGAAAAACTCAATTTTTCATGGATGTCTATTGTTTTGTTGCTTGCTAAGAACACTAATTGACTTGACTTGACTTGATTTGACTTCTTTGATATGGCAATATGTGTCTGGCTCAGACGAACGAATATATAGACCTGAAATACCTACGTGCATACCTAAAGTTAGTCTGGCACAAAGATGGCGGCCTGCTGTAGAGTTGCGCGTATTTTAACATTGAATATCGATAAGTAAGTAATTGAGTTGCACGGAGTTGAATTCTAAATTTTCGAATATTAGTAAGTAGAAGAATAAGTACCTATCTTTAAGCTCTGTTCAGTTTTATTTAAGTTTCTATACCTTGGTGATCCGTAACGGCCGTAACGGGTCATTAGCATTATATTACCCTCCGTCCTATCGTCTAAAAACGGGATACTACAATAGATTTCATCAAGTTCAATAAAAAACTCTATTTACTACGTACAGTACAGCTCAATTCAGTTAATATTAACACTACAACTTCCCCAAGCTTTGGCTGGCACTCAATTCAATGAATATCCTCTATATTCAGTACTAATACTAATATGTTCATATAAGACAATTATTTAGGTTGCCGCGCTCGGCCCAAGGTAAGTTTCGTGTGGACTGCCAGTTTCTGCAGCTTGTACCTTGATGGCGTGTGTGGAAGAGACTTAGACAATCACTGACCTATCAAGCCCATTCCATCAAAAACTGACCTTTTTTGTAAAAACGTTGGTTTTTGCTGGAGTCGACGCCGGAAAGTTAAATCAATCATTTTCGAACACAAGGTCACTGACCTTTATTGTAAAAACGTTAGTTTGCTTGGCAAAAAAGAGTAGAAAATAATGGGGGCGCCACCGTAGATTCGTATGGCAACCCGTAAAGTGCACCAAGCTAGTCTTGATACTTAGCTATAATTTCTATTACATGTTACATTTATGTCCACATAAATAGTTTATTAAAATCAGTAAATATTGTTTTATTGAGCAAGGACATCGAGTTCTCGATAAGTATAATAAGTAATAAAAATAAATAGTGAGTACCTACAATAATGTTTCCTCCAAATATGTTTTTCACCTTGTGTTAACAATATATTTTAGGAATTATACAAAGACGTATAGTAATATTATTCTTTTTTATTTTATATTAGTAAATCTTCCTCTAAATATTCTACCCCCTCCATATCCATGTCTTGGCTAGAGCTGGCCCCAAAATCAGGAGAGTCGTACTCAGATTCGGAAGTACTGCTGCTATCATCTTCGAGGTTTATGACTAATCGCTCTATTTCCTCATACATTGTTAATTCCCTCTCACAGTATTCCTTTTCTATTTTTATTACATGCTGGCATGAATTTTTCCAATCGTTCTCGGTTATAGCTTGGAATGCACGCTCAGCTGCTTCCTATAAAGATGAAACATTTAATTACACCTGTATCCAAATTAGAAGTCAATCAATGTATCGCACATATAAGACATACTGTACCTTTATATCAATTGAACCTACATTTTGGGCTGCAATTTTGTGTTTCGCTATTCCCCAAATAAGCTCGATTGGATTCAGGTCACAGTGGTAAGGTGGAAGTCTTACCACAGTGTGCCCATGTGCACCTAAAAGTTCATCGATTTCAAATTTAGGCTCTGGCTTGTGACGTTTTACGAGCATCACCAGCTGTGGCTTTTTCAATGTTTCATCAAATGGTACTTCATTTTGGATTAACCATTCCTTTATTTCGGCTATTTTGGTAGCCGAGGTAGGCGCTTTGTTCAACACTACTGAATGGTACGGCGCATTATCCATTACCACAATTGATGCCGGTGGTAAATTGGGAATCAACTTCTCTTCGACCCATTTTGTAAAATTGTTTTTATTCATCTCTGAATGGTAATCAGCATTTTTGTTTGCTCCAGTAAATATCAGCAAAGCATTGGGGATAAACCCTTTTTCGCTGCCAGCATGAACAATAATGTAACGTTTACCTTTTGATACATTGTGCTTTATTCCACTCACATCAATGGACTGCCAGCACTTTTTTAATTTGTACGATTGGTGAACATAGCTTTCATCAAGATAAACTATATCTTTTCTGAGTTCTTCAGGTAAGTTTCTATTTTGAGTTATGATTTTTAGGTACTTTGCCCGTTTTGCAGCGATGTATGGTCGTTCCATTAATGCAGTTCTTTCAGACTGACATTTTTTGTATTTAAACCCTAAGGCTATAAGTACCTTTCGTAAATGCTCTCGGCTACCATCAAAGTTTAAATCTTCTTTTACTACTGGTAGTAGGTTTCGTAAGGTCGGTACCTGAAGAAAAATTGTATTGAAATTCATATTAAAAAAATTACAAATAATTTCTTAAAAGTGTAATTGTTATTTATAACTATAAAATTTATTTTATTTTATTTTAATGGTACACAAAACAATACAATCACATCATGACATTAATAGTTGTAAAAGATATAACTAAAATAATGATAAGTGTACCTGTTTTCTCACAGTGTAAAAAAATTGAACTTTTTGTCTGATCGCACATAAGTCAAAGTCATCTAACTCTTTTTTGGGACGACCTGTTCTATGTTTTCCAGGTGTACTAAATACCCCTTTATTTTGATTTCCTTCCAGCACGATTCTTCTTACAGTACTCAGTGATTTACCTGAATTGAAATAAAATACAGGTACTTAATTTCATACAAATAAATTGCATCAGTTTCTTCTTGTTGGTATCTAATTTTATTTGAGATAATAATTTACGGTGTTATTTATTACATAATTGCAGAATAAACCATCAATTAATCTAAGCGCGCTATAACAGCGTACCGGAGAACAAACATAAACATAACCTAGCTGTCCGATGTTATTGTTGAATATTCCACTTATTCGTATGATATTAATCGAATCCTGCTTTGGGGCCATCAAGTAACGTTTGATTCAACTAAAAATTATAAAACAAACTCTCACATACCTGTCATATCGGCGGTTCTTTGATAAACATTGTTGAGATCCGAAAGAATCGTTTTGGCCTCAAATTCCATCAGACATCGTCTGTATACCTTATAAATAACCTCCCTGGCAGCACTTCTAACAGTTTTATTCATTATTTTTCACTTTTGCGTATTTTAATCACCGTTTGATCGCTCCAAGATAAAAATCTGAGAATTCGTAATCTTTGTTTACATGAAACGTCATTATTTTGAGAATGTTGCCAATATACAAAAAAAATAGTTCCGTTTCAAGACATTTTTGCCAAGCTGTAAGCTGGAGTATACAGGTAAGTTAAATAAATCAGTTTCAAATACAAAGTTAGACCTTTTTGTATTTTTGGAATTCTATGTGTCGGGGTATTTCTTCATGTTTTTTTTTATTGCATCGCGATCGCGATAGCTCCTGCGCTGCGGGAAGTGCAGTGCAGCCTCTCCGCCATTGCGTAACAAGGGACAGGCACACTGTGCCTGTCCCTTGTTACGGCTGGCGGAGGCTGCACTCCCTTCGCGCCTCCGGCTTATTATATACCTACACTCTAGGGGCTCCACGCACAAGACCACGTGGAGTCGGGGAACTCTGTGTCGGATCCGCCACTCAAATTGAATCTAATCAACTCTTCCCGGAATGCTCTGTAAAGTTTTTATATTGTTTCTGCATCCATATTTAACGACACACTTTGACCTCTAGCACCGAGGTCATTGAACTTTGGGGTCAAACCGCTGAACCAAAGTTGCACCCCTAGTGACCCTCTTAACGATGCCACAAGAAAAAACATTTGTTATAATATGCCTAAAAACATCTTTCGAAATTTTTCTAAGTCTTTCGCCTTGAAACTGAACGACATACTTTGACCTCTAGCGCCGAGGTCATTGAACTTTGGGGTGGATCACCTGAACCAAAGTTGCACCCATAGTGACCCTATTTACGTAGCCAAAAAAAATACATGTTATATATACATAAAAAAATTCGTCGAAAATTTTCTAAGTCCTGCGTCCCGTAAACTCCACCCCAACCAAAAATTCTGTCCCTGGCACCACACCTTTGAATCTTGGTTAGCTTGGTTCAAAGTTGCTGACGCTGCTGTAAAGGATTTACTTTTATTTTTGTGTTATTGGTACTGCGTCGATGAAATAATTCGTTATCGATAATCGATGTTTTGAAAATACCGAACCCTAACTCTATTTACTATGACGAATAATTTTCTCCTAAAATCACATAATATTCATAGTAAAACATTGAATGAATAAAGAAAAGCAAGCGGATCTTTATAAACTTTCCCACAAACAGCAAAATGTTTGAAAATAATAGAAAATGTAAGAAATTTTGAATGAATTCGGTACCTTTCCCATGCAACGTTATATTTTGATGTTTTTTGTTGATTTTCATGCGACAGCCAAACACTCTGCACATACACTTATAAAATACATTATTCTCCAAGTTTGCACACTATAAAAAAGCATAATTATCGCCTATTAACTCTAAATTTCCTTCATTTTCGAATAAAAACAAGTCCTGATGACAACTGATGTACTTGTTGTTGACTACGACTAAACATGGCGACCGGCCACAGGGGGTGAGGGGTGAGGTATTTTGTGACGTCACCAAAACAATGTTGCCATTTTCAGTCATGATCAAACTGCTGTTGTCCTTTTTTAATCATGATTATCTTCATTAGTCAAAAAGAGATGCCGATATGTAAGTAACTCTGCTGTCGAAATACATCACACTTCTATAACTAACTGTTCGTAACAAGTTCGTATAGATGTTTTATGCCAGATCTATATTCCTCTATAATCTAAGGTGTCTGGTTTGCCACTTTTCTGCCAGTGTCCAGTTCATGGAAAGGTCTTATTCATGGAATGGAGGCAATTTACAATAATACTAAGAGCGGTAATTTTTGAAAAACACTATTGTAATTAGTTAGATACTTCCATTAGACATTTCACGTACCATTCCGTGCATATGAGCGAGATAGTTAAATACTGTTCTTATATGCCAGAACGAGAAAAAATATTGAATTATGAATGATGAAGAATTTGAAGACCGAGACGATCGAGAATCAGCTGTTTGGTTTATGTTTGACAGAAGAAAACCAGAAAACCTCACTCAATTCAAACCTCAAACTCAAAACTTCATCAAGAAAGAGGGAAATTCTTTCTTGCTATGCTCGTAGATTATAACCATATTTCCCTAATAAGTTGGCTCATTTCTGTATCAAAAAGTACCATGTATCGGAAAAAGCTGTTCCAACTGGCGCAACTCGGTGCTGTAGGTTGCACAGGATACTTTGTAGGGCTATGTAGCAGTAATAATGAAAATAATGCTGAACCTTCAGTAATCGTGGATGGAAAGCGTTTGAGGAGCATGCCTGGACTGCCTATCTTCGGTACAGTATCGGCAGCAACTCCCTACATGGAAGCGGGGCCGAAAGACAGGGTAAGTTACATCACACTAATCTCTTCCTATTCAAGAATAAAACAATGTTTTTCACCAATTTATGACTGTAACTAGGCTTCCGCCCCGTCTTCGCTCATTTTACATTTATGAAGTTTTAATACCTACAAATTCCCAACCTTTTTGGCGATATTCTTTAGCCTATGTTCATCAGGGATAAATGAAT
The DNA here is from genome assembly GCA_963931895.1 of Eupithecia pulchellata. NCBI lineage: Eukaryota > Metazoa > Arthropoda > Insecta > Lepidoptera > Geometridae > Eupithecia > Eupithecia pulchellata. Next base: position 4,452,174 of record OZ007542.1, on the reverse strand, counting down.
TGTAATGGTAGAAGAATTTTTCAAATTTGTTCAGTATATTTGGAGCCTTTTCAATCCAAACAAACAATTAAATCTGTCCTCTATATTATTAATTAGTATAGATTGTCATGTAGGTTAATATATGTTCCAGGTATCACAAATAATGAAATATGGATTTCCTGGCCTGGACAATGTACGGTCTTATGACGACTTTGTCCTATCCTACGACAGACGAACCAGAGTCCCGCACTGGGTATTTGAGCATATAACGAAGGCCCACGTGTCTAAAAATGATCAGGTTGACAGGAGTAAATGTGATTTCAAACCTGACGAGAGCATACATCCATTCTTTAGGTAAGAAGCTGCAACCAGATGAAGTATTACTAAATTTTATATTAATACTAAATAATAATATTAATGTTTTATTCAATTAAAAGATACACAGTCTCAATGATTGTTCAAGACACCTTTTAAGTATTATGGAAATACTTGTTAGGTGCTTTTGCTTTTCCTCATTTTAAATTGAATTAATAAATAATAATAATTAATTAACCTAGGCTGATGATGATGATGATGATGATTTTAAATTATGTACCAGAATAATAAATAATAATAATTAATACTAAATAGTCTATGAAAGAGCTGTCTTCCAAAGGACCAACAGCCTTATTGTCTAACTTGAAATCCATTACCAGTGAACTTCAAACCGATTACCAGTTGTAGACCCAGTCAGAATGTTGTCGGTATTGTCTGAATGAAATATTCAACTGGTTCTCGGTTTCAGCTATTTACACAGTACGAAAGTGACAATCTAAGTCCAGGCCAGGTTTGAAATGCAAAACTGAGGCTGATTATGATTACCAGTTGAGTTAGACAATAGAGCCGCAGGTCACTATATGGCCTGTGATCATGTAAAAGATATGGAAAGCATTTTTTTTCCATAAAACTAAGGAGGTTCATAGTTTTGCTCTAGTTAGATATATGACGGCCTCTGTGGCGCGGTGGGCGAAGGTCCGCCTGCGGCGCAGGAGGTTGCGAGTTACATTCACGCCTCGGGACAAATATTGGTCGATCTGCAGATATTTGTTCTATCTAGGTGTTCTGATCGTTTTCGCTGTATAATAGAAAAATATCCATCTATTATATAATATTGTGTTATGTGTATCAGTCATCTAGTACCCATAACAAAAGCTTTGCTTAGCTTGGGGCTAGATGGAACTGTGTGGATTGTCCAGCATTATTTATTTATATTTAAGGCATGAGTAAGGGTGAGATGTTCATTCACTCCTAAAATTAGACTGCAATACCTTAATCTTCACTTATCTTTTAATTTCAGATCCCTGAATAGTGACTATAAAGGTTCAGGGTTCGACAGAGGTCACATGGCTGCGGCCGGCAACCACAGACTAGCACAGACTCATGTAGACCAGACCTTCTTCTTAACTAATATGGCGCCACAAGTAAGTTGCGTGCATTCTTATTTGAGTCTTACTAAATTTGCACATTTGAACTTAAGAATGAACATTTCAGTTGTGTGTAATATTTGCTTTTTAACTGTCTGTTTAAAACTATCAAATGTCTATAAAATGTTAAGCCATTATTGGTCGTAAGAAAAATGTTTATATTAAGTTTTTATAGAATAAGGACTGTGGATTTTGTTTCATTAATCAAATAAAATAAAACTAAGCTGTGAAGGTGAAGAATGATTTATAACTTGAGCATATTTTCACCATGATATGCTATTATCTATACTACCTAATTATTTGATTGTTTTTTTGTTTGTTTGAATTGAATAGGCTCCAAAACTACTGGACCGATTTGAATAATTCTTTCACCATTAGAATCCTAAATTTTCCGTGATGAACATAAGCTATATAATTATTTTCAAAATCTCGCTTTTCTATTATGGCTCCGCGCTATAATAGAAACAGAGGTTGAATACTAGCGCACGGTTTTGCTTTATTTTTCTTTACGGCCAGTGTCAGTTATGGAGTGTCGAGTCAATGTCAAAAACCCCAATGCTGTTAAAAAAGTAAGGGATCCGTATGAAAACTGTGAAACCCATCGTGTAAGAGTGTATAATTTCTGAAATTTTTGATAAATACACGTGCGAAGCCGGGGCGGACCGCTAGTTTGTATTAAAATTGTATTTATCTAGGACCTTCGCCCACCGTGCCATAGAGCTTGTCTATAAGTCCCCAATACTTACGAGTAACATGATTGTTTTATTCCAGGTGGGCGAAGGATTTAACAGACATGCATGGAATGATCTAGAAAAGCATGTAAGGAAATTAACAAAGGTTTACACCAATGTTTACTGCTGCACAGGACCTTTGTATCTTCCAAGGTAGGTAGGTACTGTTTGCAAATAGTTAGGGTCTTGTATTCATCATCATGAGCCTATAATAGTCCACTGCTGGACCTCTAGGCATCCCCTAATGAGCGCTATAGATGACATTATTCATCATTTGGGGGTTATTGCCCATAATCCCCACGCTGGGCATGCGGGTTGGGGATCGACCCCCTTTGTGTTTCCCTTAGGTCTTGTATTACAATAGAAATATTCTTTCCTTAGCGGCCCCGCGGCCCGCCCTGGCGTCCCACGGGTATTTAACAAAAATTTAACTTTTCATGCGGATCCCTAACGTTTTTTAAAATATTTTATAGACTATGTTCATCAGGGAAAATTTAGGAATCTAATAAGAAGAATTTTTGAAATCGGTAGAGTAATTTTGGAGCCTATTCAATTCAAACAAATACTTAAACAATCAAATCTATTCTCAGCATAATATTAGTATAGACTAGCTGGCTGCCCGCGGTTTCACCCATTAACTCCCGATCCCGTGGGATTTTCGGGATAAAAACCATTGTTAAAATTTTCCAGAAAAGAAGCAGACGGTAAATCCTACGTTCGATACCAAGTTATAGGCGCTAACACCGTTGCAGTACCGACGCATTTCTACAAGGTTGTCGTGGGCGAACTACACGACGGCAGACTAGATATGGAGGCCTACGTGATGCCTAACCAGAAAATACCTAAGGAGACTCCGGTTTCATCTTTTAGGGTGAGTTTATATCTAATTAATGTCGCAGAATAACTACAGTAATAACGTACAGAAGCACTCCGCGGAATCCTTCAATCAAAAAGCTACTCTGCCACATTATAATACAATGCAGTTCAGCTCGCACTGCGCTGTTAACCCATAAATTTGTTGATCTTTTCTAACATTAACAATTTATTCATCAGTGGGGTTTGACATAAAGCTAGGGTTGTCGAAATGCGATTTGTATTCGACGAGTTCTGTTGAGAGTACGTGTGAAAACTATAAGACAAAGGCCTTTAAAATTTACCTTCAATGCTTCCAAGCTACATTTAAGCGAAAAGAAGTGAAAAAGTGTGACAATCAAATACGCAGAACTTGTGTTATGTTATGAGTATTTGATTACTGATATAGGTACTTAATACAATATAGTACAGGTAGATAGATATTTGATCATTATACAAAAAAAAAACAATCAAAATATCTACAGATCGTACATCATTGGTCCCGTGGTGGGAATCGAAACCGCAATCTCCTGCGTCGTAGGCGGACGTTCGCCCAAGCGCCACAGAGGTCATCGAATATACCCGGCGTATATACCTATATATACATTTCTGGTTGTTTTCTTTGTATAATAAATAAACTAGCGGCCCGCCCCGGCTTCGCACGGGTATTAAACAAAAATTTCAGAAATTATACACACTAAAACGATGGGTTTTACAGTTTTCATACGGATCTTTACTTTTTTTAACAGCATTGGGGTTTTTGACATTGACTCGACATTCCAAAACTGACACTGGCCGTAGAGAAAAAGCAAGCACCGTGCGCTATACAACCTTTTTTTCTATTCTGACGCGCCATAATAGAAAAAGAGGTTGAATATACAGCCCACGGTTCAATTATTGAATTTTTCATGCGGATCCCTAACTTTTTTGAAAATATTATATAGCCTATGTTCATCACGGAAAATTAAGGATTCTAATGGTGAAAGAATTTTTTAACTAGGTCCAGTAGTTTCGGAGCCTATTCAATTCAAACAAACAAACAAACAATCAAATCTTTCCTCTTTATAATATTAGTATAGATAATATCGTTTATGGTTTTAGTCCGTTAATAATTTAACGTTTTTGTTTTCAGGTCCCTCCAGAGACGGTCGAGCGAGCCGCAGGATTGTTATTCTTCGACAAGATACATAGAAGTAAATTAAACATGATAAACGGGAAAAAAGTATGAAATAATTTATATGAAATCTGACGATATTTTGTCATCTAGTACAATTATATTTATAAGTCGTATTGTTTTCATTATGACCTCAAGTTTTATTTTTGTTGATTATTGTCTAGTTTTATTAGACTGAGTTTTAGTAAAATTATGAATTAGGATTTTTTGTTTTATTACCTAAAGTTTGTGTTATCTCTTATCTGTGTACAAGTATTATGTCATCTGTAGCCTAAAGTAAAATGTAGATCGTTCTTCGAAATTAGGCACGTCACTTGTGAATAACGGCGGCAGATCCACTATATTCTATTTTTCAAATAAAATTGGCTCGTTAAAAAAATATTTATATGTATTGCACAATTGAAAAATTGTAATTTTCAACTTTTATAACTTTTGACCTATTAAGATAATATTGAATGTTTTTTGAATAGTAATTTTCTTTTATATTAATCTATTATCAATAATATACCATAATGAAGATTTGATGTTACTAAGTAAAAACCAATTTTTACCATAGTAGTTTTGTGTTTTACCTTTGTATTTCAAGATATTTATTTTGGTATTAATTGTACACTTTTAAATACTTAATTTTTTTTCTGTTGTATTGTTTATAATGTAGCATTTTTGTAAAATAACTATTCATTGAAATACTAACATGACTTGGAGGCATCTGAACTACTCAACATTTTATTTTCAATCTGGTCGAAGCGACGTGACCCGAGAGCTGGTCAGTATCAGGCGCAGCGCATCAGCATTGCCATACAGCGACACAATGCAGCCAGCGTCTTGGGTACAGTTCCAACTGGTATTGATATGGATCAGTTGAGCTACCTATAGATTGTTTGCAACACTGCAGTTCGCTAATACCTATTTTCTTTGTTAATAAGGCTTAACACTTATAAATAAAAGGCTAGAGTAGTATATATAAAAATCGTATAATATATCCAGTAACATGTTCTATAATACACGCGTTGGGCTCAATCCTCTTCTTCATCCGAAGCACCGTTCTGTTGAGGCACTTCATCCATGCCGCCGGCGTCGCCCATACCTGAAGAAATAGCTAGAGTTAGCTGGAGAAGACGGCAAACTAAGTATATTGTTTTATATTTCATTTTTAACTAGTGATTCGATCCAGAACATATTTTATTATGACAACTCAAACGCATTAAAATCAAAGTGCTTTATTTCCTATAGACCTTACAGGACTCATGGACACGTCACACAATACAAATAACATAAGAATTTAATACAGGGAAAAAATATCGCTTTGATTTTATGTTCATTTCAATCTTTTTAAAATAAAGTAAAGAAATAGAAACCTTTACCTTGTTAGGTTAGTTTTTGAGTTGGAGCAAAATCAGTCTAGCTTAATAATCTGTTATTTTATAGTAAGCATTTTTGCCAATTATTTACCTACTAATTTTGCCGGACATTTTAAGAAAAAAAACATTGAAGATCTTATTCGTGCTGGTCAGTGCTGGCACACAAATACTCATGGAATCACAGAGTGCATACAAAGGCGCTCTTAATTTCCCCCACTTCATAGCATGATAAAAGCGCTCTTTATTTCCCAACCTCTTAACATGATAAAGGCGCTCTTAATTTCCCCATCATAACATGATAAAGGCGCTCTTTATTACCCAACTTCATAATATGATAACGGCGCTCTTTATTTCCCCACTTCGTAACATCGTAAAGCCGCTCTTATTTCCCCACTTTATAACATGATAAAGCCGCTCTTATTTCCCCACTTCGTAACATGATAAAGGCGCTCTTAATTTTCCCCATCATAACATGATAAAGGCGCTCTTTATTGCCCCACTTCGTAACATCATAAAGCTGCTCTTATTTCCCCACTTCATAACATCATAAAGCCACTCTTATTTCCCCACTTTAAAACATGATAAAGCCGCTCTTATTTTCCCACTTCGTAACATGATAAAGGCGCTCTTTATTTCCCCTTCATACCATGCTACTCATACCTTGGTCTTCATCTTCCTCCGCGGAGTCTCCAGCCACCTCTGCGTTCTCAGCTTCCGCGCGCTCCATCTGTCTCGCCAGCTCAGCCTCGTCCGTGGCTGTCACCACTTTAGGCTGGAAATTGTGATGAAGGATATAAAACTTGACGACCTCTGTGGCGCGGTGGGCGAAGGTCCGCCTGCGACGCAGGGGTTGCGGGTTCGATTCCCGCCTCGGGACAAATATTTGTACGATCTGCAGATATTTTTTCAGGGGTTCTGGTTGTTTTCTATGTATAATAAAAAATATCTATCTATTTAATAATATTGTATTATGTACATCAGTCATCTAGTACCCATAACACAAGCTCTGCTTAGCTTGGGGCTAGATGATGCTGTGTGGATTGTCCAGCATTATTTTTTATTTTTTTTTAAATTGATTTACGCTGCAGATTGCAAGATCTAAACTAAATTACGTATACGATCATGAGCAAAGCTTGATTGTAAAAAAAAGAAATGGTGGACCAATACGAGACGTGTATTTAACATTAAATAAAATATGACGTAAAACCAGGCAAGATCACTATGGCGATAATGGCTTTTGCCTAGCAAATAAAGCCTAGTTTAACAAAATATAAAACAAATTCTATTTTGCCATCTAGTTCTAAATTCACCAAATCTAAGATATTTTTTGGCGGGACTCAAAACCGCAACTTCGTATCTCTGCTTGAAGTATACAAAATTGAGACATAAAAAAAATATGCCCAGCATTTTAAATTTCCTTTGTTCAACGTAATAATACGATAGTGGCGGCACTAGTACGAGTGGGGATAGCGCCTTTTGCTAAAACTAAATACAAAATACCTGGGATACGAATCCCACGCGCGAACAGTTCTCAAATCATAATCAACAATAACATAAAGAAAGAATTTATTGTTGTAAACTAGGTGTAACATTACATTAATATTGGTCATAAGTCAAATATATTATAGTATCTCTAGTTTGCCGGCTAGGCTTACAACATTAATACCATATATACGCTGTTGCCGTTCTTTCTATACTAATATTATATAGAGGAAACATTTGATTGTTTGTTTATATTTAATAGGCTCCGAAACTACTGGACCGATTTATACAATTCCTTCACCATTAGAATCCAAAATTTTCCGTGGTAAACATAGGCATATTCACAAAAACAGTTAGGGATCCGCATGAAAAATGAAATTTGTGTTAAAAACGGACCGCTTGTACTGTATAAATAACAAAAATAATTTCCAATAGCATACCGCCATCTGAATGTTGAAGACACCGCCGGCAGCGGTGATATTCTCCTTGATTTGGTCGATCGCGTCTTGCAGCGCTTTTAGACCGTCCGTCTTTTCAGGCGTTGATGTCGTCATTACTGAAAGTAAAATTTTTTGGTAATGATAGGTTGGGGAAAGAGTCTAGAGGAATTCTAACTTTGAGATTATGATTCCTGAAAAATCAATTATTTAAATTATCAGTGAAGTATCTTAACTTTTTAATTTTCTTTATTTTATGACATTATAGAGATAGAAAACTTTAAGATTAGACTAGAATATAACGTAGGTACTCTATCGGTGTGCCCGTACAGATGGATGTGCATGTTTATGAATTCATAATAATTTCTCTGAAACCGCGTCCGCAACTATTTTTTCAGATAATTCCTTAATAAAAAATTATGTACAGAAGATAATGTAGTAAAGTTTAAATCTGTTTATCGGATTCAGGGCGACCCTCCGTGAACGAAATAATTACATATTTTACTGTCTAGCTGCGTAACGCGTCTTTGTCTGCCAGGGGCCGCCATTTTTAGGGTTTTGTTTGTCACAACCCACCCTTTTCTTTATCTCTAAGAATATTATAAAGAGGAAAGATTTAGGAGAATTTGAAAAATTCTTTCGCCATTAGGATACAAAATTTTTCTATAGAAATATTGGAACATAGACTATAGAAATATTGGATCCGCATCAAAAAAAGTAAATTTTTGTTAAATACCCATGCAAACCCAGTTCGGGTCTAGTTTAATTTAGCTAAATGTACATCAACTTACCATACAAAGGAGGTGCAATAAGGTTAATCTTGATCGGTAGATCGATGGTAGACAGCGCGAGGCCAGCCTTCAACGCAGATCTGACAGCATCGATGCCTTCGTAGCCGTAGCAAGCACATTCTATGTCCGCGCGGATCTTGACTGCTTGAGACGTGAGTTTCCTCTTGATGTTTGATAGGAGCACCTCTTTGGTGTTCTCGTCCAGGCCTAAATCATTCAAGACTGAGGGATCGCTGGAATATCAATAGTATTGTTATTATTATGGTACGTATTTATTGTAAGTATTCATTTATTATTATCAGCCACATCAATAAACACTTTCAAGAATAAACTCAATCACTGATTACGAGACAAAAATATCAAACTACAAAAAGTGAAGTAAGAAAATTCAACACTGAAGGTATGATATAGACACAACAGCCATAGGCTGCTCGTCTATTAACAAATAAATAATAAATTATTTTCTTTTCATTAAGTGCCACTGTCTATATTGTTCCTTCAAGTCCAGTTCATTCCAAGGTTGCCTGGAAGAGATCGCTAATAGCGATAAGGCTGTTTACTTTAAGAATCTCTGTTTGTAATGTTTTCTTTATTTGTGTGGTATAATAAAGTATTTTCTATCTATCTAATAAAAAAATAAATAAACAACTAATGCTGGATAATTCACAGCATCATCTAGTTTCAAGCTAAGCAGAGTTTGTGTAATGTTTACTAGATGATGATGAAAATAAACAAATATTTGTCCGCAGGGACGAATCGAACCTGTTAAATCTTTTATGCTGGGCAGGGCTAGATGATGTTGTGTGAATTGTCCAGCATTATTCATAAATGATAATAAAGCTTAATTTAGAAGAAAGTTACCAAAAGGTCCTAACACAACATTTATAAGATTGTGACCTATTTGCTAACAGCTTCAAGTTTTTATAATTTAAACTTGAGTTTTAAGATTGAAAAAGTAAACCTAGCCTATTTTATTATTTGTTACAAGAAACAAGAAGTAGAAGCTGATTTAGTTTTTAGATGATGTCTATAGAAAATATTCTGTTCAATATGCCTGGTTTTGTATGTTCACTAATTTTTATGTGAAAAATGTTTATAGTGGAGACTTTACTGGTCTAAGAATATCCTTAATGTATCTTTTTATACAACTAAGTCTTCTGAATATATATAAAATAAAATATATGCGAGCAGTAGGACTATTTTCAGTATGAGAAAAATAACTTACACAGCAGCCTGTTTGAAGAAATCATAAGCCGAAGCCTTTTTCTTATATTTCTCCTCAAAATGCCAGGCAGTCCTCTGGTACAGCTCTTCAAGTTGCTCCGAACTCTCGTAGTGCAGCAGCTCAGCTACGTGTCGCAGAATGGAGTTCACTGCTTTGGCCTTGGCGTACCGCTCTGTGCACTTGTCTATGTCTTCAGCAGAGACTCGACGTTTTGACAAGTCTATATAGCCTGTGTAGTTTTTTAAGAGTGATATATTTCAGTTTTAACAGTTATGAAGTTATAGAAATCAAAGACAGATGCATGCATGTTGAAAACATGGTTTGAGTTATCAGATTAATACTCTAACGGTTAGAGTATTAATCTGATAACTCAATGAAACCTTAGGGGTAGGTTAGGTTAGAGTCTAACCTAACCTACCCCTAAGGTTTCATGAGCGATGGAAATAGGTTGATATGGTACTTTTAGCTAGTAAACGAAAACAAATTTTCATATATGATTGTAGGACTTCATTTACCTTTTTCTTTATCCACCCTGATGACGACAACAGGTTCAGTTTTGCCGACTCTGATAAGTTTGTTGATGGATCGTATACGTCTTCGGGACAACTCGGAGAGCAAGATCATGCCTTCAATATTGTTGTATTCCAGTAGGTGGACGTAAGCGCCCATCTCAGCTATCGATCTGACGTTCACCATTACCACATCTTCCACCTCAGGATACTTCTCCTGGTAAAATCGACACGACAACGGCATCTAAAACAGATACATCAATTCATAACCTAATTGACTCAAAAACTTTACCCCACAGTTCTAAACAAGCTTAAAATGATTGTTTTATTCACCTTGGTCTGTTATTTTCACCGTTGCGCTGTAAATAATTAGAAGTAATTGAAAAAATGATGAAATAGCGTACTCGTTCACGTTGATGACCAAAAAAAAAGACAACTTGATTAACGTTTCGTTCTATTATTCAAAGAGTTACGTTTACTAAAATGATTGTCGTTGTCGCGACCGACGACAATGCGTCAGGATATTGAATATTTTCTGCGTGAAACGAAACGGTATACGAATGTGCCAATGTCGGAAAAAGTTACAGTGACAGTTTCAAACGCTTGGCTCAATGGATTCGATTCCCTATTCCTAGGGTAGTGATTTCGTTCGTCCAAGTTACCACACGACCGACGACGTTTTGCTATGATTTGTTGGCGCCAGGAATTAAAACTTCGTAATTAGCATCTGTTTTAAATCGCAGAAAAATTTTGTTCATTAGTTGGAATATAGCAGGGGTACATTTAGGTAAATAATCACTGCCAGTGATGTACCTACACAGTCAATCAAAATAGCTGATCTACATCATCAGCATCAGGCGAAAGAAATTAACATTGGGTCGTATGACTCTTATGAAGCCAATTAATTAAAACGTTACATAAGCTAATGCATTGAATGCGGAATAGATTACACTGAATTCTGAGAAGGTGTCCTATATTTGCTGCATTACGTGCCACATGTTAGTATTATGCGTTCACAAGTAACATGAGCTCATGCTCAACTGACATACAAACAAAACAATGCGACATTCTTAGAGAGAAGTCGACAGTATTGTGACTAAATTATAAACGAGCAGGAAGTAGATTATGTTATGCTGTAGATACTGTAGGCACCTAACTACGCGATTTTGTAAAATCGAGAAATCTTATGAAATTCTAGTTTTATGCCCAATATTTCTTCAAAATAGACCTGACAGGCTAGAGCAGCAAGACTAGCAAGAGTTTAAGAACATTGTATCACTACATAGTATAAAACAAAGTCGCTTCCCGCTGTCTGTCTCTATGTACCTATGTATGTATGGTTAAATCTTTAAAACTACGCAATGGATTTTGATGCGTTTCTTTTTATGTAGAGCACCTAATGCAAGAGGAAGTTTTATATGTATGTAACATGCTTAAGCCCCTGCGGAGCCAGGGCGGGTTGCTAGTAAATAATATAATCTATCGATCCTTCTTAATCATAGCGGGTCGTCGTGCCCACCATTGTACCAAACATTAAAGGGTGGGCGGAGAGTTGTTACGACATGATAAATGGCATTCGTAATTATGTACTTTGATTTAGAATGTGTGTGTTGAGCCTACCAACATCTTTGATGTTATCTAGAAGTCATAAGATCGAGCGGTCTCTACAGTCAATTAAAATTAAAATACCTACCCAAGTATCTTGTCACACAGATGTGCAATTTATCGGATAGTACGTAGTAGTAGATATTTCTTTAGAATGACATAGGTAACGAGGTTGGCATCAAAAAGGTAATTAATTATTGATGTTTTTGATTACAATACTCGCATCCTTATTAGGTTTCATAATTTTTCAAACCAGTTGTAATAGGTAAGAATAATAATAATAATAAATAATGTTAAACAATCCACACAATCAACTAGTCCTAAGTGCAGCAGAGCTTGTGTTTTAGATTATAAATGACTGATTTACATAATATTACATAGATAAATATTTTTTATTATACATAGAACACACCCTGAACAAATATAATCATGCAGATCGTACATACATTTGTACCGAGGCAGAAATCGAACCCGAAACCTCTTGCGTCGCAGGAGGACCTCCGCCCACCGTGTCAAAAAAGGGTCAGTAAGTTTATTTATCCAGGCCATAAACCTTATAGGATCCATATATTTTTTTTGAGATCCAGCCAACGCGTGTGGCCTACTTTTGGAAAACCAATAAATTATTACTTGCCAATAAGACAAATGGAAACAGATGGTAAGTTCGATTGGTTTTATTGGTCCAATATTCGCGGCGTAAATTCGATCCCACAAACAAACGGCTCGCAATTGTATCTAAAAACGTTGTCAAGAAACAAATTAATTGAAATATAGCCCACGGGTTGTGGTATGTAGACATACGTAGATACCGATGTATGTATACAAATCTCAGTTGATTTTGATTAGTTACATACATACTCTTTTGTTCTTTAGTGCTTGTGGTGGAATAGGACGTCTTGCCTTCGTCAAGTGAGACGCCTGATATTAAAAAGTTGAGTTGTCGGGAATAAAAATATGAGTTTTTTTACTTTGGTGATTTTAATTTTTAGTTAGTAAAATGAATTTTAGTACTTGGTAAGTGAATTTTAATTTATGTACCTACCTACATAGCTCTTTATTGTAGTAACTAATTTGTACCTACCTAAGGTACAAATTAGTTAACTAATTAGGAGGATACTTTACTTTTCTTTTAATTTTTCGGTCACACTACCCACTTTCTCTAAAAAAGTAATAAACACAGGTTCTTTAGATACCTATTATGTTTTAAGTGCATGATTTAAAAAGTAATAATAAAGATATTTTGAAAAATTAAGTTCAAGTGCTAGATTTTTTCTACTGTATATAAATACCATATAAATACCATAAATACTAACATGCAATAGACAACATTATAAAAAATATATAACTCATGTCTAAAACCAAACTTAGATTCCGGTGATGATATATTTAATGTAGCTCAACTGATCCATACTGAGCTAACAGCCGGAAGCATGCCCAAGGTGGGTTGCATTGCAATGTGAACTCTGAAAACGCGATCAACGTCGTTTTAACACGTTGCAACGTAAGTTTCCAGTTAGTTTTTACCTCTTGACCTACATATCAAAGTGACAAATCAAAACTGCATCTTATTTTTACGAGTAGTTACCTACTCAGAGATTTACTTTTTTGTATTATGGAAAGAGTTTTTGACCTTCATTATGATTTGCTTTAAAATAATCTGGAATTCTAAGCTGAACATTCTGTTGCATATGTACTTTATGGTTTCTACTAGGTACCTACATACTTCCAACTAGGTGGATATCTACTATTGGTTGTAATTTTTTGACACTATTGCAAGGCCATCTGGACTACTTAAAACCGGCGGAATAATTGTTCAAATGGCTGAATAAATCAATAAATTAATTGGCTTAATACTAGGTGCCATAACAATTTTACCATTTTTGCTTTGCATTGAGACAAGTTCTTTTTATATCCGAATGACTACGAACGTGACTCCAATCTTGGAGCCAGTCATAACCTGATAGCACGGGGATTGTCTTCTAGGGTAGAATCTCGGTAGAATAGATAGAATAGATTAATGTCATTAATTTAGAAATGAATTTGAAGTTAATGATATGACAAGGAATGAATTTCAAATGATTTACACTTTCGGTGACAAAGCGATGTAGTTTCTCTATTCTACCCTTTATACCCTAGACCATATCCTATTATGTCCTATCCTATTGCTACTGATATAGATCAGTTGAGCTATCTGTAGATTTTTAGCACAGATTGTACTACAACTGTTTCGATTGTAAACCACAGAATATATACTTTAAATAATCTAGTTATCATTTGTTTCTATTATCACCATAACCCATGATGCATGCTATCCTGTAGGCCAAGCACGGCGATTGTTCTCTAGGGTAGGATAGAAATAATGACATCGCATCGACATTGCGTATATTATTGAAGTTAAAGAAATTAATTTCAAATAATTTACGCATTCGATGACAAAGTGACGTAATTTTTGTCTATTCTACCGCAGACAAGAAAGCCCGTGCTTGCCCTACTGAAAGTAGCGGCCAGCTACGACATATCGCACATGCGCCGAACGGAATCCCACAACCCCCGCCGCCATCGACAAACCGATTCGATCGATTTTGTATCATCCAGAAGCCACGCGCCCAGCTACCATCAAACTAACTAGCCAACACAGCGGTCTACCATCCAGCAGTGCGGCAGTGCCCTCAAGGTTTCTAGGAAGAAGTTCTCTACGTCATGATTGGCATAACTAGCTGATTGACTGTTGAAGGTCGGCCACAAGTGGGTCGCGAGGCATTTGGTGGATCAATTATTTGTTGACCCGAGCTCTATTGGGATATGATACTCGCCGTCTGATGGTTCAATTTGCGTGCATTATTTCAATGTTAATAGAAATGGGCTATTTGAATATGTATTTGGCCAGTGTTAAGCCGCGGCCAAAAGTGGCAAACATTACTTACACGATCGCATAGCTAAGTTTATAGTATAAGGTATAGGAGTAGGTGGTATAAACTTTATACCACCTACTCCTAAATGATAGTTTACGAGCGTTTTTACTTTAGGAGACACGAATTTGTAGGTCTGAACTTACAAATTCACCAACATATTCGGATAACTGTCAAATTAGCATAGACATGGTCTTTGGCATGAAACTATAAATAAGTTCGGAAGGAGTATCAGAACAAAATAAAATGAAGCACTCCAATCAAGCAAGCATGCCAATCAATCAAATAGTATGCTGGCCATCGCCATTACAGCTATAGACACCAACTGATGAACTCTATTGTAAACAAACCAAAATAAACGGAAAACGCCGTCTTGTGTGGTCAGATGTTGCAAAAGTCACAATGGGTTTGTCAATAAAAAACACCGGATCACATTTCGTAGATAAATTTCTTATATCACCAACTTATTTTATCGATTTGACGCAAAATTATTATCAACATATAAATCAAACTACAAGCACAAAATCTCGCCAGTGCTGCCAACATGTAAACATGTAAATTTTCCAGTAAGTGTGGGAGGATATTAAAAATGTTTTAATTCTAATATTTTATTGACTTTAAATTATGAATCAGGTTTATAGGCATTTCTTTATCATCCTGGTTATACCTATAAAATAATATGTATTAAGTATTCGAAATATAATTAGGATATTGAATTTCAGTTTGTAATATCTATACAATACGAATTTCGAAATATGTTTGTTTTTTATTTGAGCTAACCTCCAAAATAGCTGAACCCATTTGGATAATACTTTAAGTGACGATCATGCTACGCAGATGTTATAACGAGATTAACGATAGCCGTGGGGCATAACTAAAAGTCAATATTTTTTCAGATTTCCGGGTGACGAAAATTGGAAGTTAAATTGAATTCGCATAATCAGAGAATCTCATAATTAAAATAATTTGAAGCCCAATAAATCAAGTGTAGCATGCAATGTGCATGAAGATTTTTCATGTCAAAGCATGCGGGAATTATATTATATAATACATAAATTTTTATTTAGAATGTATCAATAAACAATGAATATGAGAATAATGCATATTTTTCACATAACATTTCATTGATCTTCCCAGTAACAATCATAATAAGATATGGCTGCAAATGTACATTTAAATAATTATATTTTTTTTTATATTATATTGGTTAGGCATTTCCATAGGATCAATGTATGCGAAGCCGTAGGCAGAAAATGTTGTCAGCCAGTTAATAGGCACAAAGAATAATTTATTCAAACTAAAATTAGACATGGAATGAGACTTAGGATGTTTTTATCTTTGTTACTTCTGCACACACACTCAGAGGCCTGAACAGATTTTGTTGAAATTTCTTCGATTAGCATAGTTACTATTTAAACCCGGGAAAGTAAAGTGTTCTGTTCCGTTCTTCTGGGACATTAAAATTCACTGCAGTTAGCACCATAAAGCGCTGGCGTAAATTGAAAATTATAAAAAGTAGGTCTAATAATCACGATTACCGTGGCTAAAGCAGTACCTAAAATGATTCATTATAATTTTACATATTCATATTAATAAGTGAACAATTATTAGGAAGAATATTTATAAAAATTATGGGTAATTTTTTCTTCTGTTGGCAACTCTCTATACACTGACACTCAATGTCAATCCGCCATTGCTAAGATTCAAGTTTGATTTGACAGGATTCTATCCGTACTTTTCATAAATCCATGGTCTTTGGCTTATTATAAAGAAATATTTTTCACAACATTTTTTTTAGAATTCAATATTACATTTTATAAGAACTTTATTTATGAACTAAACTAATTAGAGTAGGTAATACAAATCCAGTGTACATTCATCCTAAGTAATTATTGCTTTATACGACTTTAAACCTTACTTTTACTCCCATTTTACCACAAAAGAGGTAAAGATCTTGGGGAATGGGATAACATTTACAATGACTTGAGAATATTTCTATTCTTCTAATAGTTTATACAATGTAACATTAGGTATGAAAGGTGATAGCAACAGACAGACACTATTCTTTTATTATTAATAGGTATATTATCATTATTACCTATTTTTAATATTGATACATAAGGAGTGTATTAATCAATACAATAATTAGTTAATTGAAAATGTTTCAAATACGGCCAAATATTTAATTTTTCTCTCTATTTCAGGTTTGCTCTAGTCATTTTAGTTGCCATTGCCAGTCATGGGGGCTTGGCACAAGGTAAGTGATTTTTTTTGAGACCCTTAACGAATTTACCAATTTGGATGTTCCATTGTGATTCTGACTATCAAAGAATAACTCATTACTTTCATAACACGTAAACTCAGATTATAGAATATTCTTATTATAGTTTTACCCTAAACACTTTCGTACATTGACGAATTAATTAGGAATGATAGTGGGTTAACTTCGAACCCCTGTTATGCTTCTATTCTTTTTTATTTATTTATTTCAGGGGATTTTTTCTGCTCAGAAATACCTACATAATTAGAAATGTGTTACAGGTGGCTATTAACAAGGTCCCACTTATACTCGTAGAAACAAAATACAATTAGGTACAACATGCACAAATTAATAATGATAACAAATTTATATTCGCATTTACCACAAAAATATACTATTTTATAGGTATAAATTTATTTTATTTTTTGTTTTGTAAATAAACGACATGTAACTGTATTCATTCACTTTTGCTTATCCAATTGGTATTTATCAAAGAAAGATTTATTAAGCTTGATTTGTTTTTATGCACAAATACATCCAACACAGGTTAGTTAAGATGGTTAACCCGCTATCATTCACAATGAATTCGTCAACTAACTTGATCTTAAAGCTAAAGCCACTTCTAAACCATTAACAAGTCCATTCCAGATACCGTACCTACCTACACCTTAGTTCAAACTTTCAAGTCACTGAACATTCCTATAGAACATGTTACTTTTATTCCTTTTTAAATACATTTTTTTGCCACTGTCTCAAACTACAAGTATATTATTTAGTTAATTAGCAAAATACAAAGACATTTGCATGCAAATCTTAGTAGAACTTAATAAAAAAAAAATTACTAACATCTATTTAACTTAAATTGTGTTCAAGCTAATAAAATATCTATCTTTATTCAAGAAAACACCACAATATCCCCATTCATCTGGAACTCCCAATGCTCCCCACTCGACCCCGGCGATGTGGACTTCCAGACCTTAGACCTGATAGCGGTCTACCGACTGGACAAGCCTAGAGCGACTGGAGTGACCATGGTGCAGGGTTCTAGGGACCTGCAGCGGGCTTATAGGATAGGTGGTGGGGCGAATCTCACGATGGGGTTGGAGTAAGTGATTGTTTAACGTAGAATTTATGAGAATTAGCTTTATTAAGAATATGATCAATATTTTATAGGTCTTGGGGACGATTACAACCTGTATTGATATGGATCAGTTGAGCTACCTGTAGATCGTCGCCGTAACTAAAGTTGCAGTAGTTTTGTGCCGTTATTATGGTTTAAGCGATGAACAGTTCCTATCAACACCATCCAAAACAAAATTCACTACGATATCTAAACCGCTTGCGAAAAGATATGCTTTTAGTTCGGAGATCGGTACGCTTTGACATCCTGCCACCAGAAGTATCTTTCCCTACTTACCTACGTACATGCGAATTTAGGACAGCCCACTGCTGAAGTTTACCAGTTCACCAGCTAAACGCTATCACTATTCCTGTAATCAGGAGACAGGAGACCTACAGTTCAGAAACTTTGCTGTGTTTCAAGTTATTAGACTTGTCTAGGTTCTTATTTTGCAATACTACAGAAATAGTTTTTGAAATCTGAAATCTCAGCTTACGGCATTAATGGTACTGCCTCATGGTACAAATGGTCCGGCAGCGCGCTTGAGTCCATAGAAAGATCCAAAGATTTTCGCCTATACATAACCTAGTGGCGCAATCGGTAACGCGTTCCCATAGCGAAGGTTGCGAGTTCAGTTCCATCTAGGAAGTTAAATTTGTGATATTATTTAAATTCTTAGATTTTTAACGCGTCACAATATCGATAGCCTTGATATTGTCACAATTCAGAAGCCTTTAAATTCTTAGATTATTGTCAACTTATTTTCCCACCAGGAACGTCTTCCCAAACGGAATCCCCCATAGCTTCAGCGTAGTAGGCACCTTCAACTCGCAAGGCCAGCGGCGTCCTTGGAGCCTCATCAAGGCGAGGTCTAAAGAGATGATGTTCTCTTTGACCCTGCTGCCTAAGGCGAAGGTCCTGGCTGTGTTTTATAAGAAAAGCAGGCAGATGTTTAATACTTCGGAGGTAAGTATTTTGAAATTATTTTTGGTTTATGAAATTATTTTGAAATTAGAAATAAGTTGTTACTGATTCCTCTTCACTTCAATTTTATATATATTTTATAATCAATTTTATATTGGTTTCTCTTCAATTAATTTTTTTGTCCACTACTAGAAGAAGTGAAAAAGAAACCACTCGTACATTAGTATATAACATATGTAGGTATGATTGTGTCTAATATAATTTTTGTTTTGCCTATCTAAATCTAAGTTTAATGATAAGATACATGTCAATAAGATGTAGCTATTGATAATATTATGTACTTTCAAGCCTATCTTAAATATCTATGTGGCATACCTTTCAGTTTAATTTATTTATTTTACAAGTGGACTTCAGATATAACAACAACGTCCAACTTTTCCCTTTTTAAGGCTTGAAAATATATTGTCATGACTGATTCATGACATCAACATGTTTTATGATGTAGGTGCATTATATAACATTATTATAAAATAGGTTATCTTTAATACTAATAAATAATAATAATAAGGGTAAGTAAGCTTACCCCCCTTAACGGATTTAAGCGGCTTAACTACGAAACTTATTAGCGTCTTAATAATTCGTCAAACGTAAAAACAGAACAATACATTTACATATTTAACAAAGGGAAAGTCTGATTTGTTTGGTCCTTCGAGCTGAAACTTATTACGTTGGATCCTTTGTCCCGGGGCACAGAATTAAAGACTGTCGTACGACGCACTTTTTCACTTGAATGGAAACAAATTAAATTTTGTATTTTTCAGTTATTCACATCAGGCTGGCACAAGTTGCATGTGGCCATTGACAATGGAACTATCCACGTGGCAGTCGACTGTAAAGAGGTAATTTTTTTTATGCTATACTATAATTATGTTATTTTTTTTAGTTTTTGATGGTGCGATAGTCTTTGCACACACTTCTAAAGTCACTGCTGAGTCCTGTCTGATATAGTAACAATATTTTTTAAAACTACCTCTGTGGAGAAGTGGGCGAAGGTCCGCCTG
This sequence comes from Eupithecia pulchellata, assembly GCA_963931895.1. Classification (NCBI taxonomy): domain Eukaryota; kingdom Metazoa; phylum Arthropoda; class Insecta; order Lepidoptera; family Geometridae; genus Eupithecia; species Eupithecia pulchellata. The sequence continues at coordinate 4,432,291 of OZ007542.1, read as the reverse complement.
CGACGCAGGACGTTGTGGGTTCGATTCCCGCCTCGGGACAAATATTTGTACGATCTGCAGATATTTGTTTCAAGTGTTCTGGTCGTTTTCTATTAACATCTAATAAAAAAATTGTTTTATGTATAATAGTCATTTAGTACCTACCCATAAAACAAGCTCTGCTTAGCTTGGGGCTAGATACTGTGTGAATTGTCCAGCGTATTTATTTATTATTTATTTTGTTTTCCAGCTGCAATCAAAAGACATCGGCGTGACAGACTTCCAAAGCCTGCGACTGAACGACACCAGATCAGTCACCGTCGTTTCTAACGATGACGGCACCCCTGCTCCTGTAAGTTTTATATTACTAGCGGCCCGCCCCGGCTTCGCACGGGTATCAATCAAAAATTTCAGAAATTATACACACGAACATGGTGGGTTTCACAGTTTTCATACGGATCCTTTACTTTTTTTAACAGCATTGCGGTTTTTGATATTGACTCGACACTCCATAACTGACACTGGCCGTAGAGAAAAAGCAAGCACCGTGCGCTATATATGTATATTCAACCTCTTTTTCTATTATGGCTTCGCGCCATAATAGAAAGAGGTTGAAAAAATAGCACACGGTTTAGTTATTGAATTTTTTCATGCGGATCCCAATATAAATAATAAATAATAAACAATTTGAAAATAGTATATTGCCTATGTTCATCAGGGAAAATTTAGGATTCTAATGGTGAAAGAATTTTTCAAATCGGTCCAGTAGTTTCGGAGCCTATTCAATTCAAACAAACAAACAAACAATCAAATCTTTCCTCTTCATAATATTAGTATAGATGAAACTAGCGGTCTGCCCCGGCTTCGCACAAGTATTTAACAAAAAGTGAATTTTTCATACGGATCCCTACCTTTTTTAAAATATTTTATAGCTTATGTTAGTAATTAATATATAATTAAGCAGGGGGTTGTGAGTAGATGATAGTGGATTGTGTGCATTATTTATTTATTTATTACAGATAGATCTGCAATGGCTGTCGCTCAGCTGCAACATTTACAAGATCAATACTGAGACCTGCGACGAAATTGTGAGTTATATGTAACTTTCCATGTTTTATTTGAAGTTCCCTTATTCCCTATTCCCATTCCCGTCTATTATACGAATTTGATATCAGTATTATTTATTTATTTATTTATTGAGGTCAACCACAGCGTTATAGTAAATATTGGAATAATTAAAATTTTGTTAACAATAAGGCCAAAAAGGATTAAAGAAAATTTCCAAAAAATATCAACCTTGGTCTATTATAATAAGCCTAAATAACATTTTTTACTATAATTTTCAGCTTAATGCCGAATTCCTTACTGCCACTTCTTCTCCGGTAAGTTATAAACTATTAATATATAACTTTTTGACATTATATGTACTTTATAATCGCTAGAGTTTAATATTTTTTAAAAACTTACCTACCTAACATTAAAATAACCAAATAAGAAATAGTATTTACAATTGACGCAGGTGCATCTGCTAAATTTATAATTAATTTTATTTTTCCTTTCAGTTCGGAGTAGGTTCGGTATCTTTGACAGAACTACCCTCATGCAACAGCTCTTCTTGTTTACCTGTGAGTTATATTTATGTATCGGCTGAATTGATTACGATAAACTAATTAGTGTAGGTAGTTGCTAAGAGTATCTAATCCACGATAAAAATACTACCTATACGACAAAAGTTCAAAACCCTCGACGCGCGAGTTACACTCGCAATAGTCGTACTTGTTTTTGCTTTATTTTAAGTCTGATGTATCTCGCACACAAACCAATTAAGGGATAGATAGATATTCTTTATAACGTCTTTAGTCGTTAATAAAGTAAATGAAATGAGGCTTTTTTTTTGTAGGGTTACCTTTATTAAAGAAAATTACAAATTAAATAATTAAATTACAACTAGTACCTACTTATAATCGAAACAATATAGCTAACTGCAGACAGTTGCAAACGAACTTCCTACAGGTTTTTTTTAGTCATGTATCTTGCTATTTTCCTAGGGCCCTTCAGGACCCATCGGGCCAAAAGGGGAACCGGGAGTGCGGGGGCCCACTGGCTTACCGGTAAGTAATTTTTTTGACGACTTTTATAAAAAAATTGCTCTAATATTTTTTGTGTGGTACAGATATTGTTATTTTAAAATATCATTTCAATTTATTTTTAGGGTATCAGAGGCATCGAAGGTCCACCAGGACCAATCGGCCCAAAAGGAGACAGAGGGGACCCTGGACCTCCCGGGCTTGTCAGTGTAAGTTGAAATCTCAAAAAGATTGTTCATTTTTGGTCATAAAATACTTAGAATTCCTTATACTTCTACTTTCTACATAAATAATAAAATAAATCAATAAAATTGTATCCCCAAAATGTTGATCTAGTCGAATTGAACCCGCAACCTTCCACTCAGTACGGGAACGCGCTACTAATTATGTCAAAAGGTCAATCAATACACAACAAGACCATAGTATTTGGGACGGACTTTAATTCAGGTTTATTAAAATTTTTATTTTACAGAACTCTAGTTCAACCATTCAAGGTCCACCTGGATTGCCTGGACGACCAGGCCCTAAAGGAGAAAGGGGTGAAACGGGTGAAAAGGGTAAAATAAAGATGCTATTATCATTATAACAAAACATTAAAATTAAGAAAACAATACCGACTTATTATGTAGAAACAATATAAAGACAAATAATGTGTCTATTTTATTTCAGGGGACCCAGGACAGCTAGGTCCAACAGGTTTTCCGGGAAACCAGGGAAGGCGTGGCGAAAAAGTGAGAATTATTCTTAAATATTTCGTCTAAAACTAACTCAATTCTTATCACATCACGGATGTAGTTAGAGACGTCTATGCAGATAATATTCAATACCGAACTGCGATCCCTAACCCGCATGCCCATCATGAGGACTGCGTTACCCACCAATGAGTCCCAATATATCACGGGAGGCCTTTATTCAGGAAGCAGTGGACTATCGTGGGATGTAGATGAAGTCCATTAAAAAGACAACTCGAATATTATTTATTCAAAGATTGATTCTTTGTATAGGGCGAACCAGGAGTGCCTGGACTAACTGGGCCAATGGGGCCCCGCGGAGAAGTCGGCCCGATTGGTCCCCCCGGAGCAGCTGCGAATGTCAACGCTTCAATGATTAAAGGTATTTTTATGTAATCATATTCCCACTCTAATTTATATAATAAAGACATGTGTGTTCAGAATTAAAATATTTGTTAAGCTCAAATTTGATGGTGCGTAAAATAACATTAAAAGTTTTTATTTGTTATTTAAAGTTTACCAGGTAAATTGCATGCGAAAGATAATTTATAAATATTATTTAGAAAGAGTGTAGTTCAGTGAGACAGCTTATCTTTGTCTGAGTATCGAGTCGCCACGGATGCAATTTCTTTTTAGCCTTGAGAATTTGACGCTGCCCCATCAGTATACAGTATTTTTATAAATATTAGCGTTATAATAATGTTACAGGTTTGAAAGGAGACAAAGGTTCACCCGGACTGCCGGGGAGGGATGGAAACCCTGGGCCGACTGGTGCTCCGGGGGCCGCTGGAACTCCGGTAAAATTTACACTCACTACGCAATAAAATTCACGCCTTTGTGAATTAAAATTTTTTCTTATGCAGAATAAAACAAAAGTAGGTATTTTTTTAATGCGTGCATGCGTTTTTTTAATAAGTGCAGACTTTGTTACTGTATGAAAGATAGACAAATTTGTTAGGGTCCACAAAATACATAATATACAAATATACTATGACTTTTTATCAATTTTTCGATTTGTGATTGAGACTCGGAAACCATTTAACATAAGAATAATAATAACTGCTACGTATATGTATTTTCCCAAATTTTTCAAGGGATCAATCGGACCACCAGGCTTATCAGGCCTTCCAGGTATATCCGGACGCGGGGGAGAGCGTGGGCCCCCTGGCCCGGCAGGAGAGAGGGGACCGGAGGGACCCCCGGGCGTAGAAGGACCCCCTGGCAGGCCAGGGCCTCCTGGACCCACTACGTCAGTGAATGCTCCTACAGTTAGTGTGGAAGGACCGAAGGGACCTCAAGGGGAGCCGGGGCCAGTAAGTTACCTACCGTATTTAGATTATTCTACATTCATTTATGTACAAATACTGCGTCAAGGAAAAAAACATATATAAAAAACAGATTAGAATAATGCTTCAACAATACATATAGCATGTACGCTGCCCAAAATCAGAGTGTGCGTTGACGCCCAATATGTTAATGCCTAAATTGCGCGTCGCTGGCACTCAAAATTCACTTGCTTTTTTCTTTAGACCTCACAAAACTCTCAGGCCCATACAAGCTTTGCTCAGTATCGATACTTGAGTGTTACTTAAGCATGAATCGATAACTAAGCATAGTTTCTTACTAAATGTCGTAAATCTTTCTTTCTTTCTTTTCTTTGTATGTTTTAAATTTATAAGGTACATCTGAAATAAATGTGTTTTGATTTGATTTAACACCTCAGATATTAGAAATTAAATTAATAAAAATAAATGTGACACTTCGAGTCGCTGAGCCATAGAAGTAAAAAAATAAAAATAAAGTTTATTCGTTTAATTTCGTAGAAAGGAGAAGCAGGCATCCCTGGTATGCCGGGGAGAGATGGGTTAAACGGCGTCCCTGGGCCTCCGGGGCCCCCGGGGCAGCCGGGCCTCCCCGCTCCGCATAGCCAAGTGATCCAGGTATGACGTTTTAGTACCATAAGTGTGAGTCAAATTTTTTTATAGTTATTTGATTATTGTTCGATTGGTGTTGTTTAATTTTTTGCAATATATTTCTACAGTCTTTGTTACAGAATTTTATATATAGTTCCTTTGAATGTGGCGTAGTAGGCGATGATCCTACTTCGAAGCAGGAGGTTGCGGGTTCGATTCCCGCCTAGGATGTATGTTTCATCATTCATCATCAGCCTATAATAGTCCACAGTTGGACCTCTATGTAAAAATGTATGTTTGATCAGCAGATATTCGCTCAGGGTGTTCTGGTTGTTTCTTATGTGTTATTTGTAAGATATGGCCCATACTCCACGTTTTGGTGTACAGTGCATTGTAATTTTGAATCAATAAATAAATCATTGAACAAATAAATTTAGAATGAGGATGAATGATAATTACCTCAATACGCCAAAACTCTACCGGGTCGTACAAAAATTTTGCAAAAACGAAAATTTTCGATACTACTTTACACAGCACATTATAATTTGCATCAAAAATATTAAATAATAAACCATAAACAATAAACAGAACAGTCAAGTTGGTACAAGATGTTAAATAATTAGCAGCAAAATAAAAACTATCACTACCACTCGAATTTAATTCTGACCACATCATTTCCAAAGAGGAATGTAACTTAATTTCGTCGTTGCAACTTAATTCTATTACTGCTCTTGTCGGCAAAGTCTAGTGGCTGAGCAAAAGAAATTCCCGAGTGGGAAGACTAATCTACTCTCAGAGCAATATACGTCATGTTCTGGAGCCCTAGCACGAGTAAACTAACGTATGGCATTGTGTTAGCCACCAGAATTACGCGTCCGTTATTAGTTATCCTCCAAAAAACCCTTCTACGGCATCCTTAGAACTAAACAGAGGGCAATTTATTGCAAAGAAAACCTCTTCAACGGTATTTTAGAAAGAGAGGGCAAGTTATTGCACCCTTTTAGTGGATGAGTTTTAGAAATAGCAACACAAAAGCTGAAACAATCTGTCCTACGTTCCATAGAGTAGAAAAACGATATAGGTTACAAACAAGCCAATAATCCGACCAAGCTCGTAATAAAACTATAATATGTTTGCTAAATTTCAAGCCGATTCGTTCACTAATTTTGAGGTAAAGAGGTAATTAACATCTAAACGTCTAATATTTTGCATTTTATGAAATATTTTTTATGATATAATGGTTATTAACAAAAATTTACAAATTACAACTAGTACCTAAATTAGCCGCCGTAGTGTAGATCTACCGTAACTTTACCAATTATTTTTAGATACCAATGTATAATGATTCTAAGTGGACTTGTTTGTTCTTTTTTTGAGTAGGTATAAATAAAGATCTCTAAACCGAAATCTCTATTTCCTAAAATTCAAAGCCAGAAAGCACATTGCCCGAATGCTGGCAGCATTGCCGAGTTGGATGGCGAAGCTAATTCGAGATAGTTCTTAAGATATTTTATTTGTGATAAGGTCCTGAGACCAATAAATATACGCGCTCTTTCTATTTCCAGTCGCAATCGATAACTGAGAGCGAAGTCAGAAATATTTGCGAGGACTTGATCAGAGGTGAGTTTGTTTTCGTTTCTACCTCCATTTTCTGTAATTTTAGTTACTTTATATCCATACTTACTTTTGCTGTCGCACTGTTAATTTGTTTAAGTACCTAATTGAGTTTATTTTTATTATCATCAGCTAAGTTTACTCCATGGCTGGACATAGGCCTCCCCTAATGAGCGCCATAGCGCCCTGCGAGGGCGCTGCGTCTAGCTGTTTTTTTAAATTGCTTATATAAATTAGTTGTATTGTAGAGTCAGCAACGTTTAGCGATAATTTATTGATAAGCATTTTACCATGAGTACCCTAATTTTCAGATATAGGCATTTGTTGTATTCAATAAATAAATATATTGCGTTTTTAGGAAAAAAGTACTTTTCAAAACGTAAACACGGCACAACAATATGCATTCAATTAAGTAAATAACTTAGTACATATAAAACTAAATAATGCTGGACAATCCACAGAACATCATCTAGCAAATATTGTGCTAAACTTCAACCATGACCTGACTTGGGTACATAACATAATGTCACCGACTTAATGTAATAAAAATAACCTAACAAGGTGACTTTATAAAGATCTTCAACATCTAATTTACCATCTCAAGGTGGTAAATAAGGTGTTAACGACATCATGCAATCCGTCAAAGTACATAAATTTTCAGACTGAACAGTTCAATGGAAACAAATTATAACATTTTACTTCGCTTTTTTAAAAGATCAAAGAATATTCCAATTTAGACAATTACAGATTCGAAATAAAAAGTCGTATTCTTCTTATTAATTCAATTCCTTAGCTTCATTTAGAATGCAAATTTTCAGTCCGGCTAAGGGAATTAGCAGAGTCGCTGCCGATGTCACAACCATCATCAGTAGTCGGCAGACGGGGCCCCCCGGGGAGACCCGGGCCGCCTGGACCACAAGGTAACTTAAAGATAATAATAATTTATTTATATTATTATATTAATTTTATTATTAAATAGCGGTCCGCCCCGGTTTCACACGGGCATTTAACAAACGTTTAATTTTTCGTTCACAACCCAACTTTTTAAAAACTTAACAAGAACTTTTAACTTAGGCTATAGAATATTTTCTATAGCCTAAGTTCATCATGGAAAATTAAAGGTTCTAATGGTGAATCAGTCCAGTAGTTTCGGAGCCTATTCACTTCCAACAAACAAACAATCCAATCTTTCCTCTTTATAATATTAGTATAGATGTATAGATCATTACTATAGGAAATAAAGTTATTGAAGTCTGAAATCTAAGCTTCACTTTCAGGAAATCCCGGAAACCCAGGGGAGACAGGGTCAAGAGGCGCCCCAGGCGAAGCCGGCGAGCAAGGCAAGGCAGGCACGCCGGGGGAGAGGGGGGAGAAAGGGGATAAGGGAGAAAGAGGACCTCAAGGGGTTGGACTGCCGGGGGTAGAAGGGCAAAGAGGACCACCGGGTAAGTTCTGCAGTTATATTTAACATTAAGCTGCAAAAAGTATAAATTTAGACTAGAATGTTTGGCTTTTCAAAATGTTTCTCTAATGGTGAGTATGTACTAACTTCATGTACTTTATATTTATTTGAAGAAAAAGAAAAGGCTTAATTATTAAGGCTTACAAATTGATAAAATAGCAGAAATTAAAATTCCAATTAGACCAGTAAATCCACTTCCTACTCATAAACAAACTTTTTGCTAAGTTTTAGTTACATAAGTAGCAGCAGCAGTCAGTAGCAATACCATAGCGGGCCTACAACTTTCGTAGCAATACCGTAGCGGGCCTACAACTTTCGTAGCAATACCGTAGCGGGCCTACAACTTTCGTAGCAATACCATAGCGGGCCTACAACTTTCGTAGCAATACCGTAGCAGGCCTACAACTTTTGTAGCAGGATGGGTAATTTATTTAATTAACTGACTGATCTTAATTAACCTTTTTTATCGTATACTGAGATCCTCAGCTTACATCAGCGCAGAGAATTGTATGAAAAATTGAAGACAATCGTGCCAGCTCTAAAAGATAACCTACAAGCAGTGTCACTCTGACGTCACCCTCACGCTGCCATTAGAGATTTTTTTATATTTTACATGTCCAGGTCCAATCGGCCACCCTGGCGCGGAGGGTCGCACTGGGCCCCGCGGGGACCCCGGCAGAGAAGGCGCTATCGGACCCAGAGGGGTCCCCGGACCCAGGGGGACTTGCGAGTGCCCCGTCGCTGCCTTCTATGGATATGGACCAGCGGGATATGTGAAGGGCCCCTAGAGAAATAGATTTAAGGAATAAAATATAGTATTACTTTTATATGATGAATCATTTGAATGAACTTTTTTTATGAGGTCCTGTTAAATCTTTAAATAACTTTTTATCTGCAAAATAAATGAGGTAGATATTTTGAAAAAATATTGATGAATAATATGTTAAATTTTCATATGAATAGAAAATGAAATACAATCAAATAATAGATACAAAACTAGGACGAATATATATTTATAACAGACCCAATTGCAATTATAGACTGTTGCAAACAATCTACACCTCTCAATATCAGCTATCGATACCTACCAATAGCAGGCGGAAGCGACCCCAAGACGCTGGCTGCATTGCCTCGCTGTATGGCAATGCTGATGCACTTTACCAGATACTGACCAGCTCTCGGGTCACACGACGTCGACATAAATTTATTTATTTCTCTCTGTACTAATGATGTCAAAAAATGGCAAAGATACCTCAGAAAGTTATCTGATACTAGAAAATTTAAACTTAATTCTGTTGAATGTTGTGTATACTTTTCTATTTATGTATTTTTGAATGTTGTCACATAATTTAGTATATAGGTAGCCCAGAGACGTTCCAATGGGTTTTTACAAATTTTGTATAAATAACAGTAAATATTGTACTTAAGTCAGGTCAATATATTGTTTTTAAACGTTAAAATAAAATAAACTTTGACAAAAACTAAAAGTTTTATTAAAAAAATTCTACGCATCGATATAATTTTACATTATCAATAAGCATTCAATAAGTTATATCCATAATTGATTTCAAATCATAATCTACAAAATATTAGCACAGTAAACATTTCAAAAACTTCATTTCGCACGGAGCAAGTCCACTGAGATAAAACGATGGTGTAAAATTATCAATTCATGTTAACGTGACAAAAAATAGTCAATCGAGGTAAAGCTACACTGTTTTCGTTGAACGTTACCATCAGTTATTCGCTGGTTCTATCTCCCTCACAGATTCTATTTCAGCTTTACAAAAGAAGCATTGCTTGCTGTTGAGTAGATGCTGCATTATACACGCCCTGGAAAAGTAATAAAAGTAATGTAAACTTTTTCCTTGTTTAAATCTCTTCTAATAGATAGCCTCTGTGGCGAAGGTCCGCCTGCGACGCAAGATGTTGCGGGTTCGATTCCCGCCTTGGGACAAATATTTGTACTATCTGCAGATAATTTTTCAGGGCGTTCTGGTCGTTTTCTATATATAATAAAAAATATCTATCCATGTAATAATATTGTATTATGTATATCAGTCATCTAGTACCCATAACACAAGCTCTGCTTAGCTTGGGGCTAGATGATGCTGTGTGGATTGTCCGGCATTATTTATTATATATTTTATTTGACATACATTTTAATTAATTTCAATCAATTGCTTTATAATGCGTGAATAGTGATAATGATTTATCAATGTTTTTTAAGGTTATATGAGGAATAAAGAGTTTTTTTATTTTTATTTATTTTATAAGCTTTTTGCCGGATAGACTTCGAACGTCAGATCGCCTAAAGCCCGGTTTCGCCAAAATTTTATTTATTTTTGTTTGGCGAATTAACTAATCGAAACAAAGTTGAAAATGGCTTTTTCATGGCATCAGCGCCCAAACTGAGGATATAAAAAGCCAATGTGGTGCGTTGAGACACAGTTTTAACAGACTAAGATTTGGAATTACTTAGCCCGTTTAGTAACTCATATTTTAAAGGATAGATTTAATCTAAAAATTACAAAACATACAAATCTAAATATGTACCTAGATAGTGGTTGTACCTCCGCGTTGTCGCGATGGCCGCCGCAAAGAGCCACAGCAGGTCTGACGCGACTCCAGAGCCTGGCGAGACTTTGGTACAGCCATTGAATCTAGTCTTATTGAATACCGTCCATTACCTATTTACTCTTTGAACCATATGCAAAGTAAAAACTGTATCCCACCTGCAAGAATGAGCCCGCACGTATTGAAGGCGGTATCCGCAGGCCTGGCGTAGCAAATAGTGCAGAGAATGTCTGACGCGGCGCCACTTGAGCCTGGCGAGACTTTGGTACAGCCATTGAATCTAGTCTTATTGAATACCGTCCATTACCTTTTTACTCTTTGAACCATATGCAAAGTAAAAACTGTACCCCACCTGCAAGAATGAGCCCGCACGTATTGAAGGCGATATCCGCAGGCCTGGCGTAGCAAATAGTGCAGAGAATGTCTGACACGGCGCCACTTGAGCCTTGTAATACCTATCGATTATGCGTTGCGCAACCAACGGTAAGAAATGCTACGCAGCTGAATAAGTAGGTCTTAGCCAGTTAACATTATATTTTATAAGTATTTTGGAACACATTAATAAACGAGACATCGAAACGACAACTTGTTTCCTTCAACCTACCCTGCGCAAGTGAGGTTATTACATGGCGACCCTGCCACCTTCGGACCACCACATCATGGAAGAATAGAAGAAAAACACGCCAACACGCCATGGAAGATTAGAAAAAAAAGAAGAGAAATAACCAGGAAGACACCAGAAACACCAGGATGGGAAAAACTGTCTCCAAGGAAGAAGTTATAATAGCACAAAACGCCAACGGGGAAGCAAACGCAAGCACCAGCCAGAGTCAAATTGGAGCACTAGGGATTTCCGAGATACTACTTATTACCATTTTAGTACTGATAATCGGCACAGCCGTCTATGTCATCCTCAAACGGTGTAGAAGATCAGCTATCCAAACTCTGAGGAGGGAATTAAACGCAAGCCAATTGAGCGTCATATCCCGTCCGGAACATACTGCATAAGAAAAAAGAAGAACAATTGTTGGAGGAGTCAGGGACAATGCCCGGCTCGAAAGGTGCGGTGTCCAGGGATTAACCCGGCCCAGGAGTCCAGGGTATAGCCCGGCCCACTCAAGGAGCGGCGTGCCACGAGCAGCGAGCGCCCATCCTGCCCTTCGGCCAGCCAAGCAGCAGCTAGATGACCTATCTACATTCCTGGAAACGATGAGAAGAGCTATCTTCCTCCTATAGACAAGTAAGAATAGATAAAACAATAAGTAGGCTATATAATCATATGTGCTGGCCACTGCCTCACGTTAGCAGTATAGGTTTAATTATATTATAATTCCGTTAAATTGTAATGCCACTTACGGATCTAGTATTAATCCTTAAGAACCTTAAAGAATTAAGGGATTATTTGGTGAAAGTAGGGCCAAAACGTAGAGACAAATCAGAGACAGCACGACAAAAAATTTCTCAGGCGCATATAGAGTACCAAAAGTTAGAAAAAATTCTACAGGAAATTCGTCAAAAAATCGAAAATTCTGAGATAAGCGCTGAATGTTTTAATAGTATAAATTCTACAATCAGCGACGTTCACATTACTTACAACAAAATGATTGATTGATTATAAAACGATGACATTAAGATTATCAAATAATAATAATATAGTATCTTTAGGTATCGATGACAAATACACTCATCTGATACCACCACGATGTGAAGTAATAAGATACATACCCTGCAGCCATAGTCAGGAATGCGTAGTTTTGGCAAACGAAATCAAAGAAGGAGTTTTTATAGCTGGAATGATATTGCAGCCTACGAATAGTACGATTCCGATCAGGATTCTAAATACTAGAGACGAGGAAGCCAAATTAAACTTTTCACAATTGAGCATTCACCCTCTTGATGAGTTTGATATTTGCCAATTCAGTAAAGAAAATAGGTCAGTTAGGCGTGTAAAGGATTTATTTAACCTACTAGATATTAATTATTTGAATAAAGAAGAGCAAATTAGCATTGAAAATATCTGTGCAAAATACGCGGATGTTTTTCACTTGCCAGGAGATAAATTAACTGTAACAAATTTAATGGAACATTCAATAACATTAAAAGCAAAAGTTACCCCTGCTTACGTGAAACCGTACAGAGTTCCACATGCCCTTAAACACGAATTGAATAAACAGGTTCAGGATATGTTGAATAATGATATTATTGAGGAAACAACATCCGAATGGTCTAGCCCAATATTGCTAGTTCCAAAGAAATCAGATAAGTCTAATGAAAAGAAATGGAGACTAGTAATTGATTACCGTAACTTGAACAATAGAATTCAAGACGATAAGTTTCCTTTACCGAATATTACGGAAATTCTAGATTCACTTGCAGGAAGCATCTATTTCTCAAAATTAGATTTAACACAGAGCTATTATCAACTATCCTTAAATAAAGAATCTCGAAAATGTACTGCATTTACTGCCGGAAAACAGTACCAAATGAAAAGATGCCCTATGGGGATTAAATCAAGCGCTAGCGTATTTTCAAGATTAATGACCATAGCTATGGCAGGACTCAATTATACGAAATGCTTTATTTACTTAGATGATTGCATTGTATTAGGGAAATCATTAGAACATCATAATAAAAATCTTATCTGTGTACTAAACAGATTAAGGGAAGTTAATTTAAAGTTAAACCCAATGAAATGCGAGTTCTTGAGACAGGAAATCTTATACTTAGGTCACAAAATAACTTCCGATGGAATTTTTCCAGACCCAGGTAAAATAGAAAGTGTGCAAAATTTCCCAACCCCGACCTGTGGTGATGAGGTCAAACGTTTTGTAGCGTTTGCAAATTACTACCGACGATTCATACCCAGATTTGCTGACATCGTTCACCCGATGAATGCATTATGTAAAAAGAATGCTAAATTCGAATGGACATCCGAATGCGAGAATGCCTTTCTAAAGTTAAAATCCTGTTTAATTAGTCCACCTATATTACAATATCCAGACTTTTCAGAAGAAAATATTTTTAGATTACAAACGGATGCATCGAAATTAGGTTTAGGTGCTATATTATCAAACGGCAATGGAAAAGTCGTCGCTTATGCAAGCCGTAATCTGAAACCCGCAGAGACTAGGTACCCAGTAATTGAATTAGAATTATTAGCAATTGTATGGGCGGTGAATCATTTTAAACCATATTTGTACGGCAGAAAGTTTAAAATATTCACAGATCACAAACCACTCGTATACCTATTTAGCCTCAAGGACCCTTCTAGCAGGTTAACTAAATTTCGTCTTTATTTAGAGGAATATGACTTTGAAGTAGAGTATGTTCCGGGTCCAAAAAACGTAGTTGCTGACGCATTGAGTCGAAACCCTTTAACATGTAAGGATTTAAAACAAATGCAAGATCACGTTATTAACGTCCTCACTAGGCATCAGAGGAAACAATATGAGACGGCAGATAAAACGAGCAGCGACAACCATACAGACGAGATCCCATCGGGATGTAGGTCTCCACAGCCACACGCAGTGGAAATTCTCAAAAAACCGACCGATATTGTTGAACTAGTGATTTCAAATAGGTATAAAGAAACATGTTCGAAATATTCAGATAAGGAATATTTAAATGCAAAGTTCTGCATATTTCTTCCATCGCAATCTGCGATTTATCTAAACTCTCGATCGTTATCAACCCCAGAGGTGCTAGCGAGGGACTTAGAACAACTTTGCGGTAAATTAAATATAAATGAGATTTTAATAGTAAAAAACAAACATGAAGATGAATCTATAAAATTATTACTAAACACGATGAAATCGTTAAAAATAAATACGCCTAAGTTTCTCGTAGTTCGAGACGTTAGGAGAATAGTTGAAAATGATGACAAAAAAGTAATCTTAAACGATTTTCACCTGTTACCTACCAGCGGTCATGCAGGAGTCAATCGAATGATTAATAATTTAAAGAAATATTATTTCTGGCCAGGAATGAGTAACGATGTAATTAAGTATGTTAAAAAATGTAAACAATGTCAGTTACAAAAACATACTAATAAAAAGGTAAGAGAACCAATGGTCATAACTTCTACTGCTAGTTCAAGTTTTGAGAGGGTAAGTTTAGATATAGTAGGCCCTTTAGATATAGACAATTATAATAATAAGTATATACTAACCATTCAATGTGACTTGTCGAAATTTGTAGAAGCATATCCTATTCAACGGAAAGACACTGTAACAGTGTCTAGGATTTTCATAAATAATTTCGTGCTAAGATACGGAGTTCCAAAGGAAATCCTTACGGATTTGGGCACGGAATTTATGTCGTCAGTTTTGAAAGAAATCTGCCAGTTATTAGGTATCAATAAATTACACTCAACACCATACCATCATGAGACTTTGGGCTCACTAGAAAACTCTCATAAACATTTAAACGCTTATCTCAGAATTCAGACTAACAATAATACTTTAGACTGGAGCGATTGGCTTCCATTTTGGTGTTTCTCATACAATACTACTGTACATACAGAAACAAAATATACCCCATACGAATTAGTATTTGGTAAATTATGTCACTTACCTAGTAATCTACAATCTACCTTCGATCCTTTGTATAATTTTGATAGTTACCCAAAAGAGTTAAAGTACAGATTGCAAAGGGCACACGCTGATGCCAGACAAAATCTATTAATAAGTAAAGATATGAGGAAATGTAATTATGATAAAAGTTGTAACCCTATTAATTATAAAAATGGCGATTTGGTTTTGTTAAAAAATCAAACGGGTACAAAGATGGACAATATTTATCTAGGTCCATATAGTGTCGTAGAGGATCTGTCTCCTAATGTCAAAATAATTAAGAATAATAAAGAATACCTAGTACATAAGAATAATACTAAGCTATTTTATATTTAAAAATAAAAATGTTTGTTATTTAAGTTATATGTAGCATTTCCTGCCGTTCCGCGTATAAAAACATTTTTTTTTTCCCTTCGGCGGAGGGGGTGCCTACCCACTTTTTGGGGGAGTTGTAATACCTATCGATTATGCGTTGCGCAACCAACGGTAAGAAATGCTACGCAGCTGAATAAGTAGGTCTTAGCCAGTTAACATTATATTTTATAAGTATTTTGGAACACATTAATAAACGAGACATCGAAACGACAACTTGTTTCCTTCAACCTACCCTGCGCAAGTGAGGTTATTACAGCCTGGCGAGACTTTGGTACAGCCATTGAATCTAGTCTTATTGAATACCGTCCATTACCTTTTTACTCTTTGAACCATATGCAAAGTAAAAACTGTATCCCACCTGCAAGAATGAGCCCGCACGTATTGAAGGCGGTATCCGCAGGCCTGGCGTAGCAAATAGTGCAGAGAATGTCTGACGCGGCGCCACTTGAGCCTGGCGAGACTTTGGTACAGCCATTGAATCTAGTCTTATTGAATACCGTCCATTACCTTTTTACTCTTTGAACCATATGCAAAGTAAAAACTGTATCCCACCTGCAAGAATGAGCCCGCACGTATTGAAGGTGGTATCCGCAGGCCTGGCGTAGCAAATAGTGCAGAGAATGTCTGACGCGGCGCCACTTGAGCCTGGCGAGACTTTGGTACAGCCATTGAATCTAGTCTTATTGAATACCGTCCATTACCTTTTTACTCTTTGAACCATATGCAAAGTAAAAACTGTATCCCACCTGCAAGAATGAGCCCGCACGTATTGAAGGCGATATCCGCAGGCCTGGCGTAGCAAATAGTGCAGAGAATGTCTGACGCGGCGCCACTTGAGCCTGGCGAGACTTTGGTACAGCCATTGAATCTAGTCTTATTGAATACCGTCAATTACCTTTTTACTCTTTGAACCATATGCAAAGTAAAAACTGGCGTAGCAGATAGGGCAGTGCGGGTCCAAGGCTGCGCCTCTAAAGCCGGGCGAACCTTTGGCTCAGCTATTGCATTTAGTCTTATACAGTCTGATCTACATTCTTTCTACTTTCTGAACCATAGAGGTAAGTAAATACTACATCCCACCTGCAAGAATGATGCCCGCACGGATTGAAGGCGGTATCCGCAGGCCTGGCGTAGCAGATAGTGCAGAGTAGGTCTGACGCGGCGCCACTGGACCCTGGCGAGCCTTTGTTCCGGAGAGCCACGTCACGAGCCACTTTTAGTCGGTCCACTACCTCTTCCAATGCGTCCATCTCTCTTTTTGATACGTCTTCAGGGACTGCGAGAGGCGATATTAGTTTAGCACGTTCACTGCTCAGCTTAAAGAAGTTCTCTGCAGTTGCAGGTCAGTGAGTTCATTTACTATTAATAATAACTGCCGCTTTAGAAGTTCTACGCATTTGCAGAGCCCAATACCATGTTGAAAATACAACAGTGAGATCACCGGATTAGCTACTACAGGACAGGATTTGTTTGTTTGTGAGTTTAGTAGATTTAATAATAACCTAGCTTCGCGGTCGGTGATCCACCGTTTTGATATATTTTTTTAGTGTTATTTTATAATAATTTTTCAAAATAAGCAAAATATCACGCTGAGCCAAGGCCTTTTTGACGTACTGCAGCACACATAGACAATACGTAGATTGTAATTACTTAGAGTAGGTATTGTTTGTTCATAATAGTTAATTGTATTTTGTTTCTGTCTGTTTTAATAGTGTGCTGTTTAATCGTTATTATATTTTGTATGTGTGTGTCTGAGGTGTCAAATTAAGTTATATCTATATCTAAGTTAAATTCAATGCTTAAGTTTCGTTGAAATATCTGAAAGTAGACTAACATTTGTAGAAGGAGAAGTGTCTGCTCTTCGGCTTGCTGAGCATATACTCGAGCCCGTCCACTCGGAACAGTGGTTCCATCACCAACGCCATCGTCACTTTCTCCAAGTGCTGAGGAATTCACGAGAAAGTTGCTTTGTTAGTTTTTACAAGAAATAATGATTCGGTGTCTCCCACAAAAGGATTCCACATTATAAACAGAAAACATTTTTATAAACTACTAGGTATATCATGTCCGTTTGATTGGGTAATTTTTACGTTTTTTTCTTTCATAAGAACGTTCTCCTGACATTTAACAAACACAACAAACAAAATTGTATCAAAATAGAAAGCGCTGTTCACGTGTGCGTTTATAGATTATTACGTCCATCACATATTCGTGAATTACTTAATATACTTTTCTGACATTTAAATGAAATTGGATGAAAGAACTACACTTACATCCGGAGGCAGCTTAGGGTTCAGCATGCCTATGAGACATCCAGCGACGGGTGCCAATGCCACGTAATAATGAACTCTATCTGTGTCCGGCAACCCTCGCGCCACAAGTCTGGAGAACCCAGCGCCGCCGCCGCCGCGGATGCAAACCCGCGATATTACTGCCATTAGGATCTGAAATATATTTAACATTTTACTATTGACGACCTCTGTGGTGTGTTGAGTGAAGGTCCGCCTGTGAGGCAGGAGGTTGCAGGTTCGATCCCCGCCTCGGCACAATCTATGTATGTAGGATCTGTAGATTTTGGTGCAGGGTGTTCTTTCTGATTGAGTTTGTGTAGTAAAAATAATCTATGTATGTGATACTTGTGGCAAGAACCTAGATAAATACTAATAAAATACAAATAATAGCAGAACTTGCTGAAAAGCTGCTCAAATTACAAATCATTTTTGTATTACCTTTGTACGGCAAATTCATCCGTCGCTGAACCTTAAGTCGAACGTCCATCATAAGTACCTGACAGGTCCTTCCCAACAGCAGTTCATTCTGGTTATCGCACGCCTCCGGTTTGGTCAGCAGAAACGGTGCCAGATGCATGGTCATCTCTAGCGCTCGCGCCAGTCCGTGGTACAAGTCGAAGCAGGTTGCACAGAGCTTGATCTGACGAGACTCCAGCTGAGCGTCTACTTGGACCCTGTCTATCTGTGGAAAAAGGATGTTAAAAGAATGGAACTAAAACTTTTCTAACGCGCAAAAAACAGGTCAAATTTTGAGCTGTAATGCTTATCCACGTACTATTTGTTTGGATCTATTTTGTTTTAAGGTATTTTTGTTTGTTTGTCCTGTATAAGTTACAACTCCATAATGTTAAGCTACTTTTGTAAACAGGATTCCATAACAGACACTGGCAGAGTCGCAGCGAAAAGGTGCCATAAAAAAAAGAAGTTGAAGTTAAACAGGATTCCCGCGATAAAGGCTTGCCTTGTGCGGGGTCCGCCAGTTGTGTGTACCACATTTAGTTTAGTTAATTGGCAAATAAATCATTTGGTATTTTGTATCAAAATGATTAGCAGTCTATTGTTGTGGCATGATAACATGTCTGCGTGTTTGCCCTGAGTTTATGCCCTAGACTCAGAATTTAGACTATGGAGAGTTTGACTTGGCTACCTATTTTAGAATGGGTGTCTGAGACTAACTGTAGATATCAACGTAGACCTTAATTTTACTAACACAAAAACACAGAACAGTAACTTTCAAGGAAAATAAAAGAAAAGGTACGCGATAAATACCCGATATATTTTCTTTAGTTATGTATGTTTGGTTTAAGCTTAAACTAAAAATTAAATTAAATATAGAGTTTTTAGTGTACCTAAGTTTGTTTCTGTTATAAGAATTTTCTCTCTCTTTTGAGTGTTTGCTAATAAAGTTATATTAATACTATTGTATTTTACCCTTCATATCGTAATATCAAAAGGGAGCGGGTCAATCAGCCGGAGTCCGGATCCGTGCCAATCATCCTTTATCTTTGGCATTTCAGAGCCCGGTGTCATGTCCAGAGGTTAGGTTTGTACCTAAGTGCTATGCTTAATTATTACACCAAACTTTTTAACTTGCTGGGTTAAGAGATGGTTAGAATCGCATCAAAGTTATACCGCCGACACCGTCCGGCGTTTTTCTCGGGGCGGAATAGTAACGGCTTCCAAATTGACAAAACACTATCGGCTATCTGCCATATTCAAACACCGATGCGACATATCGGTGTATATGTATATGCGTATATGTCGCATCGGTGTTTTGTCTATTTGGAAGCCGTTACCATTCCGCCCCGACTTGCTACATTGCCGGGTAACAATATCATTAACAGCATTGCTCTCGCAGGAAGTCTGCGGCAAATTTATGGCGTGCGCTTAGCATTGTCGTGGATAAATGACAGTGTTTTGTCTACGTTGGTTTCCAGGGAAGGTTTTAGAGGTTCTTAAAGCCTAAGCCTAGGCTACTCAATATTTATTATGACAGTTTACTCTGTAAGTGCAAGTTGTCTTAGCAAATACCTACATAGATACCTAATGCTGGAATCCCAAACTATGCACAGCTTGTGTTATGGGATGACTGACTATTAATACAATATATGTATTAAAATGCTAATTCTCGTAATACTTACCTAATTTAAGTAACTTAAGCTTTGTTTTTCTCATATAGGTAAGTGAACTATTGTGTGTTCTTTGAAAAATACTGAATCTATAAACCGATTACATAGAAAACGATCAGAATATCTATACTAATATTATAAAGAGGAAAGATTTGATTGTTTGTTTGTATGTTTGTTTGTTTGTTTGTTTGAATTGAATAGGCTCCGAAACTACTGGACCGATTTGAAAAATTCTTTCACCATTAGAATCCTAAATTTTCCGTGATGAACATAGGCTATATAATATTTTCTAAAAAGTTAGGGATCCGTTTGAAAAATTCAATAATTGAACCCTGCGCTGAATATTCAACCTCTTTTTCTATTATGGCACGTCAGAATAGAAAAGGAGGTTTAATAGCGCACGGTGCTTGCTTTTTCTCTACGGTCAGTGTCAAGGAGTGTCGAGTCAATGTCAAAAATCCCAATGCTGTTAGAAAAAGTAAGGGATCCGTATGAAAACTGTGAAACACATCGTGTCAGTGTGTATAATTTCTGAAATTTTTGTTTAATACCCGTGCGAAGCCGGGGCGGGCCGCTAGTTATATATAATTTTGTAATGTTTTTATTTTACTTTCCTTTAGTGTAAAATGGATCATGTGTCTGCAATAAAGAATTTATTTATTTATTATTTATTTATTTAGAACAACCGCAACACAATATCTAGTAATCATAAACAAATGTCCCGAAACGGGAAAACCCGGAGGTCGTCTATAACAGACATGAGTTTTAAACTGAAAATACAAAACGATTCAAACAAAAGTTTGACCTAATAAAAGCAAGTTAGTGAAAACCGTTAAAAATTAATGCTTTTTGATTCAGCGCACTCGATTTAGACCTCTCTCATTTAATATTTTAACTCCACTTGGGCGACTTTGACCCACATACACAAATTAAATTGCCTTTAAGCCAATCACAGACGTAGCTATAATCATATAGTAATATACCGTGCTATACTGTGCTATAATGTATGTTATAGCAAGCTGTAACGGTGTAATCCATTACAAACGCGAAAGTTTGCAGATATGGATGTTTGTTACTATTTCACGCAAAAACTACTTAACGGATTTTGTTGAATTTGTCCATAGATAGTTCAGTCCTGAAATAAAATATGGGACACTTTTTATCCCGAAAATCCGACGGGATCGGGAGTAACGCGGGTGAAACCGCAGGCACCCAGCTAGTAATTTATAGTTTGCCTTCGTTTCTATGCAATAATATTAATTACAGTATAGCTTTGTGATGTCATAGAAATATAAATTAGCTGAGTGTGCGGTCCTTCGAAAATTTGTACAGAAGATATATCACGCTATACCTTGCTATGTTTTTAATCAGTGCGTCCTACCAGTCATGACCTACGGAGCTGAGACGTGGACACCCACGAGGATTGGTCCATCAGTTCAAAGTTGCTAGCGAGCTATAGCTTTCCATAGCTCGCTGAGCAACTTTATCTATGGTCGGAGTTTCTCTGAAGGATGATTCGTAACTAATACATGCGAAAGAGAACTAAAGTCATCGACATAGCTCAGAGAATAAGCAAACTGAAGTGGCAGGGGCTGGCAATATTTCGCGAAGAACCGATAACCACTGGGGTAAACGTGTTCTTGAGTGGAGACCGCGACTTGGTAAACGTAGTGTAGGACGCCCTCCGGCTAGGTGGGATGACGATCTGCGAAAGACTGCTGGCAGATGCTGGATGCGACAAGCTGAAGACAGGGTGCTATGGCACTCATTAGGGGAGGCCTATGTCCAGAAGTGGACTAATGTGGGCTGATGATGATGATGATACATTGCTATGATTTATATTGCTATATATTAAAGGTTTGACTTTTGACTGGCTTTACGGAAGCGTTAATTTATGATTCACGACGAATTCTGCAGCGATTTATTCTGTCCCTTCAGTTTATTGCGAGGGTCCTTGATTAGCAAGAGTTGCATGAATATTGATGTGATGAGATAGGAAGGTTATGTTAACCTTCGTAACATTATGTAAAGTGTGGGCGGGGGGGGGGGGGGGGGGAGTTACATATTCAACCTCTTTTTCTAATTTAGCTCCGATGCTTGCTTTTTCTCTACGGCCAGTGTCAGTTATGGAGTGGCGCGTCAATATCAAAAACACCAATGCTGCTAAAAAAAAGTAAGGGATTCGTATGAAAACTGTGAAACCCATGGTGTTAGTGTGTATAATTTCTGAAATATTTGTTTAATACCTGTGCGAAGCCGGGGCGGACCGCTAGTCCCTGATAAACATAGGCTATAGAATATTTTCAAAAAAGTTAGGGATCCGAATAACAACTTTATTAATGTTACACAACGTGTAAGTGTGTAAAAATTCTATTTTATCGTGATTTCTGCGTTTTATTCAGGCAACCTTTGGGTGGACACGTAACTATTGTAGGTACTGGTGTAGAATGTATAGGTACAGTAACCTAGATAAAATAAATAGGTATTAATATATAAATGTAAATAAATACTAACTTTAACCACTATATATTACATACATGTATATAAAACTACGGTATTCATCTAACACCAACTTGGAGTACTATGGTACCCCAAGTTTCATTTCCTATAGGAACAACAACTTGGGTTACTATAGTACCCCAAGTAGTACCTTACCTCTTGCATCATAGTAATGAACTCCGAGAACGCCCAGTTGAGCTGACTGAGTAAGGAGTTAAGGTACGAAGCGGCCTCCTTGGGATGATCGGCGAGATAATCCCTTATGCGATTTTGTATCACTTCAGATGGACATGGCCCTGTAAAACCATAAAAACGGGCTGATTCTACGATCGAGATAAACAGACGATTTACTAACTCGAGGCTGACATACAAACAGGGACGCCTTGCTGACGTTTGGGACACAATAATTTCGGACACTTTGTCCTAAATGTCACTTTCGCACCACACACCACTATTCTCAGCAGTGGTGATGCTTGTTATAGATAGTGCTTTGACATCCAAAATCTCTAACTTTTTTGAAAATATTATATAGCCCATGTTCATCACGGAAAATTTAGAATTCTAATGGTGAAAGAATTTTTCAAATTGGTCCAGTAGTTTCGGAGCCTATTCAATTCAAACAAACAAACAAACAATCAAATCTTTCCTCTTTATAATATTAGTATAGATATAGATTAGTATATTATATCAGTCATCTAGTACCCATAACAGAAGCTCTGCTTAGCTTGGTGCTAGATGATGCTGTGTGGATCGTCCAGCATTAATTCTTTATTATTATTTATTTATATACATACCAAAGCACTGGCTCATAAGACCCGCGTCGACCTTAGCGCCGAGATTGTTAACCGTGGGCTCCCGGTCGCCGTACCTGTAAAAAGAGGTGTTAATAGTCTGTACAAGCCTTAAGTCTCTCGACCTTAAGGCTTAAGGCTCTCGACCTTAAGGCTTGTACACGGTCGGAGAAATCGCCTCTCCATCTGCTAGGAGATTGTGGAGCACTGATGCATAAACATAGCACCAGTCTGGACAAGCAGCTGCTCAGCCCTGATGAACTACGAAACATCACCCTGAAGAAAATCCTACAGTTCCTAACAGCTGCAAGGGAAGTGGCGAACTATAAACGCCGCATCTTCGGCGGTGAACCTGCGAAGTGGCGATCACAATAGGCCTATCAATGGCCGCAGTGATACTAAAGTCAAAGAAAAAAAAATAGGGCTTGTACACACGGCATTGGGTTAATTTTTTTCTGCGGCGCTGCGGCGCGCGCGATAATGTGTAAGTATCTACCCACGCTTATGTGGGGATAGGTTACATGATATATCATACATATCGTTCTAATTAAAGAGGCTAACTTTTGGAGGGGCAGATAGAAAATACTTTATTATACTATATAAAGAGAACATCAAAAACAGACATGCCTAAAGTAGCGATTTTTCCTAAACAATCTAGGGACAGACTTGACATGAAGGAAAACTAATGACGGCGGCATACTCGTATAAATAAAAAAAATACAATTCTCACAATGAATACGTAGGATAGGTGTTTGTTACTTACGCCAAAAAAAACTGGACATATCTAGATAAAATGCATTGTATGTATATTTAATGCCCCATTTTATTCAGGAAATACGCATGAAGCTCGTTATCTATACTAATATTATAAAGAGGAAAGATTTGATTGTTTGTATGTTTGTTTGTTTGTTTGAATTGAATAGGCTCCGAAACTACTGGACCGAGTTAAAAAATTCTTTCACCATTAGAATCCTTAATTTTCCGTGATGAACATAGGCTATATAATATTTTCAAAAAAGTTAGGGATCCGCATGAAAAATTCAATAATTTAACCGTGGGCTGTATATTCAACCTCTTTTTCTATTATGGCGCGTCAGAATAGAAAAAGAGGTTGTATAGCGCACGGTGCTTGCTTTTTCTCTACGGCCAGTGTCAGTTTTGGAATGTCGAGTCAAAGTCAAAAACCCCAATGCTGTTAAAAAAAGTAAAGATCCGTATGAAAACTGTGAAACCCATCGTTTTAGTGTGTATAATTTCTGAAATTTTTGTTTAATACCCGTGCGAAGCCGGGGCGGGCCGCTAGTGACGTTATAAAAGCATTTGGAATTTTGTACCGATTTAAGTGACGCTAATTTAGGCGCAAGCAAGAAATATCTCTCCTTTACCACAAACCCGAAAATCTGGGTCCAAAACCATGGGGTAGGTGTTAGCTAGATGATCCTAACAAATCTAGCCACATTGTTACACTATTGTTACGTCACTAAAACCACGTCTTCGCCAGATGCGAGTTGATAAATCGTTATGAAATGTCAACGGCACAGCCCCATTTCTCTAACATACTAATTAAAGCGGGCAAATAAATGGATATTGCTCTGGTGAGATGACTTCCGTTTTATTCACATTAATATACATTACTTACTTATTAGATCCTATGCTTGGTGGAGTCAAAGACACATTAAAATAAAATAATGAAATAATGCTGGACAATCCACACGAAATCATCTAGCCCCAAGCTAAACTAAGCTAATATTGAATACAATTACATACCTTTATGTTTGTGTACACAGTATCTATGTACATACATCATCTGCCTATAATAGTCCACTGCTAGACCTCTAGGCCTCTCGAAACGAGCGCCATAGATAGCATTATTGATCATTTGGGGTGATTGCCCATAATCCCTACGCTGGGCATGCGGGTTGAGGATCGCAGTACGGTGGAGTTGTTCTGCAGAGGGCGCTGCTGTCCACACTCGGGCGTGTTTCCTTAGTCGCCCTTACGAGACCCACGAGGAGAGTGGGGGTGGTGAGATTCTATGCCGGCACCACACGGTCAAAGAATAGAATAGAATATATACAACAATTACAGAATAGAACAAATTAATTACAACTAATTTATACACTTAATATATCTATTTCCTAAGCGACAGCATTTCCACGTGCACCTCACGGCAAATCTATGTACATAAAGGTTTATTTTTATTATACAGGGTGTTTGGTGGAGGGTTAGACAAACTCGGTGGGTGTGTAGGTGGACCTATTTGTGAAATACAAATTGAAGGAAAAGACTCTACCAAACACCCTGTATATTGAAAAACGACCAGAACACCTGAACAAATATCTTCTGATCGTACAAATATTTCTTACATTATACCTTAGTTAGGTATACTTACTTAAGTTAAACCTGAGTTACACCTAAGTTATACCAATACTTCTTACTTTGCTTCTCCATATATCTGTAAGAAATACCTCAAGCGACTACCTTATAACGCCGTAAACATGTAACGCCCCGTAAATACTTGTTTTTCAACATTCTTCCAGGCCTACTTCTACAAGGTCGAAAAACAAAACAATAAACTAGAAGCCCAGGCTTTCTGGATTGTCTTGAAGGCAGATAATGAGACCTCGTTATTTGAAGAAGGCACTCCTTAGTCTATGGAACTAATTGGATCTAATTTGTTGGTATAAGGGTGAGTGTAGAATTTTAAACCAAAACGAGAATTCGCTACTTTGAAACCAAATAAACAAATTATATAATTACCTATTATGATTTTATGGGAGGAAGGAAGAAACCATAATTTTCAATAGAAAATGGATCTAGATTAGAGTTTTGGTAAAATGTTTCTTTATAGTATACCTCTACAATCAGTTTTAAAATCGCGGTAACAAATAAGTATACCTATTTTACAAAAATACGCAAGTACTTTTTCCTGGGTACCAAGTATCTGAGTAATAAAACTCAATGATAGAAACGGTATTTTGATATTTGCACTATACTCGTATTTTCACAACAACTTAAGACTTCTGAAATAGACAGTGAAACAAAAATATGAGGTTTTTTGTACCAATATACAGGAGAGGAAGGGTCGCAACAGTATCCTGAGGACTTGGCAGAGGGACTATCATCTCCACTCTGGATAGGTAATATGTGGTGAGGGTGATCAATGAAGGAAAATACTTCCCGCATTGACCTCTGTGGCGCGTTAGGCGAAGCTCCGCCTGCGACGCAGGAGGTTGCGGGTTCGATTCCCGCCTGTTATATATTCGTTCAGTGTGTTCTGGTCTTTTTCAATTACAATAAAAATATCTATCTAATTAATATGTTATATTATAGTCACCCAACACAAGCTCTGCTTAGCTTACGGCTAGGTGATGCTGTGTGGATTGTCCAGCATTATTTATTTATTATCTGGTTATATTATTGATTATCTTAGCTGGTTCCTGTCACAGCTCTGTATAATAAAGTATTTATAAGAAAGAAATTTACCCTACATAACAGTATAAAACAAATTACAACTGGTATACACTTACACATATATTTCGTATAAATCTAAGCCGTCCCCAGAAGGCAGAGTCCCAAAATGCTGGCAGCATCGCCATGTGGATGGCGATGTTAATTCGTTGAGCGAAATATGTCAGCATTTTAAAAACCTGTGGATTCTATAAGTTTATTTTATTTGTATTATTTTTATTTTCATCTTTTTATTCTTGAGTTTAAAAATGTTTTTTGATTATATTTTATCGTAAACGCTAGAATATCTATCGTCTGAAATAAAACCTTATTTTTATAAAGACTTCTGAAATTACAGAGTATAAAAAACAGTGCTCCTGAACTTAACTTAGTCTGAAAAGCCCAATCAGGCTAATAAAAAAATAAATCCTCCAGGTAAATTATTGCCAATATCTCACTACGAATCACCCATCAATGCTGTGAAATATTGCTTCATTCAATTACATTTCTCTGATGGAAAAACGCCTTGGAATCGTTATTTATTTCTCTAGGACCTGACTTTATCCAATCACGTCATGTATGTCATGAACCAGAATTATGCAATCAACATGATGGAACATTTCCAGCATGAAGCTACCGGTTCTTAGTTTACTGTGTTTTATGGTTACGTAGGTATTATTCTTACTTGGTAATTATTCCAATCTATTATAAAATATTTCTAGATGTTTTCATCGATACAAACCATTACAAAAAAAAATATACCAGAACAGACCGAATTATACAAAGACCAGACATTTACCAAAAATTACTAGACACATGTACATTATGTTTAATTCTTGAAGTAAAGATAATCTTGAAGTAAGAAATCTGCACTGTAAATCGAAATTCACGGACTGTAAAATTAGATTTATCTTCACTTAGTGTTACCCCCCCCCCCTCTCGTTTCTACTTCTTTACATAATAAGTCACGTAAAGAACTTGCAGATAACCAATCGCAGCTCATCCCTGGGATACACCTGGGGCCGAATCCTCGTCTCTCTGATGGATGGCAACACTAAACGATGACAGTTCAATCACAGAAAACGTTCGCTTCAATAAATTCTGCTATTCGAACAAAAAATGGCCGGAGACAAAGCGCCCAATATCCCTATAACTCAAACTCCTCCATCATCGTTATTGAAATCGAAGTACTTTTTAATATTTCGGTAAACCGTTCTGGGACATTTTCTTGGGAAATTATGTGTCGCGGAAATGCTTTGTTACGACAGGATTTACTTGAAAATTATTGTTGAGGAAAATTTGACTTCATAGAAAATGTACGATATTTGAAAATTTAAGTCAACAGACATCAAGATTTCTGCGGAATCCTACTAATATTATAAACGCGAAAGTTTGTAAGTATTGATGGATGTTTATTACTCTTTCACGCAAAAACTGTTCAACGGATTTTGATGAAACTTGGTACATACATAGTTTATAACCTGGAATAACATTGGGTTACATTTTATTGCTAAAATCCCACGGGATCGGGAGTTACGCGTGGAAACTGCGCGCACCCAGCTAGTGTTGTTATACATTCTAAATGTATTTAACTTCAAATGTCCCGTTTGTTTAGCTATATCAATTCGATAAATGTGTACCTAATTCAGTGAAGGAAAATTAGAATGAATGATAGAATCAATGAATGAACACTTTATTGTACATTATTAAACATTGACAATAAAAAACCTATATCTAAATGACTTAAGCTTACAGACAAATCGTATCATGGTTTAAGTTAGCTATAGATTATAAATTATATGATAAACATAAATTAAACAAAATTAAATCAAAGCGTACGATAGGCGGCCTTACTACTTAATAGAGACAGTAAATATGGCTATCATAACTATGGGAATGTAAATATAAATAATATAAATATATGGCCTATGTCCAGCAGTAAACTAACATAGGCTGATGATGATGATGAATAAATGAAATTAAAAAATTGGCATGTAATTAGGTACCTGGCAGCAAGATGTGGCCACTGTCGGTGTCGGAACCCGAACCCGGTGCCGTGCCAGAATCGAACCAACACCCAGTTGGACTGCGCCCACGCACGGTTCTGGTACGGACGCACCAGCTCTTCAACCATCGACATTTGTCTGAAACAACAAACATTAATTTAAGGACTTATACATAGTAATAATAGAGCCAAATATGAAAGAAACAAAAGAAAATTAAAGAAAGCGTAGATAGGAAACGTCCTGGAATGGGGACCGCCCGAACAGTGCTTTTGGTCACAGGATCAAAACTCGATCCGGCAACAGTAAATAAATAAATAAAATAAAGCATCATGTAGCCCCAATTTAAGCAGAGCTTGTGTTATGGGTACTAAATGACTGATATACATAATAGAATATATTATATAGATAGATATTTTTTATTATGAATAGAAGACGACCAGAATACCCTGAACAAATATCTGCAGATCGTACAAACATTTGTCCCGAGGCGGGAATCGAACCACTCGCAACCTCCTGCTTCGCAGACGAACATTCGTCCACCGCGCCACAGAGGTTATCAGTAGAAGTTATCCACGCTTGAAATGCTGGAAGTTTTAAGAGAAAGCTAAGATAAATAGGAAAATAACGATATCAAAGGATGTATTCTGTAGACATGATATTCACTGTTTCAACGATACTCGTGCTATAAGCCCCCGTAGGTCTGAGTTGGAGAGCTAAGTTGAATAGAAAAATGACGATATCCATGGATCTCTATTCTAAGGACAAGACACTCACTGTTTCAACGGCACTCGTTCTATAGCCCGCATAGGTCTGAGTTGGAGAACTAAGTTGAATAGAAAAATGACAAAATCCATGGTTTCTAAGGACAAGACACTCACTGTTTCATCGGCACTCGTTCTATAGCCCGCATAGTCGCAGGCTGCGTGGCAAACGACGCTAGAGTCTGCACAAGAGACTCTCTGGTGCTGGCTAAAACGATTCGTTGGTCTGCAAACTCCGAGCATAGGAATGCTGCGCAGGATACCACTAGCTCATCCCAATCTGCGGTCAGCGGAAAATCATCGTTTAAAATCATCAAAATACACATGAATGTCAGCAGCCAAAACAAATACGTCATCATTCTCATCTCTTGTCGGCCTGCAGCTGGGCACAGACGTGTATATATAGAATACTGGTATAGACGAAAAAGACTCTCCTAATTTTTTTAATTCGGTTCGAAATAAGCTTTACTTAATTTGTGAATGTAAGCGGGTTAACTACGAACCTATGTTGTGTTGTAAGAACACCAACGTTTTATCCCTTAACGAGAGACTTCATCAGGATAATTTGCTTAATAAATAGATTATTTTGTAAAATCCAGCACACACAGCACCATCTATTCCCAAATTGAGCTTGTGTTATAGGTACTAGATGACTGATATGATATACTTAATACAATACTTACATTAAACATATTTCTATTATACATAAAAACGACCAGAACGCCCTGAACAAAATATCTGCAGATCGTACATACGCCTCGTCAAAAAACCCGAGGCGGGAATCTAACACGCAACCTTCTGCGTCGCAAGTGGAATTTCGCCCACCGTACAAGACATTCGTACATACTGTCGTCGCTAATAGAGGTAGTTCTAGAAACGAAGTCTCAAACAGATGAGATTTCTTCTCTAAGACTGAGTGAAGAATGACGGGGCCTCAAACAGGAGTTGAGGCTTCTCTAAGTGAAAAATGACGGGGTGATGCAGACTTGGAGTGGTTACCAGGTATCTGATGCAGCGGCACCGTAGGATGCATGTACAGACGTAGCGTGTTGCAGAGTTCTAGCATCGTGTCCACGTGGTACTCTGGCACGAACGCGAACAGGGATTCCGTGAACTCCTGATTGGGCCCTGGAGAACGGCGGTAAGTCAAGAATAAATGGTGTCTAGTGGTGAGTCATGGGTAAGAGAAAATCGGCACGGTCTTAAAGGAAAACCAGCGCTGTGGCATGATCTGTTCTACCATAGCACATGGTGAATGGAAACCAATTTTGTCAGTTTTTTCGTTTAAAGTTCTGACATAATTAATTCATTTTACTTTTCTTTTATTTAGCTATGTTTCCAGCAAGGCACAAAACAATACAAAATTCAAAAAGTAGTGTACGTTTAAAATAATATTAGAAAAGACATGCGGTAACACAGCTTATGTTATATAAATTTGCGTTCTGCAATTTCGTTTGCAAAGCCGTGTTCAACCAGTTGCTCTCAACCCTCTGCCGCGAATACACTTATCCTTAATTACGATTATAGGATAGAGTTGATGTAATTTCCTATACGTGTGTACCTGAATAGACTCAGTTACAATGGAAATACTCTTTGATTTCAACAAAGCCATAATACATAGAGATAAACAAAATACATTACTTAAGACAAGTGCAATGAGACCTTAACGTTTAAAAGCAAAGCGTTCTTTTCCAAAATAATCGGACGATTAGGATAGTTTTTTATCAATGTTTAGATTTATTTATCAGGTATTCAGAATACTTATTAATACTAGCTGAGGTCATTCATATTTGTACTTACGGCAAAAAAGTTTATATAAATTTTAAAAAATTACGAAAATATATAGGAAATAGATAGCAAATAGTCCATCATGTTGAACCCTTATTAAATATACCCTTATTAAATTATAATTATAAACGTTAAAGCTTTATATATTTTTTTTAATCTAAACTGGTAAAGATGTCGGCGTCTAGGGAAGATAGCGATCAAACATAAAATACCCAACACAACCTTCTGCCCTCTTTCCCCACCAAATTCAGACTATAAAACATAAGCAACGCTATTCCAACAAAAACACAAATAAATTCCCGATCATCGCCCAACTTCCGCCACACAGTTTTATGACAGCTGATTTGGTATTCCAGACTACATTTCTTCGAAAATACTTTCCCATTTTCTAGCCCCAAAGCGACAGGTCAGCGTTCTAGGCACCTTAGGGTCAATTTAAATTATACCAGTGTTTTTCTGATGCTGGCTCCTTGCCAAGGGGTTCACGCGGTTAGTAATTTGGACACCGCGATGTTGAGTTAGCGAAGCATTGCTCAGCTTCATAAGTAATTTGAAATAACTATAAAAATGTAAGTCAAGAGAAGCATTTACACACTATTTATAATTTATAATATTTAGAATGTGCTTACTTTGAAAGCTTATGTCGATAATTATATTATATTATTATAAATAAATAATTCTGGACAATCCACAAAGCATCATCTGACCCCAAGCTAAGCAGAGCTTGTGTTATGGGTAAGTACTATATGACTGATATACATAATACAATATTATTAAATAGATAGATATTTTTATTATACATAGAAAACAATTGTTACATAATTGTTTTATTTGGATCTAACTGGTGAAACTATAAACAGTTTCCTTAGAGTTTCATGCTATGCTGATCCATAGATTTGTTTTCTCAGGCCACACGATTGCCCTCAAAACTTTAGGAAGAGACCCTTGCCTAGGCTATACGATTGACCTGATAAAAATTCACTGTTTTATCACATGTTGAACATTAAGCCCCGGATTAGTCTCCTTTTTAAAGTGGAATAAAATAGTTTATTGCAGAAAGAATCTTCTATACCTACTAATATTATAGAGAGGAAAAATTGTGTGTTTGTTTGAATTAGAACCAAAGGACTGGACTGATTTGTAAAATTCTTTCACCAATAGAATCCTTAATTTTTCTTCATGAACATAGGCTATACATAGAATATTTAAAAAAGTTAGTGATTAGCATGATTTTTTTTTATTATATACTTGTGCGAAGCTGGGGCGGATAGCTAGTTACCAATAATTATGTAGGTACGAGTACATAAAAATTTGTCTCGCATTAAGAAATCCATGACCATAGTGCAATTTGTTTTTTTTTTATAATAATTATTTAAAGCCTCACATACCTAAACTAGACTTAAGCGTGTTGTTTTATTGGTAATAGTCTGTGGAATCCTTTTCCAAAAGTACTCTGAAAAGGCCGTTTTGCTAACCAATTATAAAGAACCAGATTACTTTTAGTGCCAACGCTATACGTTCCATAAAATTGCTTTTTTGAAAGTCAAAGAGCAATTTAAGTTTATGTCGACTAAGCAGAGCCTAAGCCATTCTTGCAATGTAAAATCTGTCATGATTTTAGTAATTTGTTTCGAAAAAATCTGATTACAAAAGAATTTACGCAAAGCAAATAACCGGCTTTTTTAAAAAGGGAACATTTATATTGCGGTGAATAGAAAGAGACAGTTGTGTCAGTGTTTACAATTATGTTAGACCTTAAATCCCATGGTGTACTTTTGTTTAATCTAATTAACTAGCGGATGAGCAAAGCCGTGGACAGAAGCGAGTTACTTATGACTTCTTTACAGACTTTTCAGTTAGATTATTACGATAGCTGTAAATACACATTGTTACGGTACAATGCTTACTATGCATATTTAACTACTTTTTTATGATTATTTTACATTGTATGTAATGTGCTGTGTGTGTTAAATCAATAAAATAAAATTTGGATTAAAAAGGATATTTTTTTTAAACATTGCATTATAATTTACTTAGTAAAGGATTATATGGTTGTAATTGTAATGACTATTACTAACTATATTGTAAAACTGTGTAGCACACGTCATGGCCCTCCTCACAGACTGAGGATTCCATTCCGGTTCCATAAACATAAAGTTATATATATTGTTTATTGATTTTTAATCGTAGGACAACCACAGCAATCCCATTTGGAAGCTTTTGCTGTAGGAAGGTCATCTCTGAGGAGTTCACGACGTCATACGACGCGACGTTTGCAATGAATTTTGTTATAAGATAAAAAAAAAATACATTTGTGAAGCCAGCTTGCGTCTGGTACATTTATTACGGAATTTGTCAAGAAGACGGCTCTAGCGCCACAATAGATGGCGATTGGCAATGCATTTGTAAAGTAAAGAACTAATTAACTCTACGTGACTTATCAAAAAGTTTGGTAATAACAAACATTCTCCTAAGAATTATTAGACTTGAACTATGGGTATTTTCCCGCACTGAGGAAAGGTTTAAGGGTTTATGGCGAGGATTCCCGACATGAGCACTCTCTGTGGCGCCTCGGCTCGGCGAGTGTAAGCGAGACAGCCGACCACAATTTTGTACATATTTAAATGTTTTGAAAAATATTTGTATGGTAGGTATATAAAATGACGACGACCTCTGTGGCGCGGTGGGCGAAGGACCGGTTCGATTCCCGCCTCAGGACAAATATTTGTACGATCTGCAAATATTTGTTCAGGGCGTTCTGGTCGTTTTCTATGTATAATAAAAAAATATCTATAAATGTAATAATATTGTATTATGTATATCAGTCATCTAGTATCCATAACACAAGCTCTGCTTAGCTTGGGGCTAGATGATGCTGTGTGGATTGTCCGGCATTATTTATTTATATTTATTAATATTTTCTAGTAATGCACTGCGTTATAACCTTTGCAATTTATTGGTATTTTGTTCATTTTTCTATCCACACTGATCATTTAAAGTATCGTTTAGAACTATATGATTTTTTTATATCGGGTGGAATAGCTCCGATCGTGTTTTTGTCTAGCGATGTACTATAAAATTTCCCCAACTATAATATGTATGAATTTCAAAACAATAGGCCTTATTGTTTTTGAGGTACGGACAGTAAAAAATTCCGAAATCCGGGAATCCCCGCCTAAAGTCCCGCCGAGAATTTTAAGGATATGGCTTATGTGAATGTAAAGTTAAGGTTGGTACATACTGTTAGACTCGGTGTGAGACTGTGAGCGTACTCTAGGCGTGTCATTTCTTGAAGTAGGACTTTGAGGACTGCAAAGAAAAGATATGTTATTTCTAGGATAGCCTTTAAAATATATGTGCTACCGAATAATCTGTTCGGTATCCAAAAGACAGTATTGCTAACGGTATCAATATTAATATTATAAAGAGAACAGATAGGATAGACTCCGAAACTACTGGACCGATATGAAAAATTACCTATTCCACTATTAGAAAACTACAGAGATAACGTAGTATATATATAGGCTAGAAAGAATATTTTCAAAAAAGAGAGTTAGGGATCCGTATGAAAACCTTCAATAATGTAACCCAACGAGTATGTATGTGTTAAAATTAATAATTTTTGAATTTTTATTAAATACTGGTGCTAGAAACCAGGGGCGACCGTGAGTTTCATACAAACACATATGACCCCCCCCCCTCTTGCAATGACCACACTTATATCATTAGCAAGATTTCGCTCGTCGCTCCTGGTTAATAGTTAATAACCATGATATTTGAAAAAGTTTTAATGCCTTTCCGTTTTTTTACGTACGTAAAGTTCTAACTCGGAAGAGCATAGGCTTTATACCAGAAAAATATGTTAATTACCTTTTATCCAAATTGATGACAAGCGTCAATTGCAACATAGCATTTATCTGCTTATTATATTTCCTCAAAGCTTTTCTAATCCTTCCCTTACAGTCAGAAAGAGCAGCACAAGATGTTAAATTCTTGCCGTGGGGCGAATCATTATGGCTACGGCAAGAAGGTTCAAATTCACTTGACAGGGAGCTAGATCCATGCTAAAACAAAAAAACGAACCTTTGGTCAGAACTAGAGGTATACTCCAGCTGGAGGGAAGCGTAGCTCGTCGCCCCCAATAAGGAACTCTTGCCGGGTAGGATCTCTTTGCTGGCCACCTTCAAAAAGAAAACATTTTTTAAGTATTCTGAAGTAAATTCTTCAGGATGCTTAAAAATGTTGGAAGAGGTCGTGTTGATAAAGAATGGAATTGAAACGATGTCATCGCTGTCCCGTTTTAGTGGTAGAGAAATGATTAAATGTGATATAATCAGGATAACATGCTGTCAATCAGATTTTTTATCTACATGTCTTATGTTTATACTATGACATCACCACATGCAGTTTTGCCCTATTTGGAACTCATCATTTTCTCCTCTCTATAAAAACGTTGTGTGTGGGTTTAAGACACAACAGATTCTCATTTTTGTTTATTTATTTTACAGTTTGTAGATAAATCTTTATTTTAATAAACTTAAATGACTAAAGGAAGGTTTAAAGTAAAAGAATGTGTAAAGGGAAATCAGTAACCTGAACATGTGCAGCATAGTCAGGATCGGAAGCCACTCTCAAAGAGTGCAGCGTCCCACAGAAGTGCTTCGCTAGCTCCCGTTGTCGCTCCTTGGTCCAGATAGCGCCGATCACCCACCCCATCTGGAGAGCTCCGATGTCGAGCTTCTCCTGAAAAATGCACAGATTCTCATTCTTATTCTAAGTCCCCCACTTAGAATAAGAATTTGTACTGACATGTCACGTAGGTGTGTATTGTGCATTATCCTCTGCCTAAACAGGCCCGAACCAGCGCCTTGAAGTACCGGAGCAGGACTTTAGGCGATTGGCAGTTGCATTCCAGCTTTTCTAAGTGTCGATGGGTTTGATGACTCTAAAAGACTCCTCAATCCCGTTTTCCTTCTGGCCTCTTCTGTGGCCGGGCAGTGTACCACCACTTACAGTTACTTTACAAGATTTTACTATGTTGTAAGACTCACATCCCCTTGTGACAAAATTAATATTAAATATATTCTTCTTATTTTCTAATAAGAATTAAGGAAAACACCTACACTAGCTGCTAAAGGCAGCGTAGCAAGTGCTACGAAATACGGTAGCCCTAGCTACGAAAGGCAACATAGTAAGTGCTACGAAACATGGTAGCACTAGCTACGAAATTCAGCGTAGCAAGTGCTACGAAACACGGTAGCACTAGCTTCGAAAGGCTGCCTAGCAATTTAATAGTCCCAGCTGCATGCAACCAGTCTCTTTCCCCACATCATCATCATCATCATCGTCAGCCTATATCAGCCCACAGCTGGACGTAGGCCAGTCTCTTACCCCACATTTCACTGTAATTAGATATTATCATAGTAAAATACGAAGAGCTACGAACGATTGCTTGGCTGTATGTAAAAGATTTATCAAACCTCATAAACAGATTTCGATCTCTCCAACTCTTTCAAAACTTTCTCCGTAAGCTGACGTTTGATCTTGGTCTGCTCCGTAGCATCTGATCCTAAACCCAAATAAGTATGTAAATAATGTAAGTATGTTAAGCCAAACATCGCTTTGATATATATCCATCACCATCCATCCATCACCAGCCTATATAGTCCACTGCTGGACATAGACCTCCCCAAATGAGCGCCATAGATGGCATTATCATTTGGGGGTTATTGCCCGTAATCCCCACGCTGGGCATGCGGGTCGAGGATCGCAGTTCGGTACAGTTGTTCTGCGGAGGGCGCTGCTGCCCGCCCCCCGGTGTGATTCCCTTAGTCGCCTCTTACGACACCCACGGGAAGAGTTGGGGTGGTGAAATTCTATGCCGGCACCACACGGCCGATGTATATTAGTCGTCTAGTATTCATAACACTAGTTCAGCTTAACTTGGGGCTAGATGATGCTCCAGCATTATTTATTATTTATTTATTTATTATAGTGTTACAATGGTATCGTCACAGAATGACTATTTTATAAAATAAAAATAAATAAATAATGTTGGACAATCCACATAACATCATCTTGCCACAAGATAAGCAGAGTTTGTGTTATGGGTACTAGATGACTGATATAAAAAAAATAATATATAACATACATAGATATATTTTTGTACACATAGAAAACGCGTCCAGTTAGGCCCCTTAAATAAAAGAAACTTAGCTTCTTTTAGGCGTTTACAAAGAAGTACCAGTTACTCTCATGCAACGATTAGGCACTCAACTCACTGGTTATTTTCACTAGATTACGAATACCGTATTGCTATTTTTATCAAGGTACGTAAACAAAGTTGCAGGCGAAATGTACATGTAATAATGTGGTTGAAATCTGAGGTTTGGCGGTTTAAATTAATGAATATTTCAGTAGTTTAAAGCGCGTAGCGGTCGCCTGAGAGCTGGCAGTGCAGTGGTTACAAGTGTATTTCACAGCTCATAGTTTTTGAGGATTTAATTTTACGTTGTTTTTAATTAGAAGTTCGTTTTCTTTTGCTGCAACAATTATTGATGGTCTTAAGCGAACTTTTAGAAGTTAGGTTATCACATCATATCACACGATCACTCTAATTTATAAGAAAATGCAAAAGTTTGGATGGATAAATTTTTGTTTGGTAGTTTTTTTTACGACTAAATAACTGAATGTAATAAATACCTATATACACTGAGCATAGACCCGTTTCTATTATAGCTTCAGCAATGAGCATCTTGTGCCTTTCCGTGCTCTTAAATTAATACAAGAGTTTTGGTTCGTATTCCGCCTGACAAAATGTTTGTACGATCTATTGATATTTTTTCCGGGTGTTCTAAGTGTCTATGTATAATAAAGCCTATGTTATGTATAGTAATAAATATCAGTTACCAAGTCAACACAGGTTTGCTTGACTTATTCGTCAACTCGCTCGAACTAAATCCCGCGAATTCGCGCGAGTTGACACCTTCTTTTACCTGTTTTACTGTCGTCAACTCGCTCGATTGTGTAAATCAGAGGTATTTAAGTACATTCATCTACAAAAACGTTTGATTTTTTTATTTAAGTTGCTATTTGCTTAGCTTGGGGATATATGGTTGTGGGAATTGCTTAGCATTATTTATTAATGGATCACTTTGAACAATGTTACCGCCACTGGCGAACAGCTCCCTTGACACCGCTGCCATCCTCTGCTCGATGTCGTGGAGACAGTCTGCCATGTCCAACTGGTTGTCCCGAAGCTCACACAGCTGAGGAATAACCGGG
Source organism: Eupithecia pulchellata (assembly GCA_963931895.1). Lineage (NCBI taxonomy): Eukaryota > Metazoa > Arthropoda > Insecta > Lepidoptera > Geometridae > Eupithecia > Eupithecia pulchellata. The sequence goes on along the minus strand of OZ007542.1, from coordinate 4,393,983 downwards.
TAATATAATTAATATCTGGTATACATAATACAGATATTAAATAGATTTTATATCTGTATTATGTATAGGTACCAGTCATCTAGCACCCATACGTAAGCTCTGCTTAGCTTGGGGCTAGGAGATGTGGGTATTGTCCAGCATTATTTGTTTATTTACTTGTCTACCACGACATATTGACAACCTTCTGGAAATTCAAAATTAATAATAATACTTGTATCATTAAACATCAATGTAAATATTGAAAAAAAAAATAGGTACATCAGCCTCTTACCACTAACTGAATGTAAGCCTCTTCATGAAACATTTTTATTTTTTCTGTATTATTTTGCTAAACTTTGGTGTTCTACCAATACAAAATGGATCGACTTTAATCCGCTTAAATCCAGTTACGACTTACAACTGACTGATATACACTGAGCTATGATCTGTTTCAAGTTCAGTACAGAGGAAATCTCCTTCTGTTCCTATTTGGAGGGAATTCCACCTTTACCCCCCAAAAAAGATTGTTTCTAATTGTGATATCAGATGGTAGAGAATAGAGGCGCCTACAAGCAATTAGGAGCGCGCCGCATTAAGCTCAGCCTCTTTAATGATCAGCCTATGGAAATTGAATTCTGCCGAGCAATATAGGGTTGCTATTGTCGATACTTTTTAATTATTTATTTAATATTCTGCTTCAAACGTGTCCTAAAAAAACTACAGTAAATTCGTTTAACGATAGAGTGGACCATTAATTTATGGATAGTATAATAAAGATAAGATAAGATAACATAACAAATAATAATTATATCAAAGAAAATTAAAATAACCAGATACTTACAACAATTAAAACTCCAAATTACATATTTCGATTGTAAATACTAGTTCTGGTTTGGTTGTGTTACTTAATTTTAATTATCTTTGTTATGAATATGTTATATATCGAGGCACCTACTGGAAAAATAAAATAACCTAGTATTTATATTTACACTTGTATATTTCCTTGATCTCTTTCTTTTCTCTGTAAATGTATGTATAGTACAATCTGCAGATTGAGCTAGTTGTTTCGGGTGTCATGATCCTATTCTATGTATAGTAAAAAAATCAATCAATTTAATCAATTGTATTAAGTAATAGCAGTCACCTAGTACTACATACTATTGATGCTGATTAATTGAATCAAAACGTATAATGTATTAAACCTCAAAATTATGCTTAGGTAATATCGGTGAAGACAAGCTCTTTTAAAGCTCTCTTAAAAACATCAGAGGGAGCTTGCACAATATGACTATAAGAATCCTTTGGAACTGACAAAGAGGTGTTAATAGTTTCAGTAGCCCTAGCAAAAGAAGAGACGACGACGGACAGAACGGCAATTTACTTGGAATCTGTTTTGTTTGATTCTAACAGGAGCGGTGACGCCCTCATTGACCAAAATTTGTTTTTTAAAACCTCATTTGATATGTGCATTGTGCATTCAATAAGGATTTATGGTTTTTGAAATTGTGTGACTATAGGACTATTAAATAGTAAATAAAGGAAATTAAATAATATCTTAAAGATATTCGTGTTTTTGTCGGGTACTTGTGATGTAGTGGTTTGGACACTCTCGTACTGAGGGAGGGCCGTGGGTGCGAGTACCGCCGAAATCGAAATTTTTTGTGATATTATTTAATTTTCTAGAGGTTACCGAGTGCGAGGGCTTACGCACTATAATTACAAAATATTATGTGACTGTAATCTGCTTGGACTGGAGGAATAACAACATAATTTCTAGAAAAGATAAATTTTTAATTTATTTTCAATTCAAGTAAGGCGCCATTTTCCCAGATGAGTATTATTCCCGGGACAAACAAACAGATTTGCGGTAAACTTTCCGCCGAGTCTGTAAGAGTGGCTAGATATAGATAATAATAAAGTCAAGGCGAAGATCCTTGTGTTTGTCCTTTATTTATTTGACTTTGACATTATTTTTCGTTTCAAATAACTTTATTGTCTGTCTGCTAAACAAGATGTGAAAACAAAAACAGAAAAATATTGTCGTGTGTCATTGTCATTATCAAAAACTATGATAAAAAGTCTCAATAGATTGTGTTATATAACTTATAAAAAATGTTTTTGGTGTGCGTAATAAAAAAAAACATATTTTTCATATATTACTCTGTTTTTAAAAAATCTATTTTTATTTAGTCAAAAGTTAAATATTAGTAACATCATGTCGAGAATTCAAACTATTTAGCGCACAGAACCCTCAACGTGGGTGTGAAAGGAATTTGATTAAATTTTAGGAAACCGGACCTTTCTTTGAAAAGCGCCGCGCTGTGGTTTTGTGCTGTTTGTTATTGGACCTTTTGAATCTCTTTGACGCATGTGACCCAGTTTTCAAGGGTCACTACTCTTTTACTACTCTTTAAAGTTCCATCGTGTGGGAAATTCTGTGATTTTTGGAACTTTTCTTTTGTCTCTCTTAATGACAGTTACTTTCCTTGAAGAACATCTTTCTTTTAAAAAGTAGTAGTATAAAAAGTATGTTACTTTTTAAAGGGAATAATATACATATTTGTGTGATCCTTTACCTGCCTGTATTGTATAAATATATGTTCCATTCTCTTATTTCATAAAAAAATCTTACTACTAAAGGTCCCAACGCACTATGCCTACAGGTTTCGAAGGCATTGCCGGCATAAGCCTATACATAACGCCCGCATGGAAAACCACAGTGCGTCAGAACCTATATTGGAAGCAAGATACCAGCGACATTGTTCTACGATAAGTGGAATATATTTGTACGATCTGTAGATATTTATTTCGAGTTATCTGGTCATTTTCTGTTTCTAGTAAAAAAATATTTTTGCTATTTATTGTTTTAAGTATATCAGTCATCTAGTACACAAGCTCTGCATAAATTGTAGTAGATGATGAAGAAAGAAAACAAGACAGATATACGTACATTCAGCATAAAAAAACTTTAAATATATAGAAAATAGAAGCTACAGTGTGAACCAAAAAGATGCTGCCTCAGCATAATTTTTCACAGGAATCGAGCATCGCTAGTTTTCTAGCAGGACCTGATGCTGTGCGTATTGTCTAGCATAATTTATAAATATCACATCACCTTCCACTGCTGGACAAAGCCCTCCCTAATTATTGCCATAGATAGCACTATTCATAATCTGGGGTTTATTGCCCATAATCCCCACCCTGGGCAGGTTGGGTATCACAGATCGGTGGAGTTGTTCTGCAGAGGGCGCTGCTGCCCGCCCCCGGTATGTGTCCGTTAGTCGCCTCTTACGACACCCACGGGAAGAGTTGGAGTGGTGAAATTCTATGCCGGCACCACACGGCATTTATTAAATCACGAATACCTTTTCAGCATGTTTGATAGCAGCGCCGTGGTACAGAGCCAAGAGCCCATCCACCAGTCTGAGATGCGCGAACCTGCAGTCGACGGACCCGGCTCCAGGCATCATGGATCTGGTGCCTTTCAGTGCAAGAGCGGTTTCACCTGCCGTTCTGGGTAAAAAGAATATGAGGAATACTTGGTAGTGGTGATAATTGAGGATGGTTAGAACTGCCTACTGTTGCTTTCAAAGCAACAGCCTTTTTGCTTTTATCTTTCGTAAAAGTGGAAGTAGGAGGCCGATGCCCTGCATTAGGAATATGGCTGATTAGTGAATCTGCATGAAGTAAGTAATTAAAAAACACTTCGCTATGGCATGGTTTCGAAATAAGCATGCATGAGCCACAACTAAAGCAATTAAAGGTAATGGTAACTAAATTTATTAAATATACATTTAAATAAGTATTTTTATGACAGAAATTAGACTAATTCTTACCAAAGAAAATCTCAATGACATTTTAGACTGAGATTATATGACATTAAAAATTGCGATATTAAACGCTTGTAAATTTTATGTACATTAATATCGCAATTTTGAGATATTTGAAGAAATTTTCTTCGTGGTTTTAACATTATACAGTGGCTTCCTTGTTAGATGACCCCCTGCCACGTTCAAAGTGTCATAAGTGCACTAGTTTTAGTTTAAATTCATCAAATTTGTTCTTTATTTTACCCAAGATTCTACATGTAAAACAGTTCTGTATTCATAGAAATTGAAGTCAAACGTAAACAATGATATATGATATACTATACCTGTGTATGCACTATTAGCAATTATTGTATTGCCCCTCGCTGGGCATGCCAACTGCGGACCTCAGTTCGTTGTTACTATTAGCCTGCAGAAAGTATTGATGCAAACCGGTGTATATCCCTTAGCCTCCATCTACACGCAGCGAGGTGTACCTAGTACAAATTCTACGACAGATAATTCACTACCAGTTGTTACGTGTGGTATAAACTCACCGGTTCTGCATAGGCGTCATAGCGGGGTGCATGAACCTCGCCATAGAGGATATGACCTGCGGTAGAGTCGCCAGCCCCGGCGACCCAGCGGTCATGTCGCTCACACCTGCCAACACGTCACTCTCTATCACTGCCGTTGTTGACGCTAGGCAGCGCAAAAGGTCACAGTTACTTCATATATCCACTTGGCTGATATGTTGCGGTAGGATCATTAGTGGTATCATGTTGCGGCATGATGTGTAAAGGGCGTTAGGTATATTATTTTCTGTGGCATTCGTTTAAAGTTGCAAAAATTTTGATAGGATTAGGTTTCAGCGGTAAAGGACAAGACTATATGGAAATCTTTAGAGAAGGCCATTGTCGGAGGACAAACAGCTGTCACAGACAAATTAACGTTTGCCGATTTAGAATAATAACAAACATAGAAAAAAACTATGTTACCTAGTTACGTAGTATAAGGCATACTTTAAATACCCTGTAAAAAAACAAACAGCAATAAAGGCTTATATATTAGGTTTCAGCGGTAAGGCCGCTGATTGTGCCACACTAAATAAATAAATAATGTTGGACAATCCACACAGCATCATCTAGCCCAAGCTAAGCAGAAATTGTGTTATGGGTACTACAGATGACGATATACATAATACAATAGATTACATCATAGAATTTTTTTATCATACTAAGACAACGACTAGAGCACCCTGAACAAATATCTGCTGATCGTACAAACATTTGTCCCTCTAATCGGAATCGATCCCGCAACCTCCTGCATCCCAGGCGGACCTTCGCCCACCGCGCCACAGAGGTCGTCAAACCGTCAGTAGTTATTGTGTTGTTATATTGTTTTATAAGATGCGATAAGTATATTATCTAATTAATAGCGTGCATAACTCGATCAAGGGCGAGTCACATTCGAGCGCAAGGGTTTCCTTTAGCATCCTATAAATTTTTACGTATTTTAAACCTTTTACGTAGTGTAAAAGGTTTAAAACTTATATGATGATAAAGGAAACTATAAATTTTAACAAAGGAACATATAAATTTTAACAAAGGAACATATAAATTTTAACAAAGGAACATATAAATTTTAAATGTTTTACGTAGTTTACGTAAAAGGTTTAAAATTTATATGATGAATTTATATATCACTAAGGTGATAATGTAGATAAAGGATATGTTATACGCAAATACGATATCAACTATCGTAGTAACTTGTATTTTATAAAAAATAGAACGAACTCTTTGCATTTTATAATTTTATCAAGTATCTATTAGTGCCGTTGGTAAGCAGAAGGCGGCGTGCTATTACGGTCATTATAGCTTTTTTTCTTTTGCCAAAGTAATCTCTATTTGCGACATTTATCGCAGATTGTAGATATATCTACGATCTTACTTACCGGTGTCAATGCCCCCAGCCCTGTTATAATTCGGCTCAAAGCTCTGGATAAACGGATTGTCTTCTCCCAAAACGTTGACCAGGTCCTGACTGGAATGATAATTATGCTGAAGAGGATAAAGTCTAGATTGCAATAAACGGTTTTAATAGGAGGGATTATGTCGAGTTTCGGAAGTTCTGAATTTGCAGTTTGCGGGAAGGGAATAGAGTTGGAATTGCGTTGAGGATTTTTATGATGAGTCATTGTTTTGAGGATAAGCTTTTTGATTGGTGGAGTTTGTCAAAGTTATAATTTCTAAAGAAATGACTCTCTTGAGGTAAAATGGTGTTTGAAAATAACAAAAAAAAAATCGTTTTCTTATTCTTATTTTTGGGTAAGGTCATTTTTATGACTGAAATATGAACTTGGTCTGCCAAGTTCGCCTCAAGATGTCTTCAGGCATTTCGACTTTACTCTCTTTTGCCAGTAAGGCACGTCGAGTTATTGATAAAAAGTAGGTACCTACTTGTATTTCATTTAATTTTGCTTGATTCTGGGGTCTAATAAGTGAATGGCTAATATTTAATTTTCACTAATGAAACTGGAAGGACACTGTAAAACTGAGTTCGACTTTATTGATATACAACGCCAAATATAATTATTTTTTTTACATAATTTGAACAATACTATAAATTCTATAAAAGAGAATTAAGTTTCAATAAAGCAAATAGTATAAACTAGATTGAATTTATATATGTATAGTCTTTAATAGAAATGAATAATAACAGTAAACTACAATATAATGTAATCTAAGAAAAGACTATCCGCAAATAAATGATTTGGTGATATTTACCGCAACGTCCGGACTAGAAAAGGCAAGACACCGCCCAATCGGTCCACATTGTAGAAATCCAGTTCTCCATCTATGAAGGTCTTCGCTGGGATGTGAGGAGGCACTTGTCTTTAACAAATAATAAGTAAATAAAATAATAAATAAATAATGCCGGACAATCCACACAGCATCATCTAGCCCCAAGCTAAGCAGAGCTTGTGTTATGGGTACTAGATGACTGATATACGTAATACAATATTATTAAATAGATAGATATTTTTTTTATTATACATAGGAAACGATCAGAACCCCTGAACAAATATCTGCAGATCGTACAAATATTTGTCCCGAGGCGGGAATCGAACCCGCAACCTCCTGCGTCGCAGGCGGACCTTCGCCCACCGCGCCACAGTGGTCGTCAATAATAATAATAATATTATGAATAATCAGCCATACGAGTGGCTCTCATAAGGGAGGCCTTTGTTCAGCAGTGGAGCTAACACGGGCTTATATTGATTCTTAATTCTTTATTGCACGATAAAATACACAAAAAGAAACTTTAACATGAAAGGCGAGCTTAACCTTAAAAATAGTTCTCTTCCCACAACCTTATTGGGAGAGAGAGATAAAGTTACAAAAATTGATGATTAATAAATTCTGGAGTATTGATGTGTCAGTTACTAACGGATTGCCAACAGGGTTCTCTTCCCACAGCTTCATAACAGCTGTGAGGAGACGGGCGTGGCAGCACCAGGATATAGCGGGCGAGTTGCGAGATATGTTGAATAACCTCTGGAATCAATAATAGTTTCTAGTTTCTAAGTCTTATTTTTTTGTACTGCTGGTTTTCTTTTTATAAATAAATCAATAAATATAAATAAATAAATAGTATTTGACTCATGGAACGTTTTGGTTTAGCTGTAAGTCCACTTGTGTGTAAGTAAATAAATCAATATATTACAGCCTGCTGTCGTCATCATCATCAGCAAAGACACTGTAGGTTCATATCAGATCATCAGGGTTTAGGCTTTACACAGTTCGCTAATATATGCTAGGACGAACATTTTAGGCATTGAAGCTCAATTTAGAGGCTTTCAAACTCTGGGCCCTAATTTCACAACATTAAACCTATTCATTTTGACATCAACAACTAGTGTATGTTTGAGTCAATCAAGTGGCATGGATGGATTTATGTTTGCGACTATTGTTGGCGTTGAAACGTTTGATTATAACTGTCAATACCCAAGTCACCTCCAGGACGTCGAAGTCAGATTGATCAAAACCTATCTGAGTGATAAAAATTTTATTTGTATTTGTATTTATTTGTATTATATTTTTCTCCCTACTCGAGAACACTGTAATATTTATGGTTGACTACTGCGCCCCGCGGTGTTACCCGTGGTGGTAAAGTCAACGCCCACACTAATATTTAGAATGATTGCCTCAGTAAATTACCATGTCCAGGATGCAGTTGTCCATAATGTACCTTCGGAACTTCTCCAGGAAAATCTTCCTCGTGGACGGTACCATGTTTGTACCGTCAGTGTTGTCAAGCAGCATCAGCAAAAATTCCAGCTATTGGACAAATAACGTTGGAATAAATTTTATTTGTAGGATGTTCAGCATAGCTATCTTAGCTGGTGTTTAGTCGATAGTTGTCAACCGTGTTCCTTGACCGAAAATGACAGCAACCTCTACTCCCTGAAATAGACTATGACAAATTCTTAGTATCTACACACCTTTTATAAGAATCTAGGTTGTTATTGAAATCATGCTATACATTAAGTTTTGACATGGCGCACTGCAATTTGGAAGTTCATAAATTTCATATAACAAAATGTAATATAGCAATATTCTTTCATGTGATAAAAATAATATAATATACATTCGTGCATCTTCTTACTATTATAATTTTATTTTACATATATCATTTCAATCTATGGGTCAATATATAATTTGTAAAATATAAACTTCTAACTAAACTTACTTTTGAAAAAATCCTGAACAGCGTTTTAAAATATTTTTGATTCTTAAAAAAAAAACTTTTTATGATGCTTGTCTTCTTTTATATGGGTAAATGTTGTTGTACGTTTTGATTGTATATCAATCAAAATTTACACATATATGATCCGCGATGAAAAATTTGAAGTTTAATCATCAGGACCACAGGTAACCTTGCATAAACTTTTTAAAGAAAGCAAAAAGAAACGACTAAAGTCAACATAATCAGGTTGATCAGGGGTAAAACGAAACGTCACTTCGATTGACAGAAGAATGGAGAGTGTTAACTTAAAACAGACAGAAAGTAAAAATATTGGTCTAAAGTTAACATAAAAAACCTATTTTCTTTTCGGCAAAGTATTAACGAAGCAACTTTCCGTGTATATCTGAATAGTTTATCAAGCGGGATGGATTAGAGGCATCATCGCACGAAACCAACAAGAAATAAACAATTCCTGGCTAGGGACCGGTGCCTTATTCGCTTAGGGTGCCTTATTTTTAGGTAGGTTTCTTTACACATAAAGAACGTAGGATTTAGTTCATTTATTGCTTGCAAAGATGATATTACTAAGATAGAGAGAAAATTTATGCACGCTTAACAAAAAAAATTCTAACAAAAAGTATTCCAACTATTATTAGCGGTGTTATAGCTCAAGAGCGATCTATACCAGACAACGGTGGAATGATCGTTGCATTTAACATGGGGATCTGTGCGCATTATTATGTATCTAATACAATAAAGAAATTCAAATTATTTATGAAACTTTACATACCATCTTCATTTACAAACATACCTAAATAGACATACATATCGTATTATAGATACATAAGTTTTAATTAGACTTATGAATAAATAAAAGAATTTATTGGACCGAACAAAATTATATACTAGAGAGTAGGCAAAAGTTAACCCAACAGTGGGATTTTAGGGGTTAATTAATTAATAAATTGATAGATTTGCTGAGCGCTCTACGATATCACGCGTTATTGGCACATCATCATCACCAGCCTATAATAGCCCACTGCTGGACATAGGCCTCCCCTAATGAACGCCATAGATGGCATTATCATTTGGGGGTTATTGCCCATAATCCCCACGCTGGGCATGCGGGTTGGGGATCGCAGTTCAGTGGAGTTGTTCTGCAGAGGGCGCTGCCGCCCACCCCCCGGTGTGATTCCCTTAGTCGCCTCTTACGACACCCATGGGAAGAGTTGGGGTGGTGAAATTCTATGCCGGCACCACACGGCCTCATACGGCCGTTATTGGCACGGAATCGCGAATAAGCTGCAGGTAGTATTATGAACACGCTCGATCTTGGTTAGGGATGTCCCAGCGGTGGGAATACTGGGTTTCCCGGCGTCTTCATCCTAATTCACGTTATTTATACAATGGCTTAGCTGAGTTATATCCTCATGTCTATTTGAGACACGGCTGATTTAAATAAATTTTACTTAAATTACTTCTTTAGACAATACTCTAGAATTTTCTTATGAAAGTGAATGTAATTATTATTTATAAGAAATAAATGTTTAAAACCTGATTTTATAAATTAGCCCTGTTTTAGTGTACTATGCGAAAAAGGAAATTTTATAGTTCGAAATTACTAGGTATTTAATCTCAGCATCTGTGAAAGCCTCAAAGTATAATTTTTTTAAATATGAAGTTTTAACCTTCATATTTAAGGAAATTATCCTTTGATCTTGGATTCCCTGTTTAAGACACACGATTGGTGAAATTATCTAGACCATATATTTAAAATAAAATGTTTAGAACACATTTTTCTTTTAATTTAAATGTTTATTCTCTACTTCCTCACCTGTATCTGCTCGAGCGGCTGTATCGCCTTGGTTATGAGCACGCAGTCAGCGCGGTATATCTATAAATCGCTCTTTACTTCACACACACGAGAAAACCGTATCTTGTCATCCCGCTCTAAGCCCATCTCATAGTAGCCTTGTTGCACACTCTAAATTTAAATGTTTGATCGCTACTCCCTCACCTGTATCTGCTCAAGCGGCTGTATCGCCTTGGTGATGAGCCGACTGTGCGGCGCAGTAGGTTTATGTATATCTCGCTATCACTCTGTACTTCTCACTCATGAAAAAAAATATTTTCATCCCGCTCTAAGCCCATCTCTCATCTAGTAGCCTTGTTGCACACTCTAAATTTAAATGTTTAGTCTCTACTTCCCCACCTGTATTTGCTCGAGCGGCTTTATCGCCTTGGTGATGAGCGCGCAGTCGGCGCGGTACTGCGCCTCGCGTTGGGCATCATTCTTCACTGAGGGCAACAGCTTTGACATCTTTGCTGAAAAGTTATTCATTTGTTAAAAACGTACCTACTACACAACACTGGTAGACATGCCTCCAGTAAGTGAAAAGGTTGTTTTGTAAAGTTAGTCACTATCACCTCGTTTTGATTTTATTGTTAAATAAATATTGCTGGACAATCCACACGGCTTCATACCAAGCTGAGCATCTGGGCTTGTTTTTTTTTATAACTGAACAGAATACCTGGAAATATCTGCAGATCGTACAAGCATTTGTCCCTAGGTAGGAATCGAATCCGTTGATGATCGCAGTAGGGATGGGCCACATAGAAGAAAGGGCCTATTCCATTCTTCTAGTATTCTGATTCCAGTAGTATAGTCGATTCTTACGACACCTTTAGTCTGAGTTGAGGGGTCATGGGCAATGGGAGCTCCCGCCTTTAAAATTAACTTTCATAAAGGGCCTCTGTCCTGTTGGCCAACACATGCCTCCTAAAGGACCGGGTCACTATGTCAATATTATGGCCCGTGAAATGAGATACAACTATATAATAATAACTTAAAACACGCTGATGAAATAAAAGATTTTACCTGTAAGTTCAGGTGAACTAAATGGATTCTGTACCATCCCTTTCTCCGCCATCTCTGGAATCAGAAAAGTCTTTTTGTTTTATCAAGAAACCATGAACTGTTCTTTACTTATGTCTTTTAACTTTACGATTGGTTACTTAATTAACTTATAATTAGGTAAAAACAGTTTTGGCGCTAGAAAATACGCATCTATAGCTCTGTACTTTTCACTCATAAGAAAACCTTGTTATTCTCTCTAAAACCATCTCGCATAGGCGTTATTGCCACTTTCAACTCCCCAGCGGTTCTATGAGCTACCTGCCTACCCACTACCACTTCTAACTGACACAAATCACACATAGACGTTCTTTGTAAGAAAATCAACAGCTCAGCATATGTCCTAAAATCCGTTGTGCGTAGCATAGGCGACAACAATAAAGTCTGTTATATAAATAGAAAAACTAAAATGATGAGCAACAGTATCTTCGGTATGGCACCCTCCATATAAATAATACTATTAGACTGCTGCCGAATATGGAGTTTCAGAGGAATTTAAAAAAAATATTTCGAGTAAATGCTATTACGCCATAAGTGAATTTTGAACTGACAAAGATTTTTCTGCTTCATGAACGTTATTTTTAAGTCGTTTATTATGTAAGATTAGTTTGAATCCGTTCTATTTATCTTTATTGTAAACTCTATATAAAATTTTATATTAATTCTTATTATTGTGCACAGACATTGCACACCGTAAAGGAATACATTGATTCATATATAACAACACCAGCTGTATCTACATGTATGTGTATTTCATGCAATAAACGATACTTTACTTGGGTTGTTCTACATTTGCCACAAAGTTAATTCGTCAAATTTTTGTAAACTCCATACATTGAAAGTAAATTCGTCACATGCATAAAAAATATGTGTAAATTCGTCATAGGTAAGTAAACTTCATCATAAAGTATGGTTAGCAAGTAAAGTGAATGGTGTTTAGCGCTTTTACTTCACTTTAGCTACGAGTTCTTCTACGTTAGTCCAATTTTTTCACGAGTAAAATTCTGAGAGAGGTTTACGTTACCGGCTACTATAGGGTCCGTTTCGCCCTTCACAGAAGTTGGTCGCTGCCACCAAGGGCTTTTTATCAATGTCCGTAGGACGCTGTCGTCAGGGCACTTTACGTTGAGGAAGTTGTCAAACCTGGTGGTATATAAATAGTAAAGTATATTTGTATAAAAAAAGTAAAATTAATAAATTAATTAATATTTTTTTTTACGTTTTTTTAGTGGTAAATAGTAAGTAAATATTCAATGGTAAACAAGAATAACAATAATGTTATATTATTAACTGGTTTTTGCCCGCGGCTTCTTCAGCGCAGTATTCGAAAATTGTTCGGATAGTATTTTTGTTTTTATCGTTATTAATTTTCTTATAACAAAAATCGAGTGTATCTTGAAGATCTACTATTTGCTATAGGCTTTATTGTAGCTCTTTATACATCATCATCAGTTTATAATAGTCCACTGCTGGACCTCTAGGCTTCCCCTAATGAGCGCCATAGATGGCATTAATTATCATTTGGAGGTTATTGCCCATAATCCCCTCGGTAGGCATGCGGGTTGGGGATCGCAGTTCGGTGGAGTTGTTCTGCAGAAGGCGCTGCTGCCCGCCCCCGGCGTGTCTCCCTTAGTCGCCTCTTACGACACCCACGGGAAGAGTAGGATGGTGAAATTCTATGCCGTCACCACACGGCAGTATTATAGCTCTTACTTGACACATTTTACATCAAGTAATATGTGTCAAGTGGCATATTACATCAAGTAATCTCTGAAAAACGATCATATGGAATTGTTGTAATTGTCGAATTTGACACGGAAGCAATATTGGACTACCAGTCTCTTTCTCACAACAGTGGTTTAACGTTAGGAAAAATCAATACACACTCTTTTTATCAGCGCCCTCTTCCTGGTTTCATTGTCACGGATGCCCATTCCATTCAACGGGTTTGTTTACATGTCAGGAGAAGTCATTGTGAGATTTTTATGTTTTGCCCGTGTTTTCGACTTATTTATTGAGCAAAACTGTAATATAAATTGAAAATCATATAGAAGAGGTACCATGAAGTGTTCTGTAGCAGGCTGAGGCCTATGCCAAAGCAAAAACAGGCCGAATCTAACCTTACACCGGTAAGTGGCTAACATTTCGTTAAATTGGTGTCTATTGTACATTGTATTGTGATAATAAAGTGTGTAAAAACCTATTATTTTGAATCATCTTTATTGTGAGCTGTAGAAACCCGCAATATTCTCAATATTTCATTCACATCGCAGACATAAAAACCGGTGCTAGTGTTGAACATCATCGAACATCGAACGTTATCGATAAATTAGGTAAGATCAGTATGGGTTCCTAAGTGTAACTATTGGGCAAGTGTAGAGGACTTTTTTATTACGAAAACCATTTGAAAACCATTTTTGGATTCAAAATAAACTTTGACAAAAATATGACACACTGCCCCGTGTTGACCTTAGAGGTGCAAGTCCATCTTAACGGACTTGAACCTCTCCACACAAGACCACCGGACACAAAACCACTGATGATGTGTTGACCTTTATAAGTTACGTATTTTTTCTTGTTTTAGTTTACCAAGAAACGAAAGCCGGCGGAGGGAATCGTAAGAAAATATTGGCTTAGAAAATATCCGGCCAGGAACTCAAGACATTCATGTGTGCACATTGCACTTTGAAGACAGTGCATTCAAATCAGAAAAGCCTCCAAAACGTCAGGCTATAACAAAATACAAAATATACGCGATCAATTCAGTTAAAACAGTGTTTTATTACATATCCTGCTCCTGCTTCACCTCCAGTAAACTCTCGGATCCAGCTCCAATTCCGAAAATGAGGGTTTCCTTCAATTTCTCCGGGATCCCACCATCAGATCCTGACTTGGTTCCAATGGGACCACCTCAGAAATGCGCTCTTCATAACATAGTATAAAACAAAGTCGCATCCCGCTGTCTGTCTGTCCTTCCCTATGTATGCTTAAATCATTAAAACTACGCAACGGATTTGGATGCGGTTGTTTTAAATAGATAGATTGATTCAAGAGGTAGGTTTACATGTACCTATAATACATGCATAATATAGTAGAGGAACACTGACACTTTAAGAGGTTTCCGTGCAAAGCCGGGGCGGGTCGCTGAAAAATGTAAATATATTTTCCCGTCGCCTATAAGTAAGTTCGTTCTGACCTTACTTTACAGTGGCGCTAACTGGTGAGTACAAAAACGGTAGCCCTCATTGATACATAAAAAAAAATATACAGTTGAACATAGAACCTTTCCTTTTTTGATGTCGATTAAAAAGACAAGCTCGTCCATCGATATAATGTTATCGACTAGACGAACAAGTGAACATCCCTAATCCGCCATGTTGTTCTACCGATTTGTTTACATAGGTATCCAAGGAAAGTACATGCTTAGGGCACTTCCATAGACAATCGTTTTTCAGAGCAAGTAATATATGTGTCAAGTGACTGACGTGATTTTGTTAAAGAAGACATATTTGACGAGATGGTGCCTGGTATCACGATGCTGCATCACGCCACAGAGCACATACGCTCCCTCTTTCTGCTGCGTAAACTCCATATCCTGAAGGAAAGAAAAGAGTTGGATTAGGTGTGGTACGTGGGTAACATATCTATAATTTGCGAAAAGGATTCAAGTAACTCAAGTATTAATAAAGGAATAAGTAAACGCTATAAACGATTTTAGGATTACTAAGCCGCTGAAGACAGGGACCAGACCGGACCGCGCTCATTAGGGGAGGCCTATGTCCAGCAGTGGACTAATATAGGCTGATAATGATGAAGCCGCACAAACAAATCAGCACAAAAAATAAATTTTTAGACGGTAATGTCTCAAAACAAATCTTACCGGAGATACTAAATCGAAGAGCAGGCATTCCCGAACTATGCAATGTTCGAATACGTCGCACAAGGCGGATTCGTCCAAGAACGTCCACAGAAGGTCCAGCATGGTACAGAGCTTTGGCTGAGGTTGGGTCTGCATCTTCATTGCTAAATCCACCTGGAATGTAGAACAACATCAACAACATCAACCTAAAATAGTCCACAACTGGACATAGGCCTCCCCAAGCGCCATCTATGGCATTATTTATCATTTGGTGGTTATTGCCCCCACGCTGTGCTGGGGATCGCTATTCGGTGCAGTTGTTCTGACCCCCCCCCCCCCAAAGTCGCCTCTTACGACACCCACCGGTAGAGTGGGGGTGGTGAAATTCTATGCCGATGGTGCCGGCATAGAATTTCACCATTTTTTTAAGCCCTTGTGACCTTTGACCTGTCGCGTGTGTGTGGCTTTGGCGTGTAAAGTCTTGCTTCTGGTTGTTTTTTGTAAATTTTTGTTATTCTCTCTAACGGGTTGGCCAAATTCATGCAAGAGGAGAGATTGTACCTAGTCTTTTAGGGAAATAATACTTGTGTCAGTAATATGCGTCCAGTTATGCCTTTTGTTCGTGGATTCCATTAAAAATATGATTGTCTCTTAATCTATAATGAACACCTAGTTCATTTTAGTCAGTATTTGGGAATTTATTTCACCGGCCCTCAAACGACTGATTGTTATTTTTATGTGGGTTACGTCATAAGTACTTCTCTATATCGACGATTTGGCCTCGCTTATAGAATGATATTAGCCTGAATGACATTTTAAATCGTCTGTCATCAAAGTTACTAAACCTAAAAGCTATTATTCGTCGACCCTTCATACATAATGTACAAGCAATTATGTTCACATCTAAAATAGAAACTATTTACCCCAGCGCGTCAGAAGAATAGACTGAACGCCCACTCATTTTATAAGGACGCGGTCAGGCCTGTGAGAATTGTCTAATAGTCATAATGGTCATTTATTTATAATAATTATTACAAGTCGAAATCTAAGCTAAATTCTTGTTTAAAAAATACTTTTCAATTAATAAGGTATATTTTACTATAAAAACTATCGTAGTTTGATGAATTCATTATGAATGTAAGC
Organism: Eupithecia pulchellata; assembly: GCA_963931895.1. Lineage (NCBI taxonomy): Eukaryota > Metazoa > Arthropoda > Insecta > Lepidoptera > Geometridae > Eupithecia > Eupithecia pulchellata. The sequence goes on along the minus strand of OZ007542.1, from coordinate 4,377,533 downwards.
GGGTTAACTACGAACCTATTATATGTTGTATGTCGGGCGCGCCGCACGACGCAGTGAGCGCATTTTGAGGCGATACGGGCGCGACGTGAGCCGCACTCACCCTGATGAAGTCCCTCGTTAAGGGACGAAACGTTGGTGTTCTTACAACATATAATAGGTTCGTAGTTAACCCGCTTACATACATAATAATAAGGTATACATTTAAATTAAATATTTCACAAATTAAAATATATCAATAATTAATTACATAATAATTATAGTGAAACTATCCACACTCACAATAATAATAAAAAAAACAACAATGAATATTGAAATAAATAACTTCATTCGTCCATTGTACATTTTGTACTAGAACTTCGTTAAAATTAGGTTGGAATTGAAGTATAAATAAATATAGAAAAAAATAAATGAAGAAAAATATATTAGGGCCGAATATGGCATACGAAGTGAGACGAAATGAGATTTTTTGAAGGGCCGAAATTCCTAGGGACGAATATAATGGCATAAATGATTTTTAGTAGGAATATAATTGTAAAGTACTTAAGTAAAAGTCTGCAGTTACCTCTTGCTTTAATTGTAAATACTAGTTCTGATTCGGTAAATGTATTTAGTACAAAAGAAAATCTTCATTTATTTTGTTTTAATTTTTATTTATAACCTTTGTTTATAACACCTGGATTGTTACTGCAGGTGTTATAAAAACGCTGAGTTGGGACAATTTTGTAATTAATACTTAGTTTAATTATATTAACAAAATAATATTATTATAAAGTAATCAAATGTATGAATACCTTCTCGTAGCTGCGGACAATCTACAGATAATAGTAAATTTCCTTCTTATTCTTTTTCTCCAGTGTTTCGCGACCCTACCAGCCTACGTCAGAGGTCAAAGGGCATATCCCGATTTGGAATGAAAAAAGCTTTCGGTGATAATGCGATTTACGACTTCTATTGAACAGTAAAGCCAATTTTCGTAAGTTATTCAGGATAGAGATAAAAGCCCGAGAATATTATTGTTGTATACACCTACCAAATTGCTGCCTAAAAATTGCATGGACAGCGGTAGATTTAACTTAAACAATACTTCATCATCATCATCATCATCATCAGCCTATGTTAGTCCACTGTTGGACATAGGCCTCCCCCAATGAGCGCCATAGCGCCCTGTCTTCGGCTTGTCGCATCCAGCATCTGCCAGCAGTCTTTCGCAGATCTTCATCCCACCTGGCCGGAGGGCGTCCTACACTACGTTTACCGAGTCGCGGTCTCCACTCAAGAACACGTTTACCCCAGCGGTTATCGGTTCTTCGCGAAATATGGCCGGCCCACTGCCACTTCAGTTGGCTAATTCTCTGAGCTATGTCGATGACTTTAGTTCTCTGTCGGATGAATTCGTTACGAATCCTATCCTTCAGAGAAACTCCGAGCATAGCTCTTTCCATAGCGCGCTGAGCGACTTTGAACTGGTGGACCAACCCTATCGTGAGTGTCCACGTCTCAGCTCCGTAGGTCATGACTGGTAGGACGCACTGATTAAAAACTTTCGTTTTCAAACATTGCGGTATGGATGACGAGAAGACTCGACGTAATTTTCCGAACGCTGCCCAGCCTAGCTGGATCCTCCTCTTGGCTTCCTTCTCGAAATTGTTTTTACCCAACTGCAAAATCTGCCCGAGGTAAGTGTACTCAGAAACAATTTCGAGAAGGTGGCCATGTACGATCACCGGTCTTGGATCAATGTGGGCATTGATCATGACTTTGGTTTTATCCAAATTCATGCCAAGACCGATACATCGGGAGGCTGAAGCTAGACTGTCCAGCATCCGGTTCAGCTCCTCTAGCGACTCCGCCATTAAGACTATGTCATCAGCGAATCGCAGGTGTGAGATGTAGTCGCCGTTTATGTTGATGCCCTTGTCTTTCCAGTCCAGCGTCTTAAACATATCTTCCAACGCGCTCGTGAACAGTTTCGGGGATATGACATCCCCCTGCCTCACTCCTCTGCGCAGTTGGATCGGTTTAGTCTGCTGGTCCTGTACTCGGACACTCATCGTAGCGGCTTCATAGAGACATCTCAGCACCTCGATATAACGATAGTCTACTTGGCATCGCTGTAAGGATTGTAGAACAGCCCAGGTTTCAACGGAGTCAAAGGCCTTCTCATAGTCCACAAAAGCCAGACACAGGGGCTGATTATACTCTTCGGACTTCTGTATAATCTGCCTCACTGTGTGAATGTGGTCCATGGTACCATATCCTCCGCGAAACCCAGCCTGCTCCGGTGGCTGAAACTCGTCGAGTCTCCTGGCGAGACGGTTCGATATAACTCGTGAGAAAAGCTTATAGACGTGACTTAGGAGCGAGATGGGTCTATAATTTTTAAGAAGGGTTTTATCTCCCTTCTTAAAAAAGAGCACCACCAAACTCCCACTCCACGCCTTTGGAGTTCTCCCACTGTGAAGGACGGCGTTGAAGAGGCTCTGTAACTCCTGTATAACAGGGTAACCTCCAGCTTTCAAAAGCTCTGATGTTATTCCGTCCTCACCGGGGGCTTTTCCATTTTTAAGCTGCCTCAGAGCTAACACGATCTCGTCTTGACTGATGTCTGGCAGTTCGTCGGTATAGTGGCGTATCAAGGTGGCTCTAGAATCGTGGTCGTCTCGTTGGGAACGGGGAGCATGTGCAGCGTATAAACGGCCATAAAAGTCCTCTATCTCGGCCGATATCTCCGGCTTCGACAATACGGTCCTTCCGTCGTGCGTTGAAAGCTTCGTCAGGTGGCTCCTTCCAAGCTGCTGAGTGAATACTTTGGACCCTCGGTTTCGCTCTATCGCCTCTTCAATGAGGCGTGTATTAGAGCTCCGAAGGTCGCGTCGTACCATCTTCGCAATTCGCTTGTTCAGGTCTGACCTCTCTGACGAAGTCGCTTGGGAGGTTTCCCGTCTTTTTGTCATCAGCCCAAGAGTCTCATCCGAGAGTTTGGACTTCTTACCAGTACGCTGCTTTTTGCAAAACTTGATGCCCTCGTCCCTCAGCGTTTCTACCAGATTGTGTAGGGTCTCGTCAGCGTCATCAGTGGGTTCCAAGGCAGCGAATCTATCCCCGAGAAGCTGCTGAAACTTCTCGGTGCCCGCCATGATTTGGATTTGGTTCGGTCGGAGCGTGGACTTTATCAGACGGTTTCTTTCAAGCTTCAAATTTATATTCAGAGAGCCTCGAAGGAGTCGGTGATCAGATCCGGTATTAAACCTGTTGATCACTGAGACATCTCTGAATATATGCTTGCTATCCGTCATGATGAAGTCGATCTCATTTTTAGTCACAGAATCGGGACTCCGCCATGTCCACTTCCTTTGGGGCTGTTTCTTAAAGAAAGAGTTCATTAAGAACAGCCCCTCTTTCTCCAGGAAGTTGACGAGCATTTGTCCCCTGTGATTTCGAACTCCAAAACCATGCGGGCCTATTCGGGATTCACTGCCAGTCTGGGTTCCCACCTTGCCGTTAAAGTCCCCCATAACAACGTTGAAGTGAGCCTTGGTGGTGTGATGTAAGGCTTTGGATATGTCTTCGTACATATCCTCCACTTCATCATCCGAGTGTGCCGAGGTCGGCGCGTAGACCTGAATAACCTTCAAGCTGTAGCGCTTAGACAGCCGAAGGATCAGGTACGCTACCCTGGTCGACACACTGGAGATTTCTTCGACGTTGTTAGAGAGGGCCTTATTGACGAGGAAACCTACGCCACCCTGGGATGTTTTATCACCCTCGCGAAAGTAGAGAACATGGCCCGAGTCTAAGGTTACAGTGTCCTCCCCCTCTCTACGGACTTCACATAACCCTAGAACATGCCACTTAATGTTCTCTAACTCCACTTCCAACTGCGCTAGATGGTGATCAAGCCTCAGAGTGCGTCCGTTAAACGTTGCCAGGGTCAGTGTGTGTGGGGTGTGGTAGCCTAAAGTAGCCCGGAGATTCCTAGCACCCCCTGCCCCGCCGTTACCGTGGCCGCTACCATGGCCAGGAATAGCGAGGCGGCCGGGAACTGGGGGCCATTTTTTGGCGGTTCTTGTCATCGTCAAAGAATTTCACCACCCCAACTCTTCCCGTGGGTGTCGTAAGAGGCGACTAAGGGAAACACACCGGGGGGCGGGCAGCAGCGCCCTCTGCAGAACTACTCCACTAAACTGCGATCCCCAACCCGCATGCCCAGCGTGGGGATTATGGGCAATACGGGGGGTATTGCCCAGCGTGGGGATTATGGGCAATACGGGGGGTATTGCCCATAATCCCCACGCTGGGCATGCGGGTTGGGGATCGCAGTTTAGTGGAGTAGTTCTGCAGAGGGCGCTGCTGCCCGCCCCCCGGTGTGTTTCCCTTAGTCGCCTCTTACGACACCCACGGGAAGAGTTGGGGTGGTGAAATTCTTTGTTATGCCGTCACCACACGGCAGACAATACTTAACTTAGCCTATATTAAACAAAGAATACTCTTTCGTATACAACGAGAAAATCTTTATTAATACTAAATTATAAAGGGGAAAGATTTGATGAATAGACTACGAAACTTCTGGAACGATTTTAAAAAATCTTTCTATTACAATCTTATACTACCTCTGTCGAATATAGGCTACTTATAGAACATTTTCAAAGTTACGAGCCCGTATGAACAATATTAGAGCATAAAGTGTATGTGTGTACAAATTTATTATATTATTATGTCGGGTAATCGTACATGAGTTAGCTGTTACTGAAACAAGCGTTTGCGCGATCTAGGAATTGCATCTCTTTTTGCACTCTTTAGCGACATCTAGCGGAGACGGTTTGAAGCGCTTAGATAGGTAGTTCTTCCGTTCCGCTAGCTTCCGTTTCTTCCGATAATTGCTGCGTACTTCTATTGACATTTGCCCTTGTGGTTCAGGTAATGATGACAGAGGTCACTACACCGTGCTAAGCCAGGGCGGACCGCTAGTTAATGCTAAAGTCGGTACTTTATGCCTTCATCTGAATTAAAATATCTTAAACGTGCATTCCTACTGAGAATCAAATAATCTGAGGCTAGATGATGCTGTGTGTATTGTCCAACATTTTATTAAATTATAACGGATTGTCAAAACTATTCTTTGCAAAAATTCTTACTAAAAATATCATATTATCTAGACGACAAAAAAGTTTGGGACGAGTTTTACTTCAACTCGAAAACTAACAATTGTTAGTTTTCGAGTTATTGTTAGTTTTCGAGTTCGAGTTAAGCGAACAAGTTAATCGAATAAGAAACCTTTACCTTCTTAGATTAATCGAACAATATAAAGGTTTCGTGTTTGCTTCTGTACCTTACCTTAAAAATATTGAAGTCAACAAAGAATCAAAGTGATCACATTGTTTCCCTGAATCATTAATTATATAATTTGTTTTTGACGTGTCCAAGAGATCTGTAAGGTCTAAAGAAAATAAAGCACTTTGATTTGATAACAGTAAAACAAAAGGAACTAACACCGCCGTAGATCTACCGTAACTTTACCAAAGTAATACTTATTTTTATATACCAATGTATACTCATTCTAACTAAGTGATGATGATAGCGGAAAAGCTAGATGATCCGCTATACAAACACAGCACTGCTGTGCTGTGTATGTAAATTGATATTTTTCTTTATTTTCCTTTAGACCTTACAGGACTCTAGGACACGTCACAAAATCATCACCAGCCTATAATAGTCCACTGCTGGACATAGGCCTCCCTAATGAGCGCCATAGATGGCATCATTATTTGGGGGTATAATCCCCACGCTGGGCATGCGGGTTGGGGATCGCAGTTCGGTGTAGTTGTTCTGCAGAAGGCGCTGCTGCCCGCCCCCCTGTGTTTCCCTTAGTGTTCGCCTCTTACGACACCCACGGGAAGAGTTGGGGTGGTGAAATTCTATGCCGGCACCACACGGCCACACGTTTTTGTCGTCACAAAATACAAGTTAAACAAGGTAAGTAATAAAATGGAAAATAAAGTGATCACTTTGATTCATTGTTCACTTCAATCTTTTTAAGGTAAAGTAAAGAAGCGCTAGAAACCTTTACCTTGTTAGATTGTTAGTTTTCGAGTTGGAGCAAAACTCGTCCCAAACTTTTTTGTCGTCTAGATAATCTGTTATTTTATAGTAAGCCTTTGTGCAATGAATATGATAGATATAAGATAATTGCTACTAACTTTTATAAAGATTTTTTGAGTATCTGAAATAAATGACTATTATTAATATAAGTGGACTTGATTGTTCTTTTTGAGTATAAATAAAAGTCTTTAAACAGAACTTACAAAGTTTCCATCCTTCATCTTGGCGTAGAACTCAGCTGCCTCAGGGTCTGTGCTGAGGGCTCGGGTCTTGAGGCCGAGAGCACCACGCATGCGTGGTAGAAGCTCGGCTACCACGACGTATGAAAGTCGAAGAGTGTTGCCGAGTTCTACCACCACAATACGAGCCAGGGACATTAGAAACGCCTGCGGACAAGATTATAGAAATCATTTTATTTGGTTCACAAACATAGACAGCATATTAAATTATTTGAAAGCAAAATAAATTGTGTCTGTGACTGTACCAAAAGTTTTTTTTTGGGATAAGATTTAGAAATTTATTTAATGATTTCAAATGGTATTCGTTAGGAATTTATGATGACAATAAAGTACTTAATACCATTGGTATTAGTTTTTTGGTATTAGACAGGAATAGGTCATACAAACAAACATAGAAAATAAAGTAAACTTATATAATAAATACGGTAGGTGTCGCTAGTGAGTACAATATTACAATAGGTTACTTATAGAAAAAAATCTTCTATCTACTTTAAGATGTTTGTATATATTGCAACATTGTAGCACCCACTGGTAAACCGGACAAATAAATAAGTACCTTTTTAGACATTTTCCGTATCTCAGTGCTCTGGCCGTCCACCATAGAGTGGGGGGAAGGCCGGGGGGTGTACACTGAGTTAGTGCTGGAGTGGATGCGCAGAGCCACCTCCTCCTCAGTGACTTTCGATATATCCGACTTTGCCTGGGAAAAGAAACGGTGAAAGCAATCAAGAGCGTTTTTGTCGAGTCAATTTGTTTTCTTGACAGTTTCCAAAGTAGAATTTCCATGGAAAGATATCAATAAGGCTATCAGGAAAATGTTTCTGTTAATCAGCAGATAATACATAGTTATGTGAAGAGATAAATAAACTGTTACATATGTCCACCATGAATTAAATAATTATAAAAGATATTAAATTAAAGGGATACACAATTTAAGCGATTTTTAATACAGCACAATTTAAGCGATACACCTAATAAATAAATGGGTTTTTCTAATAAATAAATGTTAGGTCTGAAGTTTGCCTGAGGAGATTTAAAAGTGACAGTAACCCTAGGGAGAATCTTTTTCAACTGACAGCTATCACATTTCTATTTAACCATGATATGAAAAATAATGGCTAATGTTAAAAAAAAAGCGGGTAAGTTGTAGAGTTTTGATCTTACATATACGTACGAAATACTGTACAATTCAATCTATCAAGAGTGTTGCCTCTTGATAGATCGAATTGTTGAGGTCTCTGACCTTACTGCTTTTAGTAGTGAGGGAGGCATTCATATCAGTGAGGCGGGAAACTTCTTCGATCAACGCGGCCAATGATTTGAACAGCAATGCGGCGCGTGTGATTTCTTTGGTCGGCGGGGCTTGGAGAGGGGCAAAACTTTCAACCGGGAACCTATACAGGTGAAAATAGTCAGTAATTAAGCCTGGCGTGTCCCACGGTTGGGCAAAGGCCTCCACTCATGTCGGTCCTGAACCAGATGGTCCCAGGCATCATCGTAGATTTACATGCATAAAAGAAGAAAAAATCTATATTGGAACAAAGTATAAGGGAACATTCAGTTGTGGGAAAACGGTAATTGACGCAATAGTTATATGTACAATGCCCAGCGACACGCCATTCGCGAGCATTAAAGCCCTCCTTCGAATGTCATGTATACAGGGCGTCCCACGGCTAATGTAGGATATATTGAAAAGGAAGATAATAGATTTTAAAAATTATTTCACTGTTAGAATCAAAAAAGTTAGGGTTCAGTATGAATACTCGTGCGAAACGGAAGGGTATCCAGTAAATAAATGCAATAAATATAATAATAATAATATTTTATTCAAAGCCAACTTGAACTATTTTTCTCGTAGTGTGAGTGCGAGTGTTTCCCCCTTTTCCAAAACCATCTAAGATTATATTTACAATCTTTTCAAGGTAACAGAAACCAACTATACTCACACAAAAGGCACGTGTCCAAAGTTGGCATACAAGTGCTCCTGCATAGCCAAGGAGACCGCGGGAAAGTACGCCAGTCCAGACCCATGGGTAACATTGTCGAATGCCACACCCAGCGACACGCCATTCCTGTGAAATACAAGGCACGTGTCCGAAGTTAGCATACAAGTGCTCCTGCATAGCCAAGGAGACCGCGGGAAAGTAAGCCAGTCCAGACCCATAGGTAACATTGTCAAATGCCATACCCAGCGACACGCCATTTTCCTGTGAAAAACAGCGCATTTTCTTCAGCACAGATCAAAACTTTATTTCTTTAGGATAACAAAATAAGCACTAAGATATCAACAGTAGGTAAAGATCAAAGTTTATATCTGAGGCTCAGACAGTAAATGTAGTAAGAACTTTTTGAAAAATATATAGAGTATAATAATAAAAGAACCGTAGTGTCTAGATAAACATTTATTTTAGGATTTAAGACGCTAGTAGATTTAAATATCAACTGTTCTTTAAATACATTTAATAAATAAATAAAATGATTTGCATTAAACTATTAGTTCAAAATAGTTCGACTGTTGGCCCCGGCGTTATATTTCCAAGGTCAAATTGAAGGAAAACTCACTTAGAGTTCACCTGTATAACCAAAAGCTTTTTATATATATCAATAACTTCAGATGGTTCGACTTTCAAGAGGTACTTTTCTTTGTTCACGAGAACTTGACTTGACTTTTTTGATATGGCATCACAAGCCCTGCTTAACTTGAGGCTAGGTGATGCTGTGTGGATTGTTTAGCATTATTTATTTATTTATGTGTCTGATTTGCCACTTTTCTGCTAGTATTCAGAACATAGGCATGGAATGGAAGCGTGGTTGCATGCTTGTGCTTGTTACTGGACTGGTTTCCGCAACTAAGCCACATGTGGGCCCTTTTTGCGTGACGGGTGGGGTCTAAGCGTGGTTGCTCTAATAAAACGAGTGGTTAATTTAAAAAAAACAATTAGATTTTTAATTCGGACATAAAAGCTAAAACAACAACGATCTAAAGCAAATGCGTAGTTCGGAGTTAGGTAAACCATGCGTACTTGAGGATAATGCATGATTACCTTCAATTTTTTTCATTAGAAATTCGACGATGCGGCCTTATATCGACCTGTTTGCAACTATATTATTGAGAATCGAAAGTCTTAACTGTTATCTCTGTCCGTTGATACCTGCTGGGTTGGTGCCAGCTCAGTCGATGCTAGATGTCATTGATAAACCATATTGCTTGATTTGCAAAGTTGTTTACGAGCTTAGCTAGATTTACCCTAAGACTCTCCCACCAGCCTACATAACAGGCGAATGCTCGTGCAAAGACCGATTTAAATCAAACAACCGAATGTTCATTCTGCCACCTCTATGAAATTCATATAGTGTAATCAGGCGTAGCACATTATTTCGTTGTTATTTATACAGAAACGTTCGCTAATGACCTATTTACATCAGATGAACAAATACTCATTCTATCCCTCATACGCCACCGTCTACACCTGTACAATAATTACGTGTCCATCCAAAGGTTGCCTGGAAGAGATCGCTGCATTGTGCAACTTTTTTGTGATCATGTTTTTCTGTTCTGTTTTAACTCTATATTGGTGTGCAATAAAGTGTATTTGTATTGTATTGTATCCCCACTCTATCATACGCGCGCTCATATCATAAAATAATTAATAATGATTTCTGTATTTATAGATAACTTAAATTAGTATTATAACTCTTTCTCTTTCTCTATTTTAAAAACTTTGCTGTTTCTTTTTTTATATTAATCTGTGTAATCCTTTTTGGCCTTATTGTTAACTAAATTTTAATTATTCTAATATTTACTGTAACGCTGTGGTTTACCTCAATAAATAAATAAATAAATAAATCATATTCACTTAGTGTAAACAGATATTCTTTCGTTGTTCTGTAGAAGTTCAATAAAATTATATGGAATATTTTACGATGTTCGTTCGCTGATGTAATCGTGCTTAAACAGTAGATTTAGCGCAACATGTTTTTTTCTCTTTCACTGTGCCCCGTCAGTCGTATGATGAGAGAAACTCAAAAACTCTAACCTTAAAGCAGTTTATTTATTTTAGACCTAACAACACAAAAACCAAACACAAAACCTTACAAGACAAATCAAAAATTGAATAACTAGGAAATAAAGATCACGTTGGTTTTTTATCTTCAATTTTTATAAGGGTTCAGTGAAGAACTGCCAAGATATTTTCAAAGATAAGGAACCTAACAATTCCAGTAAAAATGCCAGTTTAATTAAAACTATCATAAACTAATAAATAACTATGTATGTCATATAACCATAACCCTAACCAACATTTCCGAACAGAAAACAATACAAATACAAAAGCAATTTCGCCGTTCAAACCGGAACGCAAAGCAAACATTGCATTGGAAATAGATTGTGACACAGGGAATTTTCAAAGCAAGGTCGCAACATGCTATTATATGCAAATGGATAATATCATTACAGTAGAGCACCATAGTTAACTATATTAAATTTTCAATTTAAATGAATTTTACATCTATACTATCTATACTAATAATATTATAAAGAGGAAAGATTTGATTGTTTGTATGTTTGTTTGTTTGTTTGTTTGTTTGTTTGAATTGAATAGGCTCTGAAACTACTGGACCGAGTTAAAAAATTCTTTCACCATTAGAATCCTTAATTTTCCGTGATGAACATAGGCTATATAATATTTTCAAAAAAGTTAGGGATCCGCATGAAAAATTCAATAATTGAACCGTGGGCTGTATATTCAACCTCTTTTTCTATTATGGCGCGTCAGAATAGAAAAAGAGGTTGTATAGCGCACGGTGCTTGCTTTTTCTCTACGGCCAGTGTCAGTTTTGGAATGTTGAGTCAATGTCAAAAACCCTAATGCTGTTAAAAAAGTAAAGATCCGTAAGAAAACTGTGAAACCTATCGTTTTAGTGTGTATAATTTCTGAAATTTTTGTTTAATACCCGTGCGAAGCCGGGGCGGGCCGCTAGTAATATTATAAAGAGGAAAGATTTGATTGTTTGTTTGTATGTTTGTTTGTTTGTTTGTTTGTTTGAATTGAATAGGCTCCGAAACTACTGGACCGATTTGAAAAATTCTTTCACCATTAGAATCCTAAATTTTCCGTGATGAACTAGGCTATATTATATTTTCAAAAAAGTTAGGGATCCGCATGAAAAATTCAATAATTGAACCGTGTGCTGTATATTCAACCTCCTTTTCTATTATGGCGCGCCAGGATAGAAAAAAGAGGTTGAATATACAATAGCACAAGGTGCTTGCTTTTTCTCTACGGCCAATGTCAGTTATGGAGTGCAAGTCAATGTCAAAAATCCCAATGCTGTTAAAAAAAGTAAGGGATCCGTATGAAAACTGTGAAACCCATCGTGTTAGTGTGTATAATTTCTGAAATTTTTGTTTAATACCCGTGCGAAGCCGGGGCGGACTGCTAGTGACTAATAAGTCTGTACATCTCAAAACGTACAAATTACCATAAGACCTATTGTATAAATTACTATTAAGTCAGTTATTAATAAGCTTCTGGTTTTCCTTTAAATAAATAAATAAAATTAAATTTAATGGTGTACAATAGACTTATCTAACTATACCTGTAAAACTCCAGTTCTATGCAGGAGCCGGGGACGTGGTCACATTCCTTCAATTCCTTCCGTCGTCGTAACCCTACGAATGGCCAGTGTTCCCCACTCTTGTGATTGTGACCATTGTGTCGTCATTTGTTTTTAAGTGGTGTACAATAGACTTATCTGACTATACCTGTAAAACTCCAGCGTCCCTCTATCCAGGTCTATGCAGGAGCCGATGACGTCACCGGGCAGCCAAGCCGTGCCATAAGGGGACGTGGCCACATTCCACCTTCAATTCCTTCCGTCGTCGTATCCTTACGAATGGGGAGTGTTGCCCACTCTTGTGATTGTGACCATTGAGTCGTCATTTGTTTTTAAGTGGTGTACAATAGACATAGCTGACTATACCTGTAAAACTCGAGCGTCCGTCTATCCAGGTCTATGCAGGAGCCGATGACGTCACCGGGCAGCCAAGCCGTGCCATAAAGGGACGTGGCCACATTCCACCTTCAATACCTTCCGTCGTCGTATCCTTATGAATGGGGAGTGTTGACCACTCTTGTGATTGTGACCATTGAGTCGTCATTTGTTTTTAAGTGGTGTACAATAGACTTATATAACTATACCTGTAAAACTCCAGCGTCCCTCTATCCAGGTCTATGCAGGAGCCGATGACGTCACCGGGCAGCCAAGCCATGCCATAAGAGAATGTGGCCACATTCCACCTTCAATTCCTTCCGTCGTCGTATCCCTACGAATGGCCAGTGTTCCCCACTCTTGTGATTGTGACCATTGTGTCGTCATTTGTTTTTAAGTGGTGTACAATAGACTTATCTGACTATACCTGTAAAACTCCAGCGTCCCTCTATCCAGGTCTATGCAGGAGCTGATACGTCACCAGGTAGCCAAGCCATGCCATAAGGGGACGTGGCCACATTCCACCTTCAATTCCTTCCGTCGTCGTATGCCTACGAATGGGGAGTGTTTGCCCACTCTTGTGATTGTGACCATTGAGTCATCATTTGTTTTTAAGAGGTGTACAATAGACTTATCTGACTATACCTGTAAAACTCCAGCGTCCCTCTTTCCAGGTCTATGCAGGAGCCGATGACGTCACCGGGCAGCCAAGCCGTGCCATAAGGGGACGTGGCCACATTCCACCTTCAATTCCTTCCGTCGTCGTATGCCTACGAATGGCCAGTGTTCCCCACTCTTGTGATTGTGGACATTGATTCGTCATTTGTTTTTAAGTGGTGTACAATAGACTTATCTGACTATACCTGTAAAACTCCAGCGTCCCTCTATCCAGGTCTATGCAAGAGCCGATGACGTCACCGGGCAGCCAAGCCGTGCCATAAGGGGACGTGGCCACATTCCACCTTCTGATCCTGCCGCCGTCGTATGCGTACGAGTTGGCAGTGTCCCCCACACCTGTGTCCATTGAGAAAATGCAGGAAGATGTGCACCAGCCGATCTGAAATGTATTGAGTACAGGTTGGTGGTTGACCTCTGAAAATTCAAATGTGAAAACTGAAATTTAACTCTTTTAGACATATTTCACAGATTTTCCCAGAAAACTGACAAAACATTTCGAGAGAGAGTAAGATAACTTATGTACCTACTGCAAAATGTTCTCCTAAATGATCGCTCCTACGCTGCCCGCTACCATTGGTTTTATGCGACCTGCATTAGTTTTTCATTGTTTATTGACTAAATTATTTCCTACCATTAAATCACCTACATATGTGTAGAGGTTTTCATCTTACGATGATGGTTCGTATCGCTGTAGGGATTGTCTTTTGTTTTTTCACTGAAGTGACTCTGACGTCATGTGACGTAATTAATATGACGTCAAGTGACGTCGTAATAGATGGTCGGTATCATCATCATCATCATCACCAGCCTATAATAGTCCACCGCTGGACATAGGCCTCCCCTAATGAGCGCCATAGATGACATCATTATTTGGGGGTTATTGCCCATAATCCCCACGATAATCGATGGTCGGTATACGAAAAACAAAAAAAACGGCACGGTGACTCTGTTTGCGCTATCTACATACATATATATGATAGAGATAGACTAGCGGTCCGCCTCGGCTTCGCACGGGTATTTAACAAAAATGAATTTTTCATACGGAATCCTAACTATTTTGAAACTATTTATAATTATTATATAGCCTATGTTCATCACGGAAAATGAAGGATCATAATGGTGAAATAATCATGTAATTTCTACTTATTAAAATGTAACACCTTGTAAAGGACATGAAAGCAATAAATAATTTTTCAAATCGGTCCAGTAGTTTCGGAGCCTATTAAATTGAAACAAAAACAAACAATCAAATATTTCCTCTTTATACTATTATTTTTATAGATATCACAAAGTTATTTTTGAAACTCGTTCAGAACTTAGATAACCACAGATCAAATACCATTGAATAAACTTCGCCGGAAATCGCACGGATAAGTGGGTCTCTTCAAAATAATCTCATTCTCTCTCCCTCATTGTAATTTAATCTCAGGCTTATAACATTCTCATTTTACTTCATAAACCCTAGTAAATTAATATTGCTCCCTGGCGACCCGCCAAGTTCATATGATCGTTGAACTGAACTTAAAATGCATGATTTATACGAAAACTTTGTCTACTTTTAAAAACTCAAAGAGCAGATTTTTTTGTCCCTACTCTTGAAATCTTGAAGTTGTTGAGTTTAAACCATTGAGCTCCCGAGAGAAATGTGAATGAAAAGCGAAAGTTATTTAAAGTATCTCAGTCCTGTATGAAGTTTAATAAATAATATAAATTCGAAGGTATCTAACGTCTTACCTGCGTACGTGACAACGCAATGCAAAGAGATGTTAGCGTGTTTTTTGTATCGTAATATTAAAGAACTCTAGTGTCTAGATAAACCTAATTTAGGATTTAAGATGCTACTTACCATAAAGATGCCATTATTTCTTATCAATAAACGCTATCTATCTATCTTTTCATGTGTGCTCGCGAGAGCAAGTATCACGTGGCGGTGATTTAGTTTTGAATTAGGCGTTCTCACATTATAGATGGTAATGTGGGGACGCCTAATTACTAATTGGTAATCTTTCAGGTGGCCGTCGACATCTGTAGATATCGGTCAGGGTGTTTTGGTCTTTTCTATGTATAATACAAAAATATCTACTATGTTATGATATTGTGTTATATTTATCAACCTTGAGGCTAGATGACGCCGTGTGGATTGTCCAGCCTTATTTATTTTAGTTGCATATGATGTCTGAACTGTCTGTGTTCTATTTAATTAAATGTTCCATTTATTGGTGGAAACTTTGGTAGTATTAATGTTATTTTAGTTGTTTTAATAACCATTTGTTTCCCAAAAAAATATATTATCTGTGACCGTAACCAATCACCTCACGGCTCATAAAGCTATTTATCCATACCTGCATGATCCCCTTAGTTCCTAGCTGGACCTCGTACATCCATTTCCCGGAGTAGACGCAGGCCGTTGCCCTGATGGTGGCGAAGCTGGAGAGACCCTGCACACTGACCCTCTCGTCTCCAACGAGCACGAGCCGTCCTGTGCCTGGACCAAAATTATAAGGCTGGACAATCCAACATCACCTAGCCCCAAGCTAAGCAGAGCTTGTGTTATGGGTACTAGATGACTGATATACACAATACAATATTCTTAGAAACAATTCTTATGAGTCAGGCTGGGCTGAGCGGTTTTCTATAAATAGCAGCGCGCACTTGGAATCGTATTCATTCTGCGCGTGGCGTTCGGTCGTGACGGTTGTGTTCAAGGACAATAAGTGTACCAAGCAATTTTGTTTGAAGATAAATGATTGATTGGTTTAGTTAATTATGTAAATGATTTTCGTCTTTTTAAAAATCTATATAAGCGTTTCATTTGTAAGATCAGAAGTGGGATAGATTTGGGCTATATGCACATTTCTATCCCGCGCCATACTTTTGCCTTAGTTGGTCCATCCGACGTAATTTTTGTTTTGTCAAGTAGATTCCGGTGTGATTTTAGGTTAGTGCTATCTACACGTGGTGATTACTATTTGGGGTAAGTCCGATTCTTTGTGTTTTGTGATACACGTGGTGTTTATTATTGCGGGTAAATCCGATTTATCTTGAAGTAAATTATGTAATCATGTCGGACTAGTAGGTCGAGGGAACGTGATTCTGTTCACAGGTCACGTCGTTCAAGAACTTAGTAAACAGTCTTAGGGCCCGTGAACATCAAAGGAGCCCCTAAAATCGTAATAACTATTCTGCTAGTGTGGAGATTCTTTTTGCAGATCGAAGAGATATATTGACTAGGCATCGTGAAACTACACGAACACCGTCCGCCAATCCACGTAAGTCTCGTGATAGGTCTCCCGATCGAGGGAATAGTTCACGCAATAAGATTTTAGACCGTATTCTTTTGTGGTTGGACGCTATCGAAGATAGGGTAGCATCTCCGTCGCGACCTGAAACCGAACGCCACGCGTCATTGGGTCATTCACCGGTTTTGTCGACTCCGGTCGGAGAACAAACCACGGGCTTGTCGATACCAACGGACGTAACGTTAGTTAAGGACAACGTACCAAGCGGATCTAGCATTGGGGATGAGGCTAATAGGTTTATGGAAAGTTACTTGCGAAACTGACAGATTCAAAACCCAGGCACTTTTACATATCGCCCTTTGACCCTAGTGTTCACGACTTCGATTTGTGGTGCGATTTGTGGTGCGCTGAGGTTGATCAACGTAGGATTAAATAACTGGGCTAAGATCGCTCAAAATGCAGATCAAGAAGAATCGCAAGATCTGATGTCAAAGCTAAGAGAAGGACAGTTGACAGGTGGACAGCACCACTAGGTATGTAATTAAAAATGATTTGTTGTTACGAAGTCAATGTTATTTTAATTTTCATGTTTGCACGCGCTTGAGTCACATCGTGGGAAGTGCGGTGGCCTGCGGCCTGCGCGGCTAGTGCTTTGTCGGCGCAGCCAGCACGCTCCGGTGCAGTCTCCGTGCACCAGCGCGGCCAGCATGGCCGGCGCTCTGTCAGGCATCCTGCGCTCTCCGGTGCAGTCAGCGTGCACCAGCGCGGCCAGCATGGTAGGCGCTCTGTAGGCGCATCCAGCGCACTCCGATGCAGTCAGCGTGCATCAGCGCGGCCTGCGCGGCCGGCGCTCTTTCGGCGCATCCTGCGCGCTCTGGTGCAGTCTGCGCGCTCTAGCGCGGCCTGCACGGCCGGCGCTCTGTCAGCGCAGCCAGCGCGCTCCGGTGCAGTCTGCGTGCACCAGCGCGGCCAGCACGGCCGGTGCTCTGTCAGCGTGGTTGGCGCGCTCCTTTTGTGAATGGCTTCGGCTATGTCACCTTTTGTGAATGGCTTCGGCTATGTCACCTATTGTGAATGGCTTCGGCTATGTCACCTTTTGTGAATGGCTTCGGCTATGTCACCTTTTGTGAATGGCTTCGGCTGTGTCACCTTTTGTGAATGGCTTCGGCTATGTCACCTTTTGTGAATGGCTTCGGCTGTGTCACCTTTTGTGAATGGCTTCGGCTATGTCACCTTTTGTGAATGGCTTCGGCTGTGTCACCTTTTGTGAATGGCTTCGGCTATGTCACCTTTTGTGAATGGCTTCGGCTGTGTAACCTGATTTTACAACTGAGGTTACGTTATGTAGTTGCTCTGAATGTGCAGCATAGTTGCTTATTAAAAAGCTCTTTTAAAAAGCATAGTTGAAGTAACCACTGTTGTCATTACCAGGCCGATTGAATAAAATTGTTCTTGTAAAATATTTTTGATTGCAGATAACCAAAATAGTGATGATAATGACTAAAACAACACCAAGTGCATAGACAAGGAGGTCGTTGAGGACAACTTACAGTCAGGAACGGCCGTCTTAGAAACAATTCTTATGAGTCAGGCTGGGCTGAGCGGTTTTCTATAAATAGCAGCGCGCACTTGGAATCGTATTCATTCTGCGCGTGGCGTTCGGTCGTGACGGTTGTGTTCAAGGACAATAAGTGTACCAAGCAATTTTGTTTGAAGATAAATGATTGATTGGTTTAGTTAATTATGTAAATGATTTTCGTCTTTTTAAAAATCTATATAAGCGTTTCATTTGTAAGAATATATTAAATAGACAGATATTTTTTATTATGCATAGAAAACGATCGGAACAACCTGAATAAATATCTGTAGATTGTACAAACATTTGTCCCGAGGCGGGAATCGAACCCGTAACCTCCTGCGTCACAGGAAATAAATAAAATTACACCATCAACTTACCGGTTGATGCATCGAACACGACTATCTTGGGCCCGATGCGTCCATTTCTCTCGTCTAAAGCCTCCACGGGCTGGAAAGAAACAGATCTCGTGATCAGCGTGCTTAGCACGGCGCGTTTCTTCTCTAGGGTAGAATATACTTCACATCATTCATTAGCCTATAATAGTCCACAGCTGGACCTCTAGGCCTCCCCTAATGAGCGATCACGAACATGGCGTTTAAAAGATCAGATAGAAATGTTTTGTAGTCTACCTAGAGATGAGTCTACCACTGCGAATATGCCGATCAATTTAATCTATTTTTGACATTTGAGAATAGAAACACTTCTTCTCAAATTCTCTACCCGAGACCTAGAAAAGCGTTTCTCTCGTGACAAATCAATTGCTTTGGAGACTGTTACTAGATAACTACGTAGTAGGTACGTTAGTTAGCACGTAAAGTGTATTATGTCATAGTGACGTCATTGAAACATAGTGTGCTTGTAGAACCGACTAATGGTTCCGGCTTTAACAAGTTAGAAAGAGCCTTAATAGGAAATGACGAGTTATGGAATGGACTGGTTAGGAAGTAGACAAAAGTTGGATTTATGGATTGCAATAGCAGGAAAAGAAAAAGACGAGAAAGTGGTCAACTTTGGAAGTGGTCAAATTAGGAAGTGTACAAGATCGTCCGGAGGGGTACAAAATATACACGGTGTTTGGTGCATCGTTTGCCTAACTAAATAAAATAAGGGGTGTAGCGGGTTTTTGCTACCTTTTCGACCCCCACGAAAAAATCCTGGCCCCACGGAGAATTTATGTATTTTTTTTTATATTTGTAATTTCCAAATTCTGCACTTAAACTTTGATATAAAAAAATATGCCATGTAGCCTCAAAATTTGTGATCTATTTTAATTTGTATTGTTTATTGTTGTTCGGTTCGATAAATACCATAATTACTCGTTAGTAATAGCTAGTTTTTCTTATCGTCTTACAAAATTTCTAAAAAAGCTAAATGGAATATAAAGATCAATTTTGTATTGTATTTTTCTGAATTCCTTTAAAATATTCTCTAACCCATTCCCTTTCTAACGGTTTGCAACAGGCCATGAAAA
Organism: Eupithecia pulchellata; assembly: GCA_963931895.1. Classification (NCBI taxonomy): domain Eukaryota; kingdom Metazoa; phylum Arthropoda; class Insecta; order Lepidoptera; family Geometridae; genus Eupithecia; species Eupithecia pulchellata. The sequence continues at coordinate 4,358,237 of OZ007542.1, read as the reverse complement.
CCTTTTGCTATGCAGGTCTTATTTTGTATATTGAGACACTGAATTAAATTCGAAAGTGACCTATTTAACTAACTAATGGCTAGTCAGTGGGAGTCGAGAACTCAAATAAAATCTTCTAGAACACACAAGATCCTAAGTCTACAACCCAGTATCCTACTTCGGACTTCTTGTTCTAAAGTTTGAGTTTAACCAATAGAGTGAAGAGTTTCCTCTACGTTATAACTAGTAACTTGAGCATCCTATTTATTACGTAAAAGGAAATCTTGGATGGAAACCACAAGGTGTTGGCAACTTGAGACCATTGCTTTTCAATTGGAATAGTTTAGCCTGTATCATGAAAACTTGCACAGTATTTTTTATATAAAAAGGAAATTTATATATACAAGACACATACTTAATAGAAAAATAAACAATTTACTAAAATATTAAATTACTTAATAATAAATAATAAACTTTATTTAATTTCCAAAGGTTTTAGGTACAAACCAGGGTTTAACTTATCCTATATTAAAACTTACATAATAAAGGGAATAGAGAATAGGAATTTACTTCTAACAGCCATGCACAAAATAACACACAGTCATCGATCTATAAGTTATGTTTATAGTATATAGTTTATGTCATAGAAAAAGAATACTGAAGCATAGATCTATGACTGAGCAATCTTTCATAAATGTCACTTAGTTGCGTTTGTCCACTCAAGAGAAGAACGCTTCCTTTAAGCCGTATCTAATTTCGCAACGACGTACGACTCAGGACTGTTTTAAAATTACAAATAAATAATATTAAAGATAAAATAATGCCCGATAATCCACATAGACCTAGACCAAAATTAAGCAGAGTAATTATTTAAGCCGTATTTAAATACGCAACGACGTAGGATAGGCCTAGTCGTCCTGAGTCGTACGTCGTCGTTTTCAAATAATATTTGGTCTCATGCACTAGTGAATTATTTCCGTATTTAAATACGCAACGACGTAGGACTAGTCCTCCTTAGTCGTACGTCGTCGTTTTCAAATACCTAATATTTGGTCTCATTCACTAGTGACTTATTTTTGGTGGAACTTTACCTCTGGTATGATAACAGGTGGATGTTTCTTGGTAATCTTCTTGTTGCTGACAGCTTTCGTATCCAGAGTTTTCGTTAGATTGTCGCGCACGTAGCTAACGTATTTACTTCTCCTAAAAAAATAAACGGGGAGCTAAGATCCTCGAAGATCAAGTCGGCACCGCTCCCGCGCAGCACAAAGAAGGCGTTCAATGCAAATTATTGCATTGAAAGCCTTTCTTTAAATGGGCTTTAAATCTTAACCTTAAGATGCATTTTATGATGATGGCATCAGATCAAAACTCACGGGCCACACTGGTCTGAGCCTTATGGGAAGTTATTTTGTCAGTAGCTCATATAACAAGTGTATCGCCCCATTTTTCTGTGCGGTGCGGTAGCGGTGTTGGATTAATGTAAGCAGAGCACTACCGCACCGGGAAGTCACATTAGGTAATTTTTTAAAAGATTTCGCTCATCTGGGAATAAGGAAGGCTGTTTTTCGGGAGTAGGTCAATGTACTTTTATACGTATTTATTTAGATTTTTTTTGGGATTTTATTTAAATTCCTAGAGATTACCCCACTTAAGAGAGCTTACGCATTATAATTACAAAAATCTTAGAATAAGCGATAGCAATACGTCTCGTCAAACAAAATAAATGTAATTTTAGCCTTTGAACAGGTTTGGATAAACTTCAATGTTTCGACTAGTAAGTTTTTGCTAGATGATGTCGAATTTCACACAGGTAAACTTTATTTCCTCATTATTGTGATGGTAGAAATAACACATAAATAACATTTTTTTTTTTTTTTTTTTTATTTCACAGTTTTACAACCTTTTAACAAAAAGTTTATGTCGGTTGACTAAGTAACAGAAAACTTAATAGTACCTAAATAAATTAACACTTCTAGATTTAACAAAAGAAAAACTCTTACATAACTTAACAATAATAACTACAACTACTTAAATAATTAGATCAATCTGACACATTTTTTTAATTATGGTGCTAAGTTGCCATTTGAGCCAGCGCAGTTCGCTAAATCAACCAGCAACCTAGCCTCACTGGTGTTAGGATAAGCAAGTATTTGTTGGAATACACCTATATCAAGAACATTGATGTTAAGCTGCTTGAGAAGCTGCCGGCGCTCGGCCTCGTTGCGGACACACTCCGCCAGCACGTGGTGCGCGTCCTCCGGCTTGTCGCACGTCTCACAGTTGGGTGATGCTACTTTGCCCATTAAATACGCAAATTTTCTAAGTGGCATGTGTCCAGAACGAAGCCTATGTGCCGCTACTACGTCCTTTCTGCTAATGTCACCCATAAACCACGGTGAACTGGGAGGCTGACTTTGTATTATCTTGTACCAAATTCCTTTTGTTTTCGACCGTTCATCGAAATATTCTTTCCAAAATGTGTTACTCAATCTTCTGTATTTAGGCATGAGTTCCGAGTATGATTGTAAAATGAAAGTTTCAGAGCCATCTGATCCAGCTGCCCTAGCTAGTCGGTCAGCCTCCTCGTTCCCCGACAGGCCTATGTGCGATGGGATCCACTGCAAGACAACTGTTACATTGTTTATAGAAAACTCCTTTATTTTTCGAAGTACATCATACGCAATCATAGTACCCCGATTACCAAGAATACAACTAATTATATGTTGTAAGGCACTTTTGCTATCGCTGTAAATAACTATGTCTAAGTGAGTGTCTACATTGTACTTAAGATATGTCAAGGCTTCCGATATAGCAAATAGTTCTAACGACATAATGGACACATCAGACATAATCTTATAACATTCTCCACGCTTGTAAAATGGGTCATAAAAAGCAGCCCCAGATATGCCAGTGCTTTTTGAACCGTCAGTGTATAGTTTGTACCAGTTCCTATATTTTTTGTCCAACTCGCATAAAATGTCGTTTTTCAATAAATTTTGATCATAATCTTTTTTTGCCATTTGAACACAGTCTAAATAATCTCTTACCATAATATATTTTATGTTAACTTTCGATAACCATGAGTCTAGCAAAAACATTTGTAGTGGGTTAGAAGATGCAACTTTTTCTTTATCTATAAGATTGAATGCGTTGATTAATAAAGGTTTCTTTTTATTCGACCAATATATATTTTCGGAAACAGCACTGAGCGATTTCAGGCTGGTTGTGGTCGCACCGTTTGTCCACGATTTCGCTTTGAGACAAAATTTAAACGCTAGATATTGTCTCCTTACTGCTAGTGGAGGTATACAGATCTCGCTCTCCATCACATGTATAGGTGTTGTTTTTATGAAACCACCTATGATTCTAAGAGCCTGGTTTTGTATTTTGTCGATTTTATTAGTGAGACATTTAGCGCTATTGTCGTATAAATAGCTGCCAAAATCGATACGACTTCTAACAATGTTAATGTAAAGCCTCCTCAAGTGTTTAGGATGGACCCCCCACCCAGAACCGGCTAAAACTTTCAAAATATTTAAAAACTTTTGTGTCTTTTCACTAACTTCGTTAATATGTCTACCCCATCGCAACGATCGATCTAGCCAAATACCTAAATATCTAATGTTCGCCTCGCACGATAATGGCGAATCGTTGACTTTTAATTCTATTTGATGTCGTCTACGACCCCTACTGTACAGACAAAATTTAGATTTATGGGCTGAAATATCTAAACCGATTTCAATTAGGAAGTTAGCAATAATATTTAACGAATTTTGAATGTTTAATACACAATTTTCTACTTTCTTATCGCTTGTAAAAATAACGAAATCGTCTGCGTACTGAGCAATTTGTGATACTGCTGAAACACTGTTAGAAATCTGATGAGTTACTATATTAAATAACAAAGGAGATATCGGATCCCCTTGGGCTAAGCCCTTGGAGGTCCATCTCACCAATGTCGAGTCCTCCGTATCATCGAACACATCTATAATTTTTAAATGCCGTTCACTCAAATATTCCCATAAGTAATTACATAAAGTCGCGCCAACATTTAAGCTATCTAATGTCATTGCAAGCCTATCAACAAGTACATTGTTATAAGCGTTCTCAAGGTCAAGGTAACATGCAAGTGTTGGTATGTTTTTTGAGAAACCTACCTGAATTGTTGAAACCAATCGACTAACCGAATCAAGACAGGACTGAGCCTTTCTAAATCCGGTCGTATGCGGCGATAAGATTTTTTTCCTTTCAATGAACCATTCTAATATTTTAGCTAACATCAAGTGAAAGATTTTGCATAAACAAGAAATCAAGGAAATGGGTCGCAATTTTACCTCAGAAGCAAGTTCAGAACTGCCTACCTTTGGAATACCGACTACTTTAATATCCCTCCATTGTTGAGGTATCAATCCCGAAATAAAAATATCATTATACAAAGTGATTAGAATATTCTTTCCTAAAGGAGGCAAATTATAAATCATAGAATATGTTATGTTATCTTCCCCGGGGGCTGAATCCTTTTTTTTTAAACATACCTCTAATTCATTTAAGGTAAAATTCTGTTCCAATAAATTATTACGAGATCCGAAACTAGGTTTACTAATTCTAACAAAGTCTGGAGCAAGATTACACAATAACTCGTATTTCTTATCAGCGGGCGCCTCATACCTATTTTTACGATATCCCTTTATCCAGCGCATTCTCCTCCACATATCTGACAAAGAAGTTGATTCATTAGTGGAATTACAGAACTCGCGCCAATTGTTTGATTTTGCCTTAGATAGTTCTGTTTTAACCATTTTATTCCTATTTTCTACAGCTAATAAATTGTTAGGGGTAGGATTACGCCGAAAAGTGCTTAAAGCAAAGCGACGTTGAGCTACGAGCTTAGATAACTCTGCGTTCCAATATGGTTTCGGAGTAAACTTGCTTTGAGGATCAGTGCTTATTTTTAACCACGGAATGCTATTATCGGCCGCTTGTTTAATTATATTTACAAATATATCATACCTATTTTGTATGGTGTGATCACTACTATGAGGATAACTGCAATTAATCGAGTCTTCTACGCAATTAGCATATAAAGTCCAGTCTGCTTTTTTAAAATTACGCTTTTTGATGAAATTAATTCTATCCTGAAACTGTGTACATATTTTGAGTATAAAATGATCACTACTTAAATTTTCATTTAAAACAGTCCACGAAAAATGTATTACAATGTCTGTCGTAGCAAATGTGATATCGGGCGATGATTTTTGAAGTATGTTATCCACATATTCCGCTCGCGTTATATTGCCATCGTTCATGTAAATAAATCCGTGTTCTAAAGATGAATCTAAAAGCTGAAAACCTCGCGTGTCATTTTTATACGACCAATTTCTGTGATGCCCGTTAAAATCTCCTGCTATTAAAGTTTTTCTGTTAAATTTAGAAAAGAGTTCGTCCCAGTCCGCCTGGGAAGTATGAACTGATGATGGACAGTAAACACATACAATATGAGAAACAAATTTACAATTTAAAATTTTAACGGCTACAACTTCTATTCCTGGATTTGTTAAACTAAGTGGGCATACCTGTACTCTAATAGATCTGTGTGCGAGTATACCTACTCCGCCATACGAGTCGTGTCGATCCTTTCTGTACCAATTGTAATCACTAATATTAATGTTCGTCTCCTCATTCAGCCACGTCTCACTAATTATAGCTATATGCACTTTATGCTGAAATAGTATACATTCAAATTCAGTCTGTTTCGGCTTGATGCTCCGAGCATTCCACTGGATTATATTGATAAAACGTTGACTAAAACAACTGCTATCCATTTGTGAAAATGGACAGGATTTTATCAAGATAATCCCCTAACTTGAAAAACTCGGCTACATACGAGTAGCATTCCTCGAACAATACACACAAACAGTTATAGATTTTTTCTTCCAGTGATTTTTCAGATCTAAATATTTCTCTTAATTTATTATACAGTCTCACAAAACTAAACTTTGTTCCAGTCTCTTTCCTAGAATTTTCTTTGTCCTCTACTATGTTTCTACTACTTTCTGGTTCCATCTCATATTCACTCTGATTATTTTTTCTATTCGCCTTCTTTTTCTGTTTCGTCTTCCGTGACGGACATTCACTTCTAGAACCTTCCTCCGAAGAACTGTTTCCCTCCTCCCTACTGACGCCATCTTTCTTAGTTAGCAGAGCTTCTCTGTAATTTCTAGATTCTAGTTGGGACGCTGATTGTTCTGTCACTTCCATCGATTCTAGGTCTATCACGTAGTAATCCTTCTCCTCCTTTCTCGAGCTTTCTTCGTATATCTGACAAGCTTTCTTGTACGAGTGATTTCCGTCTCGCATTATTATTCTTATGTCTTTTTCTTTACGGAATACCGGACACTTAGATTTCTCGAGAGACATATGGTCGCCTTTGCAGTTTACGCATTTAAATTGCTGAGTATCACAGTTTGCATGGTTACGACCACACTTGGGGCAAAAGATCTTATTCAACGGACAAAACTTGATTCTATGTCCGAACCTCCAGCAGCCAGAACATTGCGCCACAGGGAATATGTAAGGTTCCACTATAAATCTGCAACCATATGCTTCGACATATGGAGGTATAGAGGCACCCTTGAAACATAAGCGCACTGTTTCACTATCTACCCATTTTCCTTCTATTGTTTGCCGTTTCAAACGATTTATTGATAGAATATCGTGTTCACACTCAAATATTTTCTTTAATTCTTCGTCCTCGATTTCTAAGTCTACCCTCCTCACTATTCCGTAACGCATATCCATGTCGTCCATCCCTTGGCATTTAAAACCTTTGCTCAAAAACTCTTCATTCTTCAATAAGTACTCCGCTTTCTCTTTGTTTTCAAACGAAATTACAACTTTGTAGGTACTTTTGTATTTTATTTTTAATATGTCCTTGATCTCAAGTTGTCTCAATAATTTGGCCAAAGCCATCTGTTTCGGCAATGGATTTGTCGATGTCACATTTACGTCGTAAAACTCATGAACTGGGGCAGATGACCTCTCTTGACCCTGAACTTCTATTGTTTTGTTACTCGTATCAGTCGTACCGCTTGGCCTTGAGACTTCTTCACCATTTTTGTACCGCCCGCGCTTTGGTTTACTTTTCACTAGAGTGAAACCCAAATTCGTGTCCAGATCACTTTCTCCATTGTTTGCGGGTAGATTGTGCAGCCTCTTCAATCGTTGTACGCAACTATCCGAAAAGATATTCCCCGTCGATTTCAAAAAGTCTCCTTCATCTATTTCAATATCTTCCACCTCGTCCGCCATCGTGGCAGACACGAAGCGCGCTCGCGCGCGCAGCGCACGACAAACAAACAAAAACAGACGAAACACGTGCACACTCCGTAACGATCGGCGCGCGACTGCATAAATAACATTGGACTTTGCTTATGTAGGCTTTTGTTATGTTCTTTTTCTGGTGTATAATAAAGCATTTTTGTATTGTATTGTCAATAACCGGGGAGAAGTCTGTCGCGGCACCAACAGCTTCTCGTGCTTTCATAGGCACGGGCGTGTAATACGGCCAACGTTTTGATTCCGAACCACTGTGATATTTTCTAAAAAGACAAAACAACTTTTGGCCCGACCCGGGATTTGAACCATAGATCTCATTATCAGCGGTGGAACACACGACCGCTAGACCTAACCGGCAATGTTTGTTAGAAAATAAGAAAGGGATCTTATTACGAATGTTAGCGGGTCAAATATGTTCGTAGTTAACCTTCGTAGTTCAAGTTTGGTGTTCTTCCAACACAAAATAGGTTCGTAGCTAACCCGCCATGAATTCGTCATACTATGATAGTTTTTAGAGTAAAAAAGGGATCTTACTGGTTATGTTTATCTGTATTGTCCTTCATGACCATTTCATTGCCAAAAATCCGTCGAATTGTGTCATGGACTTCCCCTTTTTCTGCAGAGCTGCTACATACCCCAAACATAGACCGCAAGACATTCATCATCTAAGTTATTTTATTGTAAACCACCAAAATATAAACAGTGAAAAGTAGCGGATGCTTGCAAAAAGTTCACATCAGATAAGTATCAGACTGTCGAAATGACGTTCAAAACCAAAGGGATACCAAAGAGGTTTCGATAACTTAAAACTGCATGAAGAATTCATGACCAAAGAGGTTCTTAATATTTGCCTTGGATCTGTGAGGTAGTTTATCAAACTCAAAGAAGTAGAGTTAACCTGTAGGTACATCAGAGATCAATGAACTTAATTCAACAGACGGTAATTTCATTTTGGTAGAAAGCTGGTCCCCTGAACCCTAAGAACGGCTTTCCTAACTTATTGGAATCGAACCTAACTGAAGAACAGAATATTCTAATGTTGTTTAATAAATATTAAATATTTAAGTAGGTATATCAATCATCTAGTAACCATAACATAAGCTCTGCTTAACTTGGGGCTAGATGATGCTGTGTGGATTGGTCAGCTCAGCATTTTTTTTTATAAATAAACTCTACGGAGGTTACCACGCTAGAGCTCATAGAGGTTAATATTTCTTTCGTCCATACATTGCGAACCTTTTTATAACCGCCTGACAACTCTGTCCAAAACAGTAGGTACAAAATAATTCATAATTCAAAACTGAAGTATGCCTTCGGAGTAAAAAAAAATACAGAATCTCACTTTACAAATGTTTTTTATATAGGACACATGTATAAAATTCCAAAAAAATAAATTATCTCGGATAACTTAAAACAAAGCTAAATTTTCAAGTGATCTCCTGCTATTCACCTATGCAAAGTAATACCTAAGTATACCCAAATAAATACCCATAGAAATATCCAAGTACCGAAAAACAAAGTACTCAACATGCCTTGCTGTGGAGGTTGCGGGCCCTGTGGTGGCTGTGGTCCCTGTGGTGGCTGTGGTCCCTGTGGTGGCTGCGGACCTTGTGGTGGTTGCGGGGGCTGCGGGGGCTGTGGTCCCTGTGGTGGCTGTGGTCCCTGTGGTGGCTGTGGTCCCTGTGGTAGCTGCGGGCCTTGCGGGGGCTGTGGTGGCTGCGGGGGCTGTGGCCCTTGCGGACCCTGTGGTTGCGGTGGTTGCGGGCCTTGCCGACCTTGCGGGGGCTGTGGTAGCTGCGGGCCTTGCGGGGGCTGTGGTGGTTGTGGGCCTTGCGGGGGCTGTTGTGGTTGCGCAGGTTGTGGCGGATGCTGCGGGCCTTGCTGAGCAGCCTAACGTGCTGTGTTATGTGCATGCTTGATAGGGCCGTTTTCTCGTGGTCCTACTATTTTGTCCTACTAGTAGGACCACGAGGGAGACCAGTTTAGCACGCCGCAGCGTGTGTTGCTCGCAATCGGAATTGCGAGAAAGTGCAGTGTTGCGTTGTATCCGTGAACTTAATTAAGAAATAAATGTTGTCCGAAACCTTTTTTATTCTTTTACTAGTAACCCGCGTCGGCTTCGCACAATACTATGCATGCTATAAATATAAACCGTTCTGTATAATTCTCTTAAATCTATTTTATCCTTTCGGTACATGAGTCCTAATTACTTTTATTCACAATTTCCAAAATTCCCACTTACCAAAATACCTACTCATATGTTGCCCATTATCTTTATACTTAGTATTGATAACTTTATCTAGAAACTGGGTGCCTATTTTAAATTCTCCCAATGATATTTGGAATTGCTGTACTCTACACCGAGAGTAGGTAGGTACCTAGGTACTAATTTGTATGAAAAAGCGAAACGAAAGAATCGTACACTATTATTAGTATGTACTATTATTTCGACGACCACTGTGGCGCGGTGGGCGAAGGTCTGCCTGCGACGCAGGAGGTTGTGGGTTCGATTCCCGCCTCGGGACAAATATTTGTACGATCTGCAGATATTTGTTCAGGGGTTTAATAATATTGTATTATGTAGGTATATAGTCATCTAGTACCATAGAGCAACACGGGCCTCCGGAGGACCGTGGGCCCGTGTTGCTCTATGTTTACTACCCATAACACAAGCTCTGCTTAGCTTGGGGCTAGATGATGCTGTGTGGATTGTCCAGCATTATTTATTTATTTATTTTATATATTCGGCTTCATCATAAGGATTATTTTTTGGTAATAGTTCAAACATAGTATCAGAAATAATAGGAAGACCGCATGGAAGACCGCATAACATTTCATGTGAAATTTTATTTTGCAATGAAAAATTTAAAAGCTTTTACTCGACCCAGCCCGATTAAAAATAAATAAGGCCCGTGCAGACATGTTATAACTACTGCCGGATTTATTATTTTTTTTATAGATTTTTCTAACCTTCATTTACATTTTTAGAAGCAGGGAGTAAAAAAATATTTTTAAATATTTTGTGCGAGAAAGCAACGAAAGGTAACTTCAACTTCTTAGAAGTGGCTCTGCATCTGGTTTGACACAATTCTAATGTTCCATCTACAATATTTACTCTCCTTCCATGTAGCATAGCCGTGGGACGCCATGGTATGGCCATGGTATTACATATACCTACTAATAATATTATAAAGAGGAAATATTTCATTGTTTGTTTGTTTGAATTGAATAGGCTCCGAAACTACTGGACCGATTTGAAAAATTCTTTAAGCATTAGAATCCTAAATTTTCCGTGATGAACATATATACCTAATATTTTCAAAAAAGTTAGGGATCTGCATGAAAAATTCAATAATTAATCCGTGCGCTATATATTTATTCAACCTTTGTTTCTATTATGACTCCGCTGCTTGCTTTTTCTCTACAGCCAGTGTCAGTTATGGAGTGTCGAGTCAATGTCAAAAACCCCAATGCTGCTAAAAAAAGAAAGGAATCCGTATGTTAACTGTGAAAACCATCGTATTAGTGTGTATAATTTCTGAAATTTTTGTTTAAAACCCGTGCGAAGCCGGGGCGGACCTAGTTCAGTATATCTAAATATCTAACCTTAAAAAAAAAAACATCATTATCTAGCAGCTGTTCTGTGACCCTAGTCCTGCCATCTGCCATAGTCTCACAGAAGAAAACTAATTCATTAGCTGCAGCTGCTAACCTCTTTTCACTTTAAAACACTGTCCATCAAAATAACTTCAATTCAAAATGTAATATTTCCTCATCAACAACGTCAATCAAATATCACATAATTATTTTCCAAAATGGTTTTCGGATATTAAAAAAATAAAAAAAAATTACAAAAGCAAACCAAATATCCAAGTGTTATAAATTCTTTAATCTGGTCGTTGAAATGTACGCGCCTTGCGGATCATGTCGCTGTGGACCTTGCTGTGGAGGTTGCATCGGGCCGGGATCCTGCTGTAGTGGTTTCCTCGGAGGTTGCTGCAACCGCGGGCCTAGCTGTGGTCCGGCGTGCATGCCCTGCGGCGGGCCGACTTGCACCGACCGATCTTGTTGCGGGCCTTATCCCCCACAACCGTACTGTAGCCCCTGGTGTCCATTGCCGCCGTGCGGGCCTGCTCCGCCTATAGGGCCCGCGGAGTAAGCCTGAAGGTCTGCGACGCCATTAAACAAGAAATTGAAGTTGGACGCTTCTGCCGATTAGTTCTACCATAGCCTGCAGCAGGCCCGCACGACGGCAATGGAGAACGTGCGGGCCTGCTCCGCCTATAGGACTCGCGCGGAGTAAACCTGCTGAAGATCTCAAGCGGCGCCATAAAACAAGAAGTTGAAGTTGGACGCTTCTGCCGCGTATTCCTACCGTAGCCCTTAACCTTGTTAAGCCGGAGACATAAAAGATCATTTAAAAAATCAAAGGCTTATATTTTCACATTACAGTAAAAATAGCTTCTGTGGTTGTTTTGCAGTAGTTGTTTCTGTGAATGTTTATCTAATAAATGTGGTCTGAAATCTATTCTGATTTTAATTTAATTTAAACTACAAAATAATGAAAACTACGAATAGGTACATCCCGACGAAATCGAATTTTTGTGGCATATGATTTAATTTCTCAATAAATAGAAACTTAATCTGTGCTGCGAGCTGCAAATAATTTATTTACAAACAACTGGCTGACTTGTTATGACTGAAACAGGACGTTATTATGATGTTTGTGACTGTCGAGCGTTGTAGCACAGTGTACATATAGACAGTGTGGAAACTACCTACAAACGCTCGAAACGGCTCACTCACACAAGCATGCGCATTTACGAGAGCTCTAAGGGGTTTTCGCAGTGCTGTCAGTAGCGGTTGTCGCGTCGCGCGCGACGAGCGTTCATGCGTAATTTAGTTTTTTGAAAAATGCTCGATAATATTGCGTTGTATACAGCTGTGTGAACTCAGTTTCATCGAAACCGGAGCTTTCGTATTTTAAACTTCCTGCTGATTAATATAAGAAAAATGTACTATTATTATTATTGTTATCGAATAATGAGTCCGTGTAATTAATCATAATGAATTCTTGAATATATTTGAAAATCCAGAATGACGGCGGTTAAACCGCCGTCCTTCAGGTTGTATAGCTAGAATGAGAATATTTTATACTAAAATTCCTATAAAGAATTCCGACGTGTCGTAGTAGACGCAAGTACTTTTATGTGAATCATTTGTAATAATTAAGATTGACATATTAAGAAATGTTTTTTTAATTGCTAGGTAGAAATCACATGCATTTTCGGATTGAAACACGGTACGGTTTGCAGCCGCTCATGAGCGTTCCCCGCGCGCCACCTGCGCTGCAGTTTCTGCGCGCGCCGTAAAGTTACAACCCTAGTGCTATAATGGAGCGTAGGTATTTATTTCTTCAACAAGGCTTAGTTTCGATACTGGTCCATATGTATACTGTGGTTGTAGCCATGTTGTAGGTGACCGGGACCTAAATATTATGAGTTTGTGGTTGTTACTAGGAATATATCTAACTATAAGTACTCGATTTTAGAACCCAAAATATTTTTTGTGTACAAAAACATTGTCGAACGTAAACGTAAGTAGCCCCGACCCAAATCTCTGCCTCTACCTATTTTATCTTAAAACTAGCAGTCGGCCCCGGCTTCGCAGGAGTAATACCTGACATAGAATTTTCTTTTCTTAGGCTCTACCGCTTGGCACTACTAGTAGAGTGAAGGTAAATTTCTCTTTCCCGTGACACCACTATTCTTATTGGCTGATTAAACGCATATTATAAATCTCCCGTGGATTATCTCATTACCCAATGGCACTACTACTAAAGTATGTTAAAATAACAAAATATTGATTTGTTCAAAACAATTAATAAAAACAAAAGTCATCTATTATAACAAAATCTAAAAAAGTTTACATGTGTAAACCACCCACCACCCATTTTGTATACAAAATTAAAAATACACAATTTGTTAAATAATAAATATTTCAAAAATAAGATCTATTCCTGTCTAATATCAAACATCTAGTACCAAATGGTATATGTTTATTGTCCTCATTAAATTCTATTCTTAGCGAACACCAAATTTGAAATTTAAATGAAAAAACTTATCCCAAAACAAAACTTTTGGTACATCCTGGTACATTACATTATTGAAGTTTTCATAGAGATCCCTAACTTTTTGAAAAAATAAATGAAACTATTCCATAGTCTTTTTTCATTAATGAAAGAAATAAAAAAAAAAAATTCCTAATTAGGAATAATGTAAATTCTAAGTAAGGGTGAAGGAATTTTTCAAATCGGTCGTTACATAAAAGGGTAGACATAAAAAGTGTGAAAAAGCAAAGGACACTAACACTACATAATACAAACCACTCAGATGCCACTCAGTACATAAGAATAATGAATTATAGATAGAAATCTATATAATATATTGTATACCTAATATATATATTAAATATATTACTTGCTTGTTAGTTATATTATATATATAACTTACAAGCCACAGAAATATCGATCAACAACAGTATACAATCGACGCTACATTCTCGCATGACTTACTATCATCGACTACGATGCTTACTACCTAAGAACGTACCTACGCTATGTGAGAACAATTGTATTCCTAAGCAAAAATAACTCAGTAATTCTTTTTTACATAACCGTATGGAGATTTAATATACAAGCTTAGTTATCATTATTATGTAAATTTTTGTATTTTGGTATAAATAATGATGATCATTTTATAAGGGTTTTATAAAGGTTAGTGGTTTCAGATAGATAAAAATTATTACAAACGGACGGAAAATTTTAATGCCAAACTCTAAGAAATAAAAATAAACAAGCGCAATTCAGATATTCTGGCTAAAACGGCGGCTGGGAGCGCGCAATATAAAATATTCAATGATTGATGATTGCCTGGCGGACCCATTCACACTTTGGGCTCCGCAACAATAAGTAGTTGGTACTTTCAATTTATTTATCACTGGAAATGGCTGCCAAAACATAGCATTTAATAATAGTTTTAGTTAAGACCCGGATTAAACATACAAAACGGTACAAACGTATGGGAGAAATGTTTTTAGTATTGGCATCGTGGAAATCGAACTCCCAACCCCTGTTTTATAAGATCAATCTTCGACCACGTTACAAAGGTCTCTCACGAAGCAGTTACCTCTCAGTTGGTCGATTCAGAAGTTCTTTTGGTCGATTTTTTTTTACATATTAATTATTAAGTTTCTCAAACTTTGTTTATGTGGGTAATAAGGTTCAGTTCGTTTTTGTGGATTTTTTTAAGTAACGTTCTGAACCTTAATTCTCCATAATTATTCATTAGTCGCAACCCGCGCCGGCTTCGCACGGGCGCAATAATAACTCTATTAAAAAAAACCCCATCAAAATCCGTTGCGTTGTTTTAAAGATTTAAGCATACATAGGGACAATGAGACAGCTGGAAGCGACTTTGTTTTATACTATGTATGTACATAGTGAAGTTACCTGTAAATTTATTGAACATTTTATTAATAAATAAATAAGTATGTAGGAAATAACAAAGTTATTAAATATTCAGATTTCGCTCGCGTAAACCCGTAGGTTGAACCTATCATGAAAGAAATAAAGTATTGTAACTCGAAAGTTTATTGCAACCATAAAATATTCGATGAAGATGTTTGTTTGTTGCCGGTAACATTGAATTTTTTTCTGAGTCCATAAAATACGAAGAAAGTATAGGCTGTAATTTCCAGTCTAGAAAGTTGTAAGTATCATTGCTTTGTAGGTCAAAGTCATAGGAAATGTTCTTTCTATTTTATCTTCGCTTAAACCCATTTTCCTTTAAAAGTTTTGTCTACTGCATATTCGAAATCACCGATAATTGTGTTACGAATTTGACGAGTTCTATGGCGCTCATTAGGGGAGGCCTATGTCCAGCAGTGGACTATTATAGGCTGGTGATGATGATGATGATGATGATGGCGCGGTGGGCGAAGGTCCGACGCAGGAGACTGCGGGATCGATTCCCAAAAAAAAAAAAAAATAACATCTGCGTCCATGGGGAGGATATGCAATATGTCAGCAAGTACCTTTACTTGGGCCAAATAGTGTCTTCCCACAGTAGACGAGAACAGAAAATGCCTGGAAGAACTAATGGACATGTTTATCCTTCCCATACTAACTTATAACACATACTCGGTCACATGCAAACACCTAAAAGTCTAACCTTGAGGTTTGTTTTTTTCTCTTTCAAGTTTTAGCCAGTCCTTATTTATAGCTAGTCTTGTTTTGGTTACTACTTATATAAGTATACATACATAACTATGTAATATAATTCTGTATACCTGTAGGGGGAAGTGGGGTACATTGATACACAAAAATTCAAAGATCCATAAAATGTGTCTAAACATAAAAATTTTCACATTACACGTTTAGCTAAATAATTAAATATTATAATGACATAGTTTAAAATTAATTAAATCATCAAAGAAATAATTAACGTTTAGTAAAAAATGGCTTTTGTATCAATCTGCCCCATTAGCGGGGTAGTTTGATACATCACGTGGGGCACTTTCATACAGGGTGGAATAGCTATGAAAATGGTCAAATTAAAAAAAACTTTTACATTGTTTCTTCTTGTTTATTGTGACGAGATCATAATGAGCCTTCTAATATAAGCTACTCATGTAATTATTATATCAAAGCTTATTCACAGCCAGGCTCAAATAATCAATAAATCAAACTACGAATCTTAGTGTTTTTGAAAAAGCAATATCAATATTTTTCTTCTCTTATTGCACATTGTTATCAATGTGCAATAAGAGATATCATAATTTGAGTGCATATACTCAAATTAATATAAAGAGATTCATAGATGGTTTGAGTTGAGCCTTTCGTAAAATTTCGTGTACTAAGGGCAACTTCTCTAATATCGACACTTCGACATCTGGAGGGACAGAAATGTAAGACATGGTCAATTTGTTTTCTCAATTATAAGACCCCATACTCAGTCAAGTTGTATTTAGAAATGACTTTAGACATATAATGTGGTACCGATGGTTTTTTTGTACAGAAATGGAGCATCTTAATACAGAGACGGTGCACAATGACACACATCAATGTGCCCCGCACTTTGTTGCATCAAAGTGCCCCCTACGACATTTTTGAATATTCAAATTATCATTCTAAAACGCGCTTTTATTTTAAGTTATATTAACAAAAATCATAATTATTGATAGTTTAACTTACCTTTGGTATATAAAAATCCTCGTTAGATGTTATCGAAGAGGATCGATACACTTTCATATATTGTGTCAAAAATTACTTATGAATGCTCAAAACACATCTCGGCATGCCCTAGGCCGCCCGTTGACAGACAGTCGGTGCGGTTACAATGGATGCTTTCGGACCTTTTTGTGAACGTTTTAGTGACGGCGTTTGAGTGATCAAATCCATTCAGTCAATTATTAGATAAGGCTAGTGTATCAATGTGCCCCTTATATCAATGCACCCCGTCTCCCCCTATCTAGCTGTAAACGTATACGAGCTGGATTCGTTTGTAAACAGCTACATCAAAGGATCCCGGATCAAAGTCCGGGCTATTCCAGTAGAGCCATCTGTGCGATGGCTATTAAGTACCATTGAAGAATCAACATCGATACCTATGGCTGTTCTATTTAGGGTTCCGCGATAATGGTATAAATCGATTCATTATTCTTTGTTGTATGTACACGATTCATAACAGAATGAACTTAAAATATTGAATACGCTTTAAAAAGCAGAATGAACTAAAACTAAAACGGTATGTCGATAGAAGAGCTTATGCCTGAAAAGAGTTTTCTTCCAGTTTTGAATTTTCTTCCTATAGAGAGGCGATGGAATAGATAGAGGAAGTGTACAAAGAATGAGTTGGAAGGATTAAATTAAAATATTTAATCGACTTCTTTATAATTATAATTTTGTAACAATAAAAACTTTTAGTGGACAGTTTTATTTAGCTTTTAGAATTTTCTTTTATAGTCAAACATTTCTTTTTTTTTCATAATAATATTATTCATAATCATATTATATTATTTTCATAATCATAATCTTCTTTTCATAATAATAAACTATATTAGCTGTAATGTTCTGTTATAAATAAATACATAAAGTCACTAAAGATCTTCCATTTTCTAAATCACGTTAACTAGTTACAGCTAGATTTTATAGGTACCATTCCTTAGCGGAACCCTACATAGGCTTTTCATGGGCGTTCATGTTGATGATGATGTAGCTTGATAAGATAAACTTTCAGAAATGAAAAAAAAAATAAAAAAAGTTTTTTTTATCGTTCCCGTAACAGTGACGCCCCTTAACGGGAGTTGGACCGGTGAATTGTCATTAGAAATTTAATGCCAAATGAATTGAAATTAGAGCATATTTCCAATCCCATATTTCTGATCCCAATCCCTTGCACGTCTGTCTGGGGAACACGGTGAGGTTTTAGTCAGTAGGAGTCTGACATAAATCTTCCACTGGGGATGGAAGATTATCCATGACAGATTTCCTCACGTGAGATTTCCAAACGACTTTTCTTATTACAAAATTAGCCATCTATCTCCTTGCTTTAAATGCATATCACACCATTATAGACACAAAGGCATTTAGTCGTAATGCAAAGCAATATCACCCCTATATCTCACAACTACGGCATAAAAGCAATTTCATTCCCATAGTACAGATGCCTACAATAGAATGTTAATAAACCTGACATGACGATTATGGCGACACAGTTCTCCGAATATCCTAACCCACCATGCCCACCATCCCCTTTAATAAACAGAAGCCCGACCAAAATAAAACATCACATATATCCACACTTTTTTCGAAACTTGTCGACCTCCTTAAACTCGCTGGGTTATCATCAGTCAGAATTCCGTAGAGTTTTCCATAACCCGTCCAAACCGAAGTGTCGCATTTTCAGTCGTATTTCGAATTGTTTATTGCGCTTTCCAATTGGTCGGTTTGCTTGGTCCGGATGCCCCACCCCTGTAGCTCCCTGTCCCTAGATTCATTCATTCGGGACCCAGCTACCGAGCAGGGCAGACGTGTTTTCAACGCTCGCGGATTACGTGTGAAACCGATATAAACAATACTTTTCGTTGCAATACCGAGTATTCTTCTGTAGTAGGAATAAGGTAAGAGATTTTATGATATTTTGTTTAAAATAACAGATGTTTTTTGTTAAAATTATAGGCTTAAGCCGATTTTTCGTACATTTTTAAGGTTGAATGGGCCAGACTTATGAAATCGTAAGTGAAAACGTGTTGCGGGATATTTTTGTGGACGTCTCGTTTTTATATTTTTACGTTATTACTTTGACTTACGTAAATATAATTTCTTTGGTTGTTGTTTTTCTTAGAGGTATACTAATTAAACGATTAACTTTAAATTTTCATACGAAATAGAATGTGTCTTAATTCTAGACTCAAAAATTAATTATATCAAGAATACGACTTCTCGAATTGTTATATCGTTGAAAAAGTGGGACAAAATATTTTTCTCGTTATTGGTCTGGGGTTTTCGGGTGTTTTCTATGTATAATAAAAATATCTAAATAATTTGTGTATTGTATTAAGTATATCAGTTATCTAGTACCTGTAAGACAAGCTCTCCTTAGTTTGGGGCTAAATGGTGTGTGGATTGTCCAGCATTATTTATTTATTACCTTCAACTACCTTCAAACCAATCATGAATGCTATTTATTAGTACTATTATTACTATAATGAGTAAAAAAAGGCTAGAAATATAGCGATATACTAAAGGGACACTGCTTAAGACAATAAAACAGTTGCAATTATATAATTATAGCTACTACCGGTCCACTCCGGCTTTGACGGGTAGTTACCAAAAAAAATTAACATTTTACACACGCACACTTGGGTTTACATTATTGAAGATTTCATACGGATCTTTATCTATTTGAAAATATTCTATAGCCTATGTTCATTAAGCATAATATAGAATTCTAATGGTAAAAGAATTTTTCAAATTGGTCTTATAGTTTCGGAGCCTATTCAATCCAAACAAATAATCAAATCTTTCCTCTTTACAACAAAGCACTATTGTGTCGCATACAAAACAAAACATTCTTTAATCCACCCTTTGTCTATGTAATATTGTCTGAGTGGTTATTCACGAGAATAAGCGAATTGCAAACACATCAATATCAAAATAGCTTTGTTAGAATATTAGGACTTCAAGCCTCTCCACACTCGCGCGCGAATCCGCAAATGATCAATGAACCATAAGTGTGGATCCCATTCGCATATTTGTCGCGGTCTATCTATCTAGTTATATCACCCATAATTTTAACACAAATTCATTTGATTTTTACTAAATCCTTCCACTGTTAGAACAAATTATGAAAGGTTCCTCTAATTTTTTCACGACTTCTAAAAGTAATGCTACTCTATGGTTAAAACTAAGTGATACATAATTTTAAAGTACTCGACGCACGAAAAGCTACTAAACGTTTAGGTATTTTTGTCGCGACACAGGAAAGCGCACGAACGGCGACTTATTTGGTTGTTTACTCCAAAATGCAACAAATCCTTTGCGTCATTCCTGTAGCTTGTCGGATTTTGACGCGTGACAAAAAAGGTTACGAAGGCGCGCGTGTGGTTTGCCTCGAGTTTGGAACCCCTGGGAGAACCGCGCCGCGAACGCGTTGCGACGGCGAGTGTGGAGAGGCTTTTGTAGAGTGATGCTGACTATCTTTCGAAGTTTGGGTGTAATTTTGCGAGTGTAGAGAACCTTTTGTAGTGATTAAATTTCGAATAAGAATGTACATTACTACGAAGTTTGGCTGTAATTTTGAGAATGGGAAACGCGATATTTATTAAAAATCATGCAAAATAAAATAAATACTCTATAGGTAGCATAAAAAAATATTAACCGTTTCATTATACATACATTATAGAAATCCTTTTATATTTTGTAAGAAAACCGAAATTTTACTAAAAATTGTTAGCTTCACATATAAACATTTTCGACAATAGATACAAAAAATACTAACCATTTAATAACAAAAAGACTATACATATTTGATCATTATCATCAACCCATATCAGTCCACTGCAGGACATAATCCTCCCCTAGTGAGCGTATAAACCTGTTTAAAAATATTTAGTACCTAAATAAACCTGTTATATCTTTATATTTATTCGCCTTTATAACATTGGTTGTATAATAAAGAACGACCGAAATTGCGGGCAAACGACTAGTAATTATCAATGACACAAGCTACGCTAACTAGTTATAAGTCTCGTAGCACTACCATATTTGCTACGAGGCTACAAGCTACGGCGTAGCACGTCTACGAAAATAAACCGCCCGCAATTAGTACGTTTTTTCTTCGCGGTCTTGATACCCGTATCAATAATATCGGTACTGTAGATGTAATAATGGTACTTTCTTTATGGTAAATTCAAATATCCATACTTTTGAATTATAGAAACTTTACCCAAAACTACCGGTAGGTACTATCGCGACATTGCCAGCTCTGGGGTCCTAGTTTACCAACAGAGCGCCTCCACCACGTGCATATTTCGCATACCGGGATTTTACGAGCTTAATATCGGTTTATACTTTAACTTATTGAAAATACCTGACACTACATGATGGGTTTAAAAATATACCGGTATAATTTATATCAATACCGAAAATATACTACTTTAGTTAGTCGGACCGGTATTTGAAAATAACGCTATTCTAAGATTATGAGGATATATTTTTAATACATGTAATAAATTCAATTATTACTAATACAGCCGGTCGATTCAGAACAGCTGAATAGAAAGGAACCTTGTCAAAGTAAATATTTGTCGTCATATTGCTCATTCAATCCGCGCGTTGTCAAAATTGTGGTTGTAGAACCGTGTCAAATTAAAGTTCAGCTATTATTTCAGTACGAAATGGTTCCCTCGTATTCTGAGCCGCGTGGATTCAAAAGGTTTTTAACAGTTTGACTCGAAACCTTCCTAGAAACTCGGAACAAAGAACCTTATATAAAAGGGGTTATTTATGGGTTTTAACCTTTTGTGTTTTATTGTAGCTATTTGTACTACTTTGTCTATAAAAGAGAGAAATATCCCAAGATACAATATCATCTATTCTAATGTAAGCAGAATATATATTAGGTTTTTTATGAGTTAAACGGATGTATTGAGAAGATGTTAATGTTATACCTGATTATAATTGGTCACGATTCTTTAATATGTAAAATAACTAATAAATGATTGACATTTTTCGATTGTTTACTTTATTATTTAATTTATATAATCCATTTATATCATTATACTAGTAATATGTTAAAATTTTGCACGCCTTGACAGCGCAGAATATATTGGTATTACCTATTATGTATTATTAAGACCTATTGTACCATATTCCTGCAAATACATGATGAATGATATAAAAAGTGACCTAGAAGTTTAAAAATAATCACCGACTAAAGAACTTATGGTAACTAAAATAGGTATATTTTATCCACTGTAACAGCTACAACTTCCAAAATCAATATTTAGAATTGGGCACTCTCTAAAAATACTAAATTTTAAATATAATTATTTTTACTGATAGTGTTGCCTGCTTACTGAAAAATACGTCTAATTTTGTCAACCATCCTAAATACACTGTTTCTAAATACTCTCAAAACAAACGCGTATCAGGGTGTTGTAATTTAAACAATTGAGTTGAGAGCGGATAAAGGCATACAAAAGGGCTCATTAGGGAAAACTTCCTGGATTGACGTTCGAGTAATTCGCACACGTCATTTTAAGGGTTTTTTAGAACTTTTTAGACCCATCATCATTGCGGCTATTAATAAATTCATTTATAGGGTTTCGGTTTAGAAACCGTTATGGTCTCGCTTTGTCTGTAAGTAGAATGCTGTATGAAAAATGGGGAAAAAACGAATTCTCAAAGCTATTTCATGGAGTAAGATATAAAATCAATGTTATTGAATTCGACATTTCAAAATAGTTTTTACAAACGGTCTAAGTTGCATACTTTTTAAAACATAATGGAAAGAGTCGATCTATTTACCAGTACCTACCTACTCCCTAATCTCCGAAGTAACTGGTACCTTCAGTATTTGTATACATAATTAACAAAAGTTAGAAATTCTCGGCGCCCGAGCATTTTGGTACTTGACGGATCTTGTCTAATTTCGACAGCCTCCAATCACCTCCACTGTAGACAGTCATAAACCCTTTATGTATCGTCATTATATCTTTAGGATGATCTTTCCCGCGGTCTGGTGTGGTTTCCACCGGACATTGCCGGACCGTCTATATTTTGTACTGTATTGGAGGTATACATGATACTGAACTGTGACCCTACTGATATGTGGAATCCGGCTTAAAGGAAGTTCTTAGTTTTAGGTACTAAATATTTTCGAGCTTAGTTATTATTTTTGTATTTCATTTCCAAGATCACGGGCCATATCGGAATTATATCGGATCATAACCCGGTCCTTTGAAAAGCATGTGTGGGGCCGTAGCCAACAGCACAGAGGCCCTTTATGAGAGTTAATTTTGAAGGCGGGGGCTACATATAGCGGGTATCATCCTAGTTTGCATAATATGATACACCCGAAGATGATATCCGCCAGGTGTGAAGAGAGACTTATTATTGTTATTATTTTTTAAATACCAAACCGATACTTTCACCCCATTGGATACCAACCTATCATTTTCGTTCGTCCGATTCATACTTTGAAAATGGAATGAACTTTCTTCCGATTTAAACTTTGAAAATAGAATGAAAATCCAGTAATCAATAAATTATCTCGATAAGGTTTTGGGACCCGTCCTAAAACGAAGTTTTAAAGAGAAACCTTACTTTTTATGTTGAAATAATCATTTCAGTTCCCACCCAACATTTTTAATCCTGTTAACCTGTACTTTCGTGCGAATTAACCATAGAGCAACGCGGGCCCCCGGCCGGCGGACCGGAGGGGAGTAGCCATACGCAGCTTTCCCCTCTGTCAAAAGTACAAGTCCACGCGGACCTACACGTACTATAAAACTAGTTCATTCTGTGACAGAATGTATCAATGTGTGGGTGAATTTGTTAGAGTATTTTGTATTTTTAATTTCGTATGAAAATGAGTGCGCAGCGCAGATTCCCCCCCCCCCCCCCCCCCCCCCCCCTCGACAAATAACGCTATGGCCACTCCCCTCCGGTCCGCCGGAGGACCGCGTTGCTCTATGAAATTAACGTATAAAACAAAATAAAATAAAACCTTCAAGGATATCAGACCTCGTTTATTGCGTCGACTACGTGGGAAATACGGTTCATGTTGAAGGTCCTGAAGCCTTGAAGCCTTGGATGACCTCTTCGCCATGGCCTTGGATGGTCAATAGGATATAGTAATTAACCTTCCCTATTCTGCTTAACTAAACTGCTTGATTATACACTCGAGAGCAATGAATCCGGGTCACTCAAAAGAAAAAAAAATCTCGGAAAGTAACCCTTAGTTGCATTAACCTAGCATTCTTACTTTCCGAGATTTTTTTTTTCTTTGAGTGACCCGGATTCATTGCTCTCGAGTGTATTTTGAGATTGGTAAATTTTTGCTTTGACTAACATTTTCTATAAAAATTTATCATTTAAAAAAAATAATGCTGGACAATCACACAGCATCAGCCTCAAGTTCAGTAGAGCTTGTGTTATGGGTACCTACTAGATGACTGATACAATACAATACTAGATATTTATTGATAACACCAAGTTATAAGTAGACTATATATGTAGGTACTAAAAGTATAATGGTAGCATAGCAGGTTATTCTTTAAATAACCATACAATGTGAATTGCCGTGTGGTGCCGGCATAGAATTTCACTACCCCAACTCTTCCCGTGGGTGTCGTAAGAGGCGACTAAGGGAAACAAAGCGGGGGGCGGGCAGCAGCGCCTTCTGCAGAACAACTACACCAAACTGCGATCCCCAACCCGCATGCCCAGCGTGGGGATTATGGGCAACAATCCCCAAATAATGATGCCATCTATGGCGCTCATTAGGGGAGGCCTATGTCCAGCAGTGGACTATTATAGGCTGGTGATGTGATGTGATGTGAATTACCATAATTATACAGTCTCTTTCTAACTTATTCAACATATTTATTTAGTATATCACTACATAGTATAAAACAAAGTCGCTTCCCGCTGTAGGTATGTATATCTTGAACACTACGCAACGATTTTTATGCGGTTTTAATAGATATACATATGTAGAGTGATTCAAGAGAAAGGATTATTATGTAAAAAAAAATTTGTATCAGCATAGCAACAGAGCGAAGCCGGGCGCGGGTCGATAGTAAAAATACAATACATTACATTATAATATTATATGGATCAGTTGAGCTACCTGTAGTATGTTTGCAACAGTCTGCAGTTAGCTCAATTGTTTAAATTGTAAATACTAGCTCTAATTTTGTTAGATAATTGTGACATTCTTTTAATAAAGGCTTTTTTACCAATAAAAAAAATACATAGATATTTACGTTGAAAATATCTGCAGATTTACAAGCAAAGATTAGGTAATTCCACTCGAAAAGGGTTGATAACAAAGCTAGGAACCTACTTATTTACGATGTCGTGTGAACTACGGCCAAGTTCAAGTCTCGCGTGTGTACAAAGCCTTGACTCAATGCTTTAGCCTCTAATGTATGGATTTTCTTAGAGATGGCTGTCTTTAAAGAAGGATCATAATGAAAACATTAGATAATGATTTCAATTGTTAAATTGCTAATTTGGGTCGTTACCGCCATAATTTTATCTTATTATTGGGTTAAAAAAAGAAAATATCAAAATTTTTTTTAGGTACTAGTTTAAGATACCTATAATAAGCTTTTTTAAATGCCTCCGTAGTTGTTTTATATAGTATTTGTAGTATCATCATCATGATCAGTCTATAGTAGTCCACTGCTGCATAGGTCTCCCCTAATGAGCGCCATAGATAGCATTATTTATCATTTGGGGGCTAATTACATATTTTATATGTAGTATAGGCAATATACAAAATAGTCTTTTATGGCCACTAAACTCTATTTTCATATCTATACAAAATAAAACCATAACAGAGGCAAAAAAAAGCTTATAATAGGTATCACAAACGCCCAAACGAAATTTTTGCAATACCTTTAGAGATACGAGCACTAAAAAAAATTGTATTATATTATATTGAACAGCGATCTGCCCCGGCTTCGCACGGGTCCAATGCTGATACAAAAACCTTCCTCTTGAATCGCTCTATCTATTAAAAAAAACCGCATCAAAATCCGTTGCGTAGGAAGTTTACTTCCCGTTCGTCCCCTCTGGGAACGAAACGTGGGGACGAGCGGGAATAACCCGTTTTAAAGATCTAAGCATAGGGACAACCAGACCGCGGGAGCTTCCCGCGGTCTGGTTGTCCTATGTATACAATGTAGTGATAATTGAATTATCTCACGAGGTAAAAGGCCTAATCATTCTTGTAGCTTTTCCGTCCCATTACTTAACTGACCAAAAAATAACCACCACAAAAACCGTTATAAAACCTATCTAGACCAAAAAGTGTGCGGCCAAAACGCGAAATCCTCGTTGAAACTCCAGAGCATTATGAATTCCGTTAGCGAATATACCTCGTGAATGCTATATGAGCTTGCAAGTTGCAAGAATTTTTCATTAGAATTCTTAGAGAGCAAACTCTTTCAACGACGAGACGATTCTGCATTTTCAACTTGTTTACTGCAGAAGGTCAATGCAGATGAGATGTTTATTTATCCCTCAAAACGATAGAGTTATTCATTTTTTAAATCTTTATAAACAAAGAAAATTGCAATTAATTTACTAAATTAATTGCAATTAATTTAAAAAGTATTGAAACAATTGAGCTAACTGCAGACTGTTGCAAACAAAAAACAACAAACAGTTGTTCACTGGAGGTTCCTTCGGGATATTTTTTCTTTTCTATGTTTATATTAGTATTATATTGGTATGTAATATATACCAGGCGTCGAGTCTTTTCGTGGTTGATACTAGTACTTAAAAATAATGAAAAAGGTTTTCTGGCGTAGGTATTCATTAGTTTGGACATTGGTATTAAACATTAAAAATTATTATCCATTAGGTATTATGTGACGTTGATGGCATGACACATGATTATTACATTCAAGTTGGATCCAGCTATAACTTATTTATTGTAAACAAAGAAAATTACAATAATTTAACTAAAATAGAGCTTGTATTTACAAAATTAAATGAAACAATAAACAATAAAAATGAAATAATAATAGAGCATCAGCATTGCCATACAGCGAGGCAATGCAGCCAGCATCTTGGGTACAGTTGAGTTATTACATAAACACATTATTAGATATCATCTTTCAAACAAATAAAATGTCATTTCAGTTGAGCTATCTCTAGTTTATTTGCAGCAATCTGCAGTTAGTACTAGTTACTTACTACTATTTATAACTCAAGAACGACTGAACCGATTCGGCTGAAAACCAGAACACGGACATAATAAACCGTGTAACAAAATATGTGTACTAAGCGAAAGGGGGTGAATTTCCACCCCCCCGGGGACCAACTTTTGTTCAACGACTTTTTGAATTTCGATCGATATCTCGGAAAAAACTGCATCATGTTTCAACATGGACAGCTGATTTTTTACGAAGTGACAACCCCAAAGGCAGCGGTTTCTTGTACCTGTGACAATGACGTCAGTATGGTCACAGATGTAGAGTGATAGATAGATATATAGATAGATTAGGTAGTCTCCCGCCCCGCCATAGATGAACTCTATGAAGATAAATAACTACCTACCTGCAGTGGTAAATTAATTAAAACTTTTTTTATGGGAAACGAAAAATAGGAATTTTTATTTATCTCCCCCCCCCACAACTGATCACCATTGGGGTCTGAAACCTCCCCCTTCGGCTTAGTACACATATTTTGTTACACCTTGTATATTATTGTTGCCCGTTGTCATGCTCCCGCGGGATAGTACAGGGACACGCGGACAAAGTTGCAGGCGGAAAGCTAGTAATAAATTAAAAAGGACTGAGGCCTGACTTTTTATTCACAGGCATGGTTTTTCTATGAATAATAGCAATATTTATGTATGTAATATATTGTATTCAATTTCAGTCATCTAGTACCCATAACTTTTTTTTTATATATAGTTGTGTTATTTTTTATATATTATGGGTAAAAATAAATGTATTTTCTTTCTTTCTTTCTTTCTTTCATAACACATGCTGTGCTTAGCTTGGGGCTAGATGATGTTGTGTGGGTGGTCCAGTATTATTTATGTATATTTTATTTATTTATCTATAGAAATCTGAAAATGAATCTTTAATCTTTCTTTTAGAACAAAGCCGTTTCTGTAATATACTCGACCGAACAATGTTTTTATTTAATTTCAAAGTTCTTCTTCTTCTTTCAAAGTTTT
This sequence comes from Eupithecia pulchellata, assembly GCA_963931895.1. Lineage (NCBI taxonomy): Eukaryota > Metazoa > Arthropoda > Insecta > Lepidoptera > Geometridae > Eupithecia > Eupithecia pulchellata. Next base: position 4,330,434 of record OZ007542.1, on the reverse strand, counting down.
TCTCCGATCGATACATTCAATGAATATGTTATTATGTCTGCCCGTTTGACATTAATCAATTATGTAAGGACTGAAAAGGCCTTGAAAGCTTTGGAAAAATAAATGGATATATATTATATAAATGATATTTATCATATTAAATCAATATTGAACTAAGTATCGGGCTCATAATGATTCACCCCTGAAATGTAGGCCTATTTATTTATTTATTATATCTTTACTAATATTATAAAGAGGAAAGATTTGATTGTTTGTTTGTATGTTTTGTTTGAATTGAATAGGCTCCGAAACTGCTGGACCTATTTGAAAAATTCTTTTACCATTAGAATCCTAAATTGATTTTTATAGCCATAATTTTCAAGCTTTAAATTAGAAAAACAAATATAGAAAATATATAAATAATAATGCTAGACAATTCACAAAGTATTATCTAGCCCCGAGCTAAGCAGAGCTTGTGTAAGTGCAATTATTACATAGGTATATAGATAATTTTGTTATACATTGAAAACAACATATGCATTCGATATACTCAGAATCGAGACAAAATCGATTTTAAAGCTACTCAAAGAGTCCACAGGTGATCGGAATGCTGGCTCCGGTCAACGAAACATCGCCATCCAACGTGGCAATGCTGCCAGCATTCTGGGCACTCTGCGGACGGCTTAGATTTTGAGGAAATACATATAAGTGTAAAATGCTAGTTGTAATTAGGAAACTTAATATTTATCCCTAAAATTGGCGGGACTCAAACCCGCCGCTAACGGCGCTAAAGTCCGTAGAAAGCCCCAAAGATTTTAACTAGTCGGCGTCTTTATTGTCTAACTCAACTGGTAATCGTAATCGGTTTCAGTTTGGCATTTCACACCTAGCCTGGACTTTGATTGTCACTTACGTATTTATTGTGTAAATAGCTGAAACCGAAGACCAGTTGAATAGCTTAGACAATACCGATAACGTTCTGACGGGGTCTACAACTGGTAATCGGTTTGAAGTTCACTGGTAATGGATTTCAAGTCCGCCGGTTCAAAATCTAAGCCGAGGGCGAGGTCTTACGCACTATAGTAACAAACACCCTAGTTGTTTTATCCTTGTTGTAGTTCTAACTGTTTTTTATTGTAATCTTCTTTGTTAATAAATAATTTCCACTCAGAGTGGAGGCCAAATTAAAAGTAACAATGTGAATACAATTTTCCGACGAATCATGATTACCAACAACCTTTCCGTTTGAAGTACACACCGCCGCAGCCTACCGGCACAGCTACCTTCTAGCACGCGTTGAATTGGCGGCAAGCAAGTGGCATTAACCTTTTCAAAAAAAAAATTATAATAAGTATCTACCTTTTTTGTCTGGTGACCCGTCTACTTCGTTGTTTCACTGTGTCATTTCTGAATTTATACAATAGAAATTTGGAATAACTACGTTTGGGTAGAGAGGGGCACTCAAATTTTTGGTTTTGGGTCGAACGGGTCAGAATACCTATTGGGTAGAAATTTTGTGGGTTGAACGGGGCAGCACTCACAACAACCTTTCCGTTTGAAGTACACACCACCGCAGCCTACCGGTTAACTTCTAGCACGCGACGCGTTGAATTGGCAGCAAGTGGCAGTAACCTTTTCAAAAGGTACTTAGGCATTTTAGTTTTGGGTTTATGTTGCGTGCAATCGTAATGGGATCGAACTATTGAACGAAGCGCGGCTAGATAGATATATAAAGATGTTTATTTGCTTCTGCAACACACGGTAGTAATCTATAAAAAAAGAGGAGAAAGGTTAGGTAAAAGTACCTACCATCAAAACTACAAAAAACCAACACGAATATGAAATACGGGATCGCAAATCCTTTTTTCAGTGGCAGCCATTTTGAATTTTGTTACTGCCACAATGTTCTGTTTTTCTTTCGAAGGTAGAGTCATAATTACAGAAATATGGAGTACTAGCATCTGGCCGTTGCAATAAGCGCGTTGGTATAATACTAAGGTAGCCTTTATGATAATCTATGTCTCTTCTCGATCTCATCTAGATCTCTTCCCGCCCGAATACTGAAACGTACAACGTACGTAAACCTTACATATAAATACATTTAAAAAGACGAATATTATGAAAAGCTGTCAAAATGGCGCCTTGAGACTTGGTTCCTCAAACCTGGAAACGGTCTTGAGTTCCGTTTAAGGTAAATGTGCAACAGAACGGCACAAACGGTAAAACTGCTGCCTATCCTTTGTTTCTTACGACTTGCTCCTTACATAATATTAATATGCTAGACACTTCGCCTATAAATCTAGCTATTCCCCTGTAAGCTGCGAATAAAGTGGCTATAAATTACGCTGTTCCATTGCATACCCGCTATTTTAACGAGTGTTGAATCGTTTCACACTCCGATTTATTATTGTTTTATAGCTGGTATTGACCGTTATTAACCGTTATTTACCGTTATTACCCGTTATCTACGAATCTGAGAAAAGTTTTGTGCCTGGGTTATCAACGAAGCTATTAAATCTAATTATTCCCAACCGTCATCACCCGGATCTCTTGGGAAGACGGCAGGGCCTTAATTGAATTAATTTGTGCTTAAATGGGCCCTGTATTTGATGGAGGACAGTTGAAACCATGGCTAATAAAATTTGACAAGTACAATATTGTGTGCAGATTTAAAAAATCTCAAGCATTTTGGAGAACGTTCACGAGAACAAGTTTATTCAAATTTATTTGTGAGAGTATTAATTACTATTTATGCCGCTTAAGGAATCCTTTTCATTTATGCACATTACTGGTAATGTAAAAACATGACATGATGAGATGACTGATAAATAAAATTACATACATAGATCTTTTTTACTATACAATTAAACCCGTAGCAAATATTTGCAGATCGTACGTAGTACAACAAACATTTATCCCAAAACGGGAATCGAACCGGTAACTTCCTGCGTCGATTACAAGACTAAGACAAGAATATCGCATTTTTTAGCCTAAAAATGCGACAAATACGTCTCATTTTCATATTCACCTCGTTTGTCTGCTGTATAATTCTATGCCTTCTTCTTTTTTAAAAACGTCAATGGTTCTCAAAAGCTTATGCACAAAACCTATACTAAAGCCTCGGGTAGGGTACCTTTTAGCTATGTTTTGGTTTGGACAGTGTTTACGAACTGTGGCAAAGTCAATGTTTACCCCATCACAGCAATATCTTAACTGCCCAATTCCCAAAATCTCATTAATATCTTCCCACGTAAAGGAGAATTAAATTTTGGGCTCATTTTCCTTTGACTTCGGAGTTCAGACAAAATAAATAAGGTTCCAAACGTTTATAAAGTTAGATTATAATTTAACTTTTCTAATTACAAAGCTTTCTTCTGCTAGTTGCTTATTAAGGGTTTGTGTGAAATTGTGGGCGTGTTATAAGGGCGTTATTATACTTTCAAACTAATAATCTTATGATACGAGGTACATATATTGTATACATTGTATTTGGTTTAATATTCATTTATTCTCAAAAAGACAAATTATGTCACTTACATGAGAAGGGTCCTTAGCCAACCGGCATTCGCTATGAAGCGATTCGATTTTGAAAATTCTTATCGCTCTAGCGATGGCAACCTTCAAATGGATTAAACGTCAAGATTTTTGGTAGGCAATGTACGAATATTTTGATTTCACCAAACCGATTGACAACATCGAACGATCACTTCCATCAAATTCCTAGCCAAGTGGCAGTTTTGAGAAGCGACTTCACGTAGTTGTCTATTCTCTTGATGGATACACTAGCGAACGCTAAGACCCTGTAGAAATCGAATCGAAACGGCGATTTCATAAACAGCTGTTGGAATTACGTCAAAATTTTAAGTAGCCTTGCGCTAGCGTGGATGTAGCATTCACGATCGCACCCTTGTTTCCCTGTGTCCACGAGGGATTAAAAATATACTTAACAACGAAAAAAACAAGATAAAGCTTTTGCATATGATCGGCAAAAATTCACACATTTGGCTTCTAAGGGCGAGAGTCGAAAGAAATTACAATACAAACTAAAACGTCTATTGTCAAAATGCAAAATAGTTTTGAATTTCTGTTATTTACTCCAATATTACCGAGATGATACGAGTGTCGTAAAATATGTATTTTCTCCTAATTATTTATTTCTTCATGATTTTAAGAACTTGTTGAAAATAATTAAATAATATAATTATATAGCTCAAAACCATTGTTATTTTCTTTCTATTGATTTTAATTACACAAAAAACACTGCCATAAGTATTTCAAAAGATTGGGTAAACTTCCAAATCGAAACAATTTTTTTGTTATGTATCACGTTTTTTTTTTTTTTTTTTTTTTTTTTTTATTTCTTTATTTATTATATGGGAGTTTAGTCACACAGTGACTATGTCACTCCCGTAAGAGATCAATTCTTTATAAATCACACAAACTCAACAAAAATAAACATACCTAACAAATAGCCGCATGACAGTGCATGGCCACCTCCATAAGGACGTGGATAACACTATGCAGCTTACAAAACAAACTTACTTTACAACCTTACTTATCCTACATCACAGACGATGAGGATTTTTAATACTAACCAACCTACATAACCTGCAAATAAAGCTTGGCTAGCATTTTGGCTTCCTCGGAGTACGGGGAAGACAAAATGCTGTTACAATGTATCACGTTTGTTTACAGAAATTCTATCTGAAGTTATAGGTAACAACCTACTTGGCTTGGTACTCCTTTTTATTTGACCCGTCATTTCATGAACGGTGAACGGACGAAATAAGCGAATGATTGAGTTCGATAACTATAGACTACAGACCGTACACCATAAGTTGTCCTGCCTCAGGAATTGGCAGCATTATATTGGCAGCACGATATTGCCAACATTATGAATCTTTTACCCCATTATGTAAACGTGTGTTTATGTTTTAATTTCATATTCGTATATAAATATATAAGTAGTTAGGACTAGGAAAGTTTTAAATTATGAAACAATAAAAATTTTAAATTATTTATTGAAATTGTTCTGACACTAATTATGGTCAAAAGGAACATAAATAAACAACACAAAAAATTCTTATAAATCGAAATCTTCAAGATCCACGACGATTTTCAGCAGAATTGACTTGTTGCAGGCAGCAATAGCTTCGCTTCTTTATATTATGTATTCTACTCGTGGTTTTCTCCGACATGACTGAAAATGACACATAAAATTTGTATTTGTATAATATAAAATTAAAAAATTCAATATTTGTATATATACAAATAAGGGATATCATAACAAGATAAATTAAATAACCTGGATAATTTACTTTTTATTTTATCTTTTTATGTGAGTAAATCTTATGATCCATTCTAAAGGTATCGTGTATAAAGCTGGTATCCCTATTTTACTTACCAGTTGCATTGATGGTGCAATGCGAGATCGCACTAGATTTAATGGATTTAACTGGGCATGGTCTGCCTTTTCTTCCTCACAAAAGGCACGCACCTTCAACACAATCTCTTTTGCACTGCTTTTGCATGAATAATTCGAAAAATATTAATTAATAACACAAATACGAGCGTAATACTTCAATCAAACTATGACAGTCTAACAACAAAAGATTGACAACCAATTGTGCCAACTTATCGGCATTTAGCGATGCGATCAGACGTATAGACAAGGCGATAGCTACGCAAAGGTTACTTTGTCTACCAATTGAACTTCGCCATCATTTGAGCTATGATGATTGTCGTTGCGATGCGTGATATCGAAGGAATATGTCAAATCCATACATTTTTGTACGTTTCTACCATCGCTTTCGATTCGCAAATGTTACTTTGTCTAGAGCCCCAGGATTCTTAGGTTAAGTATAGATAGATACATAGGTTGTGGTCGTTCAATAACTAACTCATTTAGTGTGTTCACTTAATAAGAAGTGAATCACATATTATCATATCAGAAAAATTATATAAAGACAGGCATAAATATAGGGTAATAATGGGAACCTCGGCATGTGGCACGTACAAGTATTTACATACGAAATTCTAATTATACGAGTATGGTTGATTGTCCCTAACTACACAACCTGAGTGGTTGTTATTATAGAAATGTATTTTGTAATTTTTTATTTCTATTTTTCTACGAGCTGTCCGAATTATTCATGCGGACATTATGCGCCGATTTGTGTTCTCTTTAGACAATATCTATTTTTATTATAAATTTACATTTATTTTTCGTTTATTTATTCAGAGCTGAATGGTGTTGTGATAAAACAACTGAAATTATTTATTAACAAACAAAATTACTGTAGGTACCTACTTAACCGAATACAAAAATTACTAGTTTTTAGTATTTATTTAGTTATTAGTAGTTTTTAGTATATTTATATTCGCATTAGTATTTATACACTTGTATATCTATTTCCTAAATATCTAAGCCGTCACCATAAGCACAGATAACATAAAAGACAGAGTGCCCAGAATCCTGGCAGCATTGCCACGTTAGATGGCGATGCTAATTCGTACCGAAATAAAAGCCAACATTTCGATCACCTGTGGACTTTATAATTAAGTAGCTTTATGATATGGATCAGTTGAGGTACCTGTAGCTTGTTCGCAACAGTCTGCAGTTAGCTCAATTGTTTCAATTGTAAATACTAGTTTTTAATTAGTAGCTTTATGATAAATATTTATTAATTATAAATTTCAGTTTGCTGCCGACTTGTTATTTAATAGGTTGTTGTTGAGCTAAATGCATAATGCACAGAGGACACTGACAAAAATTGCTGATCTAAATGTACTTTGTGCTGACAAATTACCTAAATGTCAGCAATTTTTGCTCTCCCCAAAAACAATGGGATTTTGTAATAACCATCGCAGTTTGTAGACTTGTGATTCCAAAACAGTTGTCAAAAATAGACGGAACAAAAGTGGTAAATTTTAATCGCCATACGACATCAGTGTCATCATTCTACAGCGTGTTAGGGGTCTATGTTTACGCAACGACCACCATGGGGAGCTATTTTAACTGCCTAAAGTCCAATATTTTCAGCTTTGCATGCCCTAAATAGCTTGTCTAAAATTGCCTTAAACGCTTGGAGTGGAAAATTTATTGAGTGTCCATTATGGAACGTCAAAGAAGATCCAACTCCAATTACTTACTTTAAAAGCTTTCATTTGTCTTACTTGCAGCTTTTTACAGAACGCTTGAAAATAATTATTTTTTTTGTCATTGTTTAAAGGTTGTCCAAGTATAGCCTGATTGTATAAAGGTTGTCCAAGTATATTTGTATTCCTGAAAAAATCCCTGTTTACATATTTTTTTTTTATTTATTCTAAATAGAATAACAAAGACAGATCATTCATAAAGTATAGGTATATTTTATAGGAAACGCATTTCAGAAAAGTATAACCAAAGTAACTTAATTTTTTTCTTTGTTTTACTTCATTATCAGCCTTTGTTACGAATTATAAAACATAAAATTGGTAAAACCGTCTCATACGAATTTAAAGGAAAATATATGTACCTATTATCCTACTGAAAATAGTCCTACATAAGTATACCGAAGATTATCGTGGCGAAGTAATAGTAACCCCAGACCAAAAACCGTCCATTGGTGTCATTATTTGATGGCTGACCTTGTTTATTGGAAACTCGGATAATTGGATTTGATCCAAATAGTTCAGATTTGTTGAAATTCGTGACACTATTCGATAAGGTATACTTCAGTGGACACGGTCGACGTATTACATTTGATCCCTTCAACAAATTAAATTTTACAAGATTCAAAAGACTCACGAAGACGAAATGCAATCTTCAATGTTCTTCGAAAAACAATCGGTCTTTTACATTTAAATTGACGTCTTTGAGAAGTTTTCTTACATGAAACGTCAAATTCCACGAAGCCGCTAATTTCTCAATTATCTTTCGGAGGACGCCCTCAGATATAATAATTAAAAGTTTTGAGAAAGTCCAAATGGAATTCTGGGAATAGTATAAGTTTCAAAATCATCCTTCTCAACTTATATTGCTGCTGAGGTTTTATTATGGAAAGATAGGTAGGGCCGTAAAAGTTAATGAAGAGAAAAAAATATACATTATCATTAGTTTGTCAAACACACCGGGGGGCGGGCAGCAGCGCCTTCTGCAGAACAACTACACCGAACTGCGATCCCCAACCCGCATGCCCAGCGTGGGGATTATGGGCAATAACCCCCACATAATGATGCCATCTATGGCGCTCATTAGGGGAGGCCTATGTCCAGCAGTGGACTATTATAGGCTGGTGATGTTGATCTTAATGTTGTATCATTTGTTTAGTTTTCTCTTGTTTTTTGTGGTATATAAAAAAGCATTGATCTCTGAAGTGGATGCTCATACTTATTTGTAATAAAGTATCTTTTATCTACATATAGGATAGGTAGAATTTCGACGGTGTCAATTCAGCGGTCACCAACTAGCCTAAACTAAACTAAAATTTGAATTTAGAACCGCTTTAGTACAAGTGCTATTCAGATGATACCATTTTAGAACGAACTAAACTAATTATAGTTTGACAGGACTAAAATCGATTATAGTTACTCAATTTAGTATAGAATCAATGAATGATAATCAAATTAATGAAAATTTGAGGATACAGGCGACTGGGCCCACTACAAAACTGGGACCGCGGTCCCAGTTACCTGATTAGTTTTTTCTTGTTTATTTCGTTGGGCGAGTGGGACCACTCGTAATTTTAACCACAAATCTATTGTTTAAAGTACAGTTGGCATTATGTCTTAGTGTCTTATTGTGCAAAAAATATAATAAATAACCTTGAGTTCTAACACAACCTAATAATAGGAATTTAAAAATCAGTCTTCGCCTCGATTTAGGTATATCTTAAGTTTCTACGTTAGAACAAATATACTCTATAAATAAAGTACCATCACTATAAACAAATAAAAAACATTAAACAATCACAGGAAAATCACATTAATATAATAAGCCTAAGTTATAAGTGTTCTTAGCTTTATACAAGAAACACTATTATTTAAAAAATTTAAAATCAACAAATATAAAAACACAAAACAACATAGTTATCAGTTAAAAAATGCTGTCTTCTTAACATGCAAATCGAATTATTTATTAAAATCTCAGTTTCTCCAAACAGTGGCCGATACTTATTTGACCACATACTAGTTCGTTTATAGCAGAGCAATATTTGGTTTTATTTTTATAAGCTTCCTTATGCGACTATTCCACTGCTCGACAGCATTATTATTATTAGTTTTATGCGGTTCATTTCATTCATCAAATGTGCACCAAGTACCTGCGAGTGTTGAATTTTCAAACCATGTTCGAACAAAATAGTCGTTAAACGATATTACTTCTGCTGTATTTGGGGACTCTTCCATTATATATAACCAGCCTGCGTCTATGAATTTAGGTCGAAGATGCGATAGAGAAGCACAAAGCTGAATATGTACTGTACCTAACACATTCTTTAGGAAACCTATTTTTTTTTTTTGCTTTCCTATACAAGCTTCGTTTAAAATGAAAACCACAACCCACTATTTTCACCCGTGGAAAAACATTTCGTAGCGCTGTCATTGCTGTCATTTCAAAATCCATGGTGACTATAGTGGGGTCCCATTCAGGTAATTGGCTTTTTATAATTGCAAAAAGATCTTCATATGTAGACGTCTTCTTGTCAGGTGCAAAGCGCGTAAATGATTGGAACAATATTTACAAAATGTTCATTACTTTCTACGTCAGCATGTATTGTATAGAGCTGATAAAATGTCTTGGGACAGATTTTAAATGTTCTATCTATGAAAAATCGTTTACTTTGTTTTAAATATTCTCTCATTTTTCTCCAGCAAATAGGTATTAAAATTCGTTTTTGTTTTTCTTTGTAATCACCCAATAACAAATGTTCGTACTTTTTGGGTACTTCTACATCAACAGCTCTTTTAAAAGAGATTTTTTTTGCTCCCACTGAGTTATTCCTCTTCTTATACAGTCGCTTTTGGACATTTTGAACAGCAGGTATCTTAGTCACAAGATGTAGTCCTTTATCTTTAAGAACTTGAACTTATAAGGCATTCAGGAGGCTTGAGAGTGCAGCCCCTGTAAGATAGGAAAAGGGGGGGTTGGGGGGCGGAGCCCCCTCCCCCAAAAGAAGGCGTAGCAACCCGGGTTCTAGGCACATGGTGGGTTTAAAGGGTTATGTGTGCGTCATGGGTGGGCAATGAAAGTGTTGAGTAGATTCTATACGCTAACGAAGTAGCGGGTAAAAGCTAGTACTACATAAAATAAATCCTGAATTATGTAACTTGATTTTTCTGTTAACTGTACATTAAAGCAAATTAGGTATATGGTCCCAGTCGACCGATTCAAAAATGTGATCAGGTAACTGGGACCGCGGTCCTAGTTATGAATGGGCCCAGTCGCCTGTATCCTCGAAAATTTATCTGACTTAACCCAAAATAAATATTAGAGATTTATTTATTACTTCGTGACAGCCTGCCAGCCTGCCAGCCTTTTCCCACCAATTTACGCAAAGGCATTTTTCTCTTTTATGTCACAAAAAGTCTTATCAATGGGTTTTATTGTCCCTTGTTAGTTTCAGCAGGTAGATACCTAAAAATCAGTATTTTGTTGATAACAATAACCTTGGCTAACCGCATCTGTATAATTATGAAACCTAGGCTATAGCCTAGCTCGTCCCCTCTAATATTTGCTATTTTGGTACATGGACGACAATTTAAGTACAAGTACCTACTGTTGACAGATGAGTGAAGACTGAATTACTTCTTATGCCCTAAGTCTTCATGTCGGGGCAGAGGGCAGAACCAGTGTTCCGCCATCTTGTTCTGTTTGAGGTTGCATGCTTTACTTCGTTCCAAGTGAGCCCGAGTTGTCGTGCTTCGGCAACGACTGTTCGTCACCAAGTTTGCTTCGGGCGGCCACGTTTGCGTTTCCCCGTGAATTCCATATTAAGACTGATTTACAGAATGAAGTATTTCACAGACACAATTACTGAGATAGAGATGCCAATCTGTCGGCTCTCAAATTAAAGGGATTCGTATGTTTACATTTTTACCAAGGCAAAATAGTAACGAAGATAATTCTTAGATGATTTTTCCATGAAAACGTACTGAACATAGACACCGAATATAGCATTTGTGCGAAGAGTATATTATAGTGCTCAGTTTAATAGAAGATACTATAAGCTACTATAAGAAAATAATAAAACAGTAGGTAAGTAGAAAAACAATTCCCTTCCTCTGTATTGTTCATGGCACTGGTAATAGACATCCGGATATCCAAGGCTGTAGCTACAAGTGTGGTTGATCCGGCTTTGGGCCGGGTGTATTGATTTAGGAGTGTATTGTGTCAGCGATTTTGAGGATAATCCAGGCGTCGAGGTCGTCTTTGATATCCGGGTGGAGTTGAGTTGAGATGGTGAATAAAAAATTAAGACAAATATAAAACAAGATTCGTCAAGTGCGAGTGTTACTCGCGCGTTTTGAACTTTTGTCGTATAGTTCGGCGCGGTAAGCCGAGGTCCGCTTACGACGCAGGAGGTTGCGGTTTGATTCCCGCCCCGGGACTAATATTTGTACGATCTGCAGATATTTGTTGGGGTGTTCTGGTCGTTTTCTACGTGATATATGTATGGTATGGTATGAAATATAACAGATATCTAGTACCCATAATTTAAGGTCTGCTTAACTTGAGGCAATAAATTTTAAAAAAATTTAAAAAAAGATCAGTAAGTGCCCACTAATATCTGTAGTAACTGGTGCCTGTAATTATAATATGTATAATCCTGGAAATTCCACACAGCATCATCTAGCCCCAAGCTAAGCAAAGCTTGTGTCATGGGTATTAGATGTCTGATGTACATAATATTACATAGATATTTATAATATTACATAGATAGATATCATACAAAGAAAACGACCAGAAAACCCTGTTAAACAATTTGCAGATCGTACAAATATTTGTCCCGAGGCGGGAATTCGCAAACCCAGCGGATTTTATGTGTTCAACATTCAGTTTTACACATAAAAATAAACTTTGATGAATGATATCTACATAGGTAACAAATGGCGCATATAAAAGAAGACAATAGTAACATAAGTACTACGAACTACTACGAAAAATTGAGTTTATGCAAACATTTTTCAACAGTTTTCGTAAATTTCATCGAGTTCTTCTAGAACAAGCGTTTTCCATTAGCAGGTTCAATCTCTCCCCAAAATTGTTAATAAGGTAATGTCGTCGTAACAAAGATATTTTCCATTATTCTAACTCAAAGATTTGTTCACAAACAGCATAATATTTGCTGGGAAAATAATTGTTTTACGTCTATGAACTTCCTTTGCGAGGAGAGACGAGTATTTGCTTACATTCTGAATTCTTACTGAGTTTTCTCATTTCTAATATAATAAATTCGGAATATCCATCTATATATATACTAAGATTATAAAGAGGAAGGTTTTGATTGTTTGTTTGTTTGCATTAAGGCTCCGAATCTACTGGATCGATTTTGAAAAATTATTTCTATAAATATTCTACATGATTTATGAACATAGGCTATAGAACATTTTCAATAAAGTTAGTGATCCGTACGAAAACTTTCCTTCCCAAATGTAAACAAGTGTAAAAAATTAAAATTTTTACACTCGTTTAAAATTTTAAAAATTTTACACTCGTTTAAAATTTTAAAAATTTAAAAATTTTACACTCTTTTACATACGTAGGGTTACATAGGGGTTTTGGTAAATACCTGTGCGAAGCCGGGGCAGAACGGTATTTCTAAGACCATTTTTTTAGACCCGCTTTTCTAAACTCAAAGAGTTGTTGACAACAAGTAGAATATTTGCTAAGAAAATAATTGTTTTACGTCTAAAACTTGCTTTGCGAGGAGACAACTTATTTGTTTAACATTCTGAATTCATGGATATTCCGAGCGAGCAAAATTAACTAGTGTGCTTTGTTTAATACGAACTCAGTTCTTTATCAAAAGAAACCTCTTGTGTTTTCTAGCGAAATAAATAAGTAAATAGGGTCTTCAGAATCTGAAGACCCTATTTACTTATTTATTTCGCAAGTTCAGATGTATTCGGGAGTCTAACAAGATAGGCAAGGGGACTAACAATGCATTTACGTAGGTTCTGCAAATGGTACTTGTTATCTCCAGATGTATTCGCGAGTGTTTCACTCATACTTAGTATAGCCGGTCAATAGCTGAGTTTAAATTAAGATTACATAAATAAAAAGAAAATGACTCAGTGAGTTCCAATAATAATACCTACATAGGTAAATATAAAATTGCAGTTTTCCTCCCAATTTGATTTCGTATATATTTTTTTATTTCACTATACATTTTACAAAATTAATTGATATCGTGTGATGTTTATCATCCAATTAATTAAATAAACACAAGCACAGAGCAGATAACCGAATATAGAACCTCCGATTTTTTCGATGTTGGTTAGAAATAAATAACAATTCGCTTAGTATTTTGTTCCTCTAGCATCTCCGTCATCCATTTTCAGTGACAGGTAGAAAATAAGCCATGACATGTGAGGCATAAATATGCTATGACATGTGATGTAGAAATATTCCGTACGAGGCTTTTGCGTAGGTACAGTCACCGCCCAAAAGAGTTGAAAACTAGCAATCTCTTACAGGCTACTGGAAATAATTATTTGGTTATATATATAAGAAACGCAGGGGGGTGTACCATCATTAAAATATATATTATTATCGGATGAGTACTTAAAAAGAAATAATAAATAAAGATAACTTACCTAACTACATATAATTAATGATAATATTAGATACCTATAACGTATAAAAACTAAAATACCTATGATCCCTAAGTCAATGTAAGCAGAATTTACTAGTGGGATTAACCCATTGATATCAACATCCATTTTTATATTGTATGGGACAGTCCAATTATCGCATCTTCAGCAAACGTTACAGCTTTCTTGAGTCGATCGGATTTAGCGGCTTTAGAAATGATGTGGCTAAGCGAATTCTTTGGTTTTGACATAATTCTTTCCATCCAAAGGTTGTCTCGAAGAGATCGCTTCTAAGCGATAAGGTCGCCCATGTATTTTTGTGTTCTTTTTCTAGTGTACAATAAATAATTTTTGTATTGTATTGTATTTTGTGGGCAGACTTTTGGATCCTTTTGTATAGCTCTTTTAGGCGGTGACTGTACTTACTTGATACGCCGCGTTTGATCTCAATGGCGGTCTCATCAACGGACTGTTTGTTCCATTTGCTCAGCTTCTGTTTAATATTAGCATTCGAATAACTCTCATTGTTATCATAATTTATGCGCACACTATTGTATCACATGACATAATAATATTATATGTATTTAATACTGGTTTTTCCGTTCTACGGACTACCAATTAATGAATGATCAGGTGCGCATGGTATTCTTATCATATCATAACTAGTTATTTTGCCAGTGTATGTACAATTCATGATCAGTTTATGTACAGTTCATTCATGTTCAATTCTTTGTAATCAATTGCAATCGACCATAGGTGTGAAAAATTTTATAGTCATCTGACCTCTGGGCCGAAATATGTTATTAACCATGGTAGTTACAAAAGTTTATATTTTTTGGTTCTTTTCTAAAACTTTTTACATAGATGTTTGCAGTATGTAGAGAGTGTATCCAACAATAAACCAGCTGTTCCTTTCATGGCATCGAGCCAGGATATTTTACGATGGCAACAAAAGGCGACCATGAAAACGGAAACCTCACAAACGTGTTCGCCATGGTAGATGAAAATAACGGCATGTTTTTGATTGATTTTCTTTGTCTACATTATATCATTATAGCGGGCGAAAATCAAGACGTTTCGGGTTTGATTCCGCTTCGGGACTAATATTGGTTAGATCTGCATATTATGTTGTAAGCGTTTTATATGCTTTCTGTGTTAAATTAAATTTTCTTCTAATAATTTTATTTTATTTTAATAATAATAATCTTTGTATGTAATACATTGATTATATCAGTTAAATAGTGTACATAACACAAGGTCTGTTTACTTTGGAGCCAACGAATGGATTTTCCGGTATTATGCACAAACTTATAATTATTATTATTTATTTGATCTAACTGAGAGTGGTGTAAAACGACAACTCGGGTCCATTAGGCAGGACAAATTCCCACGCAAAACAAAATTGTTCATTCAAATTGCGCAGAGTTGCCCGCTCACAAATCTCGTGTGAGATTGCGAAGGCTTCATGGAAATTTATTTACACGGATAAGGGTAGTGAAACCTTGACATTACAGTAAATTATATTTTATTTCTTCGGGTAAAAATGTTTACATAACGTTTCGGTTAAAATTGCTTTTTACATAGGCTATGTTAGGTTTAACCAGAGATGTGATTTATTTGAAATACTTCTATTTTAAATGCAAATAGAAAATGCAAAATACCTATTTTGTATTTTGTATTTAAATACCTTTCAGTGAAAAGTATTTTGTATTTTATTTGAAATGCCTTTCGAGATGCATTTTGTATTTTCAATAACATTTTAAAATACAAAATACTTTGTGATTAAGTTGAGCCAACATTATCAGTCAAACAAAACAAAACGCTTGTATTGCCGAATTCAACCGATAGAGGCGCCAACTAACCATGCACGGTACGACATCTTTTTCTTCTTTGGTCAGAGTGCGCGTCTTATGTCAATGTCAAGACGTAATGTCTGACAAGTGTGAAAAATTAGTGATGATGATGATGTATTCGAACAACTGGTATTGTTAAAAAGTGTTATAAATAAAAAATTATATTTATTTTTATCACTTTTTAACAATACCAGTCCAGTTGTTATTAATTAAAAAAAGTGTAAGTGTAATCGCATTGAGTGTATCTATTCTCCTGTGTAATAATAATAAATAAAAATATTGTGATTTGGTCAGGGGGTATTTTATTTTGAAAAAGTATTTTGAAAATACCTATTTTGCATTTAGCATTTGAAATACAAAACGCAATACTATTTGGTATTTTGCATTTGAAATAGTAAATCTGAAAAGTATTTTGCATTTTGTATTTAAATGCTTTTTTAAAACCATTTTGTACATCTCTGGGTTTAACTAGACACGAACTAGTTTGGTAATATGAAGTTTAAACTGATATTTTATGATTCGTTAGTGCATCACCATTTTCACTTAATTCTGGCGTATTTTCTTTATTTTCATCAAAACAGTCACTGTGCGGTGAAAATAGTAGTTTGATTTATACACATCGACGTATTTGCCCTAAAAAAACAACATCATCATCATCAGCCTATAATATAGTCTACTGCTGGACCTCTAGGCCTCCCTTAATGAGCGCCATAGATGGCATCACTCATCATTTCGGGGTTATTGCCCATAATCCCCACGCTGGGCAAGCGGGTTGGGGATCGCAGTTCGGTGGAGTTGTTCTGCAGAGGGCGCTGCTGCCCGCCCCCCCAGTGTGTCTCCCTTAGTCGCCTCTTACGACACCCACGGGAAGAGTGGGGGTGGTGAAATTCTATGCCGGCACCACACGGCCTAAAAAAACAACAGCCTAAGAGTTATTGTGCTACTAATTTATTTTAACTGTTTGTTTTTGTTTCAGATGACAAGAACGTGTAAATGGCTCACTAATAATATAACTCAATAATAATATCATTATAACACTGACAATAATACTCGCCAAATCGTATAAGGTTAAATTATTTAAAATAAATATATGTTTCATATACACAGACACCAAATTATTTAACAGAATTTAAAATAGTGAAATATATTTTTAACACGGCAAAATTTTGACATCCTAAATCCTATTTTAATAAAAACTCCTTAGACCGGCATCAGTAAAATAAATTTCATAATAAGAACGTTTGAAGCCCGCCAAAATTAACTTCTTAAAATTCAAAATGAGCATAGACTCAACGTCATCTGCAAAAAGGCTGAACTTGGAGCGAGCCTCCAACTTCATGCGGCAGTTCCGCGATCCTGACTCCCGGGAACTGAAGAAGTTGTCAGCCAATCAGTTTATGGAAGTGTGGAGCCATTATGACAGAGATGGTACGTATTTTTGACACTTACACGAAGCCCCCTGCTTTTATCTAAACGGCTAAATGCTTACTGATACTCATTATCATCTATACTAATATTATAAAGAGGAAAGATTTGATTGTTTGTTTGTTTGAATTGAATAGGCTCCGAAACGACTAAACTAATTTGAAAAATTCTTTCACCTTTGGAATCCTAAATTTGCCGTGATGAACATAGGCTATTATAATATTGTCAAAAAAGTTAGAGATCCGCATGAAAAATTCTTAATAATTGAACCGTGCGCTGTATATTCATCCTCTTTTTCTATTATGTCGCGTCATAATAGAAAAAGAGGTTGAATATATAGCGCACAGTGATTGCTTTTTCTCTACGGCCAGTGTCAGTTATGGAGTGTCGAGTCAATGTCAAAAACCCCAATGCTGTTAAAAAAAGTAAGGGATGCGTATGAAAACTGTGAAACCCATCGTGTTAGAGTGTATAATTTCTGATTTTTTTGTGTAATACCCATGCGAAGCCGGGACGGACCGCTAGTTTATCATAAGGTTACTGGAAGAAATTGCTCTAAGCTGAGGCCGCATATTGTACGTTTTTATTTTAATTTATATTTAAGATTATTTATGTGTATTTTTCTTATAAATTGTCAATATAGTGTTAATTCTTACATTCATATTTTGACCTTGATTCACATTTTTGACCCACTGCTGGTCTATTCAGTTGTATTCGTGGTTGTTGATTACATTTTGATTTAGAATGAATACAATCAAAAGAATTAATTAATAAAATCAAAGGGAAATTAAATAAAAAGCAAGGCAAAAATGTGATTAAATTTTTACCTACAACAAAATTTATTAAATACCTAACTAAGCTAACTGGTCAAAAAATGATGGCGTCCCGTTTTTTCGATCGTAAAAAAGGACGGCCATGTTGTGGCTTAGGTGAGTTTAGTTTTGTTGCCGAATCGAACCTTTGCTTTCAAAGTGCACCAACAATGTAGGTAGATAGTGTTGCCCACGAAACAGGAGCTTGACAAGAAAAATCGAAAATATCTTAAATACTCCGCGAATTGACAAGCTGATGAATCTTACTAATACATATAAACGCGAAAGTTTCTAAGTACCTATGGCTAAATATTTGTTACTCTTTCACACAAAACTACTAAACGGATTTTGATGAAACTCAAATACATACATAGATAGTTTAAGGCCAGGAATAACATTTTATCTAGAAAATCCCACACGATCGAGAGTTACGAGTGTGATACCGCGGGCACCTAAGCTAGTAGATTATAACATGAAGGGACTTTATCTGTTGAACCAAATATAAATCTTTTTTGGCAAACCTAAGGTAATCTCCGTTATTCCTTAGAAACGTAAATACGCAGTATTCAGACGGAATAAAATATTCAAAGGATGAAACAACTTGAAGCTGTTTATTTCCCCCTCTTATCCCTTACAAAGCGGGTTGTATTCAGTGAAATTGTCATGTATTGTGCCAACGTCGTGCATGTAGGTCACATTCCAAGCCGAGTTTCTTACGCTGGGCTTCTATTAAAACGGATATAGCGAGGAATTATGTCACCGAGATCCCTAGCAGATAAAGTTTTGATTGACTCATTGTTTTACATAAAATTTTAAATGGGAATTATTTAAGTGTGTAATAAGTCAACTATAATAAATAGATAAAGCCGGACGATCTATACGGCATCATCTAGAAAAGATATGAGACGGATCTTTTACCCCTTAGGGTGTATAGAATTGAATATTCTTTATTGCACCAGAGTTGTTATTAGTTGCATAGGCGAACATAATGCTGAATAGCATTCTCTACCTGTTAACCTTTGGGTATTATGGACAAAATTTTATATTGTCAAAATAGCAACCTAAACTATTAATCAATAGCGCATGACAAATACAACACTTTGTAAATAAATAAAAATAAACACACTTTTTTTACTATCAAAACTATCGTAGTTTGATGAATTCATTATGAATGCAAGCGGGTTCTTACAGCATATAATAGGTTCGTAGTTAACCCGCTTACATTCATAATAAACACACTTTACTAGAAAATAATATACTACCCAAAATTAAATAATATACTACCCAAAATTAAATAATGACTTGAGAATGATATTCATAGAGCATTCTTAAATACAGGGAGCTTTTTACTGTGTAAAAATACCTCAAAAATGGATACTGTATATTATATAATATTACGTCGAAGGAAATACTCTCGTTACACTTTTCAAAAGGGTGACGTCACCAGGGCTGACGTCACTATTATTATTGTCGTGTTGGTCATCCATTCAAGTTGTTGTGGCGTAGAATTTATTCCAAAGTGGAAGTCCGTTCCAACCGATAGATTCCAGAACCGAGAGATTTCTGGTCGTACCGATCCCAGGACTCTTTTTAATTTGACGACGTTAGTAGTGCAGTTATCTGATTCATAGGGAAACTACGGATTGTCAAAAATATTCTTTGCAAAAAGGCTTACTATAAAATATCGGATTATCTAGACGACAAAAAAGTTTGGGACGAGTTACGCTCCAATATTAAAACTAACGATCTAACAACGTAAAGGTTTTTTGTTCGCTTCTTTACTCTACCTTAAAAAGATTGAAGTGAACAATTAATCAAAGTGATCACTTTATTTTCCATTTTTATTTCTTATTTAACTTGTATTTTGTGACGTATCCAAGAGTCCTGTAAGGTCTAAAGGAAATAAAGCATTTTGATTTTGATTTTGATCTTAACAATATGGGTACCCCAACTCTTCCCGTGGGTGTCGTACGAGGCGACTAAGGGAAACACACCGGGGGGCGGGCAGCAGCGCCTTCTGCAGAACAACTACACCGAACTGCGATCCCCAACCCGCATGCCCAGCGTGGGGATTATGGGCAATAACCCCCAAATAATGATGCCATCTATGGCGCTCATTAGGGGAGGCCTATGTCCAGCAGTGGACTGTTATAGGCTGGTGATGAATATGGGTAATTTTAGAGGTTTGGACACTCAAATTAACTCTTGAAATTAAATCGTAGTGTAGAAATAAAGTCTTCGCGCCGACATATATGATTTATTGTGAGGCATCCAAAATATTACCTCATATAGCTCGTTATAAATTGGTGTTCGATTCTTGTGGTTATTATCAGCTATCGATCTGTGGTCACTGAATTTTGTATAGGCTTAGAGGTCGATATAAACGACGTAGTAATGTATATTTTTGGGTTCAGAAAATTTACAAAGAACATTACGTAATTAACATTTGACGACCTCTGTGGCGCGGTGGGCGAAGGTCCGCCTGCGACGGAGGTTGCGGTTTCGATTGCCGCCTCGGGGCAAATATTTGTTCAGGGTGTTCTGGTCGTTTTCTGAATGTCCAAGATAAGATACAAAATGGCGTCTGTACTGCCCCTTTCGGCTAAAAACTCAGCTTTGTGCTGAACCACGCGTGCACGAATCGAATAAAGCTATCGATTAAATAAATAAATAGAACGGTCTTTCAAAATAAAAAAAATATCTGTCCCACCGTTGTCTTCGCATACAGGGATGTCGTTGAGACATTTTTTTAAGAAAAATCATCACAAATCCATGTCGTTAGATTACCTGTGATGACGTATGCATACTTTATACCTTCATGCATACTGATTAACTGACATCCTGTAGCCATGGCTACCAAGGTGTCAATTTATCAGAATTTCTAGCGACATTTATGGCGCCAAAACCTAACTAAACTAATTTGATGGCACTAAAAACGGTATCGTCGTTAGTTACTAAACCGACGGCAATCGCCTTAGTTATGACAGTGTTGCCAACATGGTTAGTTTAGTTTTGGTGACATCTAAATTGTTGCCATCTTAGCTAAACAATATCACATTGTTAGTAGCACCTCCAAATGCAAATTGGGATAGCATTTGGAGGGAAAACTTCAATGCAATTTTCACGTTCACAGCCTCATATCAAAGCTCAGAAACCCTTGCGTGGCTGTATAGAATTGTCAGAAGCTTAACGACTCTTCTGGCCTTTGGAAATAGAGTCCAAATTGTTCAGGTTTGTTTGCAAATTCAGAGGTGTCTGGAACCAATGTTGGTACCTTAATGACTCTTGTCTAGTTCGAAATAGAGTTGAAATTGTGTAGGTTTGCTTACGAATTCGTAGGCCTTGTTTTTATTTATGAGTTGTAATAGATTGTCACATGTAGCAAGATCAAGTTTACGGGAGACGGCAACTTACCTTGGGAATAATAATTATTATTGTAGGTGTAGCAGTAAAGGCCTCTTTTACGTACATATGTAGTTAAGTACCTAATACTATAAATCTGAGAGGCCTCTTTCATCTAAATATGTAGGCCTCTTTCATCCTATACGACGAATGGTGCTCAGAACCCCGCTCTTAGCCTCAGTCTTTAGTTTTGTCAGTCTTAGGGCCTGTTTCACAATGTCCTGATAAGTTCTTTGTTAATTATCTGACGGATACACATTATTGAGTTACTGTTGTTTATCAGTCAGATAAGTAACAAATAGCCTATCTTGAACTTATGAGGACATTGTGAAACAGGCCCTCAGATTGTAAAAGCTGATGATGTAAGCATTTTTAATTAATTTCTTGATCATCAACATAGTGTAAACTAAAACTACGTTTAGTGCCATACTTATTAAATTTTTTAACTATAGCTTAAAAAACAGTATGCAGTTTTTTTTTATTATGTCTTCATGAATTTGCTTTAAATTCTGGTAATATCCTAAACTTACCTAATAATGTATTCTTTTATAGTAACCGACGCAAAAAGGGGGTGTATAATTTGTGTTAAAATTTATGATATATTTTTTTTAAATACCCATGCGAAGCCGGGGCGGATCGTTAGTGGAGTTCCTACATACACGGAGATGTTGTGTGACCGCGGTAACAGTTGAGTCAGTTCTAATTGAAGTGGTTGGGCTACCTTTGAGTTGGTATCACCTGCTTCTTGACGTGAGAGGAATAAAACAGCCTTTCTATCATCTCTATAGATATGCTTTTCAGTTGATTCAAAATGAAATAGTTTATTAAAAAAAAATGTATGTAGTAATGGAGCTGTGTGTCTCCTAGGGTAGCTACAGGCGAACTGCTTCTTCCTATAAGAAGTTGACTTATTAATTTAGATATTCAATTAACTATTATTAATCATACGTAGCAGTTAGCACTCAATACGTAAGTAGTATAATTATACTACTTATATATAAGTACTAGCTTTTACCAGCGGCTTCGCTCGCGTTAGGGGATGCCTACGTCATAGTAGCTTTATGCATGCAAAGTCTCAGCCCGATCAGTTTAAAATTGACTGAGTTTCATACAAACTTTTATCCCCTATTTTACCCCCTTGGGGGTAGAATTAATCAAAATACTTTCTTAGCGGATGTCTAGGTCATAACATCTACCTGCATGCCAAATTTCAGCCCGATCCGTCCAGTGATTTGGGCTGTGCGTTGATAGATCACTATGTCAGTCAGTCAGTCACTATTGAGATTAAGCAGGTTAATGTTCTGTACTTTTCATACTAGTAAGTAATATTTACATTAGTAAAAATTTTTCTGCAACCATAATTACGCCACTGTTTTCACCCAAAGGAAACGAAGTTTTCAAAAACTTCTCAATCGATTTTTCGTAATTTGATTTAATCTGTATTATGAAACTAGGTCAAATCATTCAATAGGTAATAGCCCTATTTTCAGTAAATAGATAATGTATTCGGCAATCGATTGTTTTCACTTTGTTTCTATATTTATAGTACTCTAAAAGAATATTTAAGCGACCTCAAACGGGTGAATGATTAATGCCTAGGATTATATAGGAAGCCTTGTAATTAAGACCAGCGCTTGGGGTATCAAGGCTCTTCGAGTTTTACTACAAAATTAAATTTTTCATGCGGATCCCTAACTTTTTTGAAGATATTGAGGCCATACAATATCTTGATAT
The DNA here is from genome assembly GCA_963931895.1 of Eupithecia pulchellata. NCBI lineage: Eukaryota > Metazoa > Arthropoda > Insecta > Lepidoptera > Geometridae > Eupithecia > Eupithecia pulchellata. The sequence goes on along the minus strand of OZ007542.1, from coordinate 4,307,435 downwards.
TCATCAGGGAAAATAGTGGTGAAAGAATTTTTCAAATCGGTCCAGTAGTTTCGGAGCCTTTTCAATTCAAACAAACTAACAATGAAATCTTTCCTCTTTATAATATTAGTATAGATATAGATTATTTTTCACATACTACCATTCTCATGATTCAATAGAAATGTGATAATAGTCAGTTCAAAACGATTCTCCCTAGGGTTGCAAAGTATCACTTTCAACCCGCTCTTCAGGCAACTTCAGACCTACTTTCCGAGTTAGAGTAATGAAAAATCGTTTTACTTTCAGGCAACGGGTACATCGAGGGCACGGAATTGGACGGGTTCCTGAAGGAGTTTGTTTCCAGTGCCAATTTCAATGACTTTAGTCCAGACGTGAGTACATAATAATAATATTATTAATTCAAAGTAGGTACCTAATTAATGATTGATAAGACTAGCGGTCCGCCCCGGCTTTGCACGGGTATCTAACAAACAAGTCAAAAATTATAAATTTTACCACACGCTGGTTTACATTATTGAATTTTTCACACGGACCAGCTTTGTTGAAAATATACGATAGACGATGTTCATCGGAGCCAATGTAAGATTTAAATGGTGAAAGAATTTTTCAAATCAGTCCACTAGTTTCGGAGACTATTCAATCCAAACAAAAAAATTTTTACAAATCATTCCTCTTTATAATATTTGTTTATGTAGATATAGCTTAACAATTTAAGGTTGTTATTTCTTATGATTTGCTGTTAAAATAAAATAGTTTTTTATCATTTCCGATCTTAAGTATTTTACTATATTTAGTGTTTAGATTCCTATAAGACCTTACCTAGCTAGGATAGGACTTTCGAGGCTCCCGAAATTAGTTCTAGAATCTGCTAGATAAAAGTAAAAACCTGCTTTATAGCTTTATAATTTCCCTGCTAATAATGACTCATTACATAATCCATAAATGACACTATTTCCATAACAGCATCAATCGTTAAATATACATTAAAAGAAGTAGAAACCCTAATACCTTAAACTTTTTGATCATTCAATTAAAACACGTGAAAGAGTCGGTTCAAAAATAATGCGACTTCTACTGTTTTTCCTATTGCTGCTGTTTGGTGTACCTTATTGTTTTTCTGTGGGTCACCACAGATTGAAAGAATGGATAACAAACCAATGGCGTAATAGATTCGAAAGGAATCGTCGCAATAATAATGAACGCAACATTATGCGACTGGTGAATTTTAATAATATGAACGTGAACTACCACAATTTAAACGGTTTTATAAATAAAAGAAATAGTGATGTAAATCGAGGTAATAAAGTGCATAGTGATAATAATTCTAACAGAATTATAAACATAAAACCAAGTGTAATTGATGATTCTGTTAAAGTAGATGCATATTCCGCGTTCAACGGCGATGAATGTCCTACAAGTATGGTGAAGTTCAATGAACAGTGTGTTGATGTTGACTATTGATTATACTGATGATTCAATCATACAACATGTTTTCTTATCGGTGTTAAGTGTTTCGGACTGATCATTTTTATCAATATTATAAGTGCCACAAAGGAAACTACATCAACCAGCTTTCATAATGTATGTTGAACAACAACAACAACATCAGCCTATATCAGTCCACTGCCGGACACAGGCCTCCCCTAATGCGCGCCATAGGTGGCGTTATTTCATCTGGGGGTTATTGCCCATAATCCCCACGCTGGGCATGCGGGTTGGGGATCGCAGTTCGGTGGAGTTGTTCTGCAGAGGGCGCTGCTGCCCGCCCCCCGGTGTGTTTCCCTTAGTCGCCTCTTACGACATCCACGGGAAGAGTGGGAGTGGTGAAATTCTATGCCGGCACCACACGGCCAGTATGTATGGTAGTTACACTGAGTTTTCTCTTACAATCTACGAGCATATATCTAATAATTCTAGTTACCTTCGGTGCTTTCACGCACACGATACAAATTGGATATGAAACTTATTTGTCGCATTTTAGGCTACATCTAAAGAGGTGAAACAAACGTGTGTCTATGTCATTCTATGCCTTCTTCATAGAAAACGTCATGGCTCTCGGAAACGTATATCCTAACCGTATGATCTCAGCCCATACTACGGCCTCAGGGGCATATTTTAATTCTCCAAACCGTTTTGGCCAATTGGTGTATCTACTCTAATACACGGAATTAGAGTACCAAATTGCACAAATAAACGAAAGTAAACAATCGTTTGCGTGTTTTCGAGAATTAAAGAGCCCCCTGTGACATCTGTAGTATTTGGCTGAGCTAGAAAATGCATTTTAGAAATAAATATAGTAACTAGTAGATGATTTTGGGTGCGAAATAAAATAACAGTATACGTCAAAATAAATTACGATAGTATAATTCTCAACATAATATATAATAAAAGCTTAATTATACAGAATAAATCATAATATAAGAAAAATCTTGTAGGTACTATAGGCGATCTGGATTAAAAAGCCCCGATCAGCTTAAGAATCAAGATATTTCCATTACTAGCCCAAAATTTAAAAAGATTTAATATTCAATTCAGTTGATACCGTAAGCTACGGGGTCTATAGGTAGCTCTTTGAAAATATTACTGCTTCGATTGTATCAATAATATATATTAGAAAAGAATCAGCATCAATCACAACAAAACAACCTGAACAGAGGCAGAGCGTTCACAAATATCTTAGACCTAAAGTAGGTACTCTTGACCTAGTGATGCTTCAATGAGTTCTTAACGTCCCCAGATATCCAGCTGGTAGTAATACCCGTATCCTCTGTAACTCTGGAACCGCACAGTCACGTTGTTCCAGCCCACACCTCCAGCTATGATCCAAGCGGATGCATATTGAGTTCCTCCTAACTCGCTGGCACGAACTGCTGTGATGCGGTTGGTTGCGTTACCGCGCCATATAACGTCTTCGTACTGAACTGAGTTCGCGATGGCATTGCGGCGGACGTAACCTCTGAAGACAAGTTGTTTTTGAATTATTTGAGTTGGTACAAAATATAGAATAATTTGATATAGTACAAAAGTTATAGTATGAACATAGAAAATTACAGTTAAATAACCATATTAGAGGTAGTATTTACAGTTGAAACAATTGGGGAAACTGCAACTGATCAATCAATCAGTCGGAAGCGTCCCCAAGACCTATAGATTTCCATGCGATATCTACCAGTGGATAATGAAGCAAGTCCTTACTAGGTTCTTTAAAGATTTTTACTAGGTTAAAGTTAAGTCTAGTTAGAGTTAGTCTTGATTAACGAACCTGTGCAAAAGCCGATCACCATTGACAACGTTGCCGACAATCAGGTCGGCCCTAGGGCTGGCCTTGATGGCTGAGGAGTCGCAGACCACGGCTATAGCGGCCAGGACCACGGCGAGAGCTAGTGTGGTCTTCATACTGGAAGATGAGAAATATAACCTGTTACCAGCTCTCTGACTGTTATAAATGATTCTGGTTTTCACTTTTCCCGAAAATTTTTAAAATTTTTCATCTTTTTCCGTGTTTTAATAAGGTACTATTAACCTCATCACCATTATTTTTTTATTAAATATTGTTATTTTATAAAGCTATTAGTTTATTAATATCAGCTCTTTATTTATTTGAAAAAGAATTCGAATTATAAGTAACAAAAAATATGGTAAACAAGATTCTGCACGCGGATTCACAGCCGTTGTTTCTGTCTATGTAACCGTATGTACCGTATGTATTAAAGTTTCAGCCCGATTTGGTCAATAGTTTTGGCGCGAAGAAATAACAAGCATCCGTCCATCCATATAAAAATCCCAACTTCTGCATTTACATTATTAGTGTGATGTGATCATCAGTGAACCAAAACGACAAATTACATTAGAGTAGATTGTCTTTCAATTCCGTTTTATTATTTGTTATTAGTGATGTTTAATTAAGTTTATTTTATTTTAGAATTTTAAATTGATTATGTTTATTAGATGATTAGAGTTACTTGATGATACAGAAATTGATAACATTTTCAAAGATACAAAAACTTTCCTACTTAAGATCCAAAAGACAACACAAATTGGAACCTTGGTAATAAATAATAATAGTCACAATAAAAATAAACAAGTAATAAATAACTTACTTCTCTAACTCAGTAGCACAACTAACACACTGAAAGTTATATGGCACTGTCTAAAGAGTAATATTTATAGTGCAAACTAAGATAAGATTGCAGTATCTATGAATCATGTCGAGAATAACACGGTAGATTTTCTGGAACTAACAAATTACAAGAATGCTGATTATTATTAATAGATAGTTATGAAGACTTCTATCATATCTATATTAAGGAAAAAACCTGTTTTCAATTAATTAAATGAACGGTTATCTAATCTAGCGCGACTAAACACAGATTGTATCGATACATTATCTGTTGTAATGTGTTTAGATTCATTATGAATCATTTCTTATTTTTTATTTTATTTTAATTAATATTATTGGTTAGGAGGTAGGTACCTATATCATTTCAAAATTGTAAAATTTTCTCGTGTATAACACAAGTCAAAAAGATATCTATGTCTATCTACAATACAAGTTCTGATCAGAGGACAGAACAGAAAGTCAAAATTATACAGACATAATATAGGTAACATTGAGTTTCGGTTCTAGGGGCCTACTTTGAGTCTCCAAACCACATTTCGTGTTTCAGTTCAAAGATACATGAGAAACTTAAGCTAAATTATAATATTTAGTTATTTTTCGTCTTATTAATAATTATTTATAATTTAGTATATTATTTATATAGGTTTCGTATCTGAATAAGAGTAAATTCTACAAAGAAACTCCAAGTGAGTTGCAAAAATTGTCCTTACCTTAAAAATATTGAATAACAAGTCTTAGTTTCTTTATATATCCAGTTTTCTTATGTTACTTTATTTGTATTTTGTGACGTGTCCAATGTCCTGTAAGGTCTAAAGGAAATAAAGCACTTTGATAATACACCGAATTCTTATTCGCGTTTCTACTCTTAAACGAAACGAAACAATCGATGGGTAATTTGGAGAATCAAAATAGGACCTCTGACGTCCACAATGCCCACATTACGTCTGCTACATTGCCCACGCCCACATTAGCAACGCTAACCAGACAAAACTCGATATATCAACAGGAAACTTCGTCGTTGGCACAGCTGTGCCAGAACTTCGAGGATCCGGTAGCACGTGACCACAATGGCTTTAATTTGGAAGCCTGGTTGAACAAAGCTTGTGGAATGTTCTAGAGACAGAAAAATTATATTCAAATTCAAATATATTTTATTTTGTCAGAAAACACATGAAAATACATAATAATAAAACCTTAAACTTAAAAACTGACAAAATCGGGCTCCACTCAGCATGTGCTATGGTAGAGCAGATAGCGCTGTTTTTCCGTGGAGAATTAGACAGTTGTTAGACTAATACAAAATATCTATGGTTATAGATATTTTGTATTAGTCTAACAATTTTATTAGACTAACAACATGAGCTGTATATGAACTTTATGCCCAGTTTCATTAACACACGGTCTGGTTAGTTTGAGACTAATGTTGTGTAAAAATTTAAGCATTTTTGGGGATCTAGCTTTGTCTGTCCTTTTTTAATTTTTAACATCTCTCATGAATTGGCGAGCGCAACAATTTGCGCTCGCCAATTCATTTTATTTTTTCTTTAAATTTATTAAAGAAAAAAATATCTATACAATTGTGATATCGAATTTTTAAAAGAAACCTACAAGATATAGGGTATCAAATTAATGTTATAGGTATTGATCCCCAACCCGCATGCCCAGCGTGGGGATTATGGGCAATAACCCCCAAATAATGATGCCATCTACGGCGCTCATTAGGCCTATGTCCAGCAGTGGACTATTATAGGCTGGTGATGTTGATACATCTCAAAGCAGTTTTTGAAATTTCTGTGAGTTTCATAACATTGAAATATTTCAAAATATATCGTAAATTGTATTTGTATCTTCAGTCAGACACATACACATACAAAATACAAGTATTAAACAGAACACTTGTAAAAACAAACAATAATAAAATTATTTTTGAGTGCTGCAGTATATCAAGAAAGCCTAAACTGATTTTCTGCATGACCTTTAGAGAGCAAGCTTAACTAGTTTTACTAAATGTTTTATTTTTCTAGTAATAATGAACTCTATACTATATTATGGAGTTTCCTTTAGAGGTAGAAAATCCAAGGCTTTTCTAAAGTTTACCTAGCGGAGAAACTTGCTCGATTGTAATAAAAGTGTACGAGCTTCGGATTCAATAAGGTGGAATGGCGACTAACGATAGGGATTGGATACGTGCCAGGGCAGTGCCGTAATCAGGGATCGCAATCTCTGATACCTAGCCTTTGTTAATGCTTGTTTGAAGCCATAGACTAGACTGGACTAAAGGTTTCATTTTAATTCTTGTGCTCGTGGAAAATTTTTAAGTGAAAGAAATCATTACACCTTATTTCTTCTATAACCTTATTTACCTTATTTATCACCTTATTTACTCCTTGTGCTAGTGGGAAAAATTTTAGTGAAAAGAAAACCAATACCTAACGCCTTATTTCTTCTATATATGTATCTATACTATTTTAAAGAGGAATAGGCTCCGAAACAGCTGGACCGATTTGAAAAATTAATTCATAAAATCCTTAATTTTCCATGATGAACAATGGGTTAGAATATTATCAAAAAATTCATTTTTGTTAAATATCCGTGCGAAGCAAGGGTGCATCGCCAGTATTTTATAATAATCTAGTAACTAGATTATTTCACCAACTAGATTCTAGTTGGTGAAATTTGACTTGTCCAAGTGCTTGAATCAAAAAGATCCCTCGATGTCCAATACTTACAAACTTTCGATATATGTAGTACTTCGATATTGATATAAGGATCAATATTTTATGCAGTAGGTATGCACCGTTGTTCCAGACATAGGCAGCAAAGATTATTTTGTGTATGTTAGTCTGTAAGGTATTTGTTGATATGGGCCCTAGAATAAGTTTTTTACCATCGTTAACTGTTCTTATGTTGCCTGAAATAAATGATTTATTTATTTATTATTTATTTATGTATAGAATTTATTTTGTTAAAATGGAATAAATAAATATCATAGGGATATCCGGCTATCGAAAGTTGTGAGGCCCTGATTACATCCCTGGCTAGAGGCAACATCCGGATTTGACCTGCCAAATTGACCATCATATTGTATTGTCTCCGACTGTTCAACGTTCAACACAGTATCAACTATTTTTCTACTCATTGCGAAATGAAAGCTGTATTAGATAAAAAAAATTAAATGAAGTAGACATTGATAAACACTCAAAAATGTGCTTTGATTTTTGAAGACCTCTGTGGTTTGGTAGGCTAAGGTCCGTCTACGAAGATTACAGGTTCGATTCCCGTCTCGGAACAAAAGCTTGTACGATCTGCAGATATTTTGTCCGGACGTTCTGGATTTCTATGTGTAGTAAAAACTAATCTATGTAATGTATTGTATCTGGCCAACATAACCTTACGTACTCTAGTCATGTAATACAAATACTTTTGCTACCTTAAGAAATAAATTTCTGAAGATGAAGTTTTATGATGTCCGTAAAGACTCCCAAAACTAGCTATTAAACAATGTGTTAAGGTTCCGGCGACACGGATGAATTTCTCAAAATATGTATATACGAACGGAATACCAAAATGATTTGTAATTTGAGCATATTTTCACCATGATCTGCTATTTATTATTTGTATTAAAATTTAATTTATCTAGGTAATCGTGGACTGCCACGATTTTTTTGTAAATACTTTGCTGAGAAACGAAATCGGATTTTTTCAAAGAAGACACGTTTTCTTATTATTTGTGTACATAAGTATTTTCAAAAAACTTGTGACTCTTAGATCTAAACTAATAAGTTCTCTAAAAAACACGTCTCCTAACCTAATTTAACCCCCAACCTAATGTGGTGAGGCGCCCTCTGCGCCCACCTAAAGTTAAAAGAATTATAGTCCAATCTATTAAAAAAAAGGAAAAACACACGCAAAAAAAAGAAAGAAGTCTTATATAGGTTAATCCTTTAGTAGACAACATCCGTGAAAGTATAAGCTGGAGTTTATTAGTTTTTTCATGGCAATAGCGCTCTTTTTAAAAGGTTCTTGTTTATCTCTTGTACACCAACTATTGTATAAAAATTAGGTTAAGCTCAGATGATGTAATAATAGTACCTATACTCCGTCCGCGCACTTATTTTCTCTGACTTATATATACATATTTACATATACAGATATATTTTTACATATACATATATTACAGACTTATGTATACAGTATTTACACCAAGTGCTTGAATCAAAAAGATCCCTCGATGTCCAATACTTACAAACTTTCGATATATGTAGTACTTCGATATTGATATAAGGATCAATATTTTATGCAGTAGGTATGCACCGTTGTTCCAGACATAGGCAGCAAAGATTATTTTGTGTATGTTAGTCTGTAAGGTATTTGTTGATATGGGCCCTAGAATAAGTTTTTTACCATCGTTAACTGTTCTTATGTTGCCTGAAATAAATGATTTATTTATTTATTATTTATTTATGTATAGAATTTATTTTGTTAAAATGGAATAAATAAATATCATAGGGATATCCGGCTATCGAAAGTTGTGAGGCCCTGATTACATCCCTGGCTAGAGGCAACATCCGGATTTGACCTGCCAAATTGACCATCATATTGTATTGTCTCCGACTGTTCAACGTTCAACACAGTATCAACTATTTTTCTACTCATTGCGAAATGAAAGCTGTATTAGATAAAAAAAATTAAATGAAGTAGACATTGATAAACACTCAAAAATGTGCTTTGATTTTTGAAGACCTCTGTGGTTTGGTAGGCTAAGGTCCGTCTACGAAGATTACAGGTTCGATTCCCGTCTCGGAACAAAAGCTTGTACGATCTGCAGATATTTTGTCCGGACGTTCTGGATTTCTATGTGTAGTAAAAACTAATCTATGTAATGTATTGTATCTGGCCAACATAACCTTACGTACTCTAGTCATGTAATACAAATACTTTTGCTACCTTAAGAAATAAATTTCTGAAGATGAAGTTTTATGATGTCCGTAAAGACTCCCAAAACTAGCTATTAAACAATGTGTTAAGGTTCCGGCGACACGGATGAATTTCTCAAAATATGTATATACGAACGGAATACCAAAATGATTTGTAATTTGAGCATATTTTCACCATGATCTGCTATTTATTATTTGTATTAAAATTTAATTTATCTAGGTAATCGTGGACTGCCACGATTTTTTTGTAAATACTTTGCTGAGAAACGAAATCGGATTTTTTCAAAGAAGACACGTTTTCTTATTATTTGTGTACATAAGTATTTTCAAAAAACTTGTGACTCTTAGATCTAAACTAATAAGTTCTCTAAAAAACACGTCTCCTAACCTAATTTAACCCCCAACCTAATGTGGTGAGGCGCCCTCTGCGCCCACCTAAAGTTAAAAGAATTATAGTCCAATCTATTAAAAAAAAGGAAAAACACACGCAAAAAAAAGAAAGAAGTCTTATATAGGTTAATCCTTTAGTAGACAACATCCGTGAAAGTATAAGCTGGAGTTTATTAGTTTTTTCATGGCAATAGCGCTCTTTTTAAAAGGTTCTTGTTTATCTCTTGTACACCAACTATTGTATAAAAATTAGGTTAAGCTCAGATGATGTAATAATAGTACCTATACTCCGTCCGCGCACTTATTTTCTCTGACTTATATATACATATTTACATATACAGATATATTTTTACATATACATATATTACAGACTTATGTATACAGTATTTACACGCGTAATTTGTCAGCTATAATAAATAAATAATCGTGGACAATACACAAGCCCCAAACTAAGCTCAGCAAAGCTTGCGTGATGGGTACTAGATGACTGATATACTTAATACAATATGTAGAAAACCTTTAACTAACAAAGTAAATAACTGAATAAAAACTAGTAGGATTTTACTATTCATACAATTAACTGCAAACTGTTACAAACATTCTATAGGTAGTTCGTTGAGCTACCATATAAATACCAGTCGGAAGCGTTCCCAAGACGTTGGCTGCATTGCCTCGCTGTATGGCAATGCTGATGCGCTGCGCCAGATACTCATCAGCAGCTTTAAACCTGGAAAATCTTTGTACTCCATGGACCGTAGATAAATATTGGGTCATAGATAAATATATTATAATACATAGGAATAAATCAGAGCACCTGGTATCTGTAGATCGTACAAACATTAGTCTAGCTAGAGACGGGAATCGAACCCGCATCATCGCAAGAAGCAGAGACTATGAAATATTGCATTCTTTTATTCAGTTAATGAAAATAAATGCGTGGACGAAGCATAGCTAGGTGGATAGATACTTTGGAGATAGGAAGAAATTTTTTTGTTCCGTGATCATGGCGCAATGAGACTGTGCCGAAATATTGGAAAACTCAAAACTCATAATAAATATCCACTAGTCTAGTACACAACACAAGCTCTGCTGAGATTAGCTTTGGGCTAGATAACGCCGTGTGTTTTGTCCACCATTATTTATTTTTTTATTAAGCCTTTCGATCGGTATGATAAAGCTACACGGTAATTATTTTTTCTCGTGTAGCGGGTTCGATTCCCGGTTCACCCATGTAACTATTTCAAAATCTATGAAAGCAGTTTTAATTGTTTTTTAAAATAAAATAATGTCTTCTTTTAGTAAAATGTTCCATCTACAACATTTAAGGTACTTTCCCTCCATGTGGCATCGCTGTGGGACGCCCTGTATACACCTTCAATTCTTTCATTCAAATGCGTGGACGAAACATAGGTACTTAGGTGGATATATACTTTGGAGATAGGAAGCAGGTCATTTCGTTTTATGTCCCTAGATAGAAAAATATTCAAGTAAACAAACTTTGATAGCTTTTCCTCCATTATCTTTATTTAGGTTCGTATTTTTGTATGTTTTCTAGAATTTGCATAGAGATAGTATGTGCACAATGTGGGACCTATAAGTATATACGGTACATTTTCAAGTACTTAACCCTATCTTTCTGTTTGTTTACCGTCTTTTATTGATAAGTAACTAAAAGGCAAAACCGATCTTAATAAACATGAAAAGGATTTATCACAAATTTTACAAGAGATACACAAAGTATCATAATATTTTTGTATAAAAAAATTATAACTATTAGGTATTTACACTTAAATCTATTTCCTAAAAATCTAAGCCGTCACCAAAAGACAGAGTGACGTGGAATAGCAAAGCTAATTCGTTGATGGAAATAAAAGCCAGCATCCCGATCACCTGTGGAGTCTATGATCAGCTTTTCTAGATTTTTGTTAGTATTGACGACCTCTGTGGCGCGGTGAGCGAAGATCCGCCATCGACGCAGGAGGTTGCGGGTTCGATTCCCGCCTCGGGACAAATATTTGTACGATCTGCAGATATTTGTCCAGGGGTTCTGGTCGTTTTCTATGTATAGTAAAAAAATATCTATCTATTTAATAATATTGTATTATGTATATCAGTCATCTAGTACCCATAACATAAGCTCTGCCTAGCTTGGGGCTAGATGATGCTTTGTAGATTGTTCAGCATTATTTATTTATTTATTTAGTGCGTAATGCACTAGAAAACAATTCAAAATCACAGACTTCGAAGAAAAGGCGTACGGATTAAAAAAAAATCAAAAAATCCGATAATTCAGGAACAATGCATCTGATCTCGTGGCAAAAATTAAATAATAAATTTAATATTATTTTAATTAAATGTATTTTTTTAATTTCGCAGTATTTAGATAAAACATTTGAAACTATCATGATTATTAATCCGAAAGTCTTTTATATACACATAATAATAATATCCAACGTGATTTTAGTTTTTATTTTTATAATATTTTGGCACAAGACAATATTATCCAGTCAACGAAGGATTGTGGACTAAAAGGTTGAAAGCAGAAAGTTTGACTTCGGAACTTCGTTTTGACTAGGAGACAAACATACTAAAAGTTCCCGTGGGCTTTGGAAATGGGTACAAAGTGCATAGAAGAACAAAGCTTTAGACATTTTATCAATTTTATTTATTATTTATTCATCTAGCTTACCCATAACACAAGTTTTGCTTAGCTTAGGGCTAGGTGATTCTGTGTGGATTGTCCGGCATTATTTATTTATTTATGCATTCTATGGCGCTCATTAGGGGAGGCCTATGTCCAGCTGTGGACTATCATAGGCTGTTGATGATGATGATGATGATTTATTTATTACAATAAACTTTCCTGTGACGCATGGTTTCCTAGATGTAAGCAAAATAAAGAAAAATGGAACCGTTTTCGTTTCTGCTCTCCTACGACTCACCCCATAGGACTTTAATTATATTTGTCTCCTACCTAGTCCCAACAAATTACGATTTACTTTATAAATGCGGAAAAGACACATCTGATTTATTATTACAGATTTGTTAGTTAATGGACCCACCTCTAGATTGATTGCAAAAACGTGGGTGATGATAGCAGCTCCATCTTAAGGTTGTCTGGAATATCGCTGTCAGCGATAAGGCCGTGTGATTTTCCTGTTTTTGTGTATTCTTCTTTGGTGGGCAAAACAGTGTATTGTATCGTATATGTACCTATCTACATTATTCTAAATACTTGAATTTTTCTTGAATTTTCTTTGATTTGGGAGACTAGACTCAATTGTGTCAATTGTAGGTAAATACCTAGGTACTAGTTCTAATTTGGGTCTGCTTCAATTTTAATTTTTAGGATTGTTTCATTTTCTTTGTTAGGGTTGTATCCCTTTAAAGTCAAAAATAGATTTAATTTAACATTTTCAAAGGTAGATCCAGACTATAGATACAGGGCCGAACGTGCCTAGAGTACCTGTTTCTATTGAAGTGTAAAGTGGCATTGCCAGTCGCATTTCAATCGCCTCATTTGAATTTCCATTTCTATAAACAACGGGCGCCGTGTTACTTTGAATCTAAAAGGTTTTAAGAGATTTCTATCTAGATTGTGTCTATTTATTTATAATGAAAGAAAAGCGAATAGCTTGTAGGTGAATCATATAGATATTCTTATGTAAACAGGTTCTAATAATCACGCTCATAAAAAGCGGATACAATATTCTACTAAAATATATAACTACTAGATAAACTATATTAAATCAGGTTGAAGTTGAGCAGGAACAAATACAACAATACAAAATTATGGTCATTAAACCTATGAATCATTATTTTAAAACAACAACATTTAAATCTTTTGGATTTAAAATACAAAAACAGAGATCTAAGAACATATGTTCATGCTGGTCTATTGGTCCAGCACCTCAAATTTAATTTAAATGTTTTGTTGTTATCACCGAATATGTCTATATTTTTCTAATATTTAGCGATCTTGAGTTGTTTGAAAATTTACTTTTCTAAGTAACTTTATGTTAGCGGGTTAACAACGAACCAAGTTTGTGTTGGAAGAACACCAAGGTTTCAACCCTTAACGAGGGACTTCAACTTCACTGGGTGAGTGCGGCTCACGTAACGCGCGTATGGCTTTTATTTTACAGGCACTCAGTGTTGCACACAAACTAGGTTCGTAATTAACCCGCTAACATAATATAAAGCTTAGAAAGCCTTTTAAACACAGGTTATATTTAAAAGAATTGATTGTCCAATAAATTCTAATAAAGTCCAAAACTCACATAAAACTTTCCCCAAATCTGTGCCAACCAAGTTCCAACAAAGCTAGCTTGCAGAAAATGCAGTTTCAAATTGAATTCGAGATTCAAATGTGATATTCAGCGAAGACGGGACGACTACATACCTAGCTATGAGTATAAAATTACTTCCTTTTCAACGGCCAACAATGGCCGCCAGACCGGTCCGGAAACTTTTTGCCAAAACAAAAAGAGTTTTACTTAAAGAGGTTTTACTTTCTTGCCATTTCTCAGAGCTGGAGATTGCTAGGTGGAATGTCCCCAATGTCTTGAGAAGGGTCGCATAATTTCGTAAGGAAAGTTTAATACAGATCAAGCGAAATTGCGACCTTTGTTTCCGCTTTTATTAGGTCATTTGCGACGGGCTCAGTTAATTTATTTCAACGTTCAAGGAAATTAGATTATAAGCACGTTTTTATATATCCGAAACTTTTCTGTAAATAATTTCAAAATCAAAATCAGAATATCAATAGGAGGATATAATAGGAGGATTATTTATTTATTATTTTAGAAATGGCACAGTCAAATCAAATTAAATTAATAAGGATAACGCCAAAAATCGGGCTGATATCTATACTAATATTATAAAGAGGAAATATTTGATTGTTTGTTTGTATGTTTGTTTGTTTGTTTGAATTGAATAGGCTCCGAAACTTCTGGACCGATTAGAAAAATTCTTTCACCATTAGAATCCTAAATTTTCCGTGATGAACATAGGCTATATAATATTTTCAAAAAAGTTAGAGATCAGCATGAAAAATTCAATAATTGAACCGTGCGCTGTATATTCAACCTCTTTTTCTATTATGGCGCGTCAGAATAGAAAAAGACGTTGAATATACCTATAGCGCTCTGTGCTTGCTTTTTCTCTACGGCCAGTGTCAGTTATGGAGTGTCGAGTCAATGTCAAAAATCCCAAAGCTGTTAGAAAAAGTAAGGGATCCGTATGAAAACTGTGAAACCCATCGTGTTAGTGTGTATAATTTCTGAAATTTTTGTTTGATACCCGTGCGAAGCCGGGGCGGGCCGCTAGTTGTGTATAAATACAGGTAAAGGTGCATGGTGGACCCATTATTATAAACTACCCTTTTATGCCGTATTAAGATTTTCACTGTTTGTTTCTTTGGATTGAACAGGCTCCTAAATTACTAGACCGATATGGAAAATTCTTTCACGATTAGAATTCTACATTATCCCTGAGAATATAAGACATTAAAATATTTTCAAAAAAGTTAAGAAGCCGTATGGAAACCTCAATAATGTAACGTGTATTTTGTACTTATGTGTAAAAATTAATATTTTTTGTTAAATCTAACTGAAACCGATGCGGACCCGCTGGTAATATAAATAAAATAAAAATAATATAAACACAATTAATTTATTCCTTTTTTTCCAGGCTGTCTCCGATGACATGTTGGTGGAGCTCAAAGCGTGTTTCATGGAGGCCTACGATGACAACCAGGACGGGAAAATCGATATTCGAGAGGTAACCAAGTTATCGGAGTACTTAGCTACGTTCTCGTTGATAGCGAAGAAATTTAACATCAATTGATGGTGTAACAACCATCTATATAATAACTAGCGGCCCGTCCGCTTCGCACGGTTGAAAGAAAAAAGAACGAAAGAATTTTTTTATTTTCGCTAATAAAACTACACAATACTAACTACACACAATACTACCACCACTCACTATACTACCACTACACCACAATACTACTACTACAAACTACACAGCAATCTTAAAAACTATTTTAAATAATCTAAGTTATTAAGTAGGTTATTTAGTAATGTAAATATGGTCGTCACTCAGCGTTATGCTGGGTGCACACTGATGTGTCCACCCAGAGCTTTTCAGTAAAAACCAAGGGGTCGTGTCACGTTGGTTGGTTATTGTGACCTAACGATAATTGGTGGGCATATAGTATCGCGAAGTCTTCTGTAGTTGTTTAATGTTCTTTAATATTGTAGAACATACTATTGTTCTATCATCAATAGTTTCAGCAGCGCATGCGACGAAAGATGTTATAAAGCAATTTTTTACACCTTGGGTTATATTTATTGATAGAAAAGAATGGGGATCCTTACTAAAACTTTAGTAACGAAACCCATGGTGTAGAAAATGACATAAAACATCTTTAACAAATCTTTTTCTACTTCGATCAACATCTTTTACTAACAGAATTATAATTATTCTAATATTATAGAATTTATTAATAACAACAAAAAACTATATGTCTAACTATTACCGTTATGTCACAATAACCACCCGTGCGAAGCCGGGGCGGACCACAATTAACTACATAGTATAAAACACGGTCTCTTCCCGCTGTCTGTTTGTCTCTATGTATACTTACAATTTTAACACTACGCAACAGATTTAATTAATAGATTGAGTGATTCAAGAGGAAGTTTTTTATATCAGCACCCGTGCGAAGCCGGGTTGGGTTGCTAGTCTAGTATAAAAACAACTTTATAGCAAAAGATAGACAAAACAATCAGCCAGTATTATAGAAACTCTGTGTACAGAACAATCGGAAAGCCTAATGAATCTGGACGAGGCTGAGGGGCTGATTGCAATCACAACAAACCAGCTATTTTCAGACTCGCTTATATTGGTAATGAGAGCGTCGAGTTCTATGTACTTTTTTGCAACCAACCAAACAGGCGACATCTGTGGGGCGGTGAGCGAAAGTCCGCCTGCGACGCAGGAGGTTGCGAGTTCGATTCCCACCTCGGGACAAATATTTGTACGATCAGCAGATATTTGTTCAGGGAGTTCTGGTCGTTTTTTATATAATAAAAAGATCTATATTGTATTATGTATATCAGTCATCTACCCATAACACCAGCTCTGCTTAGCTTGGGGCTAGATGATGCTGTGTGGATTTTCCAGCATTATTATTATTATTAAACACAAAAGTATATATTTTCGTAATAGGCCGGTATAAAGTAGACCAAAAGAAAAACTAACGTGAATAAGAGTCAATTTATACTAACTCAGATTCTTAATATACCTATGTATGTTCTAATATATTCTATTCTTTTTTTATTTTTTCTGAAGTTTAATCAAATTGTGGGAATACTCGCTCTTACTAAGATAATCTTGTATGAATACGAGGGATTCCAGCTTATGCTTTTACACAGGTATCACTTACAAGTTTTATTTTACATTTCGTGGTTTTTATTTAAAAAAAATTATCATCATCCATAAAATCCAAATAAATATCAAATATCAAAGCTATATTTCTTTTAGACCTAACAGGACTTTTGGTCACGTCATAAGACACGAATTACTGAATAGAGTGATCACTTTTATATTTTGTTCACCTAAAGTAAAAAGTTAAAGTAAAGAAAAGATCAAGAAACCTTTACCTCCCTTTAATTACCCTATGAAACCATTTTTAACTTAAAATTAAGTATATAATTATTAACTCTATAATTTATATTTTTAACTTTTAACAATAATTTATACTTTTTAAATTTATATATTTAACTTAAAATTAAGTATATAATTATTATCTCTAAATTAATTTTAACTCTATTGTTGCAGCTAGCGCAACTGCTACCGATGGAAGAGAATTTCTTACTGCTGTTCCGATTTGATAACCCGCTTGAGTCCAGTGTAGAGTTTATGAAGGTAAATATGAGATTTCCTTTGTTCAATTAGATTGTTCGACTAAAAATCTGTGTTCGTTAATAAAAAAATCTGTAACAGGCTTACAATAAGTTATTTTATAGTTGAGACCGCCATTTAAGTATAAGAAATCTTGTGTTTGAGGATCTCGCTCTTCTATTTGTTTCTTTTATTTGACTGTAAGTTATTAATGACTATATACAGCATGTTGTTTATCTGAATAAGCTGGATACTTTTCAAATTAGGGTTTCATTTTTCTTACTTATATTATATTACAGATTTGGAGAGAATATGACACAGATGGCAGCGGGTATATAGAGGCGGACGAGTTAAAGGTATAATTTTTAGTCTATAGTATAGGAACTTAATTCTAAGAAAAATTATGTCGTTACTTATCTCATTTCCGGATTCAAATGATCTCAGGCCATAAAGTGACTAGGGCCTTTGGGAGGCATGCATGGGGCCGATAGTGACTAGGGCCTTTGGGAGGCATGCATGGGGCCGTAGCCAACAGGACAGAGGGCCTTTACGACAGTTAATTTTAAAGGCGGGGTCTACACTTTCTTGATATATCTCATTTCCATGATCTCGGGCCATATAGTGCCTTGGTCCTTTGGGAGGCATGCGTGGGGCCATAGCCAGCGGTACTCTATGAGAGTTTTAAAGGTGGATTTTTTTTACTTTATTACTTAGCGAATTTATTACTTTATTAATAATAATAATATAACTGTTTTTCTCTTTGTTTTTCTACAAACTATAAAATATACTCTGCAGTGGGGAAGACGCCGCCTTCTGTAACACAGTTTTTATAACTTATACAAATAGCAGACCTGCTCAGAATTTTGTATAATGTCGTTCCAAAAATGTTAATAAACATTTTCCTTTATAATTCATCAAGAAGTTTAACAGTTTAACAATAACAAAATCCGGTCTTAATTATTCAGTACAACCGTAACTAATATTGAAAACTTTTTCAGAATTTCTTGCGAGACTTGTTAAGGGAAGCGAAGAAAATCAACGACGTTTCGGAAGATAAACTGATCGAATACACGGATACTATGGTTTGTACACTGACATACTCAATACTCAATCATTCATTGTATTTTGGTATACTAACATACTCAATACTCAATCATTCATTGTATTTTGGTATACTAAAATACTCAATACTCAATCATTCATTGTATTTTGATATACTAACATACTCAATACTCAATCATTTGTGGCCTGTATATACATTTGGTGTACAGCGGTATCCATAAGATAAGATCCATTAGATATCCATAAGATAATATAAGACTAAAACAAGAATATAGAACCAGAACTTAAATACTAAGAAATATATTAAGTCCGATAGTGATATTTCTTTGTAATATTAAATTAAATTCACATAAATATATGTCAAATTGAATATAATTAGTAAGAAATGCTATAGAGGGGCATTTTTGTGTATACAATTCTGTTTTAAATTGATGTAGTGATTCAATAAGAATAATAATTATTATTCTTATTGAATCTGAATAAGAATAATAATAATAATAAGAGCGTCCTAACGTGACTGTCAAACTGGTCCTCATTCGAAGCTTGTTTAAGGCGCATACAGCACCTAAACTAGCGCCACCACCTACTTTATGTTATTATTCTAAACAGAATAATAAGAGATACGAAAATAGATTTTGGTGGCCACCAAGGGCAACTTCGTATCTCTTCCTAAACTAAATAGAATAAAACTATTACAGAGGCATTAAAAAAAGCTTATGATAGGTATCATAAACTGGTCGATGGATTTTTGAAAATTCCTTTGTTAAACAGAATAATAACATAAAGTAGGTGGTGGCGCTAGTTTAGGTGCTGTATGCGCCTTAATAATTTCAGCCATATAGTACAGTTAAATATAAACATCTATTTAGTTTATTTCAGTAAAGCCGGCCACACAACATGTATGGAGGGGAGGACGTCATTTATTTACTTATTTACTTTATTGGAAAATCAACGGCTTAAACTAACATATTAAAATACGGTCCTTAATTTTGTATTATGTGCTTGAAATAAACGATTATTATTATTATATTGATTTTCAGTAATAACATCAGAGAGCCAATCAAAGATTTTCACTTGTAGTAAGTGGAACAAAAGTTTTTAGTCTTAATTTACCCAAGTCGCCTTTAGGAGGTTATTGATCATCTACCTTGCCGTGTGCCGTCATAGAATTTCACCACCCCAACTCTTCCCGTGGGTGTCGTAAGAGGCGACTAAGGGAAACACAGCGGGGGGTGGGCAGCAGCGCCTTCTGCAGAACAACTACACCGAACTGCGATCCCCAACCCGCATGCCCAGCGTGGGGATTATGGGCAATAACCCCCACATAATGATGCCATCTATGGCGCTCATTAGGGGAGGCCTATGTCCAGCAGTGGACTATTATAGGCTGGTGATGATGATCATCTACCTATAACCCTGTATATGTTTTGTTTTCCAAAATAACCTGAACAAACACAATCCTTGTCCAAAGTGAGCATTACTTTGAAATGTAACTTTTACGCTAAGTGTCTCATATAAAACGTGAAAGTATTGCAACGTGTTGCAAACTTGCAACTTACATTTTGGTTCTAACTTCGAGCTGTAAAACTACTTAGTTTTAGCGATCTTTTACTTTAAGTATAAAAGTTTTATTATCGTACTGATGTATCTTATGTCCACAGCTGCAAGTGTTTGATTCTAATAAAGATGGGAGATTGCAGCTGTCGGAGATGGCGAAGTGAGTATGTTGAATTATTAAGGCTTTTTGACAAATAGGAAATTCGTGACGTCATAAAGCGACGCGACGCAGTGACGCATGACGTACCGCAACGAAATCAACGTTTCACACTCTCAAGCGACGCGCAGGTAGACTTAAATACATTTGCCACATTTTTTTTTATCGCAGTGCACACTGAAAGTTATAGATGTGGATAGAGAATACTTACACAAACAAAATTATTCCATGACATAATTTCGTAGAGCCTCAGCTTTTCTTTTGATATTATCATGATTATTATGGTTCCGACGACGGATAAATTTCCCATACAAACGTAATACCAAAATGATAAGTAATTTGAGTGTATTATCACCTATTATTTGTATTAGAATAGTATTTATGTATACCGTCGAAGCATCCCGATATGCTACCATTGAAGCAACCTGCCAACCTAGCTCTCTACAATACTGCAGTGCGGCCGTGGCCTAAGCGAATTACCGCGAAATCTAAATAAACATCACCTCCGAACGAGCAGTCAAGGTCGATTGAGATTAAAATGGAAAATTCGATATTCAGAGCAACCCTTAGCAGAGAATGGATCTAACAAGCTGTAGCAATAATGCTGACAATGAAATGGGTAGTTATTCGTTTTTATTGCTGACTAGTCATCTACAGTCTATACTTATACCTCTATAATAAAGAGGAAAGATTCGATTGATTGTTGGTTTGTTTGAATTGAATAAACTTCGAAACAACTGGAACCTTTAAAAAAATCAAGTTTTACGGTTCATCAGATATATAATGCTGACGGACGCATAGACGACGGATAGACGGCGGAGGCTTTGTAATAGGGTTCCTTTTTCATGTTTTGCTTACGTAACCCTAAGGACGAAACCGAATTTACCTTTTGTTTTTCATCGGCTGATTTTCTACGCTACTTGTAGACGCGCTACGAAACATTCCTTTGCTACGCCGCCCCGTAGCACGTCTTACGATAATACCCGTTTTTATTTTGTTTTTCTCTCAAAGGTCTTTTATTTTGTTAGTTTCCCATGGGTTGGTGCAAGATTCAAATAATTTTGAGGTAAATAATTCTGCTTTCTAAGAATAAACTTTCCACGGAAAAGTAATTTGCCGCAAATCGTAAACCATCTTCTATGAATCAATGTTAAAACCAATTTTGATTCAATTGTATTGTAGAAACATTGTACAATCCAGCATTCGTTATTCATTTATTTTCTATGTTTCTATATTTCCAGTCTATCATATTTTTAAACTTTTTAACTGTGCTTTCTACAAAGAATAATCTTTCCACGGAAAAGTCATTCGTCGCAAATCGTAAAATCTTCTATGAACTCATGTCAAAACCAATATTGATTCAATTGTATTGTAGAAACATTGTACAATCCAGCATTCGTTATTTATTTATTTTCTGTTTCTATATTTCCAGTCTATCATATTTTTGAAGTTTTTAACTGTGCTTTCTACAAAGAATAATCTTTCCTCGGAATTTGCCGCAAATCATAAACGATCTTCTATGAACCCGTATTAAAACCAATTTTGATTCAATTGTTTGTAGAAGTATTGTCTAATCCAGCATTATTTATTTACTTATTTTCTGTTTCTATATTTCCATTCTATCTCCTATCTCCTCAGCAGCATAAAACATTTATGTATGCAGATATAAATGTATGTATCCATTTCAGATTACTGCCTGTCAAGGAGAATTTTCTCTGCAGACAGGTATTCAAGGTGAGTGACATCCAATTTCTCGCAGCCTCCCCTAATCGATCAAATGTAGGTACGTAGAAATGTTAACTTATTATTGGGTAAGGGTAAATTTGTCCTCCGATGTACCTAGTGTGTATACCTAGGTACTTTACCTATTGTCGTAATGGTTCATCCAGACTAATATTATTTATACGACGACGTTTTGTAGCACTGCGTACACAAAAAATAAATATTAACTAATGTAAACAGATAAAAATATAAAAAATTTACTGATAATTATAATATTTTGCTTAAGTAATTATAATATAATTATACGTCACAATTTTATAATCATACAGAAACCTAAGTAAAAAAATTACAGAACTTAATAAAAACAATTACAAATACATTAAAATTTGTTACACAAGTGCTACAAATTGTTGCTTAAAAATAAAGACCTTAGAATGGATGCACAATTTTATATTTCTGCGTACTGCAATCACACCTACGTTGGTTTTATGAATAATCACCTCAAATCAAACATAGAATTATTTTCTACCAACTTCCTATATCCTCTAGCCATTTTCTTCCAGATTACCATATAGTTTCCTACTTAAAGTTACCATAAGGTTTGCTACCTAAAGTTACCATAGAGTTTGCTACCTAAAGTTACCATAGAGTTTGCAACCTACCTTACATAACATTGCTAAACACATACCCACATTGAAGCAATCCCTTGGTCGATTCCGTCACGCATGTAAAGCCTGTCCTGATTATGCGCTACACGTGCCAATTTATTTTTATTTATAAGTTGATAAATGTGCGAAATAATCTCGCGATTTTAAGGTCTTTTAGCACAAAATATTCCCACGTATGAGAGTGGTTTGAATGTATGGAAAAGTTTAGACTTAAGTGTTAAAAATGTTAATATCAAAATATGAAAAATTAATTATGCTTTCATGTTTTACTATTAATATTGTCTACTCATGTTGTTCTTATCATTGCTGTGCGGGCGGCGTTTATAAAATAAATAGAGAAAGCGTTGCTGTACATTTTAACACGTGCACGTGTATCGGATAGTCAGGCGTCTGGACATATTCTACGATTTACCCCCGTTTAGGTTGGCCCTAACATCATGACATTATAACACACCTTGTTTCACATAGGTCATGGACCAATAAACCAAAGAAGTAAGAGAATCCCTTCAATTGAATTGAATTCAGATATCAATGCAATAAACACATAGACCATAATCATAATCATTTATTTGCCAGAATGTATGTATGTACATTAGTTCTTAATATTAAGTTTGTCCACAAATTACAATATACCTAAATAAGGTGCAAATTTTTTTACCCATACAATATTGTTGTCCTCCGAAAAAGCTTGCAATTCCGTCTAATTCCAGAAGAATTATTTTATGGTTTATTATATTTCATCGTTTTTATTGGTTTATTAGTCCATGCTTAAGATAAGATAAACATATACCTACCACTAGACACTATTGAAAATTATATCTATAGGACACATTTCATTTCCTCCTATTAGTTTGCTTCATTAGATTTTAATTTCATTATATTTAATTAATGTTTTAAAATTTTTTTTTGTTTTAGTGATTTTAGAACAATAAATAAAACAACTTAATGTAGTAATATAATATAATAAAACTGCATAAATTCTCAAATATTGCCACTAAGAGTAAATTAAAATATAATAAAGTAGGCATCTAAATATTTAAAATTAATACATGTTTTTATTTCTAAACGAGGTATATATTCTTAAATGATATAAAATTCAATATTATCTTTTAGTTGTTTAAGCATGTCTTACCTCTTGTTTGTTTGCCTGTCTGTCTGTCCTAACACGACGCTTCTCTGCACTGCACACATAGGAGGGTATAGAGGTGAGTTTGAAGTCACAAAATGATGCAAGTATCATTTTGATATCATCATTTTGTGACTAAAATTGGCGAAATATATTACCTACTAATATAATATACTATACCTATAATAGACAACACGTACATAACACAACACAAAAACCGATGTTTTATTTTGAGCGTACAATTAGAATTGTGTGTATATCCAGACGAAATATTATTATTAAATATTTTAATTGTATTAATATTTATTTTATGCGGCAGGGTGCGACAAAACTGACGAAGGATGACATAGAGAGGGTTTTCTCTTTATACGATAGGGTAAGTATTATTTTGTAACTTTTACTATTTTATCTAGATTATGGAGAGAGCTGAGCTATGCTTAGGGGTCGTCCATTAATCCCGAAAGGCTCGAAAGCCCCCCCCCCCCTTTCCTTCCCCTCCCCCAGGGGTTATTAATTAATTTCTTCTTTAAACGCGCGATACAGGCGCGATTTGAGGGTTAACAAGTTGCTAAAAAAACATCACGGCACGTGATTGATGGACGACCCATTAAAAGCTCTGGGCTACGTGACAGAATCCTGATACAGAGCTTTTGACAACGGCCTTACTGCAAAATACTGAAATTAGGGCATATTACACCCTATTTTATAGTTCTTAGATTATAATACCTACTCAATTTGATTACTCCTTTATTTATTAAGCTTTGGTAATTTTTCTTGTCTACTTTTTTTGTTGTTATTATTTTTTTGTGGCAAAATGCATGTAAAGTATTTTGTGGTAAAATGGAGACCGCCACTCGACAAACGTAGCGTAGGACGCCCTCCGACCAGGTGGGTTGACGACCTGGAAAGATTGCTGGCAGATGCTGGATGTGACAAGCTGAGGAAAGAATGCTATGTCTCACATAGGCTGATGAAATATGAATAATTATTTATAAAAAGTTAATGAAGGGTAAAGGTATCTCCATCTGTTTCAGGATAACAACGGCTCAATCGAGAACGAAGAATTAAGGGGTTTCCTCAAAGATCTGCTAGAATTGGTGAAAAAGGTAAGTAGTGCTTATTACATTTTTTTACTCAGTCATTATTAGTGTTCTGGTTGTTTTTTTTATATGTATATACATATAATTTAAAGTTATATTTATTTATTAAATATCCATAACACAAGCCTTTCTTAGCTTGGGACTGGGTATTCCCATCCACCCCATTAACCTCCCCATCAATGGGGCGGTTAGTAATAAAAAACATTTGTTATAAAATAACTTTATTACATTTTGTTGATTAGTTTCTATTTTCAAAGATTGGAAGAGAGTGAAGAAAGAGATTGTGAAATTAGTGATAAAACAAAGTTTTATAGTATAAGCAAATCATTGTCAATTTAGTTGATGTTTTTTGTTTTTTTTATGAGACTCTTGTACCTTTGAGGCCTTAGTTTTTATAAAAATAATTATTGTAAAAAATGTGATAATTACACTGTGGTATAAAGTATTTGAAAAGAATACTGTATTTAAGATTACAAAACTAATTTCGTATGATTTTTTGATTTCTCACTGTTTTTCCTAAGATTATTATTTGAATTTTAAATTAGCGTAGTTTACGAAAAGAAATATTTACAATAAACCAGAACTTGATTAGCTCAAATAAGTTGGCCTTTTTATTTCCTATTCTTTCTACTAACAGTTAATTATGTAAATAGGAACAAGAGTATCTGAATATGAATAGTGAGATTTATTCTTTATATTATTAAAAAGTCAATGGGGCAAAAAATCCCATCCACCCCATTGACTTGAATGATGGGGCGGATGGGATTCCCAACCACCCCATTGATGGGGAGGTTAATGGGGTGGATGGGAATATATCGGTAATGTTGTGTGGATTGTCTAGGATTATTATCTGAATGCCTCTGAATTCACTAAAATAAGATAAGAAAAAAATGGTTTCATAAATGTGATCTACATTGATAAACAATTTAAGCATGATATTAAAAATAATATTTTATTTATTTATTAACATTGCCATTACAGTGCAGCACATACCTAAGCAAAAAATTCAAATAACGACCTCTGTAAAGCAAAGGTCCGCCTGCGACAGTTGCAGGTTCGATTCCCGTCTCGGGAAAAATGTTTGTCTGCGCCACAGACTCTTAATCATATATCCTTGCCGATTATAAGTGTGCGAATCACCTGAATATGATTAAACTAATCTAACCTAAACTCTTTCTTTTAAATTCCAGGACTACGACGCCCAAGACCTGCTTGAATTCGAAGAAACCATCCTTCAAGGAGTGGAGTACAGCAGCGAAGGTAAAATCAGCCGCAAGCAACTCACCATGATCCTTCTGGCGCTCGCAAAACACCATCAAGAAGAAGAGCCGGTCACCCCATAAGCATAACCTGGCAACCCGGCTTATTTTGTGGCTGTATCCGAACGCAAAAGTCACTCCGTCCCGTTCCCGTATTCCAATGAATTTATAAATGCGCGGGAAAAAATTACGTTGGAATAGTCGATTTGAAAATAGAAGCACGCCTACCATGGGCTTTTGCTTTTAAACACGGGTTCATTTAAAAATGAGTTTTTAATTTAAAATGGTTGTTGGTCCGCGTCCACACTATTTTTAATAGCATGATGTTCATAAAATCATGATGATTATTTTATAAAAGCATGATGTTTGTTAATAAACTCAATAATTTAATTATAATGTTTTGAACTGGTGGAACGTATTTAAAATATGTTGCGTTCTATATTTTTTTACTATAATTAGTAAGAATAAATTACTGTACCTACTATAAGACCACCAGTAAAATTAATTATAATTTTAAAAATCAAAAAATGCACTGGTTTTTGCACGTAAAATTACTAATACGAGAAAAAAAATTACGTATTTTATTCACACTTTAAACTTAACAAATGGCTGTGTTAGTTTTCATAAAACGAGACAAACGCTTACGTAAAAATATATTAGTATCCGTAGATGTTGTGAAAAGCCAAATGTAATGCCAAATATTAAACTTATAGAAACGTAAATCAAAAAATATCTTTTTTACAGTAATTAAACGCTGTTAATCTTCGTAACGAAGATAAAAAAATTAACATGTACTTTGTAAGTAGTCCCAAATTACATTTAATGTGAATTTTACTTTAACACAAATACAATGCAATAGCAAAATATGTATCTACGTATTTAAAGTATTGCAATTATTTTCATAAAATTTACATAGATGCACTATATCAATGCATACATTATTATCTTATCTACATATCATTCTATTTTCTCTATGACCTCACTTGATAAACGCACTAGTTTTCCTAACTAATGTTCCTCGTACCTTTGTAAAAATTCCCTTCTGTATAAATCACGTATTTTCCGAATTTTTGCAATCTTGATGTCTCGTGATTTCTGATTGTTAGTACAGTATGAGGCATGTCTCATTCTAGCTTGTATTTGATATAAATATCTGAAAATATAGATACCTGCATAAATAGTAGATATTTGTAATCCAAATCGTTTCTTGATAAATACCCATTTAAAAATGTAGCATGCATTTTATGTTTTTATCGACTAGCGATGAATTGAGCTTTCAGTGTGATTTTTATAAAAATTTAAAATATAAAGATTTGTCAGCGTTGTAGTGCTTCAGATTAGGATTATTGTGTTTAAATTTAAAGGTATTATAAAAAAATGTCAATGTGCTCATGATAGATCTACTTATAAATAATTTAAATGTTTTGAAAAAATTTAAAAGCGACTTGATATTTCTGACATTGCGACTATTTTGGAGCTACTCCTCTTTATTAAAAAAAAATTATGAGTTTGAAGATTCAAGGCAACAACTGACGGAGTAATCTGCGAAAATACACATACGACCGATCATAGATCGTAGAGCATACCTCCACCTTTTTTCAAGTCTGTTAAAAAGCCAAAGTAATTCTGTCTGTCCATCTATCTGTCTTACTCCTAAACGGCTGAACAATTTCATTGATATAGAAAGTATACTGTACCGAATATGGAAATCGGCTATACGTCTAAGCTATTTAAAAAAATACTGAATAAATTTATGAAATATAGGTACACCCTAATAAAACACCTAACTACCAATCTGTATTTTTGTTTTTATATATATTATAAATTTATTTTTAAATTTGTGATCACATTACCTAATTTTATAAAAATGTCGCAATAGATTAATGAATTCTATGATTGAGACACGCGTCTTGTTATTTAATAATAATTAATAATGTTGGTTGTTTGATAGTTAGAGATTTGTTTTTCATAAGTATAGTGATTATGTTTTTTGCATCAAAGTGGATTAGATTTGTTGTATGAAGGTTAAGATTGCTAGTAATAATAATATAAATAAAAAAATTTAATGAATGTATTTAGATGCGAGGGTAATAGATTTGTATAACTTTATACTTTATTGTATTTTAGTAACCCCTGTGAGTAATGGCCTTTATTTATGTGGTTTATAATATGTGTTGTGATTAAAATGTTTAGCTTATAAAAAATGTATATGTGTCCCGAACTACCGTAGTTTATGGACGATCCCTAGGTTGGTTGTTTTTTTTATTCCAACAAGAAATACAAGAACCTATAATATAACCCTGGATCATGCAATAGAATTATTGTCGTTATATAAACGTGATTCGTGAAATTCATATTATTTTGTGTATCCTATAAACCTGCATATTAAAAACCAATTAGTTTTAATATACAGGGTTATAGGGTTATAACACAAGTATATAATATATATAATATATGTATATAATCAATAACCTCTTAAAGGCGACTTGGGTAAATCAAGACTAACAACTTTTGTTCTATGACTTTTGCCAAAACGCAATATAATATATAAATAACAATAAATATAATATAATAAAATATCAATATAACATAATAAATATATCACAATCCCTTTCATTAACGCAACCCCTTGCTTTCTTTGCTAGGTACCGACACGAAAGCGTCATCGGTGCCTCTTCGTGTATCGACTTCTCTTTATATGGCTATATTTGGCTTGTGCTGCGTGTTATGGCTTTAATCTGTGACCGGCTACAGAGCTAAGAAGATCAGAACTGGAAATTTAATTATTATTTTTTTTTAATGGTAAAACCAGCATTGTATTAGACTATTTTTTTTTATTTGCTGTTAGTGGCTTTAGTATCGCTGCGGCCATAATTGGCCTATTGTGATCGCCACTTTCACGGTTCACCTCCGGAGGCGCGGTATTAGACTAAGTCATAGAACAAAAGTTGTTCGTCTTGATCTACCAAAGTCGCCTTTAGGAGGTTATTGATTATCTACCTCTAACCCTGTTTATTTGATATGTTGATAATTACTATGTTTAATGCACTGGTATGGAAATATAAAATTAACAAGTAAAGAGAGCTTTGTGTTAAAAGCTTATATAAAGCCTCAATATCAACCTACTTTTGCAAGGTACAGCTATAAGTACCTATACAAACTGTTTCTTAAACCTAACATCATAACCTTATTGATTTTTTACAATAAAAAACTATAGTAAACCTACAATACATAGTATAAAATCTATTAATTACCACTAAACACATAAATACGAACCTGCATAAGTATTATTAAAATGATGTACGATATTTGTTATTAAATGTTTATATTTGTATGAATTGTTTAATTTTTCATCACTTACCTAATCTCTATAGGACACCAATCGTTACAATCATAATAATTATGATTATAACAACCAACGGTTTTTTAAATGATCACCAAGATAAAGGTTTTCAAAACTTTAGCCTAACACCCGTTACCACACCTATTATTTTTTTCAAAAAGTGATATAATTATTTGAGGTCCCTTCTAATAAAAAATGTCCGGTAACCTAAAGTTTCTGAGATATTCCCATAAAAAAATATAAGTGCAGTAATTATTTTATATTCCACTTATATCCAAATATACATATACAGCCAATAAAACAGCTTATTCTTATTTCAGTGCAAGGCGACTTTTAAAAAAATATAGTGTATAACCTTTGTTACGGCATACAAAAATCTTCAAACTCAGCATTTAAAAAAATTAGCATTTTATTATGGGTATAATATATAATGCTAATTTTGTACGTTAAATGAAATAAGTAAGTCATCAACAAACATAATCTGTCTAGGAAGGTACTCTTTAGGCTCGAAGATCGAAAATAAACGGCAAAGTCATCCACAAAAAAAATAGAAGTTAGCAAACCTGCTTAGGTAGTTAAGTAGGTAGCAGTAAACAAATAAATGTAAAGGTGAAACAAGGGTGAAACATGTGACCTACCTAAACGTTGTACCTACTATACTATAGGTACACGTTACCTACAGTTGTGGCTATAATAAAATAACATACCTACCTAATAACATTAATATAGGGAATCTGATAATATTTTACTTCGGTAAATCAAAAAATTGGTTCAAATTTGCCGCCCACTCAGCCTACTCAGCCTGATAGTCCTAGTCTTAATAGCCTACTACGTACAGCATCGGCGGCGCCGCCGCCGCCGGCGGCTGGCTGGTAAATCCGCCATCGCGAATCACAGAACATTAATATCCTAACATGCGAATACGGCTACCCATAGACAATTTAAACCGACAATCAAAAAAAATCGGAAGTATCGCCAGTCCTAAGGGCTCAAAAGCCAAGTAGTCAAGCCAAGTGAACTCAGAAAAAAAGAAAAAAAGACGCCATTTTTCACTGTGGTAAAAAGGAAAACCGCGTTGCGCTGCCGTGCTTGATTTTATTGAAGAATTGGTTTATTTTGCGCTAAATAATCAAACAAACATGGGTGTCACCGTTGATACTATCTCTCCTGGAGATGGTAAGTTATTTGGATAGTTGCCACTAGTGTTATCTATATATATATCTTATGTTATCTTCATCCGGCATAGCACCAACCTACTCCTTGCTTGGCTCACCTAATTTTCATTCCATCATCCTTCTTACTAACCTGCCAGGTTAGTAAAATACGAAGTATAATTAAAATTCCGTGTTGTATGTTGCATTTGCAAATTTTGCTATCTGCATAATTTATAATTTTTTTGAGAGACTTTGTAAGAAAGAGTAGTTTTATAGGTACCTTACCTACATAAATAATATTATAAACAACCTAATCATATTACTGTTAGATTGTCGGTGCTTGTTTTGATAACAGTATTGACTCTTGCTATTGGCACAAATCTAGTTATCTTATTCTATAAATAGATTAATATGCACTTTACAATACATTACCATGTGAGCAGTAGGTAAGTATGATGGTTATTTCTATGAAAATGAGTAGGTACATGTAACTATAAACTGTCAAGAGTTTTACATGATGAAACTCCACTCGAAAACTCATTATTTGAATGTGTGCAAAAGAATCTTAGTACTTGTCGTAGTAGGTATTCATATCCAAGCTACAATAGAAAATATCACATTTCTTACATTGTTTTGGTATGAATGGTCTTGGTTCTGCTCTACTTCAAGACTGTACATTGTGTTTCCATGTCCATGCACTGCCCTCTACACTCAACTCATGTAATCATACTGTTCAGGAAACTAGCGGATTTACCTAAATGTTCTTACCAAATGTATGTTTTTCCACCTCAACAGATCAAATAATAGTACTAGTGGCATAGTAGTAGTACCTACTAGGCATGAGAATATTAAAGCACCTATATATATAAAATACTCGTAGTAGTAATTAATGACCACAACTGCAAAACTAGTTACAAAATAAAGCAAATGGGTTACAATCTGTATAAAATTAGTTCTTATCCTGTTATATCCCATTATAAACGACTAAGTATAGTAAACTTCTAACAAATCCTATCTTAATTCCAGAATCCACATACCCCAAGTCTGGCCAGACCGTGGTCGTGCACTATACAGGCACATTGACGAATGGCAAGAAGTTTGACTCATCACGCGACCGCGGCAAACCTTTCAAGTTCCGTATCGGCAAGGGAGAGGTCATCAAAGGCTGGGATGAGGGTGTTGCCAAGGTAAGCCTGTACAACAGAGTTGATCTGATTTGTAGTTGAGATCAGTTCTAGATGAAATACTGTTGGGTTAAGTATGTTCCAGTTGGTTAGGTAAGTTCAGATGAAATACTTTCAATTTCTGGTTTTAGGGTGGTCCCTAAAACCAGAAATTGAAAGTAGAACTTTGAATCAATTGTCAAATTCCTCCTAGACTCCAAATCAATCTGACCGTGATTGTGGCAGGTATGACACAAGTGAAATGAAAAATCAGGTGTTAATCGGGTACATTAATCCTGACTGCAAAGATTGATTTGGAGTCTTGGAAGAATATGACAATTGATTCAAAGTTTGTAAGATAGCTAATAGACACATAAGCAACGTGTAGTTACATTTAAAAACACAAATCACGAAAACTAATTGTTTTATCAAATGTACCTTTTATTCTATGGCTATGAAATAAAGAACTATCTCTGGCCTTTTAAGAGATTATCTAAAGACGTGGGCTACACAATATTATTATTACAGGCTGGCAGCTGGTCCTTGTCCTTTTTATTACACTTTAGTCTAGTAAATTTTTAAGAGTTCACTAAGGGGGCATCAACAACTGGTTCCAATAGTTAGTTCCATAGTTATACAGGTCAAAATACTCCCTGCATTTCTCATACTTTAATTTTCGCGTCACTCGTTCCATTCCATATCATTTATACCTTTTGAGATACTAACAAAAATGCATTTCTAATTCCAGATGTCGGTCGGAGAGCGAGCTAAGCTGACCTGCACCCCTGACTACGCTTACGGACAGCAGGGACACCCCGGGGTCATCCCTCCCAACTCCACCCTTCTCTTCGACGTAGAGCTGATCCGTCTGGAATAAACACCTAATACCTTACAGATGCTCTTTAGGGCTCTTTATTAATAAGATCACCATACCATTGTTTCAATACTTCAAAAGCTCTGTAAATTCCTAGATCTATTAGATTAGATATTCTTGTAATATGTTACAAGGATCTTTAGCATTTATTGATCTATTAGATGGCGAAATACTTTACCCAAACTAGTCTTAATGGAGTCAAGTGTGCAGTCAGATTCCCAACCTACTTAAATGATTATCACTGATTATGGATGAGTCGGTCTGCATGAGTTGATATTTCATAATAATGGTGGATTGCATAGGAGACTCATTCTTGTGTGTTAAGGTAAAAGGTTAACACAGTGCCACATTGGTTTCTTAGTCAATTTTTATATGTGAATGAAATGATGAATTGTGTTGATGTTATTTATCTAGTAATTAACTTTATGTAGGTGAAATTTATTAAAACCTAGAATCATACTGCCCCAATTTACTCTATCTTGGACACAACTGCATTTGTCTGACATTCCATGAAATTTCACAATTTTAGCACATTGCCAAAGTTTTTCTGAATTTTAGAATATTAAACTCTTTGGTCTTATGCACAAATAAACAATGCTATTTTATGTATTACCTAGGTAATGGTGATTTCTCATTAAAGCTTTATCAAACCTAAGTTAATAAACTTAATGTGAAATATATTGTTTTATTATCTTAGCATGAAGTCTATAACTTGAGAATAGCACCAGCGATTTTCCATCTAAATATAGATTTGATTTGTGGTCACGACTTAGTATTAGATGAAAATAAAGATAAGCGTGAGTACAAAAAAAATAAAGATGAAAACCTTAGCGAAGTACTCGTAGAACATCACGTAAACCCTCATTCGTGCCGTAAAATGTAAGTAACCAATGCTGCTCTAGCGCCATCTAGTCAGAAAACTTGGCAAATTAAAGCAAGCTCTAGACGTCACGTCACCCTCACTTGAAGAGGGTTGGAGAGAGGTAATCCCAGTTTGTAGGAGACTATCTCTTCATAGATGGCGCTAAAAGTCTTGTTACCTACTTAACTGAAAGTAGGGAAACTTTCAACTTCATAAGTTTTACTCAGCGCAAAGCCGGGGTCACTAGTTACATATTTTTTATATAGCAGTTATATGTTGTTTGTTACTAGGGTATCCCTCTGTACTTATTCTACTTTACCGGCATATCCCTCGGTACTTATTCAGGCGTGAAAAGCCTCGTGCTCAAGGGAAATGGTTAGATGAGGAACAATTCATAAATTACCAAAAAAAATCTGTCAGGTAAGTGAGGTACTAGACCTTGTAGCGCTTTCTAGTATTGGGAAGAAGGTACCTAAGTCCCGTCTGTGACAAGTGCTAAGAATCCCTAAAATGTTATAGAGAAATGGTGTAATACCTCATTGATTTTAATAAAATCCCTAGATATTTGTATTGCAACATAATAAAAATCACTAACTTTACCGTTCTCCTGCGTCGTGCTAGCGAGTTACTAAGCTGTGGTTGTAAAACTGACCTTTTACCATGGAACGATAATAGCACAAACAAACGTTAAGAATTATCTAACTATTTCCTTTGAGGGCAAATGGAATAAAAATGCAAGAATACTCCTCACTGTAGGTATATTTTATTCAGTAATTTCACTTTAGGTATTTATTTATAATGTTTTATTTTAATGTACTTAACTCAGTTATAAAATTTATAATAACACAATTCTTATGTTAGCTTTACTTAAATCTAAAGTAGATTACCATCTTATGTTGCGTAGAATATTCACAAAGCAGTCAATAAAAAAAAGTAACCTATTTTTGTGTGTCACACACAACATGTAAGTACTTATGAAATCAAACTTTAATTTTCAGTTTAGGTGGCATAAAAACGGATATGTTAGTATTTTTAAAATTGAAATCCGTTGACGAAAAAGGGGCGCCAACATTTTAGCTGCCAAACTAGTATCTGTGATAGGTATATGAATCGAAAAACAAATCGATAAACACCTTAATTCAATAAGTTAAAGAATTTGTTAGTTTTGTGAAATCGGGCTTTTGGTCTAACTACGATATTCGACAAAAGCAAGTATTGCATTATTTTAATATGACAGAAAAATGTTTTACTTCTCTATTACACTATCCAAATATATTGTTGTGCACTGCGAAAATAGAAACAGTTCAGTAACCAATGTTAGGGCCAAAATATTCAAACTCCTTCGTCACCTGAATATTTAATTGAAGTTTGTTTGTATGTAGATACGTACAACACGGTACTTACGATTTTAAATATTTTTGTAACCGAGGTACCTACCTACTTTTAATTTGAATAGTGTCATTTCAGTGTTTGGATGTTTATGCAGTATAGGTACATGTATAAAATAATATTTATGTACCTAACTGCATATTTGCATGCGAATAAAAAAATTCGAAATTAATAATTAGTCAGATAAGAAACTCTTCATACTCATATAAATCTATGGAGAAAACACATTACACTTAGTAATCTAATAACCTACATTCTAAAGTACCTAAGGGAAAATATATTTACAAACGAATAGACAAACTGACAATGCCATGTCTAATCGCGTTTGTACAAAAACATCAGACAAGTAAGGAGGTTGGTTGGCGTGATATTTAATTTTTATCAGACGTTTTAGTATATTCTGCGTTCTGCAAGGAAAACGAGAACAGTAATTTACCACAAATCGTAAACCACTTTCTAAGAATCGATGTTGTTATAAACTGCGCTTCATTAATACATTAGATTTTATGCTAAACGATTTTTTTATAAAAATCAACAGAATACTAAATAAGTACCTACCATTGAATTTATTAGGTTCATAAAATTGCCACTCAGCAGAAAATTAGTACTCCATGTAAAACGCAGAAAATATTTTAAAACCGCCAAAAATGTATCTCACGCCACCCGAATAAAAATAAATCCAGTAATAAGTACATACTATGATGTATGAGTAACAAATATTACATAGTATTTACGTAAAATATAATGTACTCTATCTAAAAAACTAGGAATACTTCTTTCTGAAAATTATAACAGCAGCAGTTACAAAACATTTTGTGACAATTCATCACATAAATTTATATAATTTTCATTACTTACAAAAATTCAGGTAACCAATATTGCGAATGTGCAAAACAACAAAATACATTTTCTTCTTACATAAGCAAATTAGAAATAGATTGCTGCACATAGAGTTTTGGATGATAAGGAAGAATTATCATTTATACCTAAGTCAAATCCATAATATGTGAAATGATTAGAAAGTCATACATACATCTCAAACCAATCTTTAGGTCAAAAATGCACATGTCTGAAAATGGGTGCCCTATCTAAAAACGCGATAAAGGCGCCAACTATCTTTTTGGAAATTCTATGCCAATGTAAAAATATAATCTAGTCTGCATCAGACTTGCTATATCTATTTTCGTATATAAATCACCTTCATTAAGTGTTCGGTAATTGTTTTAAGGGCCCTAAACTCAAAACGCCTTCCGCGCCAAGAGCGTTCAAACTCTTAGTTATACCATTTTGTGCGTTGTGAACTGAGATTATAGGCAGACCGAAACACCCAGCACTGCCGTCCCTACCAGCTAGAGGGATAAAACTATAGATACCTAAACTACTGAGCTTCCTCAAGTTATCTTCCTGGGACATATCGACAACGGGCAAGCCCAGCTCTCGGTTAGTGCCGACTACGTTGTGGAACACCCTCTTATGATGCTGTAGTTGTAATATTTTAGGGTACGACGCAGGGCATTCTTCGCACCGGAACATCGGCAGCTTGCTACCGGGATGCGCTGCGGTTATGTGAGCATGTAGAGAATTTTCGTTCATAAATATTTTGCTGCAAACTTTGCAGGTTAGCATACTACCACCGACTTTCGCCTCTGGTATGGTAAAGCTGCTGGATTTGGACGTGTGTTTGATGCTCATCCCCGCGCCCAGATTCGGGATATGAGGAATCGGTCGTTCAGGACTCGGTGTTCGACTTCTCTGCTTCTGTTTCACGCTAATTCCCCTTGTCGCTAGTATGTTAGCCATGGCGTTAGCCTCTTTGTTCACAACCTTCTTTGTTATTGAGATCTGACTGCCGAGATTTAGTTTATCTTTGGCACCTTGCACGCTTTGGATCAACGGCATGCCTTCGCGTTGTTTTTGAAGTGCCATCACTTGGCAGTCTTCGTTGTCATGTTTCCCGGGTAATAGCATGTTCGGTCGCTTCTTCATCCCCGGCCCGGGTCCACCGGGCCCGCCGGGCATGCCTCCTGGCCTTTTCATAGGCATTCGCGGCTTACTACCCCGTATTTGCCCGTGCACCTGTATACCTGGCCTGATCGTCGGTCTCTGTCCCCTGACTCCAGGCATCCTAGGTCGCGGCCCATTGACGTTCGCACCTGCAGCCATCCTGATCTGACCGGGTGGCGGCATCTGGACGTTACCTACTTGCTGACCGGCCAGGGGTTGCTGTTGCGCCCCCGTAGAATCCTGACCTTGCATACCCATCATCTGACCTGGAGTGAAGGTCTGGATGTTCTGTATCCTGATAGAACTGCCTGTTGTCATAGGCGGTTTCATCATGCTTGGACTTGAAGTAGGAATGTATTGCGGTG
The DNA here is from genome assembly GCA_963931895.1 of Eupithecia pulchellata. Lineage (NCBI taxonomy): Eukaryota > Metazoa > Arthropoda > Insecta > Lepidoptera > Geometridae > Eupithecia > Eupithecia pulchellata. The sequence goes on along the minus strand of OZ007542.1, from coordinate 4,270,275 downwards.
GCCCCATTTGTCCCATACTAGTTGGCGGCTGGCCGTATGCCTGTTGCATGTTTTGCAAAGGAGATGCTGATGAGAAAGGTGACGAGTCAAAAGAATTAGCGGGTACGGAACCAGGATATCCCGGTTTGGGCATTGAGCTTTGATATTGTCCGTATCCTGGCGGTCCCATGGCGGATCCATAGTTAGATTGGTTGGGGTATTGTCCAGGCTGAGATCCGTACATACTGTTCGGAGTCTGGCCGTATCCTGGCTGTTGTTGTCCATAAGCATTGTATCCTCCTTGCTGTGGCATCACACCTCCAGCTCCTGGATAAGCCTGGATGTTTATCATCACGTTTTGCTGATGCGTGAAACCAGGTCCTCCCATACCAGTCATTTTCCCAACTTGTTCGACCATTTGCTTGACTGGTAGCAAGCTTTGAAGAATATTACTTGTTCCAGCCGGATTGTAAGGTAGCATTGACGACGACGACGAAGACGGAGTAACAAGGGCCGTTGAATGTCCGGTCATTCTTCTATGGTCATCTAAAAGCGATATACTTGTAAACCTAGTGTTGCAAATATCACATGTATGCTGGGGTCCTAGGGTATCTAAAGATATGTATTCGTTGGCATCAGAAAATCCTTCTTTTTTAGTAGTATTCGAGAGAAGACTTTCGAAAATATCTTCTGCACTTTTTTCCAGCATATCAATTGGAGGTTTTGAGTCTGGAGCATTCCAATTAAACGAGTGGTTCTTTTGCATTGATGAATTGAGAGGCAGAGAATTGCCATAAGAGGAAGTTATAGGATAGCTAGATTGAGGGGTAGTAGATGCCCAACTCGCGGCAGTAGTGGCGGGACTCGAATAGGACGGGGGAGGATAGTTTACTTGTTCTATTTTACTGTCCGGCTCAATTTTAGGTTTTACATCAGACGCTGGGGTAGTTGAAACAACGCAGCAATCGTCATCCTCGTCATTTGAATCGCCATTTATTTCTATGATAGTGGTGTCTTCAGTCTTTACCACAGGAGTCGCTGCAGGCGTTGTTTGATGTTGACTGGAAAAGAGTGGCTGGGAATTTTGCGTTGGAATGGGTCCAGATTCAGTTTTGATAGTCACATTAGTAGGCTGGGCGGGTATGGCTCCTGCTTCAGGAGGTGGTGAGGACCGCTCAGTTTTGATCTGACCGGAGAACAAAGGTGCGTTTGACGCTGATTGAGATTCAGGTGTTTCTAATTCTTTTTTCACTACAACATTGTCTTGTGACTGCCGTCTTTCTGGTGTTGAGTTGTTTGATGAGATACTATTCGGGGTTGTTACTTCTTGTATTCGAAGCCCGTCTTTGGGAGGAAGTGGTAAGTTGGCGCCTCTTTTCGGTGTTTGTTTCATGTTCGGTCGACCAACAGGTTTGGCAGGAGGGGCATCGTTTGATGGAGTACGGTTTACTACAACTGGTTTTGCAGGTGATTGTGGTTCGGCTTTTGCGACTTTTTTACCTTGAAGGTTTTTAAGAACATTTGCGATTTTCTGACTATCAATTTTATTGCTAGTCGTTTTATTATCTTCTTCTGAGTTTTCATTATCTTGATCAGAGTCTTCTTGACCTTGTTCTTCTGATTTATCAGAATCTTCTTCTTGGTTTTCTTCACTTTTATTGTTCTCGCCATCTTCGTTTTCCTCTTCATCATCAGATTCCGCCTTAAAATCTCTTAGACCATTAACTACTTTGAAATTGTTTGAATTATTTCCTTCACACTTAATTTTAAGCTTTAGCCCTCCTAATTTTTCCAATTTCTGCATAATATCACCGGAATTATTTTTATCAGTATCTGGTTCATTTTTAATCGGGGTGTTGCCCTTTTTTATTGTGAAACCTAGACCACTTAGTTTGTCTAGCGCTTGAGTGTTTGTACTTTTGGGAGGTTCAGCTTTTTTAAGGGATAGCCCAGTTTTTTTCAGAAGTTGTGAAATTTCAATTTTTTGCGGTGTTCTTGGCGGAGGCGCTTCATCTTCTTCATCGGACCAGTCCTCATCGCCCGAAGGCGGAAGGTCTTCTTCGTCGGAAGGCAGCTTGTCAAGTACAATAGACGGGAGAGAGACGTGTGTGATGAGGTGATTCTCTAACTCGTCCCAATCAGCAAAATCTTGTTTGCAAGTGAAGCAGTAGTTTTCTTTCTTGGGCTTCTTTAGTACTGCTCCGCTAGATTGCAGACGTTTTAGTATGTCAGCGACATTGTTATTTACTGGTTTTTTGTGCTGTACCTCTGTTATAGGAAGGTCGTGATCATCTTCCGGCTGCTCTGATTCGTCTTCTGGTGGGTCAGCTTGTGAATCACCATCTGAAAATAAAAGTATTTGATTTAATTTTGTATTGGCTAAAGAGAGGGTAAACCTAAAATATTGTTGGAGCAATTATCAGATATTATTTTCACTCTCGCTAGCTGCGGTTAGCAAGTCTCCTTTATTAAGACTTTTAAAATTTACTAGATAGAGATTCTTACTAAAATGCGATTTCAGGTTGGTACAATTTAATGATATTCGAAATTTTGAAACTGGCTAAATACAAAACAGTACCTTCTAATAATATTTGCTGCAAATGATCCAATTTTCTCTTAATTTATCAAACCATGCAAAAAAGTTTTATACTAGACAGGTATTCATGATCCAGCATTATAAAGATTGTACCTAGCACATTATCAAGACACGAATCTTCGAATATAAATGGTCGTCATTGCATACGCAGGGATAAAAAAGCCTTGGTGTTCAAATTTCAATACCGCGTTAATTTTTAAACTTGAAGCCTGCGGATATAAATAATGGCGAGCGGAGACAGCCGCAGTAATTTGAGTTTAATGAGGTCGGATTAGCAACAAAGACGTGAAAGCTAATATGAAATTAATCTGCCGCATATTGTAAATCGTTTCTATTAACTTTTTGAACCACGTGTGAAGACATTTGATAAGACATTTTGTGCTAATAATATCAAATTTTTTCACTACTCCCAAAATACAATTTAATCAAAGTTGATTTTATCATGCTACATAAAAAGTTAAGAGTGTATACTACCTCAAACTGCTAATTTTCAACTCCGCCGGATGTCCATATCGTCTAAACTACTGAATATTTAACTTTGAAATTGATATATGTTAGAGTTCAGGACTTAATCTATCGATCATATGTTTCAAAAACACGATTCCATAAAAAAAATTCGATAGAAAAAAATCGCAAAGTTACCTCTAAATTTTTACTAAAACCTAAATTTCTCAATAAATACAGAAGTTCAGATCTTGACAATAAGCGTGGTAATAGAATTAAGTATAATAAAAATGTTATATGTTTCGGTTTTTTTCAAATAATGTCCTAATTAATAGATAATTATCTATTAATCACTATTAATCACATTAATAGATAATTATCTATAAATCACCAATAATCAAGTTTTAGCATATTATAATAAGCTAAAACTTGATTTTTGGTGATTTTTGGACTTGCGTTGCAATGCCCTGTTCCGCTCTTATGAACGCAAAATCATAATGTCTAGCCTTTTCGCACAGAGTTGAGGTTGTATGTGCCCTTAAATGAAACGCCTTAGCTTTCAGCCTTCCTCTAAGCCTTTGCCGTGGTTCGCCGACTTTGTGCGGGTGGACGCAACAGTGAAAAAAAACCAGTGAACGTGCGCTACCGATCGTCGAATCCCACTCCTTTAAATTCGCACACTTGTGTTCGCTTGGTCTATACCAACCATTACGATTTGTTACAACAACAAAATTTAATGAATGAACGCTTGCTTAAAGCGCGCGGTAATCAATTTCACGTGCTAACAAAACAACCGGCAGTCCACGCAGTTACTGTCTTATTTTATAGACAAGAGGTGTAGCCGCGTTACGGGAGGTTGTTAATATCAGCGAACGTTCATTAGATTTGAGAAGCAGTGCGAGACTGTATCGTTGATAATGTGCATGATATTCCAACCAAAACAATAAAATGAAATAAACATCAAACTACATGAGGAATATACCTAATCAAATAGTCGAGAAATGCAGCATATTTAATCAACAATCAGGCACAAAGTGACGAATTTGTGAACATTATGGCTTGGTCATATGAAATTTTTATAAACTTGCCAATTCAAAAGTTTGTTTTTATTTCATTTTGAAATGAATCATAAATAAGACAAACCTGACTCATCATTAGGTGGTGATGATGGAAGTTCAGGTTCAAGCTTTGTAGCCATGTCTTATGTGACCTGGAAAACAAAAAGATTCTCTTAGCTAGCTTATTTTCCCCATGTCATATGTTCACATATTTCCAGCAGCTGATAATGAAGAATACAATAGTAAAGAATATGGAGTCCAACTGATAGAAAAAAATGTGGGAGATAAATCATAGACAAAAATTTAAGGACAATTTCATTAAACTTAAATCTGTAAGTTCAGTATAAACAAGCTCTAAGGTTCACTTTAATGTATCAAATATGATTTAAGAGCTTAGGTCCAGTTTCCTATTATGCTCGTAATTTATTTTAGCAAGTTATGTTGGTAGTAAAATTCAACCAATCCAAGTTTCTCAATAATTTTTTTGCAAAGTGTTTGTTTCAATGTATAATTTAATTTGATAATTCACTTAATTACTAGCATAGGCAAACTAGGCCTAAAACAGACCAAACAATTCAACATAAATACAGTTAGCGAAAGCTTTTCAATAACTTTATTTCTTTAGGTTTACAAAATAATCACTGTGATAAGTAAAATTGTGTAATTGAATTATATTATTGTTAAACAAGAAATAAGGTGTTATTGATTTTTCCTTCACTAAATTTTTCATTCACAAATGTTAGTACATGCTCAAGTAAAGTCAGAAAACACTCACATGCAAGGAAAGGGAAAGGGTGTAGGTATGTATAAGTTGGAGTTTACATCAAGGAGCTGGGCTGGTTAGGTTAGGTTTGCCTGTTTAGGCAGGGGGATAATGCACAAAACACTCCCATGCGAGATGTCAGTGCAGATCTCAGTTCCCCCACTCAGAATTAGAATTAGAATTACTACCTATATAGCTATACAAATATACCTTAGAACATTCCTTACATGCCAGATAGGGCTTAAGGTTTAATTTCCCCAAACTGGTGACCCCAACGTGATGAATGTGATGTGTTGATAAACATAATTACATAATAGAAATCACATACACACATCACCAGCCTCTATTAGTCCACTGCTGGACATAGGCCTCCCCTAATGAGCGCCATAGATGGCATTATCATTTGGATAATAGAAATATTTTGTTTTAATATAAAATGTTGAAGTTGATAAATTTAAGAAAAGTAAATGAAAGAAACTTAATTAATAGGTAATGTTATAGATCTAATTGTTATAGATTTATTTTAATCTTATATATAGTTTTGACAAGAATAGAAACAATAATCTATCTCTTTAGGTAATAGGTACAATTGGTGATACAAAAATGGTATCAAATGGTTGGTATCCCACATTTACATACCTATGACCGGTTTGATTCAGAGTCCTGACTCAAGTTTAAAAAACTCAATTTAATAAATGAGTTTGAAAATTAGATTAGTTGTGTTATGTGATTTTTTTTATGAAAACGTATTGAAGGTGGTATAAAATTGTAGTTTCCCTCAGTAACTCGATCTGTCTTACTTTTTATCATGGAAAAATACTTGCAGAGCCTCGCGCAGAAGCAAGTAGTTCCAAATAAAACAACAGAAATAATACAATTTTATTCATTATAGAATATTTGGGGATTATAGGCAATAACCCCCAAATAATGATGCCATCTATGGCACTCATTAGGGGAGGCCTATGTCCAGCAGTGGACTATTATAGGCTGGTGATGTTGATGTTGTTGTTGATAGAATATTTTGATATACTTACCTAAGTTAGACTCCTGATTAAGTTCTGTACAATATTAAAAGTGTGGAGCAATAACATAAAAATTTATGACAACTTCTTCGTAAGCAAAATCAATATCATAAAAAATCTAATCAATTGGACATTACTATGTGACTATTAATTGCTAGTTGAACTTAGATACTGCAACTGCTGAAATGCAATGCTTTAGTATTAAAGGAAGGTTGATACTTATCGACTAATTTTTAATTAATACTGTCAGTATCTAGATAAACAAATAAATTACCATCTCAATCGACTATCAGACATAAAAAAAATATTCTCTGCATACTGCAGTTACCTATTCCATGTAGATATCACTAAACAATTAGGTAGGTAAAGAATTCTAATTCATTAATTGTCTTTTTAAGTCATGCATCACACATTGATCTATCAAAAGATATCCATCCAAACCAAGCTATCAAAATTTAAAAGCTGTATGATTGAAGTGAACCAAGATGAAACTATCGGTAGGTTTATTGATAGTCAATGTTTACAAACAAAAATCTTTTGAATGTTTTTTTTGCCACTGTTCAGGCACTAGGTGTAAATGTTGGACATGTTGGATATCCTTATATAGCATTGGATAACAAAACAGTGAACCTAACTCATGGTATCTATAGGCTTAGATCAGTAGGTAAGTTGGTGTCTAAACAGATAAATCTAATACCTATTAACTAATAACCAGCTCTTTTTTAGAATATTTTAGAAAACTGCTCTATTTAATATTAACGTAAGAGGAACTTACCTACATTTATCCAATACGGAGGAAAGAAAGACACCAAGTTGCAGAAGAATTTCGAGTTTTTGCAACACGAGAATACTTTTGACGCCGCCAATGTTTTTCTAGCAATTCAGTAAGTACACAAAGTCTGTACCTATTGAAAACAATCTCGCATAAAATCCACTTAACATTAATATCACTGTATAAATCCAACACGGTTCTTTTTTCCGTATAATCAGCAAAAACTTTATTTATTTTCCACAAGCGTCAGTCACTTCATTCATTCGTCCGTCGTCGGTGAAAATACAAAATGGCCGACGTCCGTCGTTAAAAATAATCACAAAAAAGAGCGACCAATTTACTGACTTGATTGATGAAGAACGCGACTTTCAAGTTGTTTATAGACGATGACCTACATCGAGTATTATGTCTAGTTGTTATTGTTGAATTCGTACAACAATTCTACTCAATTATTGCACAGGATTTTTTGCAAGTTCAGTAAAATCCAACACGCACGGCACGGGCGCGTAATCGCGGCACGGAGTCTGACCGATCGAAACGCTTCGTTTGCCGAACGCGTCCAAGTCCAACCAACCAAACCCAACCAGAATCCGTAGAACCGAGTCCGACCGAACGCGTCAAAATTCTGTTCCTTTCTCGCACAGGCAGTAGCTAGCCAGCGCGTTGTGCCATGCCAAGTAATTTTTGCTGCCAGCATTGGTTGCCCTGTGCATACTTAGCGGTTGACGCTGCTCGCGATAACCTATCTCTTTTGCACTTCATAGGTTAAGCACTATCTATCTCAGCTCTTGTGTATAATTCATTATTATTATACCCACTGCCGATAGCAATAACTGCCATACATTTCTATAGCAACGGAATGGGTCGCGGTCGCCTCTAACCCGTTATTAATAATGACCTCGTTCGTTCTTTTGTTCGTTTGCATGAATCGCCATCAATCGCTCTCTAGACTTGAAGGGATTAGCGAAGCGGAATAAAATAAAACAAGCACAGCACAAAGGAATGTAATAATAATATTGTACCTACCTAGCAACCTGTATTACTTTAATTAGAGTAAATACATTTCAACAATTTTAGTATTTAGTAATTTTACTGATTTATCAAAGTTCACTAGCGTTTTTATATTTTTTCCTTAGTAAGTTTACTTTGCATTGGAGTTTTTTTATGATTCTTTAATTACATTTTTCATTATTTTACTGTATATTTTATACATTTTTACAGTAATGTTGCTGTAGTATAAAAAGTATATTAACCATACCTAACCCCTTCAGGGTATAATTTTTTGCTGTTTATTGTGTTCACCCTATGTAAACGTTGTGCATGTCTATAATAATAAGTTTAAGTATAATATTATAAAGAGGAAAGATTTGATTGTTTGTTTGTTTGAATTGAATAGGATCCGAAACTACTGGACCGATTTGAAAAGTTATTTCACCATTGGAATCATGAAAATTTATGAACATAGGCTATAGAATAGTTTAAAAAAAAATTTGGGTTCCGCATAAAATTTAATTTTTTGTTAAATATCCGTGCGAAGCCCGGGCGGACCGCTAGTCTATAATAAGTACATGCTCTATTATAAGATTTTTATAACTGTATTAATTGTTAATTTATTTTATTTGTATTTGGAATTTCTTTATTAATAAATAAATAAATTATAAGTAGATGCCTGAAGCACGAAGAGAATCTGTTGTTCGGCGTGGCTTACTTGTTTCTGGACTGGTTTCCGCAACTAGGCCACAGGTGGGCCCTTTTTGCGTGACGGGTGGAGTCTGCTACTTTAACCACCCGATATCCTCTAAGAAAGCCAGCAGGTCGCTGACGCCGGTGCATGCCTCCCTAGATGTTCTCGGTCTCCCGAGGTATTGCAATCTTTGAGAAGCTACGCTATCGCACTCTACAAGCACATGCGCCGCCGTCTCCTCAGCATTCATGCACCCTCTGCATAGAGGGCTGTCCGTGATACCCAGTTTAAAGAGGTGTTTATTAAGCATGCAGTGTCCTGTGATCACCCCGACAATTAGCCGGAGTTTATTAAGCTTCAGATTGAGGAGTTTGCGGGAGAATCTCGGATTTAAAACCGGGAAGGCCTCCTTTGACTGCCTACAATCCGTAATACTTGCCCAGTACTCTTGATGTTGTTTAGCTGTATGTTGACGGATCCATGAGCGGACTTGACTAAATGGTAGGGGAATTATTGGCTCAGGTCCTGTTGGTTGCCACTCTGAGCCTCTCCTCGCCAGTGCGTCAGCTTCGTCATTACCTCTGGATCCGCTATGTCCTTTGATCCATTGCAGTGTGACTCTATTGGACTTACTTACCTGTTCCAGCAGGTGGTGGCACTGTATGGTAAGTCCTGAGTTGTGTTCTCTCTTGTTCAGGGCCTGTAGTACCGCGGCGCTGTCCGAGAGGATCCTGATGTTTTGTTCAGTGATCTTCCTTTCCAGCACTGCATTCATAGCCTGGATAATACCTACACATTCCGCCTGGAAGATGGAGTTGTGGGCACCCAGCGCTGCTGTTTTGTGGATGTTGAGGTCTTCCGAGAACGTTCCTGCCCCAGTTCCTGTTTTCATTTTAAAGCCATCTGTGTATATTCTTACCTCGTGTATATTTGAGCTATCACTTGGCTCTTCGTACATTTGTACAGTGAAGCTTTTTGAGTGTATGTGTTTTTTTGGTACCCTATCGTAGATCGAGAGTAACATAGGGTTATTCCTTGCGTATTCGTCTATGATAGTGGTGTGTTGTGCTCTAGTGTCGTGTACCCATAAACGTATAGCCCAGAGTCGATAGGCAGCTGCGGCTGCCTCTTGCTGCACATATAAGTGCAGTGGCGTTAGACCTAACAGGGCTTCAAGTGCTGCCGTGGGGGCAGTTCTCATATACCCTGTTGTAGCTACGCAGGCCAGTCTCTGTAGCTTTTGTAGATTGTTTATGGTTGTTGTTTGATTTGTTCTAGTCCACCATACAAGGGCACCGTATGTCAGTGATGGTCTGATTACAGTGTTGTAGAGCCATAGGGTAATCTTTGGGCCGAGACCCCATGTTCTCCCTAGCATTCGGCGGCACTGCCAGAATGAGATGGTGGCTTTTTTGGTCTTGTTTTCAAGATGTGTGGCCCAGTTTAGTTTGCTATCGAGTGTTATACCTAAGTATTTGACTGAATCGGAAAGTGTGAGTTGCGTATCGAACAGGAAAGGGAGCCTGTAGTTCCCTAGTTTACGCTTGTTGGTGAACATTACTAGCTCTGTTTTGGTCGGATTCACGGTTAATCCATGGTCTGTGCACCATGTTTCGACGACTTTTAGTGCGTTGTTCATAATGTTACACGCCACGCTGGCAAAGTGTCCCGATATGAGTATTGCCTGGTCGTCCGCGTAGCCTATTGTGTAGAAGCGTTGCTCATTAAGCTTGGTGATTAGATCATTTGCTACAAGGTGATGTTGAATCTCTGTTCACTAATGTTCCACTTGCTGATTGTCTAGATGTTGTGAGACAGAGATTAAGTGAGGATGACCTTCCTGAACAACACCTATTACTTTTAAAGAACTGTCTCGATGGCAATTTCTTTTTGTACCAGGGGCAACATTACCTTCAGATAGACGGTGTAGCAATGGGTAGTCCTGTAGCACCTGTACTTGCCAATATCTGGATGGAACATTTTGAATCAAATATAGATCTAGCAGCTTTTGGTATAAAATTGTAGAAGAGATACGTCGACGATGTGTTCTGTATAATGACCGGAAACAACCAGGAAGTGGCTGAGCTGACAGAGTATCTGAACTCCTTACACCCTAAGATCAGGTTTACGCACGAAATAGAGGAGAACAGATCGTTGGCCTTCCTCGACTTAAAAGTGACGGTGAAATCCAACGGGACCTTAGGACACACTGTGTACAGAAAACCAACACACACGGACAGATATCTTAACGCTGCGTCACACCACCATCCGACACATCTGGAGTCAGTAGTATTTTCTCTAGTAAACAGAGCTCATGACCTCTGTGACCCTGAACACCTAACAAGTGAATTAGAACATGTTCAGGAGGTTCTGAAACGAAATGGCTACAAGACTAGTATCAGATGGCAACCCAATCATAGGCGCAAAGAAAAACATGTTGAAGTGACCAGACAGCCGGTGTTTTTGCCTTATGTGAATGTGTGGGTGACGGACAAAATTGGAAACCTTCTTAAAAAGTTTTCAATCAAGTCGGTTTACACTCCACTTACTAAGATGGCGAAGACATTACGAACACCGAAAGATGTAGTACCCTTGCAAGTTCCTGGAGTCTACAAGATCGATTGCAGCTGCGGTCGTACCTACATCGGCCAGACTAAACGCACGGTAGCGGAACGTGTTAAGGAACATATAGCAGCGGTCAAAAATCGACAAGTAATCAAGTCGGCAATAGCTGAGCACATAGTAGACTCAGGACCCAATCACTGGATTGAATTACACAAACCGCAAGTCATCTGTAATGAAAGGCATTATTACAAGAGAATGGTTCGGGAAGCGATTGAAATTAAGAAATATCCTAATTTCAATCGTGAAGACGGTTTCAGACTCTCTGCCTCATGGAATCCAGTGTTAGCTAAGTGCACTCGTCGCAGACCGGCTTCTCAGCGCGTCACGGACACTGTTAGTGTAGTGTGTCGTCCGAGTGTGTGTACGTGTGAGTAACGCTAGTATATAAAAGGCGGCGGCAGCTCCAATACTCCAGAATTCTCCGCAAAGCCACGGGCTGCCCGTGGTACATGCGCAATAAAGACCTCCATCGAGATCTCAAACTCGAGTCCATTGCCCACTTCATAAAGACTGCTTCCCAGCGTCATTATGAAGCAGCAGCTGATCATTACAATCCCCTGATTTCCACCATTCCCGATTATCCCGTGGATAATCCGCCCACGAGTTCTCTCCTCCGTAGACCGAGACACGTTCTCGGTGACCCCGTTGACCCAATCACCGCCGCTAACCCGGAGGTGACGTCAACTAGTACCGATTCGCTTCCGCACACTACACACACGATCAAAAACCGACCCCGCCGGATGCGGGGTCGAAGAATTCCCCGCTTCCGCCCATAGGTGCACTTGTGCACTTAGGCGAAACCTCCATACCCTCTTGTAGCATCTGGCAACAGCCCAAGCCGAGGTTCGCACCTAAGTGGTGGCCCTTGCGCGTGTTGCCCCAACCTAACTTTACCGGTGTGGCGCCCTCTGCGCCCGCCAAAAGTCCGGTAACGCTGTCATGGCCATCTGCGGTCAACAGCATTAAAGTCCATTCGAAAAAAAAAAAAAACCAATACTCCAGTCATCTCGTGACCACGACAGAGTGCAAACCTGTAGAAACATCGAGAAAAGAAGAAGAAGAAAGGAGGAAGAAGAAACGCGATAAATACCCGTTAATTACTAATCATTATGTGTTCAGATCGCGTAAGTTTCAAAACATTAAAATCTGATCCACCTATGGTCGGAAGAGGAGGTCTCATCTGATACCCTCCAGTTGCGCACATAGTCAGAGCAGTTGTCAGTTACCAGAGTCAGGTCAATGATGGTTCTTTCCACTAATAGTCACTGACGCCTCTACCGACCTACATACTTACATACCTACCTATAGCATAGACACATCCTGTGCGTACATGCCACAAACTCTATGCCACAATCATCCAACTCGCATTTCAACCTCAGATTTCAACCGAGCTCAAGTCCCTACCTGCCAAACAAACAAAGTCCATCGATCGCAGAGAAAGAGAGCAACCAGTTTGATCCCTCTCTTTCTCGCTAGCAGACAACCTACGCGACGGTCTCTACCTACGTTCGCTTATTATTATTACCTACTTCACTACATCGACCCCTAGCCGTCTGCCTGCACGTTATATCTATTTAGGTAGGTACAGTACAATCACCGCCTAAAGTGCTATGCTAGACTGACGAACATTCCAACAAAGCGCTTAACCACAAACAGCAGCTCGAACTCAGAAAACGTTGAAATTTCGATTTTTTAACGCTAATAATCAGCTCTTTCTAATGCGTCTATCAATATTGGTTATGTAGGAATGGCTGAATGATCGAGTCGAGAGTGCACTGATTGATTATTTGCATTATTAATTAGGTAAGTTCCTGAGTCATAATCATGATTTGATACATACCTACACGTTTACTAAACTTATTCTTTATAAATAATACGTCGTATTTGTTCAGTGTTTGCTTTCCCGAGTTTCGATAAGCGGCTTTTGGAGTGTGGTTTAGCAGTTTCTGTGGTTTATTGTTTTTTTTTTTGGAGGAGTCATTAACTGTGTCAGTGTGAGTGGACACACACACCTATAATAGTAATAGTTCGTCGGTCGGTGTAATGTAAGCACAGTATTCTATATGTGGTGTAAGATTGGACGCGGAAGGAGACCGTATGAAATTCTACCTATCTAGCTGAGCTAAGCCATATTTTCTTCTGCTGCCGACATTTTCTACGACGCTATTTCAGTCGCGTTCTTATTCTTACCCGCCAGCCAGTTGCTCCGGCTATTTAAATATGAGTTGTGTTCCAAAACAAAATACAATCTTATTTTCGCCTTATTTTGTCGACCCGATCACGATCTTTTCCCTCTGACTTTTGATTAGTCGTTTTTTTCAGGAAAACATTTTATTTTCTAAGATTTTGTACATAGAAGTAGGTATTAAAAAAAAGTAAAGTACCTATGCTGTAGTGTAAGCTAATAACCGGCCGAATTAACCCTTGACTGGTAAATATCGGATGAACTCTTATTGTCTTTAAATTACATTGATAGCAAAGAAGATACAGATAACTGCATAGAGTTAATTTTTATCAAAAACATTAAATAGTACCTACTAGATATAAATTCATATTTAAGTAGATACCTATACCTACTTAAGTAGGTACTGATTACCTTCCTACAGTGTACTCTACTATACTAACACTATTGTACCTCTGTACAATACATTATTATTATTATTGCACAAAAAAGAGAATAGGTAGGTACTATTTCGTATCGTACTTCATTAGCAATCCATTTGAATTCTCTTCTCTCAGCAAATATATACAAAGCGACGACGACCGACGACACGCGACGACGACGCGACGACGACCGACGACGTCACTCAGCCAGTTACAAGGTTACGTCGTTTTTGCTTAGCTACCAAAAAACCCATCTTAGTCAAAATCATACCTTTACTCTATATAAATAAGGTGGAATATATTTTTTCCGAAGCGTTTGTGAATGTTGACTCACTTCTACGACATTTGCGGTTATAAAACGTAGCTCTCGGAAATTAAGCTTTAGAACGGAACAAATAGTGTATTTTGTGAGGTGCTAGCGTTTCACTAACAATGTTAATAAAACACAGCGGGGCCCCGCTGTGTTTTATCAGTTATCACCCCCGCGGGGGTGCGTTGGGTTTAGCGCTTGTTCGACCAACGGAAAGGAGAAATGGATGGGATTTACCCACCACCCTCTTCCTGCCTCTCACCCCAGACACGAAATTTGTTGTTCCCTAGGTAGTAATAACGTAGGTATTTTATTATTCTATGCTGCTGATTTGGTTCTTATTATTTTGCTCCTCATAATTATATACTAGGTGAAGCTGTTTATGGCCTAAAATGTGAATGTCTAACTGCTTATTTTGTAAAGATATTAAGTTACTGAAACCCCGAGCAAGACTCGAGGGCTGGGAGTCGGAAGCGGGATGGGGTGTTACGTCTCCTTGGGTTTCACAATGTACCCTCTTCCTCTCAACATCCACCCTGCTAGGGTGGTATAATAAACCTGGGGGCTTATGAGTGTCCAATAACCCCGCTACGGGTTGGTTTTAGAGCGGGATGACAAGATGTGGTTTTCTTTTGAGTGAGAAGTAGAGCGATAGACGCGAACTACTTTACTCTCGCGCGGCGTAAACTAGCGCACTGTTTTTACACTCGAGGTTTTGAAGAGCGAGGTTCTGAACACCATTCGTTTTTTATAGCGCCGAAACGCTTTTTTACCTAATTACATTACAAATTAACTAGACAACCAATCGAAAAATTTTAAGACCGCTAAATATTTCTATGTTTCTTGACGAAACAAAAACCCAACAAAACAATATGTCTGCTGTTCTTGAGACAAATAGCAAAATGAGTAGGAACACAACATCATAGAGATGTTGTGCTCATTTTGCTAAAAATAATACTATCGAGAAAACTTTGACAAATCGTGATTTTCAAACACGAAATCCCAAGATCCAAGTTCGAAGTATATTTCCCTAAATCAAATCATTTCAAATCAAATCATTTATTTGCTCAAGTACACAGGTTTGATATGTTACAAATTGAACTACAAATATGAAGGTGGTTTTTACAGATTCTGAGATAAATAACGATTTCGAACTACAAAATTGCTTACTGCACACATTTATGATATTACCCACCCCACCCGGTTGTAGCGTAATGGCCCCCGCAAAATTATGTTCGTTGGAGAGTATGATATACTTACTAGCAGAGCATGCATCAGATTTATTTGACTAGCGCCACATAAATAAAGGATAAATTATCGCTATCCTTACGCAAAAACCTTTAGTTTATCTACCTGCAAAACTGTAGGTATGTATCAAGCTGATTTTTTTTTTCTAAGCTGTCCAATGTATGGCTATGCGATAACATTAATTTATCTTTATCGACTACTATCGGCAAAAATTTAATTTTTCATGCGGATCCCTAACTTTTTTGAAAATATTCTATAGCCTATGTTCATTAGAGAAAATCTAGGATTCTAATGATGAAAATTTTCAAATCGATCCAGTAGTTTCGGAGCCTATTCAATTAAAACACAAACAAAAAACTCAAATCATTCCTCTTTATAATAATTAGTAGATTATTTTATTTGACGACATCCTGTGATGTTATGGGCGAAGGTGCGCCAGCGAAGCGGGATGCGTGTTCGATTCCCGCCTTGGTACAAATGTTTGATATTTTGTTCTGGACGTTTTTGGAAATAAGTATATCAGTCACCTAGTACCCATAACAAGCTCTGCTCAGCTTATTTATCATCATTTATTCTTCCCTAGAGACCAATTTACCCATCAGGGGCTGATGATGATTATTTATATTTACGAGTATATGGGTTCCATCTATGAATAAAAGTTATATTATTTTGGAGCTAGTGCTCTGTGGATTTTCCAATATTTTTTATATCCTAAATAAAACATTATAAATAAAACAAACAAAAAACTTTAATACTTGTATTTAAAATAAAATGTTAACTTCATAATGTCACTTAGGTAAATACATCATAATTTCATATTTAAAAATATCCAATGTGTGAATTCAAAGTAAAGTGTGGCCGTGAACCGTTTTTAATACAAAATCAACTTTATGTAATATATCAAATTTTGTAAGAGTACTTGTTAGTATTAAGGTCTTTATATATTTGTAATCTTTAGGTACCTATCGATGCAATAAATTAATATTATTTAACCTAATCAAATAAATTATCATGTAACGCCCGCTCAAACTCCTTAAAAGTTCTACCGTCGACCTTCCTCTTATCAGATATGTACACCCTCACACCATTATCTGACCACAAATTGATGTTTTCTTTGCAAAGCGTAAGGGTTTTCTCTGTTTTGCGTAGGTTTAGAATGTTCTCGTTTAAACGCTTCTTAACTTTGTCGAGGGTTGTTCGTTCTTCTTCTATTGTTGAGGATATATCTGTAAGAAAGTGATTTTATTACAGACTACGCCAAAACCACAAACCATCTTTTATTGACGATACATATTTATGTGGTGCGGTGGGCTAAGGTCCGAATCCCGCCTCGGGACAAATATTTGTACGATTTACAGATTTTCTCGATTTGTTCAGGGTGTTCTGGTCGTTTTCTGTGTATAATAAAATATCTATACATGTAATAATATTGTTTTATGTACATCAGTCATCTAGTACCAATAAAACATGCTCTGCTTAGCTAAAAAATCTAAATCGCGGTGGGGCACTAAGCTACGAAAATCATAGAACCCTTTACTTTGGTTCACACCAATAGATTAGCCGATTAGCAAAAAAACTTTAAAATACCAAAAAATTATAAACTAAACTTATCCAACTGTAAACAAAAAAGACTGCCTCAATGAATTATCTATCTATTTAAAATAGTTTTTGCATGCTGTGCCAGCCTATAAGAGGTACTTATCTTTACTTATTTTTAAAACCATGTTAATATCATGCATGTTTTGGTATACTAGCTCTTAGCTAACATAATAGTTAAAATAAATAAATAAGCTATAGATCCAGACTTTACATACCTGTTATTAAATCCTGCTTCCTTTCTGCCTCCAAAGCGCGTACTAAAAACATAAGCTCATTTCTCGTCGCCACTTCCTGAGCAAGCCGCGATAAGTTATGAGCTAGCCCCAAAGACGGACAGATAACTGAGCTAGTTATGTCTGCGTTCTGCCATTTAGAGTAGATTCTATTGAGGGCTGATTCGACTGTTTCGAAGATCCAGATCTTTTCACCGCTGAAAATAAGTTTTCTTTTAGAATAGAATATTTATTTATTGCATCGATACCTAAAGATTGCAAATATATAAGAACTTAATACTAATTATATCTAGAATGGCACAGTCAGCGGCCTTATCGCTTCCAGGCAAACTTTGGACAGGACGTTCTTACAGTACTTAGTAAACTAAATAGTATGTATTCAATTCAATAATATTAAAAGTGATAAATATTATTACTACATAAATAAAAATAGAAACTGCATATACTATACTTATAGAAAAAACAATAAGAGACAACATTAAGTAGGTTTATCGAGTGCTCAGTTAATATTGATGAATCATTTTGTCCAGTTCTGTTTCAATTGTCCAGTATTTTTTTTATATAATGGAAGACAGGAAAGGGTTTTTCATGATTCGTTTGATCACAATGTCACGAACGACGTGACGATAAGGTTGAGTGTATCACAAGGTTCAGACATTTGCTAAGAATTGTATTTAGAAGTTTTCGAGAATATTCCTACATTTTTAATTACGTACAGTGAGCATCAAAAGTAGCTTTATATTAATTTAACAGACGAAATGAATTTACAGCCTAAATTATGTTTTCGCTGCTGATAAAGGTTACAGTCATGACCTTGTGATACATTCGAAACTTTATTTTCTTTGAATTCATGACGTTTGCTATGAATTTTATTTAGGAGTGTTCGAGAACATTCTTATAACTTAACGAAAAATAAGAAATTGTAATAAACAAATTTAGTAATTATCTTCCATACATATTGTGTGATGTGAAATGAATTAAGTTTACAGGGTGTGTCAAGACTACTTCCGAAAACAAAGGGGGGTGGTGCTGGTGCAGCATCCCAAAACAAAACCTATGTATAATCTATACTAATATTATAAAGAGGAAAGATTTGATTGTTTGTTTGTTTGTTTGTTTGTATGTTTGTTTGTTTGTTTGAATTGAATAGGCTCCGAAACTACTGGACCAATTAGAAAAATTCTTTCACCATTAGAATCCTAAATTTTCCGTGATGAACATAGGCTATATAATATTTTCAAAAAAGTTAGGGATCCGCATGAAAAATTCAATAATTGAACCGTGCGCTGTATATTCAACCTCTTTTTCTATTATGGCGCGTCAGAATAGAAAAAGAGGTTGCTTGCATTTTCTCTACGGCCAGTGTCAGGAGTGTCGAGTCAATGTCAAAAACACCAATGCTGTTAAAAAAAGTAAGGGATCCGTATGACAACTGTGAAACCCATCGTTTTAATGTGTATAATTTCTGAAATTTTTGTTTAATACCCGTGCGAAGCCGGGGCGGACTGCTAGTGATAATATATAGAATTCAATAAATGACTGAGTATAGAGTACTTTTTAATTACGTGCAGTGAGCAGCAAAAGTAGCTAAAGTAACGGGAACGACAGCGGCTGTGATATTCTTTTTTTAAGTCAATGATTGGCGACTTTTAATCTTATAAGAGGTGCCTGGCCCAATTATAAATCAATACAGTTTATCTCTCATTACTAATTAGGCTTATAAAATAATCAGACGAAATGCATATCAAATAATTTTTATTATATTATTATTTGTTCTTAATAGTTAGTTGCTTTTTATTATAATTTTTTAGAAGCAGGTATAATGTATAAGTGTTGTTTTTGTGTGTGAAGTGTCAAATAAAGTCTTACCTATCTATCTTTTATCTAAATAAAAAGTCAAAATAAAATGAAAATATTATGATAAAAAAGAAGTTATGTGTTGATTAATTTTGTTTGCTGACTGTACCATTTAGGTAGACGATTAGATAGATACAAAATGTTAAGATAACGAACCTCTCCAACACCAATTTCCGATTCTTCTCCAAGGTAAACTTCTTCAAGTAAAATCCCAACTCGTCTGAGAACTTGGGATTTGAGTTATCTGAAACAAAAATCTTGTGAGTACATATACAGGGTGGTTTTTTGAGATGGGTGGTTATGGCCATGTTCGAAACTATGATAGTGGAGAATAGTTCTGAAATTAAATTATAAAAACAATAACTACATTTTTTTACATACATGTGACATTTCTCATTGAAGGTCAAAATTCTAGTCTAGGTCATCATAAACATGATTTAGAACTCTTTGTACCTATTTTATTATAATTTAAGTTAGCGATCAGTATGAAAACTTCAATAATGTAACCCAATGTGTGTGTGCGTGTGTGTGTGTGTGTGCAGTTTTTTTTTAATTGTCTTATCTACCCGGCTACGCACGGGTCGCCAGGGCGGACTTCTAGTAATCTTATAAGTAGGTATTCGTTGCACTCTTAGGCCAGCGAACTCTATTTTCGCATCTCTGTCTGCGCTATATAATATCTACTAAAGCAAAGAAGAGTTTTTAAAAACTCAAGAAAATACAAACAAATTTAAATGTTGACACTTCCGTTGTTCAACGTAATAATAAGATAAAAAAGGTGCCATTAAAATGAGTCGGGGAACGCCTTAAGCGCGTAAGAATCAGATCAGGCAGACATCGAGTTTAGTCTGTTGTTTATGCATGAAACCTAATACAGCCTACGTTGCATAAAACTAATAGGTATGCTTAGGTACACAAACATCACAAGCACACCACAATAATTGTCTTTACTTACCGAGTTATTTATTCACTAAGAAAATTATGTTCAATACTTAACAAAATAAAATAAATCATTAGGTACATCTAGTATTCACAATTTTTATTTATCTTTTTCCTAAAAATCTCAGTCGTCATCAGAAGACACAAGTCCCTAGAATGCTGACAACATTGTCATTGCCACGTTGAAAGGCAATGCTACATCGTCAACCGATTCAGTATTTATGATTCAAGTATCTATTCTATAAGAAACCCTATGATAGGTATAAAAAAAGCCAACATTCCGAGAGAGAGTAGTGATAAAGAAACGTTGCGATCAGTTTTTAGCGTCCATTATTTATTAGATATCAAGTAACATTTTAAGGCAAATATGGCGAACCAAGCAAACAACATCGCGGTACGTACACACACACATCCAGTATCAGGTAGAAAATGGCCGCACATATCGATCCTACCCGAACTCGCAACGAACTTTGCCGAAGCGGCAAACAAGCATTTGCTATCAAACATTTGTCCTCGAAACGAATACATTCAAGAATCAACCTTAAGCGCACGACAATAACGGTTGATTCCACTCAACTGAACGAAGAACCACAAGTCAGAAAGAAATCGACTCTTTACAGGCTTAAATAAGGTTGATATTTAACTGAGTGGATGAACGACAAACAGGTTTGCAATGCACACATGTAAGCAATCATCGGCAAACGGCTTGCTTTGCTTGCTTCAGTCGTGAACAAAACATCAAACAAGATACATGTCGTAAAAAACTGACAATCTTTTCTACACGCGATCGTTTCTCAAAGTTTGTTTACACAAAAATCTGTGTTGTTTCATTCGGTGGCCGGATACGCGAATATTCGTTATGAATTGGACGAAAAGCTCGATTTTATCTTTCCTCCGGCTGTACAAAGGGCACCCTTGCATTTGGCACCCTAAACATACGCTGAATAAGGACCGACTTAGCGTGAACGAAGCCTGGGCGGATATTCAAGATAGCATGCCGATACCTTGCACGATACCGCAGTTGAAAAAGAAGAAGGAATCTCTTATGTCGGCTTATAGGTATAAGTATAAATGAATATAAACTATAGACAATATATCTACACAGGTATGTTTACATCTAGGTTACATGAATTGTATGAATAGATTTATTTTATTTACAACTAGCTGGGTGCGGTTTCACCCGCGAACTCCCGATTCCGTAGATTTTCGGGGTAAAAAGTGGCCCACATGTTAATCTAGGTCGTAAACCGAAAAAAATCAAAATCCGTAGTAGTTTTTGAGTGAAAGAGTAACAAACATCCGTACTTACAAACTTTCGCGTTTATCATATTTCTAGGACTTGTACAAAATGATGCTCTTTGTTATGCCTACATATACTTATGTTTAGTATTATTTTGTACCCACGAGGATCTTTTGAGATATTTCTATTGCTCGTGTCGTGTGCCGTGCGTGGGTTTCCCGGACCGGGACAATACCTATCATGTTGAGAGTTATATCGTGTAGGTACCAGGTGAACAAATAACAGCGGAAAACGTATATTTTACGTACAGTCAGCGTCAACCGTATAATCTTGTGTTATGGGTACTAGATGACTGATGAACTTAAAACAATATTAC
Source organism: Eupithecia pulchellata (assembly GCA_963931895.1). NCBI lineage: Eukaryota > Metazoa > Arthropoda > Insecta > Lepidoptera > Geometridae > Eupithecia > Eupithecia pulchellata. The sequence goes on along the minus strand of OZ007542.1, from coordinate 4,248,926 downwards.
ATAGATGTTTTTTATTGTACCTACATAGAAAGCGACCAGAAACCCCGAACCAAATATGAGGTGGGAATCGAAGCCGCAACCTGCGTCACAGGCGGACCTTCGCCCACCGCGCCTTAGTCTTCAAAATACTTCTAAATATACACTCCCGGAACCTGTTATGTACATTTATTAAGACTTGTCATCTTATATCCAAAAGAGTGACAGGACGAAAACCGCGTCAGCTTTCAAAGATTTTTCATTACTCTAACTCGAAAAGTATTTCTGAAGTTGCCTGAATAGCCTCAGGCAAACCACGTCTCGGGACTACACAAGTTACTTACAACCCTAGGGTAACAATGTACCTATTAATTACTTTACGTGTTTATTTAAAGGCGCTACAAAACCCAAGTAAGGACAAGTTTGAACGAGAATGGGGAGCCAACGTACAAGCCGACTTGGTTTGCCTACAAAACCATGGACTCATTCTTGTCGTCGGTTTACTTACCGAAGAATGAGGGCGATGAGGAAACGACAGCTGTTGAGGAGGTAAGTCATTGGTGATTTATAAATTGGTAAGGACTAAAACATTAAAACATAATATAACTTGTATATACAGGGCATCCCACAGCTATGCCATTATGGAGGGAAAGTACCTTAAATAATATACAGTGCGCATCACATATAAGTACCCCCTATCTCATGTATGTGGGACACAATAGTTGTTATTGTTGGGAATTTCAGACTTTGAGTATTATGGAAGGGCAGTTCGACCTTGAGCGGCCAGCGGCCTGAAAAATTTTTGCATATGAAAAATTGTGACAAGTTACAAGGGAATTAGAAGTTGTCGAAAATAGTTTGTATACAAGGGGGCTACTTAATTCTGACGCGCACTGTACATGGAATATTTTTCTGGAAGAAGACATTATTTTAATTTAAATAACAAGGATTTAAACGTTCTGCATTCATAAATTTTTAAATAGTTACATGCTTGAACCGGGAATCGAATCCCTACTCGAGAAAAATCATTACCCTGTAGCTTTATCATACCGATCGAAAGGCTTCATCATAAGGATTATTTTTTTCAAAACAGTTGTTGTTTTATTTCTCACTCTAACTTATATCAATAGATGAAGAGCGAGTGAGAAATAGCAAGCAATACTTTAAGTTAGCAGACCATTATGTATGAATAATATAAGTCTCTTATCCTTTGCTAAGGTTAATGTTTAAATTAAAATACAGTCTGTAGTTAGCTCAATTGTAAATACTAGTTTTTATTTAGTTAGATAATTGTTATTTGCTTTGTTAATAAAGGCTTTTTGCTCATTATAAATACCATTCTCATTTCACAGATTGACGTAAAACCCGACGTGAGCATAACCACCCTAGAAAACGACGAAACCGATGAGATCGAAACCGAATGCGACGAAGACGAAGCATCACCGCCGAAACGTCCGAAGAAAGGTCGTTACGACTCATTCACCATAGATCAACGCGAACTAGACGAAATCGAAGTGATGACGCGAATATGGGGAAGGAAATTGAGAAAAATACCGCAAGAGAGAAGGGACTTTCTTATATATAAAATAAATAATTTGATTTATACTGATTATATGCCGCAGAATGTAAACGGCGGTTTTCCTGAAGAATGTGCGATGGAGAAGGTTTTTGTTGATCACGGTAATGAGTTTGATTAATCGAAATTCGATTTATAAGTTGTCTGTTTCAAAAGTGATATTTATGCGATGCTCTGGTGTCTTTTTCAAAGTTTAACGTATACTAATTCAATTAATACAAACAACGTTTTTTTTTTGCTTTTTCTTACTCACATGCCAATGCCATGAAAGCGGGATTATTCACTACACGGTTTTTTTTATATAAGAGAGTTTTAAGAGTTTAATTATATATAACATGCACCCGTGCAAAGCCGGGTCGGGTCGCTAGTATATTACTTCACAATTTTCATGAAACGTCTGACCATTTCATTTAATCAATAAAAAAAATCAATAAAAAAAATAAAAAAAAAAATTGTTAATTGAAGATTTTAATCAATAAACATTCGATTTGTAAGTTGTCAGTGTTATCTATCTCAGATTCAGATTCAATAACTTTATTTCTTTAGGCTTACAAAATAAGCACATAGACAAGTCAAATTTCATACAGTTAATTATTAAAACAAAAAAGGAATATGTTGTTATTGATTTCTCTTCACTTCAATTTTTTGTATCTATTTTGATAATAAGACACACAATTCAAGCAATACAAATATCGTTTTATTTAAATTTTCTTACTTCCAATCCTCTAGTTGGCGTACGAAACTCCTATTCAAGTAGACTTATTAATAAAATACATAATGCTGGACAATCCAAATTGCATCACATGCTTTACATTATGCTGATATACATAATACAATATATTAGATAGATATTATTTGTTTTTATATAGAAAACGACCAGAATACCTGAACAAATATCTGCAGATCGTACAAACATTTGTCCCGAGGCGGGAATCGAACACAACCTCCTGCGCCGCAGGAGGACCTTCGCCAACCGCGCCACAAAGGTCGTCAAATAAAACATTTTATCTTGTGAAATGTCCAGCATAATAATAATTATTATTATTGTGTCATTTGTATGATCACGAGCCATAAGTGACCCGCGGCTCTATTGTCTAACTCAACTGGTAATCGTAATCAGCTTCAGTTTGGCATTTCAAACCTAGCCGACTTAGATTGTCACTATCGTATTGTGTAAATAGCTGAAACCGAAGACCAGTTGAATACTGAAACTGGTAATCGGTTTGAAGTTCACTGGTAATGGATTTCAAGTTAGACAATAAGGCTGCAGGTCTTTCGGAAGGCATGCGTGGGGCCGTAGCCAACAGCACAGAGGCCCTAGGAGAGTTAATTTTGAAGGCGGGGGCGGGGGGCTACATATAGCGGGTATCATCCTCGTTTGCACAATATGATACCCCCGAAGATGATATCCGCCAGTAGGCCAAGCACGGGGATTGTTCTCTAGGGTAGAATAGACAATAATGGCATCGCATCGCCATACATTGCGTACATTATTGAAGTTGAAGAAATTTATTTCAAATAATTTACGCATTCGATGACAAAGTGACGTAATTTTTATCTATTCTACCTTAGACAAGAAAGCCCGTGCTTGCCCTACAGGTGTAGAGACTTTGCATCGAGCAATGAGAAACAAAAACCAAGTTATTGTGATGGATGGTTCGATGGATTAGGTAATTTGGCTTTTTATTATTATTCCACTTTTATTTATAAATCTCGTTAAAAAATTAATTTTTTACTGTAGAAAATACAACAATTTATAATATAACTCTAGAAAACACCCTGAACTATCAGAAGATCGTACAAATATATGTCTCCAGATGGGAATCGGACCCGCAACTTCCTACGTCGCAGGGGACATTCACCCAATACGCCACAGCAAACAAACCATAATCCCCACGCTGGGCATGCGGGTCGCAGTTCGGTGGAGTTGTTCAGTAAAAAATATATCAAAACGGTGGATAACCGACCGCGCTAGGCTCAAGCGGCCGTTGACTAGGGCTGCAGAGAGGAACTTTTTGACGATACGCGCAGAGTCCAGGAGTACCGCCGTTTGGATCTGACCCTTGATCTAATTGTTATTACTTTTATTATCTTACCTGTAAGATCATACGAGCAGCCTTCTGAAATATCTAAGTCCATGCTGACCTCCATTTTGTGACGTTTCTCGCGCCTTTCTTCGTAGAACTGACGCATTGATCTTATTGCATCTTGTGGTGCATTCGGCATTTGACCTGGGAAAATAGATTTATAAGAATACAATAAGAAATTAAATAATATCTCAAAAATTTATGATTTTGGCGGGACTTGGAACCTGCTATTTCCTAGAGATTACCTCGAGTGTGGCTTCAGCACTTTAATAAGAAATATCTTATAATATATTCTCTAATATGTTCTCTAATATGGATACATTTTTAAAAGCTAGCGTGATAGTCGTTTACGTTAATTACCTTTAAAGTTAATAAGAATAAGAAAAAGAATCATTTATTTGCTTAAAACATCAGTATAAACATGGTGTGAGCATGAAATTACAACACTGTGACAATTGATGAATGACCTCCATGTTTTGCCACTTCTGGCGTGCAAGTTGAGCTTTAAATTCCATTTAGCTTGTCTAGATACTATGTAATACGATAAAAAAAAACTAGCTATTGCCAACGAGTAATTATGGTTTCGATCGAAGCGAAGAACAATACAAATTAAAATAAATCACAAATTGGAATCTACACTGGATATTTTTTTAAATCAAAGTTTTAGTGCAGATTTTGATAAATTACTCAAAAAAATTTAAAAAAAATCACGTAAAATCATCCGTGGGGCCAGGATTTTTTGAGGGGGTCGAGAACGTAGCGAAAATCCCCCCCTCCACCCCCCATTTAATTATGGCAAACGATGTACCAATCATCCCGTATATTTAGAAAACAGTATATTCTTTACTGTTATAAAAACAGTTGCCTAGTAGCCATTTTGTCAGTTTTATAGAAAAAAAATATTATCAGTGTATACCACAGAGACTATTGAAGGTGGCTACGAGGCTTTCTTTTACGTTCTGCGTCTTGCGTTCTACGGCCGCGGCGGAGACGATCAGGCGTTTCAACTCGTCACGTTTTGATAACTGTTGACAGAAAGTATTTAGGGTTACTCAGTGACACTACGTAAAATGCAGGCTAAGCCTATCCTCACAGGCACATTCGTCGTGGTGGTCTTTTTTGTTTCAGATTCAGATTCAATAACTTTATTTCGTTAGGCTCACAAAATATCTTAGACTAGTCAAATTTCAAACAGATAATTATTATAAAATAAGAAATAATTTGTTATTGATTTCTCTTCACTTAAACTTTTTGTCCACTAGTGGAAGAAGTTTGGATTAAATAACCCAACTGGTATGTGTAAAATAAAATGATTTTTGAAAAATTTAAGTGAAGTTTTGTCTGGAATGTTTTGAGAATTTTATAATCTACGGCCCGCCCGGCTTCGCACGGTATTTAACAAAAATTTCAAAAATTGTAAAATTTTACACACATAGGTACAGGGTTATTATACATTATCGAAGTTTTTAAACGGAACGCTAACTTTTTGAAAAATTTTCATAGTTTACATCAGGAATAATTTAGAATTCTAATTTTAGAAGAAAGAACTATAAAGGGCAGTCTGATTATACAATGCAGAGCCTTTGACAAATAAAGTCCCTCTAATGAACGATTATTGATTTGAAGGGGTCAATAACAACGGAACCAACTACCTCCCTTGCCTCCATTATCTATTACCATGCTTACCCCCTACCTTATTCATAATTGTGTGCTAACTTAGAGCATTGCTCAGTGTTCTTCTATTGACATTAGTGAAAGTGAGAAATTACACTTAGCCTTTTAAGTTAGCAGACTTTTAATAAGGAGTTTGGAATTGTCTAGTCTGTTTACCATAGTAAATAGTAATTTTTATGTCAAGTTCTGTCTATATTCCTAGCGGTGTACCACCGGGTTCATTGTTACACCCTCTCTTGTTTTTAATCTTCATAAATGAACTAGTACTCACAATAGCTTTATCCAGGGTATGAAGCGTAGCCGATCTACCGTCGCTTTCTTCCACCGTTGTTTCGAATACGCCCTCTCTTTGTTGAATCTCAGAATAGAGTGATCGGAGTGAGTGAACGCGAGCGGCGCTGAGTGCATTCTCGCAGCGGAGTACGAGATGCTCGCAGGCTTCGCCGGATAAGGCGTCCTGAGGCGTAAATAACAAACGGAATATATTCGTTTATTTATAATATATTTTATTCACATAGTAAATAAATAAAATGAAACAAAATACTCAAAGCCGAGTTTACCGATCTAGTTTCATAGTATTAGCATTTTCCCAATATTTACTTATTGGGAAAATGCTACTTATCATGGATTTTGTTGTTTACTTGTACTTGCTGTATTTTTTTTATACATGTGTTCTAGCTGTATGGCACGGTATGCAGCTGGCATCCGCATTATTATATATAAATATTGTATAGATAAAATAGTATGTAGTACGAATACTTACATTAAGTTGAGTTATAGCTGCGGCAAATCGATGTCTGGTTTGTTTGGTATGAACCCTGTTCTTTACGGCTTCAAGGGCGAGATTGCAATGCAGCGCCGCTGTTTCAGCCAATACCGATTGCAATGTACGTCTGTTGAAATAAATTAGGGCTTTATTAACAAAGTAAATAAACAATATAGGTACAAAAAAAATTAAACTAGTACATAGTTATAATTAAAAAGTTTGAGCTATTTGCAGATATTTCATATAAGAAATTGATTTAAATTAAGCACGAGCATAGGCCTCTGCGAACGTAGTGTAGGACCAGCTGAAGACAAGCTATGGCGCTCATTAGGGGAGGCCTATGTCCAACTGTGGACTAACATTGGCTGATGATGATTATTTATATTGCCGTGTGGTGCCGGCATAGAATTTCACCACGCCAACTCTTCCCGTGGGTGTCGTAAGAGGCAACTAAGGGAGACACACCGGAGGGGTGGGCAGCAGCGTCCTCTGCAGAACAACTCCACCGAACTGCGATCCCCAACTCGCATGCCCAGTGTGGGGATAATGGGCAATAACCACCAAATATAAATACACAGCATCATCTAGCCCCAAGCTAAGCAGAGCTTGTGTTATGGGTACTAGATGACTGATATACATAATACAATATTATACATACATAGATATTTTTTTTACTATGCATAGAAAACGACCAGAACACCCTGAACAAATATCTGATCGTACAAATATTTGTCCCGCGGCGGGAATCGAACCCGCAACCTTCTGCGTCACAGCGGACCTTCTCCCACCGCGCCACAGGGATCGTCATTTATAAACCGCGACTTCCTTACTTGTCTTTAAAATGCGAGTCATTGTCAGCGCACGCCGCTGCCATATTGCACAGTCCGGATCGTCGCTCGTACAATTGCTTGAACACAGCATCGCCTCTGCACTTAACCAGTGACGATATTTGTTCTTCTGCAAATAAGATAAATTGTTTGTTTATTGGAAAAAAACAAAATTTAATTTGGGTAAATTACAGTTACCATATCCGTACCACAGACTGCAGAAGTCTCATCCCATACTGAAAAGTGGGACGCGCTTCGGGCGATATTTGAGCGGGCGAAATCAGTAATCATTTAATATCACTAGATGGCGCTAGAGTTCGTACCGTACCGTACTATATTATGAATTATATTAGATTGAATAGGCTCTGAAAATACTGGACCAATATGAAAAATTCCTTCACTATTAGAATCCTACATTACCACCCCTGATGAACAGGGAATAGGAACAGCTTTAAAATTAGAAATCTTTAAAAAAAGTGATCCATATGAAATTCAATAATGTAACCAACAACGCGTATGTCTGAATGATATAATTTACTGTGTAACACTTTGATTTTGAATGCTTGTCAAAACACACTTCGGGTCGCTGAGTATAGGCCATACAAAGAAAGAGAATTGCTTCATTTATTTCTTTGACAAGTGTAATAACACTATTATAAAAAGCCTGTCCAACCGTATTGTGTTAACTAATACTTATAAATGTTGGGTGGAACTAGCCACCTAGATATTAGTGTAGTAAGTTTGTAGCTATACCTAAAGTAGGTACTTATTTTATTTGTGTTTTTTTTCGATTTTTATTGTAATTAGTACTTAAAAAGGACCATGTACCTATATGTGTAATTATATGGATCTTGATATCTGAAATAAACGATTATTATTGTGTCACTTTGGTACCTAATACTCACTTTTTATAACTTTTGCCCTGTTTAATATTCCATTTTACTTGTATGTGGGTAACGGTGTTGATTGCACTTACAGAATAAGACTTAGAATAAGGATCTATTTAATTAGGCTAAGAGTGTAATTGTTTGTTGCCCCGAATAAATAAAATAAAATATTATTATTATTAGAAGTAGGTACACAATACCTGCATCATTATCACTATTAGTGGAAGCAATCGACGAGCTGGCGCCCGGATTTGCGACAGACAGCAGCGACACGCCCGCGCGACTATTTGACGCCGCTTGCGCTGGTCGCGACAACGACGACAGGCACTTGTCTATTCTACTCTGAAATATTACAAATTGTTAAGGTATTACGTACTACGTAACCTTTATCATAAAACAACTTAACTTTCGTAATTTAAATAATATATAAATAATGCTGGACAATCCACACAGCATCATCTAGCCCCAACCCAAGCTAAGCAGAGCTTGTGTTATGCGTAGGTACTAGATGACTGATATACATAATACAATATTATTAAATAGATAGATATTTTTTACTTTACATAGAAAACAACCAGAACCCCTGAACAAATATCTGCAGATCATACAAATATTTGTCCAGAGGCGGGAATCGAGCCCGCAACCTCCTGCGTCGCAGGCGGACCTTCGCCCACCGCGCCACAGTGGTCGATTTGTTGTGGATATATCAAAGACTATTTACCAGGTACATGGGTAGTATAAATAAAGTTGTTTTCAAATGTCTGTCCCTATGTATGCTTAGATCTTTAAAACTAGGCAACGGATTTTGATGGTGTTTTTTTAATAGATAGAGTGATGCAAGAGGAAGGTTTTTGTATCTGTATTGGACCCGTGCGAAGCCGGAGCGGGTTCAAAATAAAACAATATGTCCGTCATAACTACTAAGCAGATTGTACTGAAATTTTTCATAGATAAATAAATAAATAATAAATAAATAATGCCGGACAATCCAGACAGCATCATCTAACTAGACTTCGCCCACCGCGCCACAGGGGTCGTCAATAAATACTATAATAAATACTTTATTGCATTAACTTATGATGAGTAAATAACAAATGAATTAGCCTTACAATAAGCTACAATTGGCGGAATTATAGCTCAAGAGCTATCTCTCAGACAACCTTCAATGGATAGGATCGTTAGATTGTACTAAGGTAATATGTGTGTAGATATAAGGCCTGAAGGGCAAGCACGGGCTTTCTTGTCTAAAGTGGAATAGAGAAAAATTACGTCACTTTGTCATCGAATGTGTAAATTATTTGAGATTAATTTCTTGAACTTCAATAATGTACGCAATGTATGGCGAATGGCGATGCAATGCCATTATTGTCTGTTCTACCCTAGAAAACATGGCCTACTGGAAGAACATAGGACACACCTCGACATCTGGACTCTCGTCAACACCGCACAGCGAGCCAGCTATAGTCTTAGTCTCCTGTAGTTTATCCTTCATCTCCGTCAGTTCCACAGCCTCCTGTTGCAGTAACCACAAGCGCCGCTGAGCGTCTTGTAGCCTCTTCCTTGATAAGCTGCGGTGAGCCACTGTAACGATTGAATTAAAAGTTACACAACCAAAAGCGACATTATGTTACACAACCAAAACAAGCGACCACACATTAATTAATAAATGTCAGTTCAGGCGTTTCTAAATTTCATTCAAAGGTAGAGTATAGACCGCGACTCGGCAAACATAGTCGAGGACGCCCTCCGAAAGAGCTAAGATGGAGCATGCTGTCCCATAAAGATCTTATTCAATCTGTATTGAGATAAATAAATAATGCCGCAGAATCCACACAGAATAATCTAGCCCCAAGCTAAGCAGAGCTTGTGTTATCGGTACTAGATGACGGATATACATAATACAATATTATTACATAGATATTTTTTACTATACTTATAAAACAACCAGAACACCCTGAACAAAATCTGCACGTCATACAAATATTTGTGCCGAGGTTGTGTTCTGAGAGGCGGGAATCGAACCCACAAGCGGACCTTCTCCCACTGCGCCATAGGTCGACTTAAAGGACTAGGACAAATTAATTCTGTCCTTACATTTGCTAGAAACTTTATCGGTGAGTTGGTGAAGCAGCTGCCTTTTCTCGGCGAGCCTAGCTTCAGCATCTTGGACTTGGTTCCTCAGTTCTGTTTGCTTCTGCCATAAGGCCAGCTCTTTTGGCATATTGACATCCAGCTGAAAATACACAAAAGTATGTTATTCACATATGTGATTTTGTTTCAAAGGCATGATATCTGAAACATCATGAAAAAGATAAATAGTCATTTACATAACCTTGGGTCCAGCATTATTTATTTTAATTGTCCAAGCATACTTTTTTAATTGAATATATCAGAACCAGGTGTGAAGCACTTTAGACTTGTATTATTTCCTTCTGGTATGGATATAATGTACACAATTAATATTCTGATTATGTATATTGTATTTATATTATTACACAAAGCTGAACAACAAAAATCTCAGTATCAATCAAAATTAGAGGTAAATTTATAGCATATAAAGCCTTGCTTTTACTCAATAAACATTTAGTATTCAACCTACTACAGTCGTGTTAATTACTCCTTCAAACTATCATTACAAGTGGTTCTGTAACTCATAAAATATATTACAAATAAATCAATACATCTGAATCAATACTACAACTTTTATATATATTTTCATGAAAATGTTTCATACCTCATTGAAAACATTTTTCTTTCGGCACTTGGCTATATCATCATTGAAGACCTGAAGTCGCTTGTGGTGGATTTTATCCTTAGGCCCAACATGTTCCATCAGGCTTCGCCAGACCATGTAATATTGACCTCTGCACATCCTGAAAAGGAAACATCAAAGTAAGCAGTGAGGGTAGGTAGACAGACTTCAAAGGATTTGCAGAACAAGTTTTAGGACGATCTTCACTAGAGAAACACCTATTAGGTATATTGAGAATATGATTGAACTTATATGAAGATGATGAATTAAAAGCTTTTTGATCACTTACTCTTTTATTTTGTCCAGAGGTGGCACATCTTCGGGAGGACAACCCATAGCCAGCAACCATTCTGCGAACTTTGCAGGCACTTGCTCGCTACTAAGCTTCTCTACGCTCATATTACACGGATATTTGGACTGTTGTAACTATTTACAGGTTGTGTGGATCCAATAGTAATGAATCTATGTGGAAAAAATACTATAGCGATACAAAACAAACAAACAAACCGACATCGACCAAAAGAATTCAAATCAATGAATGATTGAATGAAATTATCAAACACCAATCAAACATCACAACACAAGCAACACAAGCAAGCAGAAAGCATCAAAACAATCAGCCAATCAACTGCTCATTCTAGTTCTAGTCAAGCTTTGGTTTGTCAAACTGTACTGTCAGTCTGTCAAACAATTTGTAATTCACTCAAGTCAGAAATTCATTCTTTCTTTCATTCTATTGTAAAATAAACAGTGCATTCCGAATTACGCTAAAATCGATATTATCGCGCTCACAAGCGTTCCGAATTACTGTAAGCGCGACAACATCGCGACAACGATGTCGCGTCAAACGTCATTACAGGTCGCCATTTTGTCATATCACCAATGAAATCACTGAGCGCTCTGTCAAAACTGACACTCCACTGTCAATATCGCGATATCTAATTCGGAACACAAAATATCGTTGAGATCGCTATCAGCGCTGTAAGCTAGTACTGGGAAGTTTTCCATTTTCCGTCAAACGAAACGAGACGCTTATTTTAAGACTAAAAATAGTTGCATGAAACAGTTTTTTTTAAAACACTTTTTTGTTCAACAGTAATCGTCACTTAACAATTAATTTACACTTGAAGTCACAGAATAATTACTATCAAATCGATCCGAAGTACCTAATTATTCCAAAAACACCGAATAATTGCAATGAGCGAAAGCAATGCACAATACACACATGACGCACGCACGTGTTATTATTATTACAAAACAAAACAAAACAAACTTTACCTTTGAACTCCACTCGAATTTCACTCCTAAAGTTTTTTTTTTAATTTGGTCGTTTTGTATCTTATCTATATCGCAATAGAGTTCACTATTCTATCCAAAAACGACATACCTACGTAGGCCCACTTCGCAACGGGTTTCTTCAAAAACACGTTTTTCTGTAATCCCAAAGCAAACAAAATTTTACGCTCTATAAAATAAGGATCTGTTTTGCCTGTTCCTATTCTATCCAAAAACGACATGGGTTTCTTCAAAAACACGTTTTTCTGTAATCCCACAGCAAACAAAATTTTATGCTCTATAAAATAAGGATCAGTTTTGCCTGTTCCTGCCTGCCTTGTATAAAAACGTTTTCGAGAAGCAGGGACAAACTCTTTTTATTTTATATTTTATCGTTAAAGGATTAGAGTTCATTATTGTTCGCACCTGTCAGACAGATTTGAAACTGTTTTGGCGCGCCGTTCCTTCCAATCATTTCGTTCGTTCAAAAAGCGTTCTAGCGAACCTTAGTTTTGTTCGTTTGACAGACTGGTTTCAGTCAGCATTAGATTCGTGACGTTTGACAGTTTTTTTAGTAAGTGTTTTATGATTGAACGAGAAAGCGTTTTGTCGTTTCACATAGACAAAGTGTTTCATGAAACTGTTTTAGAAAAAAACGCCCAGTACTACTGTAAGCGTAATTCGGAATGCACCTAAACAAACATCCCTTTTTGTTTTGAAGAAAAAACTAATAAAATGCTGGGAAATCTGAGAGAATTCATTAATGTGATGCAAGATGGCATGGCGTCCAACAACAGCATCGTACAAACACTCTTAGAAGTTCATAAAGTAACCAATATCTTCAACAAAGATAAGCCAGCAGACCTTCCCAGGATTGAAAGTCAAGTAAACTACGGAGCTGGGGGTGAATTACTAGAGAAATACCAAGAGGAATGGGTAGCTATTCACGAAAACGCTGAAAAAAACGCCAAGGCAGCTGAGGAGGTCGACAAAATGATCTTAGAAATTCATGAAATCATAGATAGGCATATAAATAGTGCGAAAGAGCTATCACACAATTTGTCCTACATTCCATCCCTTACGGCTAAAGTCGCTGAGGTAATGGACAGCCTGAAGAATATACAGGGATTGATAAAGACTACTGAGGAAGAACTAGTGGAATTTGAAGATATAGTCGAGAGAAGTAAGATGGAGAATTGGAAACTCGATCATCAGTACCACTTGACACTTTATAAGGAAAAGAAAATGTGTAAGTTACTTTATAAGAACTTTTTGAAGAATAGATAATATTATATTAAAGTTACTTTTATATTCAAGTATTTACCAAATGTAATAACTATTATTATATGAAATGTTATAAAAGATCCTGTAAAAGCCGAATTCTATTTCATTATTCCATAAAATTGTCTCAGATACCTAAGAAAAAAATATTTAGGGAGCTCCTAAAACCAACTATAGTGCATATTTTTTTTACTGCATAACGAAACCACTAGACATACTTGCCTGGTCTACAGACTCCTACCAAGATCTGAACATGAGTATTTGTTTCCAGTGGCACTAGAAGAAACAAGAAATAAACTGGCATCAGAACAGAGTATGGAACGGGAGAAAAGACAGTTGGCTGAGCTCCAAATCAGGAGAGAGAACAGTTCCGCGGCATTCAATAATGACCTAGCCCGGTATCTAGCCAGTGGGAGTGTCCCAACAGGTAATTTCTATCTTTCTTTTCACTTCCTCTCACTCTCTCTCCTTTTTATAATAATAAACATGAAATTTGACTTATCTGAGTGCTATTTTTCATGTGGATCCCTAATTTTTTTGAAAATATTCTATATCCTATGTTTGGTAAAATTTAGGATAGTAATGGTGAAAGAATTTTTCAAAACGGTCTAGTTGTTTCAGAGCCTATTCAATTCAAACAAACTAATACAAATAATAGCAGATCATGGTGAAAATATGCTCAAATTACGAATCATTATCGAATATTAGGTATTACGTTTGTATGGGAAATTCAACCGTCACTGGAGCCCTTAGCAATTCAATGTGCTTTGTTTGCTTTGCTTAACAAATAATATATTTTACTTTCCAGTTCCAAAACCCGCACCAAAAGTGACATTAGAACAGATTCAGCTGGACGTTGATAAGACAGACCTGGAAAAGTTCCTGGATAGTTGAAGACTTTATAATACCTTAAGTAAGTTAGATTTACTCAGATGATTATAATATATTGTTGTTGATTATTGATGACTTTTGATTTTATGATAGGATATTTGGTTAAGAGCTAATTCTTCGAGAATGCAGAATTTACAGAACCGACGACATAGACAAAAGGAAAAAAAATGTACCTATATTAAAGATTTCGCTGGACGCGGTAGATGACAGGGGCCAGATTGTTTCTAGGCCACGGCAGTCATAAAATTCATACAGTAATGTAGTCATAATATACATTATGATATACATATTATATATTATGTATTATTTATTATACATTAAGACAAAGAAGAAGAGACTACAGCAGGTTAGGTGTGAATAGGTCCTACAACCCACTTCAGCATTTAGGTATCTATTGCTTTATTGGTTGGGAAAAACATTTCTAAAATTAAAAAGTTTAAATAGGTATACAAATTATTTATGACTAGTAAAATAAGCACAGTGCTAAAACATTGCCTGATCGGAACACAGGCCGGTCGGGTCGCTTCAATACACATCAATATCTCTTTGGGATCTCACAAAAACTATCAAAAAATCTCACTCTGCCCACACAAAATCGGTGTTATCAAAATGTACACAAAACTCACAATTTGATTCAAGTCTTGTAACCGGAAAGGTAATCACCAGGGCGCGGATGTCAGCTTTCTATTGCATTTTATGGGAGTCTGTTCTGTTTTTACGTTTTTCTCATTATTGGATTCAAGTCGCCCCCGCCATGAGCGGACAGCTTCATTTTCCCCGTCTTGCCTCTCGGACCGGCGTCTTTTATGGAGCCTGTCTCGTCATCAGACGAAAAATCCGACACGCAGACTATTAGGTGGCGTTTCTTAGGCGACGCGCCGTGTAGAGACCATCGCGTAGGTCCTTTGTGGGTCTTGACCGCTGCTTCTTTTGCTTCGTAATCCGTGTCGGAAGCTGCACGCTGTGTCTCGGTCTTCAAACTCCTAGATTTTCCCTTTTTTTCCCCCCTCGGGGGGCCGTGGAAGTTTTTTAAATTCATAACACTCGATGTTTGTTTCGCGTTCAGATCGGGAAAGTTCTGGGAGTAGATTACGACGCTGTCCACGGGTTTTTCTTTATGAAATTTTACTGGCTGCTTCTTTGAATCTTCAGGAGAGGTGGAGCTGTTCGAAGGCTTCTTCTCAGCGGAGTTTCCGCTGCTGCAACTCGTGTTGCTGTTACTGTTGCTATACTGCTCTTCGGCTTGCTTCTCCAGCTCTTGGAATTTGGTGTCTATGCTTTCGTCAGAAGCTTTATATTGCTCCAACGCTTCCTTCTCCAACTCTTCAAACTTGTGGTCGACGTTCGGGCGTATTCGTGCACCGGGAAGAACCATTTTGGGATTCAGCTTCAGAATGCCAGGCGCTAGTTTTTGGGCTAACCTGACGCAGCCGACTTGTGTTAAGCTTATTTGAGTCGGCGCGCTCATGCTCAAAACTGTGCTGTACAGTCGTTTCTTCCTTAGCCCCGATTCGATCGCCGCGGCGCTGGTAGACGGCATCTGTCCATCGACGATCACCTTTTCTTTAGGCCCTTCCTTTTCTTCTTTCTCTTCGATAGCCTGAGGAGAAGTAGAAGGTTGCGGTTCTTCTGTTTCCGGAATTTCTTCTTTCGTATCGCTTTCGTCAGTTTTTTCTTCTTTCGTTTGTATTGTAGGTGGCTTTGGTTTGGGTATGTTTTGTGTGAGTTGGAACCGGTTATCGAGACGTGGCGTTTGGTCTCGGGGCCACCAGATGTAGCGGCGGTCCTGGCAGCGGGCGGGCCGCTGGCCGGTGGGAGCGTAACGGCTTACGTTGGTGCCGCGGTAGGGAGGGCAGCGCGCGGTGGAAGCGCGGATGGCCGCGGTCACGGTGGCAGTGAGGCGGCCCATCGCTCGCTGGCAGTCGGCCAACTGCGGGGGTCTTGGTGCATCGAACTGGAACTGTGAACGGTGCTTCTTTAAAACCAGAACTTACCAGAGAAGCGTAGCTACCTAGCCAATAGCAGCTTCCTTCTGTGTACCTACGCCAATTAGGTTCGGCATTTGAAATCGCAATTTAAGACGTAGGAACTCGTAACTTGAGTCAAGCGATTTCTTGATGGTACTACTTAAATCGGACTTGCGTTTTTTATTCGAAGTATGTGAACAAAGAATCGCTGGACTCTTAGAAAATGGGAAAACAAGCTTTGTGTATGAAAAACTAAACCGGTCTGGGACTTTCCGGGACGTGATAGAAAGCTCTTACTTTACAAGTAGGGTCGCAGAACAGCTGGGCAGGCATCTCCAAGCAATAAGCAGGTGGGGGTGGGGCTATGGCCGTCAGTCGCCTTGGCTGACGCCTCCTAGCCCGGATCTTGCGGGAGGCCGGCGGAGGGCTAGGCGCGCGGGGAGGGCTGCGGCGCGCGGGTGTGGCCCATAGGCCTCGCACGCTGCTGACGCGGGCCGCCAGTGTGGCCTCTTCGCCCCGCGCCCCGCTCGGGCCCCAGCGCTCGCTAGCTGCCGATCAGTGTCAATTATAGTCACTATTGGGAGAATATCCACACACAGTAGACCTATGGACCAACTAAGGTGGTCCGAAGAGGAGGTAACCCGTACTATACATAAAGGAAAGCATATCAGAAGAGATGAAATCTTTAGGGATATAACGCTCGTTTCTTGCTCGATCAAACGATGCTAGTTCGACGGTCGTTGATGAAATCGTTCGCCAGAAAAACTAGTACGCTTTTATAATCTCAGCCATTTTGGCTGGAACTGCACTGTTGAAGGTTTATTTCGCCATTCCAAAATATCGAAGATTCAAAACCAGGTATAGTAAGCATAGGTAAATGGTTAACAACACACACAAGAAAACTACAATTTCTCAGTATCTCGCTACCACCTACTGCTGGGATAAAGCCTGCCTCAAATCCTTCTACCCAGTACATGGTCTCCCACACATCGTCGTCATCAGGAAAACAGCTGTTTTACAAATTAGGTGTTAATGAACTCCTTACTTAAAGAAAGGAGGATTGAGAATGACGTTTTCTGCCATCCTACAAGCTCTGATCAACTATACGAGCGGGACGGCATGACACATGACGTCATTCTCAACCTTTTCCTCTGAGTACCTACCCTCATTTTGTAAAATTTAAATGTAGGTAAGATAAGAACTTGTACGCACAAATCGTCATCAGGGAGCATACGGTACTGGCGCCGCCGTCTTGGAAGCAGGCAACGGTCCGAAGTCTCGTCTAGCAGCTTTCGAAACCAATACTCCACCTGGGAACAGGCACTATATTATTAATGCGAAAGTTAGGAATTCGGAAAGGATGCTTAACTCGTTATTTCTTTCAGTCCTAATTTAACACGCTGGCATGAGCTGCTGAATCGCAGATCGCTCAAATCGCTTGGCTAATAATAAATTGTCGGTCGGTAAGGTTGATCGTCTCGTGTTGGTCCGCAATTCAATATTTTTGTGGTTCTTTGTTTTCTGCGTTCTAAAAGGGTTGAAACGAATAAGTAATTCCACTAGGACAATCATCTGGCAACACAAAACAAAAAACCTTACCCGATGGCGGCAACTTGCTATCCCCAACCCCATATGACCAGCGTCAATTATTTCATTCTGTCACTTTAATATTTTGTTCACTACACCCCGTAGGTAGAGCAAAAAAACACAAAAGAATAAGAAACTATTAGGTACCTAGTTAGTTTATTATGGGATTAACCTATGGCAGAGCCAAAAAGCGCTTGTAAGCGTAGCTACGCCTAAGTCGAGCCTTGAATTTTTAATTCAGTCCACGGCCAGTAATTATTTAGTAAAGTCAAGTCATGAGGGACTAGAGCTGCGAAGCTGTGAACACTGATATCCAGACGTGATTTAGGTAAAGTAGCTTATGGTGACGGTCCTATTCACAGCGGGTATTCTAAGCATCAGCGTGTCTCAAAGGAGGCTATTCAACTGAGTTAAACCTTTGTGTAAGATCCTGAATAGATTTACCCTCTCCTGTATTCAATAACCCCCTGAAAATGCTGTCAAATTACCTCTGGTAGCATCCAGCACTCTGTCAAATCAGTGTTTTCGCTCCCTTGTCCATTGTAGCCGCGGAAATAAATCCGTTCGTTTGGATTCGAGTAGCATTTTTCTCTTGAAACAGAAAATAGGTTTTATTAGGCTTGAAAACAAAGATGGCGGGGAGGATGACGTGAAATGGATTTTCGCGCTAAAATGAACGTCAGATTGATTTGAATCTGTTTGAGCGGGAAGTCAGTCAATAAAAATCGAGTTGAACGACAAGTAGTTTACTAAAAAAATATTTATATGTAGGTTTATGATAGCCGAAATGCGAACCTATGTTCGTCGTAATAAAAATTTCCGTAGAATTGTGCTAGTCTTGATTCTGGTATAACGTCTTTTGCACTTCTCCTGCCACTACAATTTCCATTCTCCTGGTTTTGGCTAAGGGATGAACGTTTTTCTGGAAAGGTGGGAAGATCCAATCAGACACATTCTTAAACAAGATAAATAATAAATAACTGAATATTATAATCTTCTACAATAAATAAAACGATATAAAAATTGAAGTTATAGAAAATTCCGATATCTTTGCGCCCAAGATCACAAGAGTGTGGCTTGTAGAGCTTATCCAATTTGTCTGCAGTATACCTCTATAATCTAGTATGGTGATATGTTGTGGTATATTACCTGTCGAATCACATTGACCTGCTTGAGGATTTTGTAAATCTGATGTCGTTTCTAAGACTTGCTGAAAACGACAGTGCTGTGCCCAAAGGCGCTGAAAAATATAAAACACGTTAGAAATATGCACACTGAAGACCAACCAACGAAGAAATAGATGGATATAAAGTCTAACAACATAAAAACAGATACAATAATAATATAAGAAATAAGGAGTTTCCTAATGATGGATCTATTTACCTAATGAGAAATCTTTGATAGTGAAATGATACAATGTTTGTAGAAGAATAAGAATGAGGAGAATAAGAGTTTAAAAGAAGAACAATGCTGAGAGGAGATAGCAAAAGAGGCCTACCTGATTTGCTATAATGAATTCATCAGGGGGCTCTGCAGCCCATGTGAGATCCGCACAAAGGGCGATATGTGCCCACGAAGCCCGGTCTACGTCGAAGCTCATTCAATGTGACATCTCACACATACAATTAACTATCTATATATATAACGAACTAAATCATAAATCACTAGATGCCAACAGAAATATTAACGGTAAAACATGTAATAAAAACGACGACAATTTGTAAGACATTGGTCAAATCTACAATAACAAAATTTTACTCTTTTTTGATAGATTCATATTTTTTCTTTTTACATCAACTTCAAATGGCTTTTTGAATTTCGTACCAGATGGTTCAAATGAAGTTGTCATCGCGATGGTCCGGCTGAGGTAAGGGTTTATTTGTCTTTATGGTTCACGCCTTTAAAAAGGTTCTTTGTTTATTTTGTCCATAGAGTTCCTCGTTCTAGATACTCAAAGCTAGTAGGTCGTAGATATTAAGGTAGACCTTAACATCGAAGTAGGGTTTCTATCTAGCTTCGCGGCCTTTTTTATTCTCGCTTTTTGAGATTTCTCGTGTTACCTTGGTCTCAAGTCTTTTTATAAAAACTATTTTATTTTTTTCAAAATATATTAAAAAGTATGCCACCTATTATAAATTTTTAAGTCAGTCTATTTTTTATGTTTCACCATTTTCCTTTTTGCAAATAAATGCAAACAACGATAAAAATCTTTTTACAATGAAAAAATCTATTATTTCCTTACATATAATAAAAAAAAAACATGTAAGTCATCTCACTTAATCATCAAAATTAAGTGAGATTTATATTATAGTTTTCTAGTGTGAGTGTGATGCAAGTTAACATTTGGGGCTTAGGTTTAAATTGTTATTTCCGGTGATCCGTATCTGCCTATCTTTACAATACAATACACTTTATTGCACACCAAAGAAGATATTCTATCTTTTTTACCATTAAACTTACTTTAACTTTATTTCTTATACGAAGTTTAACATTAGTACTTTAAAGTTATTCTGCGGTTTAACTCTGATGCATACTACATAATTAAGGGAACAAAACTACTACATTATTATATTTAATATAGAACGGGAGACAATGAAGAATATGCTCCAAAAAGATGGTGATATAAAAATATGCAGGCACAATAATAATAATCATGAACAGAAAAATACATTTCAACAAACATCACTTGTATCTTAACATAATACTGATATTAATCACCCGGCTTAAAGCGCCTTAAATTCGAGACTAAAGGATTCTTGAGCTTTCTCGAGTTCGCCTAAGCTCGAGAAGAAAGCCTAATGACCTCGAATCTATAGTTCATTGTTTCCAATGGTTAGTTAATTATTATTTCCCAGTAGGTATGGGTGTAGCGTGGCTTGTGTCCAATTTTATGGTAGAAAATGAAAGGCGAAGTGTGGCAGCATTAAGGCTATTTTTTTGAAGCGGCATCACAGCTCGCCCGGTCGTCACGTCAGTCACCCACCCGCCCGTTATGTCAGTTCGGCTTGCGCAGTCAAAGGCGTTGCTCGCGACACGCATCCACGCGCAACTGTCGGAGCCTCAATGAACGGAGAAATTCAATAAATTACAACGATTTATATAACAAAGTAATTTTATACAACTAATAAAATCAACAAACTTCGCTATTTATTAACGAAAAGTGAATTTCCCACAAGATTATGAATCGTGAAACAAAGTGCGGGACAATATAATTAATAAGAAAAAATCGATCGTAAACGAGTGTTCTTTTTCGATTATCTTTAGTTTTGCAACAAGTGCGAGTGCCCGGTGATTCGGAACTGGTTTGGTGTGACCGTTGTGTTTTTTTGTGTTGTGTATATTTGTTTGTGTTTTGTACGTACCTATAGTTTCGCGAGAGGTCCGTTATTGATGCTGCAATCCGCTGCAGGTTCCAGTACCAGTACTGACAAGTCGTCGTTTCTAGGAGGTAAGTGGATTCTTCTACTGACCGCATGCTAAGTTATGCAAGATGTTATAGGATTGCTTTAAGTAAGTAGAATGTTGATTTGAGGATTTACGATCCGTTTCTATGTCTGCTATGGTACCTCTAAAGATATGTTCATTACATGTAGATAATGAAAATCAAACCTACACAAATGTACCTACTTTGAGGGCTATTATAAGTCAACACACACTATTGTTTATTAGACCGTATGAATTTCAATTGTTGTATCAATATCACTTTTCGCATTGTTTTCAATTGCTCAGTGATAAGAATGATCAGAATAATCGTCTTCATTTGTCGGGTAGTTTGATACGAATAAAAGTCGTAGGTACTTTACCAGCGTTTTGATCCAGATTCTTGGTAATCGTTTTGATCCAAATTTGATTCAGATTTTTGGGGAATTGAATAAATTAGCATTGGCAACCCTGTACTTTACCTATATCGCTTTCGGCGATGAGGCCGCCAATTCCATTGCCTCTATAGGATTATTTTCGATTAAATGCCGACTGCTTTACGACTATCAAATAACGAACAATCTACGTGCCTGTACATATAATACCTAGTTATATAGTCATCTATGGACCCTTTCTAGACGTACCTACCTATTTTGATTTTTCATTCTATAGGTAGGTACGATTAATGACGCCTCCCCCCGTCTGTCTATTTGTACAACTTTACAACTTTTACAACTTTACATCTTTAATTGGATCACGATCGATTTATTCATCTATGCAATCTTTAAACATCTTATATTTTCTACGTGATTTGCTACCTACTTTGTTCATAAAATTTTTAGGAGTGATTTCTGTTGTAGCTTTTATTTACGTCGATAGTGTTACAAGTAGGTCTACTGTCCTACCTACATATGTATCATATAAATATATATCTGAATATTACCAAACCTTATTTAAATTATCTACAAAAAGTGCCTAATTGTTGGTACTTAATGTGTTATTTACGATGGCAATGCTAATTTTCTTTTTCATGAGAACTTATTTTTCTCATGTTTTCTCGTTTTCCGTTTTGAATATTGGTAGGTACCTACGTAGGTAAACTAGTGTATCCGTGTTTTTTTATGAATTCTACGAGTATTATACCTATTCTATATACCGAGTTCTTGAGTTCTTGAGAAAGACCGGATGCGATCGCAAAAGACCGGAAGAAAGGCTTGCTGAGGTGGTCCACCAAACAGCTATCATCATTCAGAGAGATCCTGAATGATGATGCTGCTAACTCTGTATCGATCTCTTCCCCTTCTAACTCTTAGGTTTGTTGGAAGAAAACTCTTATAGGGGTTAAGCTCGCCTGTGTTTTATTGCGTGTATAATCTATACTAATATTATAAAGAGTAAAGATTTCATTGTTTGTTTGTTTGGTTAAATTAAATAGCCTCCGAAACTTTTAGACCGATTTGATAAAAATTTTCACCGTTAGAATCCAAAATTTTTCGTGATGAATATAGGCTGTAGAATATTTAAAAAAAGTTAGGGATTAGGGCATGCAATATCGGATGGTTTTCGATTCCGGAACTGAGTTCCGATATTGGAGGCCTAATTTCGGAATTCCGAAACTGGTTCCGGTATTGGCACGTTTTATTTGAGGAAAGGATCGAGTCAAACTGAATGTGTTTTTCTAACAGTCTTTTAATATCTAATAAGGTCTTTCTTTACCTATGAAATTGCCGTTTTGTATCATGTATCATGTATTTTTTATTTGTATTAATCGAAGTAATCACCCATGCAATCAATGCATCTTTGCCAACGCAGTGGCAGTTTATTGATGCCCTTCTTAAAGAAATCAGCAGGACGGGAGGCAACAAATTCTTCAAAGGCATTTTGTACTGCCTCTCGGGTATTGAATTTTTTTCCCGCCAAGAAGGTATCCAAATTCTGGAAAAAGTAGTAGTCTGTAGGCGCAAGGTCTGAGTAGGGCGGATGACGGAGAGCTTCCAACCCTAGTTCTTGCAACCTGGATACCGTCTGCTGTGCAGTATGAGGCGCGCGTTGTCGTGCAGGAGCAGCGGAGAGGAGCGATTGACCAATGCTGGTTGGAGATGTGCCAGCTTCTCCATCATTGTGTTCAGTTCTTCACAGTACACATCTGCAGTAATGCTCATCCCGTTTGGTAAGAAGCTGTGATGAATCACACCGGCGCTAGACCACCAAACAGTGACCATCACTTTTCTAGGGGTGAGTTTTCGTTTAGGGCATTGTTTAGGTACTGAACCTACTTGCTGAGCGCTTGCGGTTATCAAACAGAATCCATTTTTCATCGCAGGTAACAATGCGGTTCAAAATTCCTTCATTTGTGTGTCTGTTGAGCAGTGCAAGGCACGTCTCGACGCGTACTTCGCGCTGGCGATCATTGAGTTCGTGGGGCACCCATTTGTCAAGCTTTTTTACCTTGCCAATTTGACGCAAATGGACCAATATTGTTTTGACGCTAACGTCGAAAGCTGCTGCTAATTCAGCCATAGATTGTGTATTGTGTAGCATCAGCTTCCACAA
Source organism: Eupithecia pulchellata (assembly GCA_963931895.1). Taxonomy (NCBI): domain Eukaryota; kingdom Metazoa; phylum Arthropoda; class Insecta; order Lepidoptera; family Geometridae; genus Eupithecia; species Eupithecia pulchellata. The sequence goes on along the minus strand of OZ007542.1, from coordinate 4,225,407 downwards.
TCGCCTTTAATTCGTCATTGTCGACCGACAATTTCATAGGTAAAGACGTATTATTATGGAATATATATCAAAATCTTACGATAAAACACGAATAATATTAGTTTCACATTTGAAATCTTACATAAACTAATAACTGTTTATTATTTATTTATGTAAGTTTTAACAATATTAATTTAGGAATAAACTAAGAAAAAAATTTACACTTGATTTATAGAATTTTCACTTTGAGAGGAAACGCTGTTCTTTTTAGTGAGTTTTCAAGAATAACAATGCATCTAGCATTTTGTCACAGAGCGAGCTCCTGAGTCTGTTACAAATGTAGCTTGCACTCGAAAATAATCTTTCACTCTCGACACATAAACGCTACACGCAGAACACACAAAATATATTTGTAAGCTTCTGTCAGATGCACACCTCGTTGTCCTTCGTTATAATACATTTACGTTTCACGAACCCTTTAAGGTCATAATTGGTTGAAAAAAATTGCGACTTTTTGCATTCATCCAGTTTTTTGTCTAGCTGCTCTTATAGAGTTGGTTCATCAACTGCAACGTCTTCGTCTGCAGGAGACGAAGAAACGTTTATTTTTAGCTCGGAGGAACCGGAATGTGTAGGATTAAGGTAGTTGGGATCACTGTTATTATTAATATCGGAATTACGATATTCGTCTCAATTCCGGAATTGAAATATAATAAAAAATTATCCGAGATTCCGGAGTTGCGAAATTCCGGAATTTCGGAATGCATGCCCTATTAGGGATCCGCACGATAAATTCACTTGTGCTTCATCCGCCATCACAACTGATTTATCATTGTCTTTAACGATAAATGATTCGAGCACGAGACACAATTTTACGTGCACTGAATTTATAATCATCTTCGAGCATCTAATGATTATCATTTCAAACTTGTACAATCATATTACTATTGTTTTCTAATTTATTGCTCTTGTCTAGATCTTGCCTGATTGATAAGGGATTATATGGGTTAGCAGGTTATCTCTCTTATTACGATAACTAATCCTTTGTTTATTATATTATCACGGTCTGTTTTGTCTCTAGGTTGTTTTATATATCTATCTATTTTGAATCATATATTTTACGGCACCTATGTAATTCCTTTTCTAGGTATTTTCTCCTTGCCCTTTGTAGTAAATACGCACAACGTTAATACATTTATATCACCTTCATTATTGTCAGTATAATGTTCGACACAGTTCTACACAGGTAATAGATTGACCTCGATGTACAATTTCATCGCTATTATCTTAGGGCGTCCTTGTATCACATTACAAATTGCCATGAGTTCGGTCATGAATTCGACAAACGGCATCACAGTTGTCCAATGGTTGTTTTTGGTTTTGCAACGCTTTATAAGATAAAGATTTTTAAAATAAAGATCTTTAAATGACATAAATTATATTGTAATAAGTACCTATATCAGTCATTGCTTAGCTTGGGGCTAGATGATGCTGTTTAAGTCGTCCAGCAATATTTATTTATTTGTTTATTTTTAGATCATTCATCTATAGTATAAAATAATAGAGTCTGAATCATCTTATATATTTTGATTTTCCATTTCGACACTTTCGATGCCTGTATCCTGGATTTCAATAAATCCAAACTCAATCTTCAAGAGAGTTATAGACCTGGAAAGGTAGAAACGGATAATTTCTAGGTAGGAACCATATACCAATGTATAGCTAACTGAAAAATCCATACGGATATGAAAGAACACGCGTTGCTTGTGGAATAACTTCACGAAAATGTTTTTGTTTCCGTGAAACCTGTACAAATGCTACTTAACATTAAATTTTCGTATATCCCCTGCGGGTTCCGTAGTGCCCTTGGCCTATTTCCCACCTCAAAAGAGATCCCTAAGGAGTCACGGAATGAAATTCTTGAGTTTTTTTATTTATAGCGGAACTCACGTCCTTGTACGTGGTACGCTACCGGAGTTTTTAATTAATTTTTATGAACTAATTATTATTTTACGAGTAAATTACTAAACATGTTTAAAATGAATTTCATTTGGACATTAAACTGCAACTTGCAAAGTGGTTTTAATGTGTAATTGAAAGAACCTACATTCAGAAATTGAAAACTCTTTTGAATAAACTCGCATAGGCTATTATGTATTTCTGACAGAAACCAAGGAGACACTTCTTCTACGCAGGAGCAGTTTCTAAATGCAGATCTAAAGTTATACAATGGTACAAATTTGTTATAGTAAGAATCCTTCGTTAATTTTCAACCCGTAAAACAAGAAACTTGTGTTCTCCGTAACCTAAAACCAACCACCCTATCGACTAACCAAACAAGACCGGTATCACGGCCAGTTTCTTCCAAATTTTTTGCCCGCCCCCATCGCAGTAAGCCCAGAGGGATGTAACGACCTTGGCCCATTTCGCCCTCGCCCTTGGTTCCCTGGGCCTGGATCTATTATGATCCTGTTAAGATAAATTATATTTGACAGTACGCCGTCCGCATAGGCACGTGTTTCTTTATTCGTTTTTGCTGGAATTTGGTTAGTTATGGGCGTTGTGACAAAATATTCAATTTATGAGAATTCGTGCTAGACAGTATAGCTGTATGCAATTTTAATTTATAAAGAGGTTGATATTGTTTAGGAACTGTATTTAGGTAGGATTCCTGTATAATGTATCTACTCATTCTCGCATACAGTTGCAGTTGCAAATCGGAGTAGTTGTTCTACTGCAATATCTGTCTTTTGCGTTAAAAATTGCTGTTGCTAATTTAAAATCCATTAAATTCACAAGACAATTTCCAGTCTTAAAATTAATGTCCCTGACACCTAAGGACTATTAATACAGAGGTTTATGACAAGCGTTTACACTTTGACCTCTTTGCATCATTCATTGCGAGTGCAGTTTTCGTCTGAGAGTTAGAATGTTTATAATTTTCGTTTCAATATCATCACAAACTATCTTGGTTATCAAAAAGTATTGACTTTGGTTGTTGTAAACATTAAACCTAACCTTATTGTTTGTAAATATTTTTTAAACATAAATGGTAGACCATCATAAAGATCATCTAATTTCTTCTTAATCATCCATCATCTTCATCATCATCGTAGATGTACCCGATTCTAATAGCCTCTTCATCCATGATCATCACATATAATTTAATAAATCAATAAGATATCAAAGCTAGTACCTATAAGCATAACACAGGCTTGCTTAATTTGGGAAAAGGAATGATATTTATTTTTTATTCTTCAAATATGAACATTAAAATAAATAAATAATACTGGAGAAAATAAATAAAGAATACACAGCATCATCTACACATGAAACTTAAACTTTCGAAAATGAAGATTTAATTTCGTGGTAATTATGAATTTATTTTTGTGAATAAAAATGATTACGCTCTTAAAATATACCAGCTTTGTTTTCAACTACAAAATCCATCCGGCACGCAGCGGTGGCCCAGTTTGCAACAATAGCTTATGAAACCGATAGATTATCTCATTATAACTAACCTACTAATAAACAACAAATAATAAGGGTTTAATACCCGTAGCGTAGCTTATAGTTCAGAGAACTATGTATAAATAGCGTTGATCAGCTATCTTTGTTATCCTAACGGCTTTTGAAAAGCGGTTTTAATATATATATCAAGAATAGCGACTGTTTTTGTAGTTGAATCTTGAACATTTCCTTTTACGTTTTCGAAACCAGCAGCGTTTTAAAAATAACCCTGTTATGGCATTAAACTCATCTCCAGCGCAGTATCTTTATATTTGATCATTTATTAACACTGTGGACAGGATTCGTAATTTACTGTGTTCGGGTTACGACTTGTCTAATATTTCAAGGTAGGCATGACGCTATGGCGCTGGCTCCCTTATTTTCTCCGGCGACACGGATGAATTTTCCAAATACATATATACAAACGTATTTTTTTAGTTTTAATTTAAGTAATTTCAGAAAAATATTTTACAAATAATTTTGGTACTACGTTTTTGTATGGGAAATTCATCCGTCGCCTGGAGCCTTTATAATCACATAATATTAGTTTCCCCTTTATGTTTTTCTTACAACCTCTTCTCCTGTTTTTCTTCAGACTAGTATACGAGTATGTTATTATTCCGTGGCATGATCCTATTCCCTTATTCATGCTAGATGTTTACAATCATATCCATGTTAGTTCGCGTTTTTCTACTCTTCATCATCAGCCCATGTTAGTCTTCATAGGTATCCCTAATGAGCGTCATAGGGCCCTGTCTTCAGCTTTTCGCATCCAGCATCTGCCTGCAGTCTTTCGCAGCTCGCACCTGGCAGGAGGGCGTTCTACACCCGAGTGGCGGTCTCCACTCAAGAACACGTTTACCCCAGTTCACTGCTCTCTTGAGATGATCAGTTAGTATGATAGATGCAAGCAATTCTCAATGATATAATAGACTCTTAAACTTTCCTCTGCTTCAAGCCTGTTTGTTTGTATTGTTATTGTTCTTTGTGGTATTAATAAAGTTTTTTTCTATGTTATTTCGCTCACTATGTTCAAATAAGTTCAGTTTGAAATATTTAACGGATGTTACGAATGCCATAAAATTAGTGGTCAGCTAGCTAATTCGCCTGTTTATGCGACCTCAATGTGTGTGCTATTTTCCATGTAAACATCTACCTACTGAGCGGTAATCGGCACAATTTCATAGACGTAATGTATACGTATGTTCTAACATAGTTATAATGTTGCTACGTACGTTTATAACGATTGTATTAACCCGTTTTTATTGTTAGTATAAGCCTTACTTATAATTATAATAAATTAAGAAATAAGGTGGTATTGTTTTTCTTGATTTTAGAAGAAGTCAAGTCTATTCTGCTGTAGAAAATAATAAATAAATCATTTATTTCAGGCAGCATAATAATAAAAAAAAAACTTATTCTAGGGCCCATATCAATTAATGACTGCGCTGGGCCTTCTGGAAAAACTAGTTTTAGACCTACACGACACCCACGCAACCTAAGCTTTGCGTTTGAGATGCTGACAAGATAGAAAATACTTTATTATGCCACACAAAGAAAGAAAACATTACAAACAAATACTTAAAGTAGTTGAAGTATGAAGAGCGCACTTTATGAGCGAACTCTTCCAGGCAACCTTGGGATGGACTGGATATGAAGGGACATAATAGGCAGGTGCACTTAAGTAATAAAAATAAGTAATAATAAACGAAGACTTACAATAAAATACTAGAATATCTGTAAATACTTATACAATACTTATATATCCTACAAATACTATATCTATACTAATATTATAAAGAGGAAAGATTTGATTGTTATGTATAAACTTGCTTATAGAACCAAAGACTTTTACGATTTAAGTAATACTGATGAAGCAGTTTAAGTCAAGATATTTTTTTACCAAATCTGCATCTTGTATCGCTCATTATCTGTGGTTACTCAACAGTGAGATTCAACCTATCTATATCCACGCTCAATTCAGATTCAGATTCAATAACTTTATTTCTTTAGGCTTACAAAATAAGCACTTAGACAAGTCAAATTTTATACAGTTAATTATTATAAAAAAGAAATAAATATGTTATTGATTTCTCTTCACTTCAATTTTTTGTTTACTAGTGGAAGAAGTGAAAAAGAAACCACTAGTACATTCATATATAACTTATGTGTCTAATACAATGTTTGTTTTTGCCTATCTAAATCTAAGTTTAAAATGATTTAGATAATGTCAATAATTATTTAAATACATATATGAAGCTAAGCACAACATTCAATTTCTTACATGCTATTGTCGGTGTGGAATGGAGCGACATCTGGTCAATGTTTGACCCAGTCGTAAATTTCGAGTAACAGTTCTTTATTTTTTCTTTAGTTTTCTGAAAAATAAACTTTACTTTACAGTGAATTTTGTCCCAATCGAGCCGCCCATACCAATATTTTATAGGCCATAACACAACTCGCTCTATTAATCTTATTTTTTGCTACGTTTATTACTTTTTTGCGATCTTTCTCATTGTCTCTGGCAATCATCATTACCGTCACATTGTTGTTGGGCCCAATTGACTTGACACACTATAATGGACTCAAACCATTACTCTAAACATCGCTAACTCATTTGTCAGTTGGCTTTCTTATTAACAGTGCCTGTCTTTTCACTTTACTGTTAGTTGAAATATTGTTGTTGTCCTCAAATATTCCTCATCAACACATTATATATTATGTTCACTGTTGACTATGCTCCCAAACAAGTCGGTTTTTGTCATAATAACCATGTCCCGTCTAGACAGAATAAATAAATAATGCAGCATCTAGCCGCAAGCTAAGCAGAGCTTATGTTATGGGTACTAGTGGTCTGAAATACTAAAAAAATTACCTACACAGTTTACTGTACTACATAGGAAACGACCAGATCCAATATCGTGCATAACACAATTAAATCCAAACAAAAATGAGCTTTCTTTAAAATCTAGCCAACACTTCACTAGGTTCAGTCATTCAAATGTAGAAGATTTAGATTCAGCACTTATGATGTTCAGCGTCGCTATAAGTAGCACACAAAATGAACAGACAAAACTCAAATGCACTCAGACATCGGAGTTTACCCATTCGCTTTCAGTTTTATTAATAAAACCAGCAATAAGCAGTATAAATAGAACAAGGAACCCTTTAAGCTCACTCGCATCCAATTCTAGTGGTTTTATGTTCATCCTTCCATTAAATGTGGCAAGTTTAATAGGCCTTTTGATGATAGTCCTTAGCCTTTAACTCTGTAAATAAATTTTCGAAGTATTTTCAACTCCGAGTCCAGGTAGTTTTGTACGACAGTAAACTACAAGGACTGAATACAATTACTATTTTTTAGATTATTTACACGCGGATTATGTAAAAGATTAACTATATTTAAAAAAATATTATATTTATAACGATATCACGATATTGTCGTAAGGAGATTTGCACCAATAAACCTCTTCGTTTGAAAATTCAGTTCAAAAACTGGTTATAAAAATGATTTTACGTACTCAAAATTTTAGATCACTGTATTCTGGGTTTAGTCAGATGATAAATTAGACTAATAGGAATCGTGTAGCAACTTTAAAACTTCTCCCATATTATTCTGTTTGGTAACTTAAAATACTGTTAGGTATTTCTGTTTCTGTCTTTTTCTTTTGACAAAACTCAGAGTGATAAATAACACTACCTATTTAGCAACTGTTTTGCGTTGGCGGATTATTATGTAGGGGTTAGAGCCTTCAACTTGCCTTCAACGCTACTTTTAGTTTACTTTAGGTACCTTAACTTAGTGAATGGAGCTTTGGAGAATGGCTCCGAGCGCTTTTATTCGCTTCCTAATTGCCCAATGCATTGGTATCGGCTACTTAAAACACCGTGGTAGCGAGTTACGTTGTCAGCAATTACGAAAACTACGGTTTGATGGTCCTTCGAGCCGGATCTTGTATCTATCTGTTACTTCCGCCTGCACTGATAAAAGGCATGGTGTTGTAAAAAGGGAGATTTGGTTTGAGATTACGAAGGAAGTTGCATTTGATACCTCTGTGTTATATTCTAGTGTTGCATGCATAGCTTACGATGAATTTTATGAAATAAAAAATTATCTGTCAGTGCAATACATTATATTAAGTATATCTGTCATCTAGTACCTACCCATAACACAAGCTCTGCTTAGCTTGAGGCTATTTTAGGTTTTACCGTGTGGTGCCGGCATAGAATTTCACCACCCCAACTCTTCCCGTGGGTGTCGTAAGAGGCGACTAAGGGAAACACAGCGGGGGGCGGGCAGCAGCGCCTTCTGCAGAACAACTACACCGAACTGCGATCCCCAACCCGCATGCCCAGCGTGGGGATTATGGGAAATAACCCCCAAATAATGATGCCATCTATGGCACTCATTAGGGGAGGCCTATGTCCAGCAGTGGACTATTATAGGCTGTTGATGATTTTAGGTTATCAGTGTGGGCAGAAAGCAAACCACCATTTTGGTTGCTTTACTCTATGTTTTTGCAATCTTTAGTTATAATTATAAGCAAATACAGATGTGATAAGAGTGGAAATCTAGATAGGTCTCCACAATCATCGAACTTAAAAATCAATGAAATATACTTGGAGTAAAATATGTACCTAGGTCGATATTTTACTAAATTCGACACGAAATCTAGTAAAACGAAAATAGTCAAATAGTTCGTTTAATGACAAAACAAGATATAAAGTAAAACAGTTAATTCTAAAAACATTAACAGCTTAGTAACCTGATACCGATTGCACTCTCCCACGCGTGTACATATATGATTCCCATAGCCCACTTAATGTTACAGCGAATTTAATACTTCTACATTCCTTTATCAGCATTCTCATAATGCTAGCTGGTAGTCTGAATATGACTGAGAAAGTCTAAATATTAAAGTCATTTATAACGGGATATTTACCATGATTGATTCAGTTTTCCAATATATCGTCTCTGTTTTATGCGCCATGAGCACGGAACAATTGGGAAGTCTTTGATAGATATACAGATCTACTCTAAAACTCAAAACAACACTCAAATCATGGTAAATATACATGGTTATAATTGAATTTAGTGTTAATAAACATGATGGTTAAAAAGCTTTTAAGTCGAGATAGGTAGCAAGATAGCTGTTTTGTAAGAGACCGCATTTTCAACGCTCGTATTTTTAAATCTGCAAGCTACAAGCTATCCCTTTCAAAAATGCATTTTTGATAATGACAGCTGTCATTATTGGCTTCAATATGTGCCAGTTGTTGGTCATTCTAATCCCAAACATCTGTGGCTGTTTGATTGTTATGAATAAGGCCACATGTTGTATTGCTATTGTTTTAGCACGTTGCTATAACCATCCTAAGGGGAGACCACACACGCTATTGTGTGGGGTCTTTAGACAAAAAAGTCTAAGTAGATAAGAATTTTGTAAAATAATTTTCTCTCTATGCTATAAAATTATTACTGTACTAGTTATCTAAAAAAGAAATTATCATCAATTGTAATTGAAATAAATTATGGAATGTAGCCTGCATTGTCAGACTGCTGGGCAAAGCGAGGTTTAGCTGCCCCTTCCACACTCCACGTTCTCCCTTTATTTTTATTCCTATTTTATTTTTTAAGAAATCCACCCTTTCCCTAAAACCATCTCTCAGATAAAAATAATAGATAACAGATCAGCCACAGGCCCAAAGGGCATCATTTAACCTTTTCTAAATGCCAGCCCGACAGACAGTTCAGCCCACGCAAGTTTGCCATTTCTTCTATCTTCCCTGCCTCTTTGTTCGAACCTAGCAACACAGTATACATATCTAGCAACGTCAATCATAATGAATATAGAGCATGGAGGTACATTATGTATGGAATAGGAAGTTATGTGGGGTAATCGTGACGTTTGTTTACAAGTTTGTTAGCATTTTTGTAACATATGCTCACTGATTTCAAAGACGAAGGGTTGAATTTGTAAGACTGTTTGCAATGGGTAATTCTTGAAGCTACTTCATCACGATCATTATCAGCCCATGTTAGTCCGACTTGCCCCACAGTGGAAGAGATTTTCAAATCAGTCCAGTAGTTTCGTACCCTATTCAATCAAAACAATCAAATTCTTCCTCTAAGTAGTATATTAGTATAGATGATTTGGGTTTCTGGGTAGGTAAAGTAATTGTGATTTTAAATTAAAGATAAATATTGTCTCGTAAATCGATTGAATGCTGTTAAAATTAGCGGCTGCTTACAAAGTCAACATTTTAAGTCATCTAACGAGTACAAGCAATACTGGTTAATGTCTAATCTCTCCTATACTCCTATCCAATATCTCCTAGCCAACGCTGGTCTTCTGTGGCCTTTATAGGTGACTTCACGAATGGGTCTACGAGTCTACGCTATCTATGAGAAGTGTTCTTTATTCCCATGAAACTTGATCCTGATTAGTATTCCGGATAAGTTTAGTCTTTATCGCCGATAAAGTTGCCCTTTTGCCATTTCAATATTTTATGCAAATGCGAAGGAATTTCGGACTTTCCAAGTTCTTCACAATGTACATATACTCAGGGTATGTTTATAGTTATTTGTGAATGAGCAAGCGTTAATAATATAGCATTAGCAATAACTCCCAAATGATAATGCCATCTATGGCGCTCATTAGGGGAGGCCTATGTCCAGCTGTGGACTATTATAGGCTGGTGATGATGAGCAAGCGTTTGGCAGTAAAAGGATAGGCAAGTCCTGTTTATATTTGAAGGGTTTTGTTGTTTCGATGCTTCATCTTGCGAAGGTATCGATATCGGTAACGAATGTTACTCGCCCTTAGCTAAAATCACACACCGTACTTAATCCATGAAATTAAAAGAAATAGTATTTATTTTTATAAAAATACATAGTTTAACAATGATGGTCTTGGAATAGAGTACATAACACTATGTTCGTGCAAATGTTTAGAATCTCTTTAGATAAGTACATTGAAATTAATATAAATTATCATAAACGTAAACTTGTAAATAATTCTTTTTTTGCTTTTTTGCTTGCTTCATCTAGTACAATATTAAAATAAAAAAATAACCTAGGTACTAAATCCTACTAATATTTTATAGGCGACATTTAAAACAAACATGATTGTTTATTACTCTGCAAAAACTCGCAAAAACTACTAAACGGATTTTGATGAAACTTGGTACACAGATAGTTTATGACCTAGAATGACATATGGGCCAATTTATCCCGAAAATCCCACGGAATCGGGAGTTAGGCGGGTGAAACCGCGGGCCCTCAGCTACTCTTGAATAATAACAAGGCGTATCTATGTTAAAATCTTTTAACATAAACAATTTGAACAATGAGTATATTTAAGCCTCCGACAATATTAAAGCCAAAAACTGCTGAATCTCTCCAATTTTAAAAACTCATAAACGCGCCTCGTATACACTAAATAGTGCTTTTATTAGGTTGAGGCTGTTCAGCATTTTATACTCTACAGTGGCTACCTATTGTCTGTTACATGACACAATTCTGACATAGTTTACGAGTTTCTACCCGCATGTGATGCCTAAGTTATCGATCTAGCTGTACCTACTCAGCTTTGTGATGGTTCGTGTGTTGAAAGCAGTGTACATAAGTACCTACAAAATATGAAATCGATCGAGGTTCCTATACCTAATAAGTAATATTTAAGTTCCTACTTTTGATTGGAATTTATAGTTAATGTGTGTGTGTGTGTGTAAAAATTTCACAAATAGTAAATTTTTACACACACACTTACACAATGGGTTACATTGAAAATATTCTTCATTTGCTTTTTTCACAGCTCATGTTCATCAGGAATAATTGGTGGAAGAGATTTTCAAATCGGTCCTGTAGTTTCGGAGCCAATTCAATCAAAACAAACAGTCAAATCTTTCCTCTTAGTAGTATATTAGTATAGATAATTTCGTGGGAGGCCTAGTACCAAGATAAATATTGTACCGTATTCATTTATTTTAGATAGTCAAAAAATCTGTATTACTTACACAAAATTAAATTAAGTAGGTACATATATGTATATGGCTAACATCCGATCACTCATGATGATTGGTAGATTACATACACAATAATAATTTATGTACCGATTTCCATCAAAATAACGTAACGTACCTTAGAACCTAGAATTAATATTACCATGATATATATTTCAGGCTTTAGTGTTGGTAGATGTAGCTAAGTCCCTCGCACTAGGTCTCTGTAGAGCCTGTGGCGAGTTTACAGTGAACCGCTTTGGATTCCCTCAGCCTAGAAGGTAATAATAATTCCGGGTGTTCTGGTCGTTTTCTTTATATAATTAAAAATATATATCTATGTAATATATTGTATTTTGTGTATCAGTCATCTAGTAGGTACCCATAACACAAGCTCACTACTTGGGGCTAAGTGATACGCTGGTGGACAATACACACAAAATTGTCCAGCGTATTTATTTATTTATTTGTACAAGGAAAAAAGTACTAAAGTTAACTAAAAAGTAGGTAACGGTAAGTAAGGTAAAAACATTATTGAAGGTACTGAAGGCCAACACTGATAACGAATATTGATCCTAAATACCCCCGAATACTCTAACGAACTCATAAGCAAATCCCGAGTACCTAAGTATTTTTTTGACAGTTTTACATGAAAATCTGTCATAATTCCATTTGCGATGTGTATAAATCTGAGCCGCATTGAAGTATTCGGTGGTTATTTTTTCGAACAATAATAGATTAAACCCGATTTATCCGCGATTCTCCGTTTCACTCTCCGACACATAAATCATTTTGTATAATTTTTTTTTATTTTTCCCTATGTTTAATATTATCAAAAAATCGCAAAAGTTCAAAAAGTTATATCACATGAATCATATTTTTCCATTGTGAGTTGAAAATGGAAAATCTTTGAAAAACTTGAATCTTCCTCCTTTCGCAGCAAAAGCATAATAATTATGTTACTGAAGCTATGTAACAGCGATGTTTACACACATCAATCAACAAGTAAGTCTCGTCTCAACACTTTTCAAAGAGAAACTCTCTGAAAAACTACAATGTACGTGTAGAATCCCTCGTATTTGTGTTGCTTTCGAGTGGATTCGAGCCGGCATGGCAGTTGGAGCAGAACAAAGCCATAGGTAATAAAGTACAGTCAGCTGATGGAAAATGTAACGTTCAGAACTTTTTTCGCGTCTGGGCGTCGTCGCGTCGTCGTGTCGTCGCGTCGTTGTCGGCTCGCCACGACACAACGTGTGGTGTGGTAGTAAATATTAGGTTTATTTTATGTATGTTACACTAAAATATATATTTTATAGCGGCCGTAGTTTATTTTTACATCTAGTGCTCGACTAAAATATACAATTTATTATTACAATAATAATGCCTGAAATAATGCCTGAAATATACGATTTATTATTATAATAATTTTTCAGCCTCCAAGGTCGGTATAATTTGACTACAAGAGAACAGAGATGGTAAGTGCCGGGTACTTATTGTTGTACCAGAAAAAAAAAACATAAAAAGGATTAGGTACATGAGACAAGTAAGGGCGGCTTTATCGCGTAGAAGCGATCCCAAACATTAGGATATAGGTACATATTTATACAATATATTACATAGATATTTTTTTAATACCCGTGCGAAGCCGTTACCTCTATTTGTCTCTTATATCCTCTAAGCGTATTTCGCTGACTGTATAAAGTAAAATAGAGTTGTAGGTTATCCCGTATCATTAGACGCGATTTATGAAATTTATAATTTCATGCCACTTGGGCGAGCGGTGATTGAGCACACTTTACGGCACGATTTTTATGATGATGCATCCATCTTGCACGAAATGGCTATCGAGTATCATTTGACTTGATGTCATCACACAAATTCATCATCATTTTCTGATTGGAGATATTGACTTTTGTTTTCTCTATTGAAACAATTACCGACCATGCCCTACTAACTACGATTGACTACTTTTTGGCCATGAAGGCTGGTCAACGGAGTCTAGATAGTGCGTATTACACATTATAGTGCACAAGTGTTTGCAAACACAAGTGCACTTAAACTCATATCGATCAAGATTCGTCGCCGTCGTCGTTTCGGTTGGAAATATCATTCTCACGTGCCTTGGCGGAAGATGGTTAGATGATACGATTATTTACGATCTATCGATTGACTTTTAATTGATGCTTGTCTAAGAATCGAACCTGCGTTATGTAATAAAACTGTGAGATGCGGATGCGGTAAGTTTTTGCAATAATGATTAAAGAAAAATTAACTAGGTACCTATGATGTGAAAACCTTATCAAACATTACATTGGGACTATTTTAAGAACCCATAAGCCAAGCTTGGGGCTAGGTGATGCTGTGTGGCGTGTCCAGCATTATTTATATATTCATTTATAATTAGGTACCTAATTGGGCAATCTGATTAGATTTAAACTAGTTTCAAGTGCAGTATAACCTAGATAGCTTAAAAAATTTAAACGCATTGTCTTCTATAACAAAGATTAGTGTTTAAAAAGAAATTAGTTGTTCAAAACAATGAGGTTCTAGATTGCGTCATGCATTGCTCATCATCACAAAATGCGCTGGTTCTTGAAGTGGTCGGCCGTTGACGTGGCACTTCACTGCACTACACACACACACACACACACACACATACATACACACACACACACACACACTTGAGCACGGATAAGTTCAGTTCAGAGTGATCTATTCCGTTCAGATACAACTACACTAGGAAAAAGTCAGACAAATATAACAAGAATTAACATTAAATAGCATGCATTTAAAATGTAGAGATATAAATCATTAGTAAGAGCTTCGTCAATGGCATTACACCCTTAGTTATGTATAAGTTTACTAATTATACAAATTATCGTAGTTAGACGAATCCATTATAAATTATTCATTTATAAGTATATCCATGGTATATTGTGTATAAAACATGTTAGAGGAATAGAAAATGCGCAATGCGATTCCTAAATGACTAGGTTTTATGTGTTAGTTATTAATAGGTACCTACCTACCTCAATTTTTTTGCACTTCGTGAAGTCATAATATAAGCTAACTTGTTACGAATAACCCGCGTGCAAAACTAATGGTAAGCCCACGTAGAGCCTCTCTGCGTGGGCTCTACTATTGCTCTACTATATTTATAAAGCCCTAAGTGTTAGTACGTTTGTTTCTAATATTGCTAAGCTGAAAACCTCTATCTGATGTAATTACATCTTTTATCAATAGCCCCTTACACCCCTTTGTTATAGCTACACCCCTTTGATATAATATTATTATATGATTTATCGTGCAACATTAAAAGCCGCACACTGTACTAAGTAGACGGCACAATATCTTACCGTCTGGTGGTCACTGCCGCGTGACGGTTGCACCACGGCTAGTTATTATAACTCAGGGTTGCCAGCTGTTTTCAAATTTACGAATATCATGAAGCAAGATAGGCTAATATTGGGTATAAAAGAAAATTTTACGGCTCTTGTGTAGCTAAAGGTCCCCTGGGTGAACTTGTCGAGAAAAAGATAATTATTGATTTTAATCACATTTCCACGGGTTTGATCACGGGCCATATAGTAAACCGGTCCCTTAGGAGGCATGCGTGGGGCCGTAGTTAACAGCACTGAGGCCCAGTGTGAGGGATAATTTAAAAGGGTTTAAAACACATAGCGGGTATCATTCATTCTCGGTTGCAAAAAATGATACACCTGAAGATAAGATCCGCCAAACTAGAGCACCAACTAACTTAAATAAATGTTTCAATAATCAAACTGTTATCTATTCGAGCTTCGAATAAACTGGAAAATCATTGCACAAAATCAGTTCAAGAACATATATCGTCCATCTTTAATTTGCGATGGTGATTCATCAGCTACCAATATTACAAGATTTAACTTATAAACTATCATAATTACCAAGAAAAATTCTGTAAAATCACCCAGTGCAATTAATACAATAGCGTTGAATTATGAAGTCCCCCGTTAAGGGATGAAACGTTGGTGTTCTTCCAACACAAAATAGGTTCCTACTTAACCCGCTAACATTCATAATAAATACAATAGCGAATGCAAATAACACATTCCGTGGTGCAAAACAACTAGGCTAATTAGACAAAAGATACCTCCGCGTTTATTATGATAATTTATTTGAATTTCACTAAAAATCTAGTTCAAACCTTTTATATCTTCCTATGTTTTCTAGAGCAATATGACTTATCATAAAGCACAACATGCGCACCCTATTTTGCACGCTCTGATGATCTGGTTATAGCACCTGGCCTTCGACCATATGGAAATGACAAGCCTTGGTTTTTTTTAACGGTCTTTTCATAATCTTGAACAATGGAACATTTCAGATTACACTCCTAATGTGTCACGGATAGATGTCTATGGTAGTGCTACTGTTTCTAAATATGGGTTTAAACTACTTTTGGTGTATACTTAAAACTAAATTACTTTATTTATTGTAAGAATTCGTATAATATATTTTCGAATTTTGGGAAAACTTGCATCTAAAAAATTACAAAAGAATAAATAATATCTAAATTTATGAAAGTACATGTACGTTGTAAAATAATTTTAGTTTAATATACATAGAAATTCATTGGACGACTATTTAATTTAGTTTTTAAGTGGCACCGTCTATCTGGTCTCCTGTTTGTTAATACTGTTTATTTTTAGGTCATTGTTGCTCCATCCTCTAGTTTTTTATACTTTTCAATTAATGACTTGTTTACCTCCATAATCACTTTACGGGACATCCTATCTTCAATCGATTAAGGCCAATCACCTTGTGTTTTTAAACAGCTGAGCTCTGTCAGCAAACATGGATCCAGTTATGCACCGCCATGTGATTTATGTTGTATTCGTCCCTAGTTTTCGGCCCACGCTATTTAAAAGTCTTAATACGTCCCTCGCGATGATAATTGTCCATCATCATCACAATCATCCAATTAATGTGACAAAATCAAAGTGATTCAATCACTCTAATCCATCAATGAATTAGTCGATATCTTTGTCCACTATTAGGTAGATTTATTTAGGGGAACCGCCATGAATGTCCATAAGCTGTAAAATCATTCATAACCTATATTGAAAAGCCCTAATTCCACTCTAACCTAGTGAATAAATCCATGGATTAAATTCTTTTTCCCACTCTAATCCATCAATGGATTAGGTTCGATAACTTGTTCCTATTTTATGTAGATTTTTATAGAGGCCATGAATGAATGAACCTATAATCTATCAAACAGCTGTCAAAAAAGACGTGACCTATATTGAAACTCTAACCTAGTGAATAAATACATGGATTAAATTCTTTTTCCCACTCTATCCATCAATGGATTAGATTCGATAAATTGTTCCAATTTATGTAGATTTTTATAGAGGAACCGCCATGAATGAACCTATAATCTGTCAACCAGCTGTCAAACCATTCATAACCTATAAAATCTGATCTCAATCTGGTCTCATTTTCAAACTCTCAACAGTTGGAATCAGGGGCGACCTGCTGAGATGGTTCACCTCGTATATTCGGAACAGAAGTCAAGTTGTTGTCCTGGGGAACTATACATCAAGGTGGATGAGCGTCCCAAGTGGTGTTCCACAAGGTTCGCTGCTAGGTCCTCTGCTGTTTCTTATTTTCGTCTCCGATATCGACTCGTGTTTCATGAACTCATCAGTACTTACTTTTGCAGATGACATGAAAATCTTAAGACCAATAACTTGCTATAATGATGCAGTACTCCTTCAAGAGGACCTTAAGCGGTTAGATGCCTACTGCTTGCGAAATAAGTTAGACCTAAATGCGACTAAGTGCAACGTTATAACGTTTACTAGGAAGTCGATAGTAATACGTTTTGATTATTCACTAAAGGGTCACATATTAAAAAGAACGAATGAGATTAGGGACTTGGGTGTAATACATGATTCCAAGCTTTTATTTGATTCACATGTCTCTGCATCAGTAAAAAAAGCTTCCAGAGCACTCGGATTCGTAATGCGGTCATCTAAGGACTTTAAAAACATTAAAACATTTAAAATTTTGTATAGCACATATGTTAGATGCCACCTTGAATACGCCTCTCAGGTGTGGAACCCGGCATATTCCATCTATGTTGATAGACTCGAGCATATTCAACGCAAGTTTCTGCGCTTTGTTTATTTTAAAATGAAAATACCCCGTGAGGACTATCATAAGATGTGTGCCAGGCAACACCTCCTGCCGCTAAACATGAGGCGGGACTATGCAGATTTTATTTATCTGTCGCGGATCCTCAAATCTTCAGTTGATTGCCCTGAACTACTGTCAAAAATTAATTTTTTTGCACCATCGCGTATGACAAGAAGTAGTGACTTGTTCTACCTACCTTGTGTAAGCACAAATTATCGTCAGCAATCTTTTATTTATCGGGTTTGTAAGAAACTCAATTTGTTATGCAAAGATAACGACTTAGACCTCTTTCATTGCTCTATTTCAACCCTAAGAGCAAATCTGAGCAACTTATTTTTTAATAGTACATAATTCTACTTTGTTTCTTATCATCTAAAATTACTTGGCTTTACTGCACAAGTTTGTCGTCTAATTCGTGTTGCTCACCCTTAGTGTTCGCCAGACTGGGTATGTATGTATATAACGTGCGCTAACGTTATATAATTGCGAGCGTACCTTATGAGTATATATTTACAACAAATAAATAATTGATCGTTGTTAATTTGTCTCTATGTTTGCTGTGTGTTTTTATTTTTTGTTTGCAATTTTATCTTTATTTATTGTTTCCATTTATGATTGTGAATGATGATGATTCCTTGTATGTAACTATTATTTTCTGAAATAACTTTTTGTCTAAATGTGAGTGTGGGTGATTCCTTCCATAGTTTGATCTAGTGTTGTTTTTTAGTTAATCTTTTAAAATTAGTTTCATAAAGTAAGGTACATTATTTCCTCCAAGTAACTGTATTATGTTTCTATCAGTGGATTCCTATCAATAGCCCATAAATTATCTACTGTATTATCAATATCTGTATAGTGTGCTGATGGTTTCCCTAAAAATTAATAAATAAAAAATAAATAAATAAAATACCTCAATCAGGCTTCAAACCGAGGCTATCCCAGGCATGTACGTACGTACCTATAATAGGCCACGATCTCCCGCTCTCTTTTCCATTCACTATTGATCGCCGGGGTCAGTGAACTGTTAATCTGTTATATAATCGTGATTTTGGACAGACAAAAGTCACTGTTGATGGTAAACGTGATTTGATGCTGAATCTGGTTTATTTGTGCACGCTTTTTGTAGGACAAAAGGCTTTTTATGTTTTGTTTCTGTCCAATAATGGAGTGAAAGCTAGTTTTTTGTGTTACCAGCGGGGATATTTTATTTTCCTGATTTGATGATTTTGGATTATAGTTCGGTGTTTATTTTTATAAATAAAACGTTATTCCTATTTTAAATAGTTAACGAGGGAAGGAGTTCAGCAAAACTCTACAGGTTCCGCTTACATATTTTTCAATCTCTAAACTTTAGTCTGTGATAGACTGTAGACGAGCAAGTCATTACGTAACTTAGTCAAGTTTAAATTAACTATAAAATTACTTAATAATCAGGATTTAAAATTAAGGATAAAATAAAAAATGCCGATTTCGTACATCCTGAATCACGTTATTGAAATAAAATAAAGAAGAGAACAAAATAACAGAAAAGCAAGATCTTAAGGACGCTTCCGACTGGTATTGATATGGATCAGTTGAGCTACATATAGACTGTTTGCAACAGTTAGAAATAAGCTCAAATGTTCTAATTTGGTTCTGTTATTTAATTAAAAAAAACTTAAAATTATCACTATCATATTCCCAGTCCAGTCTTACATAGGTATTTAATTTAATTTTAATTTTATGTCCGAGAGTGCTTTAACGTCCAAATGTAAAAGCACTTTAATATTTGATTTACAGGGGTGGTTTAAAAGAAAAAAAAAGAAGTTGGTACGAAGTTCACGGGGTCATCTGGGACGTTAATATTTATTGTCAACAAGTAGGTCAGACGAGTCAACTCAGCGTCCTTGTCAATTGGTACAACAATCAAGTAGTCTTGACAAGAAAATTGACCTCACCAATGAAACAATTGAAGGAGATGGTAATAAGACCCTGCTATTGTTAGATTTGACAGTTCAATAACGGAAGACATAGGTATTTTGATAAACGCTTTATTGTACAACGGTACCCGCATAAGACGAAAAACAGCTAAAGAACCAGCAGCTATGAAAATAACAAAACCAGTAACCATGAGTATCGGCCAGCAAAGCGAGCCGAGAAATTCTGAGATATCTTTGGATTTCTCGTAAAAAAGAAAACGAGAGTGTGATAGTGATAGCTAATAAAATAACTTTTGGGTGGTAGATCGGTGATTTTTGAGTTTGATGAGGGAAGGTAAACAATTAATTAAGTAAGTAACAAAAGTTAGTAAAACACGAAAAAAACAACAGTTATAACTAAGAGCGAAGTGAGCTACTGAAAGTGTTGTTAGTTTCTTATGTTTAAATAAGGAGTATGAAAAAATTAAACAATAATACATATTTATTGTTTATTTTAGACTGAGAAAAGATATCAATTTAAAGTGTTGTGTTGCATGACATCATTCAAATTCAAATACTATATTTACAATTAAATATTGTTTAATTGTAAATATTGTATTCATTGGTCATGAAGAGACGACTATAGTTAATGAATAAATCATCAATCTATCAATAATCATCAGAAATCTAGAAGTTGTGCATTGACTGACGTAGTGACTGCGGTAGTGTCATCATTTCAATAGGTATCAATATGATCCTTAAATTAATATTTAAAATTGACCTAAATTACAATCTTTAATTTAAAAATTACCTGAATAAATGATTTTCAATATTTTTAATGCATTCGTACTCCAAAATAACGTACGTAATATCCTCATAAATTGTATAGAAGTCAACGCCCATAACTCTTACCGTGAACCCATAGTTCCAGTTTCAATTAGAATCAGATATCACTAAAAAAAAATAAAAAAATTGAGCCAGTGATCCGTAAAGTGCAAATCCAATCGAAATTGTTACAGCCATCATGCCCAATCGTAATGGAGTTTGGATCATGCACAAAAAATTGGTGAATGGGTTAACGTTTTTACTTCTTATGGTATCTATTATTTATCTGTGGCTTTGTTGAACACATTTATTTAGCTTAGCAACAACCCGCTGAAGAAGGCTCGGCTTCGGGGGCAGATTGACAAAATTGGTCCTTGGTACCTAAAAGGCCGTGTATCTTTCATCATCACAAGCCTATAACAGTCCACTGCTGGACATAGGCCTCCCCTAATAATGATGAATACGCCATAGATGGTATTATTCATCATTTTGGGGTTATTGCCCGTAATCCCCACGCTGGGCATGCGGGTTGGGGATCGCAGTTCGGTGGAGTTGTTCTGCAGAGGGCGCTGCTGCCCGCCCCCCGGTGTGTGTCCCTTAGTCGCCTCTTACGACACCCACGGGAAGAGTTGGGGTGGTGAAATTCTATGCCGGCACCACACGGCTCGGTGTATCTTTGCGCACACGTTTTATTGCTTAGTATAAAACAAAGTCGCTTCCCGCTGTCTGTCTGCCCCTATGTATGCTTAGATCTTTAAAACTACGCAACTGATTTTAATGTGGTTTTGTTAACAGATAGAGTGATCCATGATGAACGTTTATATGTATAACATGCATAGTATCAGCAATGCACCCGTGTGTGTTGAAAAGTTTTCAAAATCCAGCGCACATTCGTAGTCGGAATTCGGAAAAGTGTATCATCATTTAGATTCTACTGGTACAGAATAGCTGGTTATTTACGAAAACCTAAATTAAATGAGAGTAAATCCTAGCGTAACATCTTATATTTTCCGATTTTTATTTTTACCCGAACAAGATTGGCCCAACCGAAAATACCTTTTCTATTTACTTTCTTCGGACTTCGGAGGATAACGTAGGCGTAGCAATATTTTATAGCCTATGATCAGCAGGGATAATGTAGGATTCTAATTAGTGAAAGAATTTTTAAATTCGGTCCAGTAATTTCGGAGCCTATTCAATACAAACAAACAATCAAATCTTTCCTCTTTATATTAGGTCCTTACATATGAAATTGGCGTTTTTCGTACTGGCCACTTTAATCACAAATTTCTCCTCTTTGGAAGCGGATCCATCGCAAACCACGTCCGAGTTAGCTGCAGGCTGCGGTGTTAGTGATAAAACTGTTTTAATTCACTTGAAGCAAATTGGGAAGATTAAAAAGCTTGAAAGGTGGGTACCTCACGAATTGACTGAAGCAAACTGGCAAACGCGCGTCGACTGCTGCGTTACATTACTAAACCGGCACAATAATGAAGGTATTTTAAACCGAATCATTACCTGTGATGAAAAATGGGTTCTTTACGATAATCGGAAGCGCTCAGCGCAATGGTTGGATCCTGGCCAGCCAGCCAAATCCTGCCCCAAGCGAAAATTAACCCCAAAAAAGTTACTTGTAAGCGTTTGGTGGACTAGTGCCGGTATTGTTCATTACAGTTTTCTCAAATCTGGCCAGACTATTACGGCTGATGTCTATTGTCAGCAATTGCAAACCATGATGGAAAAGCTAGCGGCTAAACAACCTAGGCTGGTCAATCGCTCCACGCCACTGCTGCTTCACGACAACGCTAGACCACACACTGCGCAACAGACGGCTACTAAATTAGAAGAGCTTCAATTGGAAAGTCTAAGACATCCTCCGTACTCCCCGGACCTTGCTCCAACAGATTACCATTTTTTTCGAAATTTGGATAACTTCTTGCAAGGGAAAAAATTCAACTCCGATGGGGCAGTCCAAATCGCCTTCAAAGATTTTATTGATTCCCGTCCGACTGGTTTTTTTAGTAAAGGGATCAATGAACTACCTATAAGATGGCAAAAGTGCATAGAAAATAATGGTTCATACTTTGATTAATTAAATATATTATATTAAAAAATATTCGACTTTTTGTTCCTCCCATACAAAACGCCAATTTCATATGTAAGGACCTAATATTAGTATAGATGTAAATAGGTATTTATTGAATGTTATGTCCCCTATCGCAATATTAGTACTTACGGACAAGCTTCCGCGGTCGTAAGTCCATCGGTCGAACATTTGAATCAAAACGATCCATAAATTAGACGTAACAGTTATCTCTATGTGTGGTAGGTCAGCGACCGGAGGCTAACCATAGAGTATGGATGTAGTGCCATAGACAATTAAGAGGGTAAGAGTAATAGACAAGGCTGCAGGCGAGTTCGCTTATGAGCGGAAATGAAGGGGTTGCGAAACCGGGACGCTTTTATTTTGAATTTCAATGCATACAACGATTTGTTGCATGAAGTTCTAACTGTACTCTTGCTGTATCAATAGTTTTTGAATCTGCAGGACTTTTTCTGTCACATAATGATTTGAAACAATTTAAAGTTTGCCGCCATTTTCTTAAAAAGTAGCTCCGGTCTTAATAAAAATTTGAATCGAATTGAATTTATTTATGTAACATTAAATCGCGCTCATTTATAATTTATCTAGAAATCTACCGATATTCTTTTAAAAGTTTATTAATAATTTTGTTCTAAAACTATCTCACATCATCTGATATCGTTTAACCCCCTTTACGCTATTGCTCTGAAACCCACTTGTTTAACCCCTCATATTTACGACGCGGCGGCGTGCGGCTGAGATAGTTAACATGTGTATTATCTTTAACATATCGAACTGTAATAAATAAAAACATATACTTAATAAATAATACTGGAAATATCAATAAGCTCCAGGTAAGCTCCATCTTAAAGCAACGTTTTTATTTTACTCTAGCTTTCGAAAAACTTTAAGATAGTATTAATTTTTTTTAATCATCAAGCATAGAGGTTAGATATAGATTGTTTTTTTAATAATAATAATAATAATAATTAATATATTTACTTATGCATAAAATATCTTGTACCTATGACGTTTACTAAAATAATTTGTATAATTAATATGAAATGTTTTTTTTGGCTAATTATTAATTACACCACAAAACATTTTAATAATCTATCGCTTTTTGTTTCAGGTAAACAAATCAGGATTTCCTGGATTTTCGTTTCCCGCGTAAATTGGTAAGATGTCATCATACCTTGCCATAATTAAAAAAAAAAGACGTGATTTTTATACACCAGAGTAGCCATCACTCACAAAATAACTAACAATTCGCAATGTTGCCATTTAAAAAAACTCGTGTACCGTATCTCGTCCGTTGTCATGGCAACCGCCGCCGGTACTCGGTCGATACGGACTGTACCTTGCAAATAACATGACGAGCGGTTAACCGGGCAAATAAAATAGGTTGAGGTTGATGGCGCGAGATTAAATGCTTTGTGGCGATTTTTTAGTAATTTTTTCGGTACAACTTTTTAATCTTTCACGATTTGTTGACATACTCGTATTAAAGAATATTTATCGGGTATAAATGTAGGGGAAAATAAAAACAAAAGGTACGCGATAAATACCCGATAAATATTCTTTAATAATTTTTTCTGTGTTCTACTAGGAATAAAGCTTGTATTGTATGCTTGTTAAATTTACCGCAAATTGCTATACATTTTCTATGACAAACGATAAAATCAACTTCTTTTCAGTATCATGTAGGTTCTACCTACATTGGAAGTAGGTACATGGGAATATGTTAATTTTTATCCCAAATTCTCTGATCTCCTAAACGAACCAAATACACCAGTCAGTCAAAGTTAGTTTTTCTCCTCAACAAACTTGAACAGAACCCGGAATCTATACTAATATTATAAAGAGGAACGATTTGATTGTTTGTTTGTATGTATGTTTGTTTGTTTGAATTGACTCCGAAACTACTGGACCGATTTGAAAAACTCTTTCATCATTAGAATCCTGAATTTTCCGTGATGAACAATATGAACATAGGCTATAGAATAATTTGTATAAGTTATGGTTCCATATGAAAAATGCCTATTTTGTTAAATACCCGTGCGAAGACGGGGCGGACAGCTAGTTCTAAATAAAGACAAATGTCCATGGTTACGGAGTAGGCGGGGGTGTGGGCCGGCCTTAAGGCTTGGTTTACACATACCTAAGCAGTTAATTCTTTGAGTATCTTACTCAAAGAGTTATTTTCACAATACATTTTTAAAACACGACCAAAATGAGCGCCCTTATTCACGTTTCACATGGGTTTGATTAGCTTTTGCCCGTGGCTTTGTAAGTCGTGACGACCAATCTGGCGCGGCGGACGTAGGTTCGTCCGCGACGCAGGAGGTAGCATGTTACGACTTTGTAAAAATATTCATAGGTACTATAAGAGTTATTTGTTCCTAGTATGAATGAATGAATGAACGAGGTTCAGGGTAATTTCAATGTATAATAAAAATATCTATCTGTCATTCCTATATCAGTCATCTAGTATCCATAACACAAGCTCTGTTTAGCTTGGAGCTATATGATGGTGTGAGGATTGTCCGTCATAAAAAATAATCTTAAAAGTATTTACCTATACCTATATTCTAGAGATCAAAGGTAGTTTATGATCAGATGAGAGAAACATTTCATAATACATTTCATTCACATAATATCTAATAATCAGTCGATATATATATTATTGGCCGTTAGGTTAGCTGAGGAAAAAAAAATACTGTTTATTTTGTATAAACAGATCTTTTCCTAATCAGGGGCTCTAGACAAAGTAACATTTGCGAATCGAAAGCGATGGTAGAAACGTACAAAAATGTATGGATTTGACATATTCCTTCGATATCACGCATCGCAACGACAATCATCATAGCTCAAATGATGGCGAAGTTCAATTGGTAGACAAAGTAACCTTTGCGTAGCTATCGCCTTGTCTATACGTCTGATCGCATCGCTAAATGCCGATAAGTTGGCACAATTGGTTGTCAATCTTTTGTTGTTAGACTGTCATAGTTTGATTGAAGTATTGCGCTCGTATTTGTGTTATTAATTAATATTTTTCGAATGATTCATGCAAAAGCAGTGCAAAAGAGATTGTGTTGAAGGTGCGTGCCTTTTGTGAGGAAGAAAAGGCAGACCATGCCCAGTTAAATCCATTAAATCTAGTGCGATCTCGCGTTGCACCATCAATGCAACTGGTAAGTAAAATAGGGATACCAGCTTTATACACGATACCTTTAGAATGGATCATAAGATTTACTCACATAAAAAGATAAAATAAAAAGTAAATTATCCAGGTTATTTAATTTATCTTGTTATGATATCCCTTATTTGTATATATACAAATATTGAATTTTTGAATTTTATATTATACAAATACAAATTTTATGTGTCTTTTCAGTCATGTCGGAGAAAACCACGAGTAGAATACATAATATAAAGAAGCGAAGCTATTGCTGCCTGCAACAAGTCAATTCTGCTGAAAATCGTCGTGGATCTTGAAGATTTCGATTTATAAGAATTTTTTGTGTTGTTTATTTATGTTCCTTTTGACCATAATTAGTGTCAGAACAATTTCAATAAATAATTTAAAATTTTTATTGTTTCATAATTTAAAACTTTCCTAGTCCTAACTACTTATATATTTATATACAAATATGAAATTAAAACATAAACACACGTTTACATAATGGGGTAAAAGATTCATAATGTTGGCAATATCGTGCTGCCAATATAATGCTGCCAATTCCTGAGGCAGGACAACTTATGGTGTACGGTCTGTAGTCTATAGTTATCGAACTCAATCATTCGCTTATTTCGTCCGTTCACCGTTCATGAAATGACGGGTCAAATAAAAAGGAGTACCAAGCCAAGTAGGTTGTTACCTATAACTTCAGATAGAATTTCTGTAAACAAACGTGATACATAACAAAAAAATTGTTTCGATTTGGAAGTTTACCCAATCTTTTGAAATACTTATGGCAGTGTTTATTGTGTAATTAAAATCAATAGAAAGAAAATAACAATGGTTTTGAGCTATATAATTATACTAGCAGCCCGCCCCGGCTTCGCACGGGTATTTTACAGAATTTTAAGTTCTTACACACACACACACACACACACACACACACACACACACACACACGTTAGATTAGGTACTTTATTATTGAAGTTTTCGGATCACTAACTTAAAATATTCTATAGCCTATGATTATCATTCTAATGATGAAGATTTTTTCCAAAAAGGTCCAGTAGTTTCGGACCTATTCAATTCAAACCACAAACAAACAATAAATACTTCCTTTTTAAAATTGTACCTTTACCTCCTTTACCTAGATAAAGACAAACAGGGAACACTTTATTTTTTGGCATTGACTTTTCTCTCGCACCGCTATATCGCCTACATTGCATGGTTCCAATCTTGAAGATTTTAAAATTTTGACATTGAGTTTTCTCTCGCACCCCAGTAACGAATCGTGATGTCTATGACAATCCATAACTGACACTGGCTGAGTCGTCGTAGCAAAAGCGGTGCCATAAAAAAAGAAGTTGAAGTTGAGTCACAGCAAAAGCGAGCAGCGCAAAAAAAGAAAAAAAAGAAGTTGATATACCTACAGCGCTATGGTTTTATTATTGAAGTTTTTATAAGGATCTCTAACTTTTTTGAAAATATTTTATAGCCTATGTTCATCACGGAAATTTTAGGATTCTTATGGTGAACGAATTTTTCAAATTGGTCCAGTAGTTTCGGAGCCTATTCAATTCAAACAAACAAACAAACAAACAAACAAACAAACAAACAAACAAACATACAAACAAACAAACAATCAAATCTTTCCTCTTTATAATATTAGTATAGAAGATATAGATTATTTAATTATTTTCAACAAGTTCTTAAAATCATGAAGAAATAAATAATTAGGAGAAAATACATATTTTACGACACTCGTATCATCTCGGTAATATTGGAGTAAATAACAGAAATTCAAAACTATTTTGCATTTTGACAATAGACGTTTTAGTTTGTATTGTAATTTCTTTCGACTCTCGCCCTTAGAAGCCAAATGTGTGAATTTTTGCCGATCATATGCAAAAGCTTTATCTTGTTTTTTTCGTTGTTAAGTATATTTTTAATCCCTCGTGGACACAGGGAAACAAGGGTGCGATCGTGAATGCTACATCCACGCTAGCGCAAGGCTACTTAAAATTTTGACGTAATTCCAACAGCTGTTTATGAAATCGCCGTTTCGATTCGTTTTCTACAGGGTCTTAGCGTTCGCTAGTGTATCCATCAAGAGAATAGACAACTACGTGAAGTCGCTTCTCAAAACTGCCACTTGGCTAGGAATTTGATGGAAGTGATCGTTCGATGTTGTCAATCGGTTTGGTGAAATCAAAATATTCGTACATT
Source organism: Eupithecia pulchellata (assembly GCA_963931895.1). Classification (NCBI taxonomy): domain Eukaryota; kingdom Metazoa; phylum Arthropoda; class Insecta; order Lepidoptera; family Geometridae; genus Eupithecia; species Eupithecia pulchellata. The sequence continues at coordinate 4,197,518 of OZ007542.1, read as the reverse complement.
GCCTACCAAAAATCTTGACGTTTAATCCATTTGAAGGTTGCCATCGCTAGAGCGATAAGAATTTTCAAAATCGAATCGCTTCATAGCGAATGCCGGTTGGCTAAGGACCCAGCTTCGCAAAGTTCGTCTTAGGCCACAACATGACTTAGAAGGAAACATGTGATGCGATGACCAAGTTGTTGTTTCTTTTCTTTTTTCCGCCTCTTGTTTTATACGTGCTGGATTCATATCCTTCCGTTGAACAAAACAGGCCTTAGAAGCGGATTAAGGCAGACGGTGCGTGGGCAGATAAAGGACCTGTAATTATCATTGTTGGAATTGGGCAAGTGTGAAACAAGGCGGTTTTAGAGTGGGCGGTTGTATCTGATCGATAGGATTGATTTAATGCTAAATAAATTGGCATAGGCGAATTTTATAAAAGCATTTGATAAACGTTTGTGTGTTTGTATTGTACCTTGTTAAGTTTTGAAGCAAAGCTTGTGTTATGGGTAGGTACTAGATGAAGATGACTGATATATTTAAAATGTATAATAAATTACGTTGATAGATATTATTCATAATACAAAAAAAACGACTAGAACACCCATTACATCTGCAGATCGTACAAACTATAGTCCCGTGAGAATCGAACCCGTAACCTCCTGCGTCACATAGGTCGTCTAATCTTACGTGTATTACGTATAACCAGTAACTGTGGACGAATGATGTTGAAAAGTGAAAGGAAAGCAACCTCAACTAACTTGATTTTAATTCATGGAAAAGCAAATCTTTATAGAAACAGTACTTTTCAGGTTTTAAATGGTCACCTCGTATTTATATTTTCTATCGGGTCAGGCCTTGAAAAACACTGATGCAGGCTCTGTGTTGATCAGGTTAACAGCGAGGTCAACATTAGGTCGTGTCAACACTAGGAGGTCAACATCTGGTCGAAATGTTCTTTTAATCCTAATATATTTTAATTTTTAAGTAGGTAGCGGTCTTCGCACATAAAACAAAAATTTCAAAAATTATAAACATTCCGCCCCGGCTTCGCACATAAAATAAAAATTAAAAATGTTTACACCACCCACTCAAATGCACGTGGGGTTAGATTAGTGAAGTTTCAATACGGACTCTTAATTTATTTTTTATTTATTTTACAATTTTAGGAAAACTAACAGCTAGGTAAATATATAAACAAAACAATGTATAACATAAGGCTAATTATAAGTTTCCACAGATAATAATAACAGATGAATAATAATTTACAGTTGAAGAAAGAAGAAAAAAGACTGCACATTGGGTAAAATACTAATATTAAACTATGTTACAGTTCTACCTAAAGAATAAGCTACTCAACAAGCGTTTCAGACGCTTGGTTGAGGTATTGAATAAATCAAGATCTAACTTGTTGTTCCTATCATTATCATTAAATACAGTATTTGCCAAAATATTGAAAGACTTGCATGCCCTTATGATGAAAGAGTTCTGCCTGTAATTTGTTCTCACCAATGGCTCATTCAGGAGATTAGGCCTACGAAGTGTGCCTATGCTCGTGCGCAAACCTATGAGCTCTAATAGCTCTGGACAGTCCACGGTTCCGTTCGCTATGTTCATGAGATAGCATAAGTCTGCAATATTCCTTCGTTCAATAAGCGGTAGAAAGTGGAATTTCCGACAGCGTTCAGTATAATCTGAGAGATAAATCTTAGCTCTAAACTGCAAGTAGCGTAAGAAACGTTTTTGAATACCTTCTATTCTGGAATTATAGGTGTCATAGCGTGGGTTCCAAACCTGTGAGGCATACTCCAGGTGACTGCGAACATACGCACAGTACAGAATCTTAAAGGTCTTAATACTAGTAAATTCAGATGACATCCTAAAGACAAATCCTAACGATTTTGATGCTTTCTTGACAATATGGTCGATGTGATGGTCAAATAAGAGTTTGTTATCGAAGTTAACACCTAGATCGCGGATGGAAGTCACTCTGGATAAGACAGTATTATTCAATGTGTAGTCAAAATTTTGCACATTTTTATTACGTGTGTATGAAGACACATAGCATTTGGATACATTTAGGTGGAGGTTATTAGTCTTGCAGTAAATTTGGAAGTTATTTAGTTCATTTTGAAGGCGCAGAGCATCGTCAGTGCCACGAATAACGGAAAGGATCTTCATATCATCTGCATAGAGGAGTACCTTAGAATGATTAAAGCATGTGTGTACATCATTGACCATGATGAGGAATAGCAGTGGACCTAGAAGGGAACCCTGTGGTACTCCAGAAGGAATACTCATAGGAGAAGAAGAATATCCATTGAGCACAACCGTTTGACATCTATTATGGACATAAGAGGTGAACCAACGATAAAGGTTACCTCTTATACCAATAAGCTGAAGTTTACGTAGAAGAATCAAGTGATCTATCTGGTCAAAGCATTTGGTGTAGTCGGTGTAAATTACATCCACTTGAGATAGCTCACACATATGGCGTGAGATAAATTCACTACATAGTAAAAGGTTAGAGGTGGTAGATTTTCCTACGACAAAGCCATGTTGACCAGAGTTAAGATCCTGCTTAATAGCTGAATAAAGTTGTAGATGAATAATTTTTTCAAGAACTTTTGCAAAAAGGCATAGTTTAGAGATTGGCCTGTAATTTTCAATTCTATTTTTTGCGCCTTTTTTATGGATTGGTGTTACATATGCACTTTTCCAAATATTGGCCATTATGCCTTCTGTGAGTGAGCGACGATATAATAAACAAAGAGGTAAGGTTAAACTTTTAGCACATTTGACTATAAAAATAGGAGGGATATTATCTGGCCCAGCAGATTTGTTGAGATCTAATGATTTTAATAACTTGAGAACCTCAGTACACGAGACATCTATATCGCCTATATCTGCTATTGATGTACCATATTCAGACAGTTCCGATGGTGTTTGAGACTGTGTATGTATATCGCTAAGGAAAGTGGAGTGGAAGTATTCGCCAAACATGTTTGCAATCTCCTCACCCTTGTCTGAGTAGCGGTCACCATAGTGGAGTACAGAAGGATAAGAGTGAGACAAATTCTTAGTTTTGACATAAGACCAAAAGGCACGTGGGTTTGTTTTAATATGGTTTTCAATATTTTGTATGTAGGAGTCATAAAACTCCTTTTCTAATAATACCGCCCTATCTCTAAGCATTTTAAATGAATTATAATCACATAGATTTCCATATTTCTTGAATTTACGGTGATACTTATATTTCTCCTTTATTATTTTTATCAAAGGTTTTTTATACCATATTGGGTACTTAGTAGAAGGTGAAAACAATTTGGATGGTATGTATATGTCACGGAGGTTACGCAAGGTATGGTACAAATATGAGACTGCATCTTCAATTGGTTTATGCGAAAGAGCTGTATGCCAGTCAACGGCGTCCAGTTCCTTACAGATAGATTCATAGTCACCATCATGATAAATAAATTTAGTGTAGGATAGAGGTTTAATTGAGTGGTATTGCACAAAGTTAGCATCACATACAATAGAACTATGATGTGGGTCTTCTGGTACTAGTGGGGATTCACTGCGCCTGACAGAAACATCATGGTTAGAAAATACTAGATCTAACACATGATTGTTGGTGTTTGGGACTGAGTTGTATTGCAGTAAATTACTAGTGTTTAGTTCATCAAACATTTCAACCTGGTGTGATCCCTGAATGTTGTTTGGAGAATAGGACATACCATCAGAACTGGGTGACCATGAGATATTAGGTAAATTAAAATCACCCAGAACTATAAACTTATCAAGAGGATGCTCTAATACTAAGTTTGCTAAATTTAGAATAAAATTTTCTCTTTGAACTGTTATAGAGTTACCAAAGTTTTGATTACATATATACACTGTACAGATATGGATTTTATAGCAACGAGAACCTACCTGGTTCCTGCTGCGAATCGAAATTGTAACCCATAGGTCCTCCGCCGAAGAGGACCACTCCTGGCATTCAGCGGCAAGTTCCCGCCGAACAGCGATTAAAACACCACCCCCCTTGCTTTGTTTCCTAGCCTGGTAATTTCTGTCAGATCTCCACACTAAGAACCGATCATCAAACAGCTCACTGTCGGCTATTGAGTCATTGAGCCATGTCTCAGTGAGACACACAACATCAAAGTTGTTTAGGCACACATTTCTGTAGAAAACTGGAGTTTTTGACCGCAAGCCACGGACGTTTTGATAATATATACTAATCATTGATAATCGGTGGGCTGTTAGGTAAATGCATAGGTTTATATAGCTCAATAAGTGTTGATAACTTTTTGGAACGATAGACAGGGGAATTTACGAATAATATGCTGTAAAGGGCGAAGGAATAGATGTAAACAATGTCTACATGGTAATAGCAAAGAGGAGCAAACATGAAGCAAACGTAGCAATCAGTCAGATGATTGCAATTATGATTATGACAGAACAATGCGGGTAGAGGTGACAGTGACGGAGCAACAATGAGAGGCAAACTAAAGGCAGTGGTTGTCAAACTTTGGATGCAAGTGCATGCAAGACGCAACGTGGCAATAATGAATACAATTATAACTGAAATGATACACTCTATACAAATTACACTATTTTCTTGAGGTCGGCATCCGATCTTATGATGATAACCGGAGATGTTGCATTTTTGCGAACACGTATCTTGCAGCCAGTCACCCATGTGAATGCAAACCCCCGCTCCTTCGCTAGTGCCTTAGTCTTACTTAGAAGAATCTTGTTCTCCACTGTCAGGTGATCGTTCACAAAGATCTTCGCGTCACCTTTCAATCCTAGATCACCAGGCGTAGTGTTGCATTTTCTCGCAGCCGCGACAAAATCGTCTTTGATGTATCGACTGTGAACTGAGACTACAATCGTCTTGTTCTTCTTGTCGTTCCTCATGGGAATTCTAGCGATGTAGTTAATTTGTTCCTTTGGTATAGGGTTTTTGATGTGCAAGCCAATCTTGGTCACGACGTCGAAGAGATTTTCGGAGTTGGACAATGGGACTCCTTTAATTTCAACGTTGTTGAGTCTTGCCCTCTGCTCATTATCACGGTGTTGAGTTTCCAGTTGGTGAACCCGTAGTTGTAGATGGTCTACGTCATGTTTAGTTTTCTGAAGACCCTGTATGTCCTTTTCCATCTCCACTATCTTGTCTGAGAGTGCGGCTATTCGTCGGTCAACGAAATCGATCGATGATTTAATCTCCGTGAGCTCGGGTTTAAGAGCTTTGAGATCATATAGTTGCGACTTGATACTCTTCACGCTTTCGTCGAGAGTGGGCAGGATGGCTACCTGCAGGGTAAGGCGCTTGAGTTCGGTGAGCACAGCGTCCATGTCTGCCGGTACAGGAGATTTCGCCGCCGAGTTCTTGCATGTCGGACATTTCCATGTGGCTTTCCTGTCACCCAGCTTCCGATATCCTACTTCGGATATGCCAGCGCAAGAGTAATCGAACTTTACTTTTAGAAAATATTATTATAGCCTATGTTTACGATACTACTAATGGTGAAAGATTTTTTCAAATTGGTCCAGTAGTTTCGGAGCTTATTCAATTCAAACAAATCTAATCTTTCCTCTTTATAATATTAGTATAGATATATGTATACGCTAAAATGAGCAGATTGCTTAACGCCCTAGCCCCACCTGCCCTACTAACTTTAGCCTGTAAATGTAGTACTCTAATACAGACTTTTGTTTCGACACTAAATACTGGGCTAGTGCTTGGATAAGTCTAAAATGTAAACGGGTTGGACGAGGTATCATATCTCTGGCGTGGGAACCCGTACCTTGGTCTTATACCTTCGTCTTATACTTTGGACGGGTTTCTTGTGGTTTTTGAAGGGCTATCTATACCTACTATATACTTACTATAAGGGATGTAGGTATACTTTATTAAGGAAATATCTCGATCCCAGTCAGCGTCGCCGTTTATTTTATCTTATTATTATTGAAGAAAGGAAATTTAAAATTTTTTGGTCGGTTTGTGAGCCTATTAATATAAAACTGAGAGATGAAGTTGTCTTTATGTAAAAAATTTTAAACCTGGATAAATTCTCGATTGCGGACGCTACTATTCATAAATTGTATTATGTTGAATACCTATTCAACTTTCAACAAAGATGAAAGTTGAATATACTGTACTATAAACTGGTGTAAGGACAATATGAAACTTTTATTACCTATCTTACCGATAAACGAAACCTGTTAGTTTGTTATTTTTTACAAAATCAATGGGTTCAATATCCTGCGAAAATAAAAAAAAAACAAAATTATGCATTTTTTTTAATTAACATGAAAAAAAAAACCATAACGCCCTGAATATCTGCAGGTCGTACAAATATTTATCACGAGGGGTTATTCCCATCTGATCATATGATCAGATTGTGGTTGCATCTGATCAAATAAAAAGTTCCCGATGGATCATTGATCAGATGCAACTACTTTTTTGAATTAAATTTTGTGCCAACGGATCATAATTATATTTTTGGCGTGTAATATTACTATGCAACTAACAACCTTTTTCTATACGACTTTTTTGTACTTATTAACTACCTATTTTTATAGTTCCTGTTGGGTTGAGAAAAATAAAAAAAAACTGATTTTGATTAAAAAATAAGTCTTATAATTGCAAAAATACTTAAAAAATCTACAATAAACAATTCTTAAAACAGATTAAATACACAGAACAATCTCAAATAAATAAAAATTATTTTGATCATAAAATAAGTCTTATATTTATAACACAAGTACTTAAAACAAAATCAACAGTTAAACACCAAACAATTTGTAAAATAGGTTAAATAGACAAAATAATGATAAGTATATTTTGAAATTTGGGTTGATTAAAGTACCTACTAATTGTTTGTTTACAAACTAAACATCTAAAAATCAGTCTAAAATTTGTAATGGTAGACTAAAATTAAACAAAATCAAAAACATGACATTACAGTTTGCCTAATTAGATACTAATTGTTAGGTTAAATAATCATTTTCTTAAAACGTTGTAACAACTTAATAAATAATTAAAAGTTTTAAGTACTTTTGACATAAATATAAGACATATTTTGTGTTTAAAATTTTTATTTATTTAAGATTGTTCTGTGTATTTAATCTGTTTTAAGAATTGTTTATTGTAGATTTTGTTTATTTAAAGTTTTAAGTATTTTTACAATTATAAGACTGATTTTTTAATCAAAATCATTTTTATTTTATTTTTCTCAACCCAACAGGAACTATAAAAATAGGTAGTTAATAAGTACAAAAAAGTCGTATAGAAAAAGGTTGTTAGTTGCATAGTAATATTACACGCCAAAAATATAATTATGATCCGTTGGCACAAAATTTAATTCAAAAAAGTAGTTGCATCTGATCAATGATCCATCGGGAACTTTTTATTTGATCAGATGCAACCACAATCTGATCATATGATCAGATGGGAATAACCCATCACGAGAAGGGAATCCAACCCACAACCTCCTGTGTCGAAGGCGGACCTTTGCTCACCGCGCCACTGAGGTCGTCAAATAGAACAAAGAACATTATTTAAGTACAGTACCCTAAAAGCCATTAGTAATTGTTTCTTGACCTTACTCATTCTTTGTCTTTCGTAATCATAATTAACGAGTGCATGAGTTCCTAACATTACCGTGTTTGTCTGAGGTGAGGATGTTAACAGAGTGTTCATTCTTCCATGTTGAATCATACTTAGTCCGTCATTTTTCAAACATCAACTTGTATCTACTATTATGTTATAAAGTAGGTAATGAAGATAGGTAATATTTTCAAAAAAGCTTGTGGCAGGAACCGGATTAGGTTCGATTCGTGCGTCGTCTTTTGGAGTAAACAACAAAAATTTTGTGAAGAGAAAATCAATAACAACTTTTCTTACCTATTTTATAATAATTAACTATATGAAATTTGACTTGTCTAAGCTTTTTGTAACCCTGAAGAAATAAAGTTATTGAAATCTGAAATCAAACAGAACTCTAGTTCCCACAAAAATCTTCGGAAGCTGGATGCTCTAAGAAAATGCATTATTTATTATTTTAATTTATCATTCCTTAAATTCCTAAGAACAACCACCAAATATGCAGGCATCCATGACAATGGAGAGCAAAGGTCCGCATATCTGTAGGCAACATGTAAACATGCTAAGACAAGTGTACTGTACCCACTTACTATTCTATCGCGGTGTGAATGAACTTAGTGCGTGCGCTGAATAAATAAAGAGGCGACACCACGACACTTATGCACAGAAACTTGCATTCATGAATGTTACACTTTAGAGCGACATACACGGTAACATTTGTACGCGCATCGGCATCATGGCCATCGTGATCGCCATCATGCTAACGCATTGCGTTACTAAGCGCTGCGCTGTCAAAAGAAATATCCCTCCAGCCCGCCCAGCTGTCCGATTACGCTTTTCTATACTAATATTATAAAGAGGAAAGATTTGATTGTTTGTTTAATTGAATAGGCTCCGAAACTACTGGGCCGACTTATAATTTTTTGACTATGCAATGTTTATATTCTATTTTACCCTATTAGACTAAAATCCCATGTCAGGTGGGCAAGAACTGAGCGTCTTGTGGAAGGGAGTGGTCGTGTATGTATGGTGCACTTATTCACAGGGACTTGCACTCACAAACGCAACACTTATGCAGAGTGTGGCGAGGTTTCAGTTCTAAGATGTACATAGGTAGACAAGAAAAGATAGAGGGATGAGTGACTCGAACGTAACCTCCTTTTTAGTCGAAAAAGTCTGGATCATTATTTCTTCACAGATTTAAGTGTGCATTATCGAAGCTACGAGATGGATTTAGTTTCAGTTCTAAGATGTAGGTAGACAAGAAAAGATAGAGGGATGTGTGACTCGAACTGAAGACTCGAATGTAACCTCCTTTTTAGTCGAAAAAGTCTGGATCATTATTTCGTCACAGATTTGAGTGTGCATTATCGAAGCTACGAAATGGATTTAGAGCTGTGGCGTGGTGAGGTATGGCAACGACATTTCTTGGCCTAGTTTGCATATCAACGATTTTAAGTAGGTATTTTTTCTTTTTCAACTAAATCAACAAACCAACCGGCTTAAGATTATAAGAAATAAACACATTATTAGATTAAATAGAAAATTCTTTATTTCACACATACACCTAAGAAAACAATCAAAATACAGAATATAATTCCAAGAGATGTGACAATAGGAGGCTTTGTCGCTCAAGAGCGCTCTCTGCCAGACAACTGTGGCATACGTACCACAAAACTAATCAATCCGCAATTAACCGCTCTCGGTCGGTATTTCAATTCACTACGTAACCTTTTATGGTACATTTAAGGTTTATCATTATCACCCATATAATATCACCCCTGGTATTTAAATACCATTTTATACCCATAAATAAAACGAAATGTCACATGCTATCTAAGTCCACATGTGCGTATCCAGCGATGCGCAAGCGACAGAAATAGGAACCGTGCTCAGATTTCTGTGACCGATTTAAAAGATTTTAGCTTAAATTGAAGACAATTTAAGAAAGACGATTGAAGAAAATATTTAATGAAATTAAGTAGTCAAAATATTTAAAGAGTATGTATTTAAAAAATAGGTACATTACCTACTTATTATCGCTGCAAATCTTTTTTATTTGCCAAAAGATTCAGGAGGGAAGTAATTTTCATAAAATTGTCCCATAAATATGGATTTGTCTAAAAATCTCCTTGCAAACAGATTAATCTGCAGAATTATTTGGGGATTAACAATTTAATTTAAGTTGGTGGAAGGGGATTATTAACCTTATTTGACTTACCTACTTTAAATAATTTTGTATTACTTTCACTCCATGTGTAAAAGCATAAGTATTTTGTTTCAAACAATACTCAACACTTTCTTTTGTTGCAATTAAAGAGTTCCAATTATTGTTGAGAAATTTGAGCACCTCGACTCTATCTACTTATCATAATTTTAACGCTTTTTCGTGGTATTTGTACCGAAAAGCTGTAGAATTGAAATTAAATGATAAAAACAATATTTAAAAAGCATCTTCTGTGGTTGAAGAAATTTCTTGTTGGAAACATGATAAAGATAGAAATAGACAACAAGATAAAGAAAGAAATAGAAGATATATATCAGGAGCAGAAAACAAATGCAAAGCAACATGGAAAATAATAAATGATAAATTGAGAAATAAATGTGCCAATAATGAAATAAAGGAAATTATTGATGGAGACAAGGTTTTGACGAATGGTGATGACATTGCAGAATGTTTTAATAAGCATTTTATAAACATTGTAGACATTGATAATAAGGTAGTTACTTATAAGCCCACTATAGATAACAGAAGAGTAGTAAACTCTATTTATCTTGAACCAGTTACTAGTCTAGACATTCTTAAAATAACAATGAGTCTACGCAACACTAACGCTGCTGGCTATGACGAACTAACAACAAAACTTTTCAAACAAAATATTGGTCCAATCCTTGAATCCCTTACACATATAATTAATCTTTCTCTGGAAAATGGTGTATTCCCTAATAGTCTCAAAAAGTCTATAGTCAAACCTCTCTTTAAAAAGGGATCTAGGTCAGATACTGGAAACTATCGACCCATAACACTAGTGCCAATAATGTCTAAAATATTTGAAAAGGTAATGAGTCGAAAAGTTATAACGTTCTTAGAAAAACACAATGTTATATGCGACGAACAAAATGGATTTATGTGTAAGAAATCGACAACTTTAGCTTGTTTTAAATTAGTTAAAGAAATGTTAGACTCCTTAAATCGGAAAGAAATTCCAGTCGCCGTCTTTCTTGATATGAGTAAAGCTTTCGACACTGTCTGCCATGACCGTCTGCTACATAAACTAGAGTGCTATGGCGTAAGGGGTCCTGCATACTCTTGGTTTGAAACCTATCTGAAGGGACGCAAACAGTGCACTGAAATATCAAAAATGACATCTGAAACAAATACACAAGATACGTTCAAATTACTCATTAATTAATTACGGTGTGCCACAGGGTAGTGTTCTTGGTCCTATATTATTTGTTATTTACATTAATGACTTGCCAAAAGCCACGGACCAATACACCATCATGTTTGCGGATGATACGACAATTTTAACTAAAGAAGAATCTATTGACAATGCTGTGGGTATGGTAAACAAATCCTTAAATGACATAGTTTACTGGCTTAATCGAAATAATTTAAAAATAAACACAACTAAAACCAAATTCATGAGACCAGTGACATATAAAAATAAGATTAGGAATAAAATTGACATAAATTACAATAACAATAACATTGAGGAAGTATATGACATAAAATTTCTAGGAATAACTATCGACAGACATCTAAATTGGAAGAAACAAATTGACATTGTATGTAAGAAAATAAATAAATTTATATTTGCTCTCAGGCGAATAAAGGATCTTTCGAATATTAAAACGGCATTGACAGTTTACCACAGTCATGTTTGCTCTATTTTAAGATATGGCGTCATAATCTGGGGTAACTCAACGGATGCTCATAGAACTTTCGTAGCCCAAAAGAAGTGTATTCGGGCCATATTTGGTATTAAGCGGAGAGATTCATGTAGACCTTTATTTATAACGAATAAGCTGTTAACATTTCCATCACTTTATATTTTTGAGATGTTGAAATTTGTAAGAAACAACATGCCTTTATTTGAGAAGGATGAAAATTCTCAAAATAAAAGGAAGATTGTACAAAAACCACTTAAAGTGCCCCAATTGAGACTAGAATTATGTAAAAGGAACTGCTACGCAATGGCCATACGACTATATAATAAACTTCCATATGACATGAGAAATTTGACAAATAACGAATTTAATCGTAAAATATATGTCGGCGCGAAGACGTTATTTCTAAACTACGATCTAGTTTTAAGAATTAACTGAATGTTTAAACCTCTAAAATTAACCAAGTCATCGACTTGGTTAGGTTTCCTATAAGAACTTTGTGATAATTCAAAAACATCGCCCCGAGTTTGCTCCTTTGTTATTGTGAAAACGCTAGGCAACCTTTTGCTATAAATAAAGCCACCGGGCGAGTAAAACATTCAGTCTTGCTCGAGCTGTCGGAGGGAACGGACCTCCCTAGAATAAATCAAACGTTCTTGTTTCTAACTGCTGTTTCATTGGGACTACCTTCTATCGAGGAATATCCGGACAACGAAAATCGTGACGTCATCACTGCTGACGTCATCAACTGTGTCGTGGGATCGTTCGGGCCAGGAATCTCTTGCACGAGTCGTCGGTTGGATGAAGCGGACTTCTACCAACAGGACAATGATGATAGTGACGTCAGTCCTGGTGACGTCACCCATTTTAAAAAGCGTAACGAGGGTTCTTCCTTCGTCATATATAATTGGCTCTGTCAAAATTGTTTTTATACGATTGATGAATATTTTCAATTTAAATTTTGACATATTGTATACATAATAATAATTTGACTATAATATTTTAATTAAATATAAGAGTACTGAAAATTGCTATAACTAAATGTCTAAGTTAATATCAAATATTTGCACGACTATTAAGTCAAATATAGTGATACTTACTTATTTTAAGACCTACTGTTAACCTATATTTAAGCAAATAAATAATATTTCATTTCATTTCAACAGGCATGGTCAAAAAATTTTTGTTTTTACACGGAAACGAAAACAGACTTTAAATTCCTAAATTCAAGTTCCTTGTCTGTACATATATTTTCCGGGTTAAATAGGGATTTTTTTCGGGAATCAAATTTAAATGGCAATTTTCATTGTGTTTGTGTATGGTGACACAAAACCAATGGAATCATCAAAATCGGCCGAAAAATAAAAAATAACATTTATTCTGATATGTAGGTACCTACAGGCAGACAACATACCCCAAAAAATGCTCTTTAATATGCATCTTGCTATCTTATCAGCTGTCTATTCCTATGACCCAGTAAAATTATACAAAATAAAAATAAAATAAATTCGATTCATTTGAAATCGAATGAAAATCGATAACCACCATTTGATGGAGGTTATGCGATCATCTCAATTCAATTCAATTCACTTCATTAAGCACATAAATAACATTACAGATTTTATTAATCTAATGCGTTACTTATGGCAAATTTACTACTACATACTAATTTAACCAAGACTACAGAAATTATAAAAGTAGAATAAAAACTAATTACTATGGCCTCTTATTGGACACACACACCAAAAGAAAAACCTATAGTAAGAATTACAGAAACAACAAATAGACTCAGAAATATCTCATCATCTCTTGCATAGAAAGACAGAATGCAAAGCAATTAATAATATGCAATGCAACTAATTATTCATATAGTCAGGTAAGGAGACAGGCTACTGAGTGTTGATAATGAAAACAAGCAAAGTTTTGTTTTCATATCGTATGCTTGCAAATTCGAGATTTTTTTCGGGACTTGTAAAAAGGTAAAGTTCTATTTCAGGAAATAATGATATTTTGTCATTCAAAAAGTTTGCAAATCATTCCAAACTCAAAATTCACTAGTTAGACTCTACGCTGTCATATTTGCATACATTAAAATAATAATGTATAGAATGATAGGTCTAATAATCAAATAAATAGTTGAATAGCCAACTTTGCCATAACAGATGTTTATTTATTTTTTGCAGCGCCTTCATAATGTGTAAATTGAATTGACAGTTTTGTTCAGGGTTGCCACAAATTAACAATTTAAGTAGAGTTGGTAAGTACCATTCTTAGAAAATTTTCTTTAGGTACTCAACTTCAGGAGACCACACTCATCCCGTGACCACGACAGTGTGTAAACCTGTTGAAACGTCGGGAAAATAGACAAATAAACGCAAATAGTAATAGTACAAATAATAAATAATTATAGACTTGGATTTCAGATGACATTATCTTATTTTCTTTAGTCTTACAAAATAGGCACTCAAACCTTTCACTCAATCTTGCTTTGTAAATAATTTTATATTAAGTAAATTATATATAAAAAAAAATCTTGCCCGAGTAATATAATTAGTAATATATGTAGCAAATAATCTAAAGGTAGCGCAACTGATCCACATCAATACCTACTAAATAAAATAAATGTAAAAACATTACAAGTGGCAGCCCTACTCCCGTAACTGTATTGCGAAATGCGCGCGCGCAGGCACCGCTCATGATGCGTCAACGTGAAATGTTATTGGTCATTCAGGTTAACACCACCTCTACTCACCGACACTTTGCCATAGCGGGATGACAAATTGTAACACTTGCTACAGTTTTTTTATAGCTAGTAAATTTCTCACCAAATGAGCGCCATAGATGGCATTATTTATCATTGTGTGCCCATGATCCCCACGCTTGGCATGCGGGTTGGGGATCGCAGTTCGGTGGAGCTGTTTTGCAGAGGGCGCTGTTGCCCGCTCCCCTTAGTCGCCTCTTATACAGGGTTACTGGTTATTCGACCTATTCCTGCTAGGAGGTTGTGGAGGAGGTTATTTCCGTTGAATTAGACCATAATGTTCTAGAGCGAAAGTCAACCGTTTCTGAGAAAAAAAATACTGAAGTTTTTCATCAATAAATAGAGGTTAGGGGGTTAAAAAAATATTTAAAAAAAACTATCGGTTATAATCAAATTTTTATTTATGTTTTGTTAAGAAGACAAAACATGCGTTCTTTTAAAACACAAAAACTACAGATGTATTTCACCATTAGGAAATACTAGACAGAAACATAATGAATGTTCAATATTTTCTTTTAATTAGGTCCAAAAGAATGGCATTTAAAAAAAAATATGATAATAAATTTGGCGTGCAGATTATTTTAAAAACATGTCCATTCTTTCAGCTTTTTAGAAACGTATGTAAACTTGGGATCGGTTGTAGGGCTTAAGATAAAAACGCATATCAAATGGTCCAGGTATCGAATTACGCAAGCATTTGAAAAATTGTTTATGTATGAACATAAACAATGAATTCTCGGAATCGTTCTAGGTACCTGCTAACTATCGAGAATGTCAAGTTAGAATGCTTTTAGTCAGTCATTTCGTACTGTTTGTTTGTAATAATAGGACGCTATTTCACGCGTGCTCTATGTTCCTATGGATACATCGAGAAGTAGCTCATTCAAATAATTTCTGAAAAAAAAATCATAGGTTTCGTAAATTGAGATAAATTAAATTAGCTGAAAATTTTACTATTTCTTAGTAAAATTTTCAGCTAATTTAATTTATCTTTTTATGATATTATCCTAACTGGGCAAAAAACCTTTATCAACAAAGAAAATTACAAATATCTAACGAAATAAAAACTAGTATTTACGATTGAAACAATTTAGCTAACTGCAGACTATTGCGAACAAACATAGAGCACACGTGAAATAGGTAGCATCCTATTATTACAAACAAACAGTACGAAATGACTGACTAAAAGCATTCTAACTTGACATTCTCGATAGTTAGCAGGTACCTAGAACGATTCCGAGAATTCATTGTTTATGTTCATACATAAACAATTTTTCAAATGCTTGCGTAATTCGATACCTGGACCATTTGATATGCGTTTTTACCTTAAGCCCTACAACCGATCCTAAGTTTACATACGTTTCTAAAAAGCTGAAAGAATGGACATGTTTTTAAAATAATCTGCACGCCAAATGTATTAGCATATTTTTTTTAAATGCCATTCTTTTGGACCTAATTAAAAGAAAATATTGAACATTCATGATGTTTCCGTCTAGTATTTCCTAATGGTGAGATACATCTGTAGTTTTTGTGTTTTAAAAGAACGCATGTTTTGTCTTCTTAATAAAACATAAATAAAAATTTGATTATAACCGATAGTTTTTTTTTAAATATTTTTTTAACCCCCTAACCTCTATTTATTGATGAAAAACTTCAATATTTTTTTTCTCAGAAACGGTTGACATTCGCTCTAGAACATTATGGTCTAATTCAACGGAAATAACCTCCTCCACAACCTCCTAGCAGGAATAGGTCGAATAACCAGTAACCCTGTATAATCTTATATTGAGAAAATAGATCCAGGCCGTTAGTGATTTTTATAAAATGGACCCGAATTTTAAAGTAACATAAATATTTCACTTACTTGAGATAATTTTGTATTACTTTCAGATTATATTAATAATATTGATAATATTAAGAAAGGAATTCCTCAATATTAACGCAAACGGATTTTTAAGTCATCAGTCGGAGCACTTTAATTTCTCAAATAATTATTTTGATGCTTAGCGTGGACTTTACCGATGGGTTCCTTCAAGACCAACTCTCATCCATTTTCATTCAGGCTTAGGACCAATCGGAGTTAATTATGATGCCGCCATAATATTATACCGTGGTAGAAAGGAAGTCATCGACACCCACTCGAATCAAGTTTTTACCGCGTTGCATATCCGTTCGCTTTTCCGCTCGGTACATCCCTTTCCTAGGCAAAGTTCATTGATATAAGTATCGATCGGCGTTCGATTTTAGAACATTGATGATTTTTTTTTACGTTCCGTTCTCTCCTTTATCTCTTAGGTTTTCTGAATGAAAGTTTTTTTCAGGCTTAAGCTCGCCTATTATTTTATGTTTATACCTACTATGCTTTTTTTTAAAGCGAGCTGCTTTAATAAAGAATAAAAAAAGAATCATTTTTTGTTATTGATAGTAAGTAGTTATAGAATGACTTGAACTTAAGTAGGTACAGTGAAGTTATTTACTTGAAAAGATTTCTATATATCATATTTTATGTCCTTCTTAGGCAGTAAAATGTCAAAAAAGCATAATAAAAATCACAAAGCGAATTCACGAGTGCTCAAGTACCTACTTCAAACTATGTAAAATCATTCTAAACTTATCGAAGCATCACGTTTTGCTCCGACCAAAAGTGCTTTGTGAACTCTTTTGTGAAAGAACTTTTTTAATCTGTTGGAATTTTTAAAATTGGAACGAGTTTTTTCCACTTTATAATGGCGGGAGTTCGGAAAGCGGATTTGAGCTCGTTATTTTTAATCTGCTTCAGTTTTCAATTCTGCATTGGTATCAAATATTCATTTTAAAATATGTAATGGTATGTTTTTGGTTATTGAAACGTATGTTTTCGAAAAATTTAATTATAAATTTATTTTTATGTAGAGTCAAATGAATACTGCGTGTAGAGCGTTATAGAACCGAATAGAATTTGTTCAAACAAAATGAAAAATTCTCTCTGAGACAAAAGGTGATACTCTAAATAAACAGATATGCCATTTTCTTCATTATTAAAAAAAAATACCCACTTAGGTTTGCTAAACAAATAGTCGGGGAGACCTCGACTGACTTCGGTGCAATATTGTTATGTTGGTACTAACTAAAATCAAGTTTAATAAAAAACCTTTTTGTACTTTAAATTAGTTATGAATTTTATCGGGTTAACTACGAAGGTTAAGGAACTACGCCCCTGGTTAAGGGAAGAAACGGTGTTTTTCCAACACAAACTGGGTTCGTAGTTAACCCGCTATCATTCATAAGTAAAACACGTTTTCTTAACAAAGATAATTACTATTAAATAACCAGTTTAAAACAAGTATTTACAATTGAGGTAACTGCAGACTGTTGAACACTGAAGCCGGGGTAGTTAAATTTCCATTTATTAACTGATTTAGAAGACATAGCCCTTTACTTTGTTATCCAAAATCTTTAGGTAAGATACCAAACATAGTAAATTAGTACCGTCACGACCAGAGTAGTGTTACAGACACCTTACGAGTATGCGCTTGCTCAACGCCTGTGTTTACTTTGTAAGCGATGAATAATGTCTAGTTAGCGAAGACGTGATCAATTTGAGGTTTCGCCTAGCCTCATTTCACCGTATGCTTTGTCAGCTTACAGTAGCTTACCCAGAATGCAAGATTCAATTTAATTATTATTTCAATGGTTTTGTCTATATCTATAGGTAGGTACCAATATTATAAGGAGGAAAGATTTTATTGTTTTTTTGTTTGAATTGAAAAGGCACTGAAACTACTGGACCGATTTGAAAAATTCTTTCACAATTAGGATCCTAAATTTTCCTTGATAGGCTACAGAATATTTTCAAACAAGTTAGGGATCCGCATGAAAAATTAAATTTCAGTTAAATATCCGAGCGAAGCCGGGGCGGACCGCTAGTTATGTTATATAATTTATTTTTATATTGCCAGCACTTTGTTTATCTATTAGGTAATCATAAAAAACCTAGTACCGAAATGATTTGTGATTTTAGAATATTTTCACCATGGTTTGCTATTATTTTTATTAGAATGGTTAATATTTAGGTTCCTGCCACAAGCTTTTTTTCAAAATGTATAATTTTTGTTAAATACCCGTGCGAAACCGAAGCGGACCGCTAGTAAAAACCAAATCGCTATTTGGAGCTTTAATACTTCTATTGTGCGGCCATTTCTCATAATCATGCGCTGGCGCACCTATTAATCTCACGTAATTAAGGAAAAAAACTAGTAAACAGGTACTTTCGTTTTCCCGCGATCGCAAACTTTCTATACCGGCGTGAATGAATTACATTTCATAGAACAAGCATTAAACGGATCCTATGACCAAGGCCTTCATACTAACATATCAAAGACTGCATATTCTTGCCGAGAATATGCAGTCTTTGATCTGTTAATATAACATAAAACGTTTATGTTATACAAGCGGTCCGCCGCGGCTTCGCACGGTTATTAAACAAAAATCTAAAATTCAAAATCAAAGTTCGTTTCTTACAGGACTCTTGGACACATAACAAAATACTACATAAATTACATAAGTAATAGTGGTCACTTGGATTCATTGTTCACTTCAATCTTTTTAAGGTTAATAAAGAAAAAAACCTTGTTCGATTGTTTGTTTTCGAGTTGGAGCAAAACTCGACCCAAACTATTTATCGTCTAGATAATCTGATATTTTATGCAAGCTCATATAGGTTATAAAAAAAAGAAGAAAAAAGAAAAGAAAAGAAAATCGTTTATTTTGGCTCACACAAGAAAATATGTACAAAAATATGCAGAATATGTACAAAAATAACTTTAAAATAAATAAAATTATCCTTAAATTATATTAACGTATACACCGTACGTATGAAGTTGAACCAAAAAAGGTCCTACCTCAGCATAATGTTGCTTGACAGGAGTCGAGCAACGCTGGTTTTCTGGTAGGACCTGGTACGCGATGGGAATACCACTGAACATAGCCTCATAACTACTCATAAGTCGCGTACAGAAATAAAATAAATAAATAAAATAAAAAGAGCTTTATTCCATATCACAATCATAAACAATTTCAAAGTCTTATAAAATATTAAATAATCAATTATAGCATATACAATTGAACAATTTAATTTTAATTAGATTTCTTATTTCATGTCAGTATAGTTTTTGATGTCAGTTTCTTAATTATATGGCCTATTGTACGTTTTTATTTAATTAAGTTTATCTAACTGTTTATTTATAGAAAAAAAATACAATAAAGTGTTCATTCATTGATTTATTAATTCGATATGGACCGCCTTCAGCGGTGTATGTCACGCTATGCTGGTAATCGTATATTAATCGTATATTAAAATCGTATATTATATAATTGTTAAAACTATAAAATTTTGCACACCTTATTAGGTAGATTGTAATTTGGACAAATTTAATATTAAGAACTTATGTACATACATTCTGGCAAATAAATGATTATGATTATAATATATAGAGAGGTTAAGACAAGTCAGTGCTTTGTTTAGTTTTTTTTCTGATTATAATGAGGTGATCAGCTATTCCTACCTAATTTATTAATGACTTGTAATTACCCTAATGAACGTCATTAGTAAGGGTATGGTTTATATAGTTGGGAGTAACATCACTCCTTTTAGTTGAGTCGGGTGAACCTAGATATCTACAGAAAAGTACCTCTAGTTAGTTAGTGGAGATTTCGCTAGAACTTTGGTGATATTTTTTGGGTGTAAAAGTGTTTCTTGGATCTGTAAGATCGATAGTTAATACTTACCGTGCTGTTGTTGGAAGTGAATAAATCTTAGACGACCTCTGTGGCGCGGTGGGTGAAGGTTCATCTACGACGCGGGAGGTTGCGGGTTCGATCTGCGCTTCCGGACAAAATATGTATGTGCGATCTGCAGATACTTGTTCAGGGTGTTCTGGTTGTTTTCTATGTATAATAAAAAATATTTATGTATGTATATTATTGTGTATATCAGTAATGACACTTGATTGTTTGTTTGAATTGAATAGTCCTTGAAACTACTGGACCGATTTGAAACTCTTTAACGATTAGAATCCTACATTAACCCTGATTAACATTATGCAATTAAGTTAGAGATCCGTATGAAAACTTCAATAATGGAACCATACGTTCGTAAAAGAAAATATATTTTTTTTAAGTTTTGCTGTTCACCCGTACCAAGCCGGGCGGACCGCTAGTTTAAGATAAAGCCGGTTTTTATCTAAGTTATGCCTAAATAACAGAAAAGAAAAATCCCTGTCAAATGAAACGTCATCACTTCGTCGATTCGTTCAAAAGTTCGTCAATACCTTTAGAAAGTGGTTTTTTACCATCCGATTATGTAATTGCAAGATTTAAGAGTTTATTGTTTAAAGTTGAGTTTCTACATGACTTAGCAGATTGATAAAACTAAATATCACTCACTGGATTAATTAAATGTGCTTACAATATTGAATATTATGGTAGTAGTAGGTACCTATGAAAAGAGTGTTTAAAATTTAGATGTTTATTATTATTGTGCGTAAGCCCACTCCACTCGGAGTAATCTCTAGGAAATTAAGTAATATTCCAAATATGTTTTTTTATTTGATAAAAATTACCGTTCTTCTAGAAGGCTTAGGAGACCTTCAACCAAAATTTTGTAATTTCAACGACCATTGAAATGAACTTACTTTTAAGAAGTTTATTATAAAATCTATCTATCTCATCATGTAATCTATTGTATTATGTATATCAGTCATATAGTACCCATAACACAAGCTCTGCTTAGTTTGGGGCTAGATGATGCCGAGCGGATTGTCCAGCATTATTTATTTATTTACTATCTACATATTTTTACAAATATACAGCCTATTTTTAGTGAGGTGATAATGTTAATAATATATGTTAATAATATACCTACATTTTATGGATCTCGTGTCTGAAATAAAGAATTTATTTATTTATTATTTATTTATAATATTAGCTCTACACTACAAGTGTATTATTTAGTTAGTTTTAGTTATAGCCGTATTGCCTGGTCTTCCGTTTTTCTTATTTTATTTAGTTGAGTGTGGTTTAGTGTAACGTGTACTCGTATTTCACATTTTAATTTAGTTAGTTTTTTTTAAAATTAAGTACACTTATGATATTAATTGTATTTGTGCCATAAAACCTTGTGTGGTTTGTCTTGGTACAAATTGTTATTTCGGTAATTTGTCTCTGAGGCCATATTGCCTGGAGCGGCTTCTAATACAGATAAATAGATAGTAATTACCTTAATATACCACGCAAAGAAAGTGAACATTCCAAGCAGACATGCTAAAAGTAGAAGAAGTATAAAGGGCGGCCTAATTGCTATAAGTCATCGTTCTCTTCAAGACAACCTAGGTACCTATGCACTGGCATATTAGTTCTAATTTCGCGAGCAACCTTGGGCATTTTGCATTTGCATTTTCATATTACATACGTCTAACATCGTTAATTTTGTTTCAGATAATCCACGCTGGGCGGGCGGGTAGTCTTGGGCGGATGGTAAGGATGAGCGCGGTCCGCCCAAGGCTGCGGCGACATGGCTCTCTCTTGCTACCAGCCGTGTCGCGAGCACATCGCTCAGCCCGCTAGGTAAATAAATAATGCTGGACAATCCACACAGCATCATCTAGCCCCGAGCTGAGCAGAGCTTGTGTTATGAAAGAAGAAAGAAAGAAAGAAAATAATTTTATTTTTAACTTCAATCGATAAACATCACAATTTTTTAGCTAGGTACTACTTACAGCCTAATTATTATGGTTACGGTGAATAACATCGAGGAAATGCCATAATAGTCACCTATACGTTAATGATACAATTAATGATTGAAATTAAAAACTGAGAGCCGGCTCAGCATAAAGCTACGTGCACTGTGAATACACATAACGCTGTTCTTCCGCCGGTTCCCACAATCAGTAACAGGTAGCAAAACAAATATAAAAGAAGTAAAGCTATGTAAGTACTAGGTAATTCTAATTAGAGTTTCTATTAATTGATTGTCTTAAGAATTAAGTACAGTTTGGGATTTAACATATTTAAAGATATTAAAAAATATGAAAAATGATAAATATCAAATACGATACTAAAGAGGAAAATAAAAAAAACTAAACTAGAAGACTAATCGCGATCGCTTATTTTGGTACTAGAAGGTTTGAATTATAATATTTGCAGGATTAATAAAAATAATTTTAATTTTAGAGAGCCTCCGCTATCAATCCATTTGTGTGGCTAGAAGTGTCATTTTAAGTCTACGCTTAAAAGTAGACTTCGAAACAGGTTGCCGTAATGGAGGTGGTAAATTATTCCAACACTTCGTGGCCTGGTAGCGGAAGCTTCCTCTAAATGCAGTGGTTTTATGCAGCTTAACTACAAGCAAGAACGAAGAAGCACGAGTACGGTAGAGATTCCGTGACGTGGACCACTCAAATTTGTTGAATAAGTACTTAGGGCGCTTGTATTTAATAATTTCATGCACCAGAGTCGCTAAATGTAGAGTTCGGCGCGATTCCATGTTTAAAAGACCATTATGGGTACTAGATGACTGATACAACTAATTAATATTATACCTGTTAGTTTTTATCGTTATAGAAAACTGAATACCCTGCCCAAATATCTGGAGATCGTACAAATATTTTTCCCGAAGCGGGATTCGAACCCGCAACCTCTTGCGTCACAGGCGGGTTTTAGCTTATATAGAAAGCTAGAAAATAGAAATAACTATTTTGAAATTTATACTCTTCAATATGAGGTCAAACTTAATTTAATACTTATATGGATTTACCCACCTTTGTGGCCTTTGTCTCATAAACCCCTTAATGGTTATGCCATTACTAGGTTACCAGCATATTCCATATCTCATCTACAACTATCAGATTTCACGCAAATCGGACCAATAATGTGACCAATGAGCATAATGTCCTACAATATGCTACAAGTGATTATGTTGCCATTCAATCACGCTATGCTTACTACAATCAATTATTATTTATTAGCAATCCATGATTACAGGTGTCTAGACGAAGAGGAGGAAAGGATATACGCAGCCACCCTCGCTCTCCGGAGGAGACAGTTCATCGAACGATGCCACGAGGCGCGCGCCAACCGTCTCCGCGACACTGTACCTGAGGTTAAGGTAACGCTACATCATCATCTGTATATATTATTTAAGAGGAGATGATATACGCAGCTTCCCTCGCTCTCCGGAGACAGTTCATCGAACGAGGCCTAGAAGTGCGCGCAACTCCGCGACACTGTACCTGAGGTAAAGGTAACGCTACATTACCATCTATGTATCATATCTAAGAGGAGATGATATACGCAGCTACCCTCGCTCTCCGGAGACAGTTCATCAAACGAGGCCAAGAAGTGCTCGCAACTCCGCGACACTGTACCTGAGGTAAAGGTAACGCAACATTACCATCTCTGTATATCATATCCAAGAGAAGTTATCGTACAATACATATATCACCATCATTCCTACCCTAATAGCCTGTGAAAGATAGGGGCTGTGAGCCAATCGACAAACTAAACACATGGTGTGTTTAGTTTGTCGATTGGCTCACACTGATCCCTGAAAAACGAACTGATAGCTTTTTTCGTCAAAAGTTAAGCTTCTTACTGAATTAGACCCGCATACCCGGTTTTAGTCGCTATAATGATCTCATCAGCGAGCAGACACCCCTTTGAAATAATTATACCCACAACTCATGAAAAGCAAAAAATAATATCCTAACGGTCTCCAAATGAATGAATACAAGGAGCGGATCAAAAATAATTACTTTCATGATCAAATAACGACTGAAAACATGTAAGCTTACCCACGCTCGGTTAGGCATTTGCAGTTTTTTGTAAACTGTCTACTACTGTGTAGAATACTTTACTAAATCTTAACATATTGTTACCCTCTAACCAGTAACTCGTTCGGCAGGTATCAGTCCGCAAGACCCGTGAGGAGTTAACCAAGCATGCGTCACAAACAACGCCGCTGAGTCGGCGGCTGACCGTTGAGACGGGGTGGTCGAAGGTCGAGGAGGTCAGGAAGAAATTTGAAGCAGCGGCCGCGGCGGCGTCCTACTCGAGGTCCTTTGAGTCGCCTCCTAGGTGAGTTTCTTGTTGACATTTTAGTAACTCCTTCAGGTATCAGAATCAACGTCGCTGAGTCAGCGGCAGAACCCATCTCTGAAATGAAATGATATTTATTTATGGTCCAAAATCATTGACAAGTAATTCCAAATACTATCAATTGTTGTTACTGAAAATCTAATTGGATGTAATCTCCATGCGTTGATTTTATTGGATTAGCCTTAGATGTCTACGCTAGGCTTGAAAAGCCTGTGTTATAGACATCTATGCCATCCCTCATTCATTAGATACAAGACCTTAAAAATGCATTGATATTACATATCGATGGAGGTTTAACTACTACAATCGAAGCTTTATGACCATCTGAAAGAATGAAGGATTCTCTCATCTACATCTGTGTCGCACGTTTTTTATGCAACCTATTAGATATGTGTGCAACCAATTTGATACGTGTAATTAAATCATTTGTTATCTGGGCAGGCGACGCTTAGCAGACTCCCTATTCGCAAGCTTCAAGCTTCCCCGCAAGAAGGAAAACATGGCGGCTCCGCGCTCAGCACCGCAACACCAGCAGAAGAGGAAGTCAGCGGTGGAACTGCTCGCGGAGACCAAGGCCTTCTATGTCAAGTCGGAGACGGTGCTGGACCGGAAGCAGGAACTTCCACTGAGGGTATGTTTGTGACCAGCGGCTCTATTGTGTAACTCAACTGGTAATCGTAATCGGCTTCAATTTAGCATTTCAAACCTAGCCTGGACTTCGATTGTCACTTTCGTATTGTGTCAGCTGAAACCGTAGACCAGTTGAATACCTTAAACATTACCGACAACATTCTGACTGGGTCTACAACTGGTAATCGGATTTAGAGTTCTACAATAAGGTATTGCGGCTGGTCGTAACAGTTTTTGCTCGTGCTCTTTGTGTGTGCTCTTGTTTTATTATCGGGAGTTGGTCACCGGAAAAAGGAGATGTGACTCCATTTCTGAAGATTGTACTCGTAGCTGTGTGTCATTAAATAAATAAATACATAATGCTGGACAATCCACACAGCATTACCTAGCCCCAAGTTAAACAGAGCTTGTGATAAGGGTACTAGATGACTGATATATACATAATACAATATATTAAATAGATAGATATTTTTTATGAGGCGGGAATCAAACCCGCTACCTCAAGCGTCGCAGGTATGTTTGTGACCAGGTCATAACAGTTTTTACTCGTGCTCTTTTCAGACTATTTGTTTTGCTAAATAGGTACGGTTATCTCGTATGATTGTAAGACACTGTCGGGAGTTGCTCACCGGAAAACAGTAGGCCAAGCACGGGGATTGTTCTCTAGGATAGAATAGACAATAATGGCATCGCATCGCCATACATTACGTACATCATTGAAGTTGAAAAAATTAATTTTAAATAATTTACGCATTCGATGACAAAGTGACGTTATTTTTCTCTATTCTACCTCAGACAAGAAAGCCCGTGCTTGCCCTACAGGAGACTTGACTCCTATGAAGACCGTCTTCCGTCCGTCCTTAGACTGAAATTGATGTGTGAAAAGTGTGTGTGTGTATGTGATAAGGGTTAGTTTTAATTGTAGGCGTAGGTGTTTTTGATACGGACTATTTCGTTCCACTGCTACAAAGAATTTCCGAAATTCTACTCATAGCTTAAACTGCAATCTTTTACTGTCAACTACAAATTTCTATTGCAGTTGAAGCTCCTTCAAAGACAACTTTTCCCTGCTGGGTTAATATCATCATCATCTGCCTATAATAGTCCACTGCTGGACATAGGCCTCCCCTAATGAGCGCCATAGATGGCATTATTTATCATCATTATCAACCCGCATCATTCCACTGCTGGACATAGGCATTATCATAATATAATACAATAACATAATTTTTTATTGACATTTTTGTTGGCAGGTGAGCAGTGGTCTAAGTCAGGCGATAGCGGCTGGGGGGTGCCATCTCGTCAGCTCCGGGGCCCTCAACAATGAGAACTGCTGTAACCCCTGTAAGTTGATACGCTGAATATATTCTAATTATGTATACTCTATCATAGAAGTGCAATGCAATCTACTGTAAGAAAATCTGACGAGCTTAATCCTATTTAAAGTTGAATAAATTAATAAATAAATATAAATAATGCCGGACAATCCACACAGCATCATCTAGCCCCAAGCAGAGCTTGTGTTATGGGTACTAGATGACTGATAGGTATACATAATACAATATTATTACATATATAGATACGAGACTTTGAGACACTAACGTTTCTTGTTTCTGACCAATCACGTTTGTTAAACTGATATTCAGCAATCATCGAATCTGTTTTCTTTAAATAGAAACATCCCAGCTCAGTACTCAGCTTAAAGCACAGCTCAGTTATACTAAGCTAGATTGGGAACGCGGCTTTACGAGATAGTTACCAAGATGTTTTTGCCATAATATCTCTATCGATGCAACCGTGCCGAAATATTACTTTTCTATTTGATTGATTTATTTAATTGATTATAAAAACCAATTACATTAATTAAACAGAAACAATCATAATTCAGCATAACTTAAAGAAATTAAATTAATTAACACGTTCACAAAATAAAAAAATACTAACAAGTCAACTACTATAAGTTACAAAATAGTCCTGAAATTTATGGTATATATCTATTTCAGATGCTACCACAGGCCGTGTCAATCGGCGCGCGATATGCGGGGGCGAAGGCCTACAGGGCACGCTGCGGCGTCTACTGGAACACGCGGACAGCAGGGAGAATGTCTACTCACCGCCCTTCATCAGTAAGTACCTATACTACAGATCTAGAAGTCCACAGCTGGGCATAAGCCTCCCCCAAAGGCTTTCGCCACACTTCGGAAATTCCACCGCGGATCTTCGTCGGAACGCCAATACATGTTATCTATACTCGTACTAATATTATAAAGAGGAAAGATTTGATTGTTTGTTTGATTGTTTGTTTGCATAGAATAGGCTCCGAAACTACTCGACCGATTTGAAAAAAAAAATTACCATTAGAATCCTAAATTTTCCGGGATGAACATAGGCTATAGAATATTTTTAAAAAAATTAGGGTTCCGCATGAAAAATGCAATTTTTTTTCAATACCCGTGCGAAGCCCCGGCGTACCGCTAGTTGCATATAAATGACTAATAGTAATAACGCACAAACTACGTGGAAGATCGGTCGTTCCGTCGACGTAGTCATTCTATGCAATAGCATGTACCCAAAATGAAACAATAACAAATGAAGGCTAAAGAGTGCGTTCTTGCGCAGATTCAGGTGAAAACATTACCCAAAGAGTTGAGCTAACATTTGAGCTGATCAATAAATAAATAAATAAGCTGATGGTTGAATGTTTTTAAACGTTATCGCGCTTTTTTTTTTCCTCGACGTTTCAATAGTTAATCTGTGGTGGTCAAAAAAAAAAAAGCGCGATAAATACCTACCCGTTAATTACTAATCATTAAGCTGATGGTTGGTTATGATGGTTTTGGTATCGGATCTTGGGTTCAGGGTGAAATAATGTAAATATGGGAACGGAACGGTGTTGGATGGTAAATATTAAGAAAAATTAGGTATTTTTCTTTATATTTGAAATTGCCATACAAAATTTTAAGAAATATACATATTTATTACGTTTATTTCAAAGATATATTTTTTTTGTTTGAATTACTCGTTAGTACATTAACAATGTGAAATCGTGAAATGGCAATTTCAATGAAAAGATACTTTGTTGGAATGGGGTTGCATTGCACTGCACTTGATTTTTTTATAACTGAGGGCATATAAGATTTTACTGCAGATATATTGAACAGGACTTCCCCAACTGGTATTCTACTACAGTCACAAAATCGTCGTACACGGCCTGACTTCGAAAAACGATTTGAAATTACCTATTTGGACCCCTTGTAACACTGTGTTTCTTTATATCTGTTTTCTTTTGCGTTTATTTATTATTTTTTTGTACCTAAATTTCTATATTTATTTAAGTGTGTATGTCTGTTACTGGGTTTCTAATAAATTTATTTTCTCTTATAAATGACGTAACATGAAAAAAAACTAACGAAATCGTAACTTGGACAGTAAAATCATTGCTCAAAGTCGGAGCCCAGTCCTTTCGCAGTGACGGGACTTCCCCCAATCGTTTCCAAGCCTGACCTGTACTAACTGTAGATACAGTGTGGCAACACCGCTAGCTCGCTTCAGCACAGCTTTTCTTCCAGCGCACAAATTGTACGACCGTCGTAACTACGACACGATACCCCGCTCCGCGCACAATTCCGGAACATTCTCCGGAACCTCATCGTCCGGTACCTCAGGGTCTAAAGCCAAGGAGGAGCTGAAGAACAGACCCTTGAGTTTCGGAGACGCGAGGGTCTTCTTCCCGGAGTCGTTTGTGATTCCGCGGCAGAGGTCTGATCAGGATCGAGTTGTGATCAAGAGCGGTTATTCTATGCGTAAGTAACAACACAACAACTGGCAGTTGTTAGGTAAATTCATCCAGTGACAATTTCAGGGGTCTTTAGAAAATTATAAAGAGGAAAGATTTGATTGTGTGGCTCCGAAACTTCGGGACCGATATAAAAAATTATTTCAACATTAGAATCCTAAATTTCCCGTGATGTACATAGGCTATAGTATATTAATAATTATAAATATAAAAATTAATATAATCAAAAAAGTTAGGGATCTGCATGATAAATTCATCAATCATGCAGCTTTGTGGGGTCTTTATATATTGCGTAAATGTTAAATAAGTTTGATTTTTTTTTATTGCACTTTTTTTCCTAATGGGTATCTATAATTCTGGTGTGTTGGTGTTTTTCTGGTTTACTATTGTAATCACTTTACTCCGTCCACGCGATTATTTTCTTTGGGCGAAGGAACGTGTCTTGATACTTGCCTATGAAAAATTGCATGCTCTCATTCGGTGAAGGAACGCGTTGCGGTGAGGGGTTTATTCGGGCAGCTATGGTTTCACATACGCTTTTTTAATATGAATCGTTGTATAGATATGTATTTACTTTATTAATCAAAAACTTATTTTATTCTTATTTCTACGACACTTTAAACAATATAAGGTTTGTCTAGTCTCGATCGTTACAGCGTGTTGCGACACATTTAGATTATAGTTTTAGTTGCTGATTGATAATAACTATGTAGTTACAATGGTAGTTATTTAGTTTTGGAGATGCATGACCTTAGGTAGTTAGGATACTAGCCTGTACATATATTCACTCACCAACTTTTATTTACATTTATAAAGTAAGATTTTGATTTGCACAAGTTTTCGGTCGATTCAGTTACAGAATCCAATCAAACCTGACCTTAGAAACTAGAACCTTTAAGATTCAAAGATTTATTGCTTCAAACATGGTATAAAGGTGCTAAGTACAAATAATGCACGTGTCTCACTATGTTAGCATGCAATAAATATGACTACATAGTTACATATGTAAAAATATACATTTATTTATTCATGACTCCCAACAAAAAGATCACATAACATGAAAAATACAATGAAAAAGGACTTAAGAGTGTACCTTATGTAATTTTTTAGTTAGAAATCGTTATTTATCTCAGAATCTGTGAAAGCTACCACCTTCATATTTAGGTAAATGATAATTCGAACTTTTATCTTGGATTCCGTCTTTTCAAAAACACGATCGGTGAAAATTTTCTCGATACTTTTATTTTTTGAAAAATACATGTTTTGCACACACAGGAACCACCTCATTTTTTTGTTGGATTTTTGTCGTTCGTTTTCGTCTTTTTAATTTTTCGATTAGTTGTGTAAATAACTTGTAATTAGGCATAACAGTTTTGGAAATATAAAATACCGAGCACGTCTATCGCTCTGAGCTTCTCACTCATACGAAAATCATATCTTGTCATTCTGCTCGAAATTTTAATTTTGGCTGAGGTATGGCACGCTCTTAAGTCTAGTGTTTTTGTTAATTTAAAGGTGTCACAGAATTTTTTTTTTATCAATTTAATAAAGCTAAAATAATAACAAAGTTACATAATACTGCTTAAAGAATATTAGACAATAATATTTGATTTAAACAATAATAAAAGAGTAACACAATAATGTTAGCAGAATTAAAGCAATATTTACGCAGCTTAAGATCTAGCTGTTAAAAAACTATCTATATATAAAAATCATCTTATCGAATTTATTTTCAACTTTCCAGCGGCAAGCTCGCACTCCAGCCTAGAAAACATGGAGCTTCCCGAGCCAGTGCTCAGCGGGTCTGGCTCGCCTGCGGACCCTATGGACGCCATCAGTCCGCCGGCGCAGTACGCACACTCCGCCCCTAGGTACACCAGGTCAGTAGCCAGTGCTCAGCGGGTCCGGCTCGCCTGCGGACCCTATGGACGCCATCAGTCCGCCGGCGCAGTACGCACACTCCGCCCCTAGGTACACCAGGTCAGTAGCCAGTGCTCAGCGGGTCCGGCTCGCCTGCGGACCCTATGGACGCCATCAGTCTGCCGGCGCAGTACGCACACTCCGCCCCTAGGTACACCAGGTTAGTTAGCCAGTGATCAGCTCACCAGCAAACTCGTCTTGTTCTTCGGCGAACAGACGGCCAATACGGTGACAGAATGTGGCTCGCTTCGCTACGCTTATGAGGATTTTCGGTTCGCTTCGCTCTTGTCATTGGGATAATTGTTCAGTCTAGTATTATGTTATCTGTAGCTCTGTCAAACGTTAGTAAACGGTTAATATACTGATTAAATGCGGAGTTAATTTTAAAACAGCGTGCCAAATGGTATAATAGTAATAAATTTTTATTCATACGAATAAAAATTTATTACTATAGTACACATATAGCTTGCTATATATCCCTCATATTGAACCTTTCATAACTGGTATAAACTGGTTAATTCCAGATCTAACTCGCACTCGCAGCCCAGTACGCGTGAAGACGAGTCCAGTGCTAATATCAACAGTCACAAATCGTTGCCGGATCTACATACGCAGGCTATGAGCTATACGGAACAGTGAGTTTTATTATGAATAAAATAAATAAATACTGCTGGACAATCCACAGCCCCGCGCTAAAAAAAGCGCTGAACTTCATTATCCCAACATGTATGTTACATACATAAGTGTGTTTAATAAATTTATAATATAGAAATATGTATGCGACAAGCTGAAGACAGGGCGCTATGGCGCTCATTAGGGGAGGCATATTTCCAGCAGTGGACTAACAAAGGTTGATGATGAATGAATGTGTTAAAATTTGTTAAATCCCATTTAGTTAGATTTTATATAAAATTGTGTTGTATGTGAACTTTACAAATAAATAATATATACTTCCAGTACCAGCACGGGCCACACGGAGACGATAGGAAGGTCCCCGCGGCGCAGGCGCCACTCCTCGCATCAGAGGACCGCCTCCTGCTCCTCCAAGGGAACCAGGTAACAGTGAACATTTATAAACTTACGCGATCAGTAGGGCAAGCACGGACTTTCTGGTCTAAGGTAGAATAGAAAATTACGTCACTTTGTCATCGAATGCGTAAATTATTTGAAATAAATTTCTTCAACTTCAATAATGTACGCAATGTATGGCGATGCGATGTCATTATTGTCTATTATACCCTAGAGAACAATCCCTGTGCTTGGGTTACTGAACATATAATTATTAGTACTTTTTTAACGGGTATTTATCGCGTTTATATAATTTTTTTCTCGATGTTTCAACAGGTTTACATGTCGTCGTGGTCACGAGATGACTAAAAAAATTATATAAACGCGATAAATACCCGTTAAAATAGTTCTTATAATTATGAAACAGATACGTTCATAATTAGGACTCATATGTGACGGATGAGTTTCTCATACAAACGTATTACCAAAATGATTTGTAATTTGAGCATGTTTTCATCATGGACTGCTATTATTTGTATTGGAATAGTATTTATCTAGGTTCCTACAAAATTACTTTACCATAAAAAGATTGAAGTGAACAATTAATCAAAGTAATCATTTTATTACTTTTTTAACTTGTATTTGCTCACGTGTCCAAGAGTCCTGTAAGGTCTAAAGGAAATAAAGCACTTTGATTTTGATTTTATATTTTCGTACTTCAATTTCAGATCGAACCACTCGTCTCTGATGTCGTCTTGTGATGCATTCTCGGAGCATCCGTCGCCGGGAGAAGAGAACTACCAATCTTATACTAGGTATCTATCATTCTATACCAGGAGTGGCCAACCGGTCGATCGCGATCGACCGGTCGATCGCGACTATAAGTCCAGTCGATCGCGGCAAGGCAAAAATTATAAATAAGTAGACCAGACTGCGCATCGCAATTACTAACTACTACACTACAGCATCATTCTGTATCATTTTTAAATCGTAAAACTGAGTACATTAAATCTGAGTCTACAAGGCAATAATTAAACATTAACAGAAATGATGAGTTCTATTGCAGCATTTCAAAGTCAAACAGCGTCTATGATAGTTGACATAGAGAAGAATTTTTTTTAACAATTTGTAACCATCAAGGATCATATGGAAAAACATCCTACCTACAATTTCATTTCTGAGAAGTACACGACATAAATTAGGGCAGTGAAAAATTTAGAAGTTGGTTCAATTCATCAGTTATTTGTTCAATGATTCCATTGATCATAGTGATATCTATGAATTGGCTACAAAATTTGCAAATACATTTCAAATGGAGCACATGATGTTACAAAACGAAATTATTACACTGCGCTGCGACATATTTCTTAAAGCAAGGTCATCCTCAGCCTCACGTCAAGATTTCTGGGCAAAAAAAAGAAATGTGTTGAACAAATTCATTCGTGTTTTGGTTCAACATATTTATGTGAGTCAGCATTTTCCTACTTAAAACAAACAAAAAATCATCATTATTATTCGCTTGACAGACGCTCATACATTGGATTCTTTAAGGTTGGCAATTTCCAACTACAAACCTGATTATGCTAAACTAGTGGAAGATGCTGCGACGCAATGCTCACATTAATATTTAGCTAGGACCTATTTAAGTTGATTAAACATCATTTACTCAGACTTCCTTTCCAAAATATTATGTAAATTTAAGGAAACAATCTCACATGTGATATGAAAAGGAATTCCTAAGACTATTCAATAAAAAATACTACATGATTGTGTACTAAACACTATATAAACTATGCTGTTTCATTTAAGACTCCAAGATTTATGTAAGTGGTAGATCGCACAGGGTTTCGTTAGTAAACAGTAGATCTTATGTCTAGTCAAGTTGGCCACCCCTGTTCTATACCATTTAGATTAGGCTATACAAACGACTATTCATCCTTTGGGCTTCCAGTGTGAAGTTTTTGGATAAAATGCTGGTATTTATTTATATTAGTCTCAAGAAAAGACAATATATATAATATACTAGCGGTCCGCCCCGGCTTCGCTCGGGTATTTCTTCATATAATTAGGACTCTTTCACGTCATGACCTTTAGCGTCGATCATAGGTATAAAGAAAGAAGAAGAAAGAAATATATA
Organism: Eupithecia pulchellata; assembly: GCA_963931895.1. NCBI lineage: Eukaryota > Metazoa > Arthropoda > Insecta > Lepidoptera > Geometridae > Eupithecia > Eupithecia pulchellata. Next base: position 4,163,647 of record OZ007542.1, on the reverse strand, counting down.
ATGATAGGTCTAGGGTACAGGAATAACAACATTTTATCTAGAGTTACATTATATATGTAGATCGGGCCGCCGCCGTGTGTGATGCACTGATCATCACGGTGTTTCTACGCTACCTATTAAAGAAGGTTCAATCTCAGTTAGATGTTGGGAACCCCACAACGCTGATATTCAGCATATATTAGCCGCCTTATTGTCTAACTTGAAATCCATTACCAGTGAACTTCAAACCGATTACCAGTTGTAGACCTGAATGTTGTCGGTATTGTCTAAGGTATTCAACTGGTCTTCGGTTTCAGCTTTTTACAACAAAGTGACAATCGAAGTCCAGGCTAGATTTGAAATGCCAAACTGAAGCCGATTACGATTACCAGTTGAGTTAGACAATAGAGCCGCTGGTATAAGTTTGGTTGATTGTTTCCCCAGTCGTTGCGGGTCGTCGTTTGCCCGCGACTCTGGCGGCTCCAGTGGGCACTACACGCAGCGCAGCGCGCCGCCGCACGCGCAGCAAGCACAGCATCAATACAGGACCGACTCCGGCTCCTCCACGCAGCACGAGCACGCCAGGTCAGTTGGTCCTTCGAGCCGGATATATCCGCTTCTATGGTTCGTCTGCTGGAATGGTATTCCCTATTATAATTAAATTAAACCTAATAAAATTTCACTTTCACGATTTGTTGACATATCAAAGAACAATTAGCTGGTATTTATCGCTATTTTTGTTTAATTTTCCAAAGTACGCGATAAATACCCGATAAATATTTATTTATAAAGGGAAAACCAGCAGCACAAATAAAATTTTAAGACTTAGAAACTGTACAGTAGGCTATTAATACGTTTTCACGCATAAGGATTGCCGTGTGGTGCCGGCATAGAATTTCACCACCCCATTTCTTCCCGTGGGTGTCGTAAGAGGCGACTAAGGTCTATGGCGCTCATTAGGGGAGGCCTATGTCCAGCAGTGGACTATTATAGGCTGGTGATGTGATGTGATGTGACGCATAAGGATAACAAAATAATAAATTCTTTAAAAACACCAGCTCACAGTTTGTTTTATCTACGTCACAGCCGTTACAACTGCTACTACGGCGATTGGGGCGCCCCGGAACTGGAGTGCTATGTGTCTGCGCCGCCGCAGTTCCAAGATGGCGCTCCCTCGCCGCCCGCGCCCCTGCCGCCGCCGCACTACCCCACGCATCCGCCTGTCGGGATACACTTCCAGGTGACTTATTACATGCCTGTTAGATACACATAATGATAGGTAGATTATAATTTTTTACGTCATGTGGACTTGTCATAATCTGTTACTGGCTTGTGCTGCGTTTGTATCATGGCTTTAATTTGTGAGCGGCTACACAGAGCTAAGAAGATCAGAACTGGAAATGTTATTAATTTATTTAAAAAAGCTACCTCCCCAGCAATTTTCAGCCAAATCATTACAGAAATACAACACAAAATTTAGCAAAAATCATAGATGTTAACATGAATTACAAAAGTACAACGGCGGCCTAATCGTTTAGATGCGTCTTCCAGGCTAAAACTGAGTGTAGGTGTCAGAACGTTAACTACGGGAGGTACCTTCCCATCAGGTAGATAGGAAGGTATGCCATCGATCCCCACTTTTCAGTTTGATTTATCATTTACTAGCGACCCGCCCCGCCTTCGCACGGGGACCATGCTGATACTAATATAAACCTTTATCTTGAATCACCCTATCCCTTAAAATAATTTTTTTAAGGGATAGGGTGTTTTTACTATGCAGTGATTTATGAATACTTAAATATTAGGATAATATATTATTTTGTGGCTTTTATTTCAAGAAAACGCCTCATTCTAAATATATGTTTTATTGTAATCAACCAAAAGGTTCATTACAATAAAATATATGTTACTGTCATCAGCTAGTTATAAAAAAAATTCAACATTTCAGGCTAGCGCACCCCCGCCCCAGTTCCAAGACGAACCTCCCCTGTACGACTACGGAGACTACGAATGCAGCTACAAGACCCCTATGAAGTGCGTCAGTATGCCTCGCAAGGACTACACCGCTAGAGACTATAATAGGTAGGTAACTAACTTCACATAGCAAGAAAATCCTCTCCTGTGCAACTATGGAGACTATGAATGCAGCTACAAGACCCCCGTGAAGTGCGTCAGTATGCCTCGCAAGGACTACACCGCTAGAGACTATAATAGGTAACTAACTTCACATAGCAAGACGAGCCTCCCCTGTGTAACTATGGAGACTACGAATGCAGCTACAAGACCCCCGTGAAGTGCATCAGTATGCCTCGCAAGGACTACACCGCTAGAGACTATAATAGGTAACTAACTTCACATAGCAAGACGAATCTCCCGTATACGACTACGGAGACTACGAATGCAGCTACAAGACCCCCGTGAAGTGCGTCAGTATGCCTCGCCTCGTAAGGACTACACAAAGTAGGTACTTGACTAACTTCACACAGGAAAAGTCGTTAGATTTTTAGATCTAAGTAAGAAGGTAATGGACAATCCAAATTTATTAATTATTGATAGAAATTATGTTGAAGAATTAGTAGTATTCAATTCAACATAATCCTCGATAGATGAATTTATTAACCTTTACAATATTTTTTTTGTGACATCATATACAACCACGAATGTTATAAATGTTTATTGACTTTTCTAAGGGTTGTTATTCTTTATATTTGCATGACATACCTAGGTATACCTAAAATTAAGATCTGTATTATCAACTATGTATATATAAAAAAATCGGATGAGATAAATTCATTGTAATAAAAAATACCTCTATTTACCAACTATCTTTTATCCTGTCAGGTACCACGAGCAAAGTCGGGAGGAGATTATAAAACAGAGAATGAACAAATAAACGAATTCACCGGTTTGTTTATATCCTTTCAGGTACCACGAGCAAAGCCGGGAGGAGATCATAAAGCAACAGCCGCTGTACGCAGAAGTGCGGAAACGTCCGTCGCGGTTAGACGACGGCAAGGAATACGTCAACTCTGCGCAAGTAAGTGACAGAACTCATGAGGCTGCTCCACAGTTTATAACTTTTGCAGCCTCATCGTTCATTTGTAACTTCTATTAATTTGTACATTATTATAAAGAATACGTCAACTCTGCGCAAGTAAGTGACAGAACTCATAAGAGTGTTTCACACTTTATAATCATTGCAGCCTCATCGTTCATTTGTAACTTCTCTTAATTTGTACCTTATTATGAAGAATACGTCAACTCTGCGCAAGTAAGTGACAGAACACATGAGACTGTTCCACAGTTTATAACTTTTGCAGCCTCATCGTTCATTTGTAACTACTGTTCATTTGTACATTATTATAAAGAATACGTCAACTCTGCTCAAGTAAGTGACAGAACTCATGAGGCTGCTCCACAGTTTATAACTTTTGCAGCCTCATCGTTCATTTGTAACTTCTGTTCATTTGTACATTATTATAAAGAATACGTCAACTCTGCTCAAGTAAGTGACAGAACTCATGAGGCTGCTCCACAGTTTATAACTTTTGCAGCCTCATCGTTCATTTGTAACTTCTGTTCATTTGTACATTATTATAAAGAATACGTCAACTCTGCGCATGTAAGTGACAGAACTCATGAGACTGCTCCACAGTTTATAACTTTTGCAGCCTCTTCGTTCATTTGTAACTTCTGTTAATTTGCACCTTATCTAATATTATCTATACTATACTAATATTATAAAGAGGAAAGATTTGATTGTTTGTTTGAATTGAATAGGCTCTGAAACTACTGGACCGATTTGAAAAAGTTAGTTTTGACAAGTTGGTTTGTTTGCAATATTGTGTCAAGTTTCGTATTTTCCTTGAAGGAATGCTCCCATGTTTTATCTGTTCACGGGTAACAATGTACTATTTTGTTTAGATAAACTGTCCGACGGAAGAGGTGACGTCACCGCTTGGCACGTTCAAACGGCAGCGCTGCCTGCGGTACAAGCAGCGGCGGCCCCGGCCGATACTGCGCTCCAAGTCAGATATCTCGGATAGGTGAGTCGATGCTTTTGGTTTTAGTTATTTATATATATATATATTGGAAAAAAAAGCTTGGAAGTATAAAACTAGCACTTAAGGATCCCGTATTTGCATGACATACCTAGGTATACCTAAAATTAAGATCTGTATTATCAACTATGTATATATAAAAAAATCGGATGAGATAAATTCATTGTAATAAAAAATACCTCTATTTACCAACTATCTTTTATCCTGTCAGGTACCACGAGCAAAGTCGGGAGGAGATTATCTTAATATAATTATATTAAGAAGTATAAAACTAGCACTTAAGGATCCCGGGATTACAGAATTTCTGGATTTTTAAAAGTCCGTATCTCGATAACTATGAGGCCTATAGTTTTGAAATTTATACATATTATAGTTGAAGATATTTTCTAGTACATCGCTAGACAAAAACACGATTGGGGAAGGTTTTTGAGAAGTTTTTTTTTAATTGAGAAAAATTTGCAAATAAATGTAGTAAAATATCTAGGTAAACTGCAACATCTTTTTAATATTTTACATTCTCTCTTTTTCGCTGCGTGTCTGCAAAAAAAAACTATACTACTAAGAGCAAAAAAAAAAATTACCTAACGTATCATTTTAAATTAATTCCAGGTACCGTCGTACAGATGGACGCAGCTCTGCTTCAGCGCCTTGTGACGGTGACGACTCACCAGACAGCCCGTCTGAGGATTCCAGCCGGCTGCGCCAGTTCTTCGAACGCCTAGGGCTCCAAGAGCGTCAGTACGAAGCATTAGTCTCAGCGCCGCCCGACAGCCCTGTGTTCTTTTCGTCTGCGTCCACTGTGGATTCGAATGCGTTGCCGGCTACAGCTGATTATACGGTAAGATAAGGTTGCATCTTTTGGAAATCCAACAGACTGCGCCAATTCGAACGTCTATGGCACCAGGAGCATACGATATGTCTCCAACCACTGCCGTATGTTAAGTTTTGATCATCTAGTAGATGATAAAAAAATAAGACGGGGCGGCAAAAATCCTGAACTTTTTTGTAAATATTCTATAGTCTATGTTTAAAAGAATTTTAAAATTATGGATTCCAATGGTGAAATAATTTTTCAAATCGGTCCAGTAGCTTCGGAGCCTATTCAATTCAAACAAACGAACAAATCTTTCCTCATTATAATTATCATCTACGTCCACTGTGAATTCTAAGTTAAATAAGTAATATCTTGAAAGTTAAATAAGTTTACACATAAGTATACAAGGTGTAACAAAATATGTGTACTAAGCGAAAGGGGGTGAATTTCCACCCCCCTGGGGACTAACTTTTGTTCAACGACTTTTCGAACTGATCGCCATTGGGGCGAACGACAACTGATCACCATTGGGGTCTGAAACCTCCCCCTTCGGCTTAGTACACATACATATTTTGTTACACCTTGTATAGTTAAAAGATGATAATTATATTTACTTGATATGTAACTTAACCCGCATGCCCAGCGTCGAGATTATGGGCCTTTAAATGATAAATAATGCCATCTATGGCGCTCATTAGAAGAGGTCTATGTCCAGCAGAGGATTATTATATGCTGATGTTGTTGATGTAGCTCAAAATATTTCTAAACAAAAGCCTAAGCTGAGCTGTGTTTAATATCATATTGGTTAGTTTTAAGTTTATTACAAAAAGTCACTGTTTTCCAGGTACAAGGTCCGGGGGGCGTTCAGAAGCAAATATATCGGAATACGGAACCACCCAGCGTCGTCGAACGCAACGCTCGGATCATCAAGTGGCTTTGCCAATGCCGCAAAACGCAGCTGCAACCGCCCCAGTGAAAACTAATCAAAACTTGATCATCGAAAACCATCATCCTGTACTGCAGAGCGATTACTCTATCTTCTATGGATCCATTGGATCTCAAAAACCATCATCTTATACTGCGGAGTGATTGCACTATTCTCAATGGATGGATTGGAGACTGGGATATAAACATCGGTTTCGGTTTCGGTTCCATGGATGGGTCAAATGAAACAAAAGTTTTATGGACGGCTCAATGTGTCTACGGGATTCCCCTTTTATCATGGGGATTCGTAATGCTGGGCATGTGTTCATAAGGTGTGGATTGAGGACATGTCACAACAAAGTGTTAGTGAAAGTGGATTATCGAAGAGATACAACGCATTTATTTATTTGAGGGCACAGACAGCAGCGGCAATAAGTTTAGACAATTTCCGCTTCGTCCAGGGACTGAAGCGGAAAATGTGGTCGTGACCGCCCCTTGGTTAGTGGCCAACAAACATCTGGTTAAAATAGTCCAGGAAATGTACAGTATGTTCATTTTTGAACGTGATAATAACACATTCAAAAATTTACAGGCATTGTGGTTAAGATTGTTATTTAAGGAATATTTGCGATATTTATTAATATTTTTACGCTCAATAAGGGGTGGAGTTTTCCTTCGATGATTACGCGGTTTACGCGTTAACCATAACAAAGAAAGTGTCTAACACGTTGTCAAAAGATTTGCTTAAAAGATTTGATAGGGTAAATTTCCTAATAATGGGCCACATGTTTTGTTGCGTAAGCTGTGTAAATAATTATAATAGATCTTTTTTAAATTAAATTTACGTATCACTTCGCAATTATGAGAGAGAACCAAATAAAATTGCTCATAAATCGTAGTATAACGTGAATTGTATTGTATTACGTCTTCGAAGTACATAGACATTAAAATATCGTTTTTAATCTAAACATTTGTCGCTAGTAAAGTCTGAACCTATTTAATTGACTTAATTGTACCGTAATTTTATCTATATAAAATAGAATTGTATAGAACCGGACTAAAAAATAGGGCACCTACCAGTACCTAACTGTATAGGTGTTCTATTTGTCACAACTTCTAAAGCAAGATCTCCAAACGTATGTGTGTCGCAAACCAAAACAGTTGACGGATACGTCAACATTATTTATTCGTGTATTTTTAAGAATAGTCATTAAAATAAAAACATTTCATTATTTTTTTATTGTTACTCTTTTACAAGTTTCGAGCTTAGAAAAAAGTTATTTTCAAAAATGTTAGTATCAAACTTTATATCTTTCGAATATAGAGGCTTACTGTTTTAAACATTTTAATGCATGGTTATTAAAAGTTCTTTTAAAATTAGATTAAAATTTATTTCTGTTACAAAATGTTACATTCCCTGTTTTCATTCTCCAATACGAAATTTTGTGTTTCTTTTCGGGCATTGGTGTATGAATAAAACACACATAATACCTAATCGGTGTAAGTAATATGTGATTCATTTAAATTTGTCCATAAGTGAAAGAAGTAAATAAGAATAATATTTACTTCTTTCACTTATGGACAAATTTAAATGAAAACAAAATCAGTAAACCTTATCTATAAATAATTTATTATAAGTATAAAAGGGGTTCGAAGGTTTTGGCTGAGTCAACCGTCTGCCATTTTGAATTTATTTCAACATGGCGGCGCACGATAAAATCTTCTTAAATTATGTCTTGTCTTGAGAGACAAATAAATAAACAAAAAAAAAGTTACGGTCACCATATTCCTTAAGTGTCACTTTACAGAGTGATTTGTATAAAAGATCAATTGTAATTAACTTAAGAAAAGTCACTTGTTAAATGTTTCTCACGCACAATATTCTTCTGAAATAGTTTTCAAGATTCAATCATTCAATTCATTGAATCTCGATCTTTTTTGGAGATAAATCTGAAATGTGACGCCCCAGGACTATAGTGATCATATATTTTTTGTTTATATTTACATTCCTATCTTATATTTTATCGTGCAGGTTTTATCGTGTGCAACTATTTTGAAAAAATAAAACAAAATGGCGGCGGGGCACTAAGCCAGGCTTTTAACAAAAATCTTAGAACCGCTTTGACTTGTCCAAGTGCTTGTAAGCCAAAGTTATTATAGTCTTAATTCTATTAGAAAATCAATGCGAAAGGAAACGTATGTTGCGTTTATTGGAGAATTGGGCAGGTCTTCAGAGTATTAATTCACTGTTGTAGCTGACATTGATACGTTTATTTATTGTTAGGTTCCTAATATGGATTTGTCGTTAAAACGAAAAAAACATTTGTTTACCTTTACCTTATTTAGACGTTACCGCAGCCCAAACTAGCGCAGCTACCAATTTTATCTTATTATTTTGAAGAACAAAAATTATAAATTTTTATTTGGTTGTTTGTGATATCTTATTATTGTATAGTTTAGGCCGAGATACGATTATGTCCTTTTTGGGCACCAAACTCTTTTTTCTTCTATTATATACAAAATAGGTAGGGGGCACTGGTTTGGGTCCAGGTAGCGCTTTGAGCGCAATACAATATGTGAAGTTGCGATTGCGATTCTAGTTGATAAGTTACCTAAATCTTGATTTCAAAGCACAAAATGGATCAATTTTATATTATCACTGTATTTTTGTGCAAACTAAACTTATTAATGCTTACCGACATGATGTATCTATCCATTTTTGGGCCTAATTATTATAATTATAATTATAACATTATCTAGTTATTAAAATAGGTACCTAAGTATGTAAGTTTTAATTCGTAAATTTCGAATTTATCGGAATAGTTATTAAATGCGCTAAAAGTTATTACGAAACGTACCTATTCTTGATTCACATTAGGTAGGTATTAAATGTGTGAAAATAAAGACAATATTACGAAAAACGAAGTTTATGTGAAATGTTCCCTTGTTAATACGACATAATATTTTTAATATCTACTTTGAATTTTATATTTGAAGACAACAATAAGTAACGTTTTCTGTATTAAATATGTACTGACCGTGTTCGATAAATTAATACTTAGGTAGGTACCTATACAGGGCGTCCCATCGCTATGCCACATGGAGGGAAAGTACCTTAAATATTGAAGATATAACATTTTACTGAAAGAAGACATTATTTTAATTTTAAAAACAATTTAAACTGCATTAATAGATTTTTTAATAATTACATATTTGAACCGGGAACCGAACCCGCTACACGAGAAAAATAATTACCCTGCTTTATCATACCGATCGAAAGGCTTCATCATAAGGATTATTTTTTGCTAAATAACATGTATCAGAAATAAAAGGAAGGATGAATTTCTCAAAGAACGAAGCGGTTGTCGCGTCGAGACGAGCGGTCACGCGCAATTTTTTTATTTGAAAAATGCCCCGATTTGTGAACTGGGCTTCATCAAAACCGGAGCTTTCGTATCTTCAACTTACTGCTGATTTTGAAACTTCTCAAAAATTAGTCCGAGTGATCGATCATAATGAAATCGTGAACTTATTTTACATCCAGAATAGCGGCAATTTTGAGGATGTTTAAAGTGGATAGAATGAGAATATTCAATAATAATAAATTCAAACGTGTCGTTTTAGACACATTTGTGTAAAATGTTGTAGGTACCTAGGTACTTTTCTGTGAATAATTTGTAAAAATTAAGAATAAACATATTGACTTAGTAATCGTTTTTTGATTACTAATTATCACACGCATTTTCGGATTGAAACGCGGTACGGTTTGTGAAGTTACAACCCTTCCTATTGCTATAATGGAGCGTAGGTATTTATTCATTAACTAGGCTTAGTTTCCATACTGTCCATAGGTATTGTATACTGTGGCCGAATCCTATGGCGCCGTTTCATTAGCAATACCTACACAAATTATTAATGATTGAAAAGAGTGTTAGTTAATGTCAATGCTTCCGTTGTGTTGCGTAAGTATATGAATGAATATTGAATGAATACCTACATAGTATAACCTACATAATTTCTATTTTAGAAATTTTTTTGAACATGATAATAAATTGTGGTCAAATATGTTTTGGTTTTATTTAGCCACAAACAAGCAGCCCCCCACCCCGGCTTCGCACGGCACGCTTACTATACATTTTTACACATTAATACATTGGGTTTGAATACGGATCCCTAACTTTTTAGCTGTCTACGGAACACTTTTTGACGATATCAAAAACGTGTCGTGGACACACGGCTAGATGAGCGCCGGCGCCCCGCCCCGCCAATATAGCCGTACATAACAATAATAGATTTTAAGTTCCTTTTGATAAATTGTACACAAATATGAGTTATTTATCTAGCTCGATTTTTTTTTATTATTTAACACGTTCTATGCCATGCCGGACAGTGGTGTACGGCGCAAGATTATCACACGAAGCCAGTTGAAAAACATAGATTTTGCCAAATAATACCGAATTTTGTTTTAGATTTAATGAATAGATAATGATAAAAAAACATGTGTTTTATTCAACACCGGTGCTGTTTTAATGTTTTAAACCGAGATAATGTGCACCGGTCAGCATTGTCCGTCGCGGCCTCCACGTAAGGAAAACCGAAAATCCGTTACAGGGGGCCGCGCGGTCAACGCATCGTCGCCCACCCCGCGCGCCTCTCCCTACTCGCGTGCAATATAAACAATATAAATAAACTTTTTTTTTACACTTAAACTATATTTTAATGAGAAAATCTACTATTTAATGTATCTTTATTCACCTAAATTTAAGTTTATAAAAAACGTACTTCCATTTTGTATGTCATTGTATTTTAATATTTTTCTAAGACAAATAATGGTAGGTAAGAACCATATTGCATGGAGATATAGGAGGGCCAGGCGGGTCACCTTTCATACAAATTTGTACGCTGGTTATGTCCGTCAGCCTGTTAAGACAGATCTAAAACTCCTCTAACGCGCGGGTCACTGTAGGCGTCACGGCTCTAATGGAAAGGTAAGTTGGGGGGTCACTGTGGGCGTCGTGGCTCGAACGGAAAAACTATGTTTTTCTTTTGGCATAGAACGTGTTAATAACAAACCGCGCAATGGACAAGTGATCCAACCGTTGGTGATTTGATTTGGGAGTCAAAGATTCTAGTTATGGAAGGGTTTAATTTTCGACGAGTTTTTGGTTTTCTTCGTCCACCAGGCAACATGGGCGTAGGGAGGTACGGGCAGGGGGGGGCAGCTGCCCCCCCCTAGAGGATGCAGTCTTAATTTTAAATACGTACCTACGTAGATAGCCAAGCCTATTAATAAACTAAACTTCATTGACAGGTCAATTTTATACAATCGTACTATGTTTGCATCTAAATTCAAACCCCCACCGAAATGTTGAGGCACCGTTTATAATCAAACTTCAATGGATAAAATTTTCTCGGATATACGTACGTGTCACGCAGCTCCTGAAATGGTTGGTTAAAAACTCAAGGCTCTCTTAAAAACTCTTTTCATCTTCTCTTATTTTTTTTTTCATCAAAATTCTCCACTGCAACAGCGCGCTGCGCGTTGTTGGTTGCGGGGTAGGGCGCGCTCGCGCTTCGTGCCATTCGATTCTTATGTGCATCTACATTATATGTAGGCACATTTATTGGATAGATACCTATTTCCATGTTTTTCCGTAATTGAATATCTCCCTCCGTTTGCTGTTATTTCTTTAGTTATAGAATACTTTCAAAACTGTTCGCTAAAGAACGAAAACGTCAGAAAAAATTTCGCGGCTTGCTCCGCTCGCCGTTAATTCTCTACTTTAGTAAACTTTTTTACAGCCTTCCGAAAATGTCACATTTTCTCAATAATTTTCAGAGGCCGCAAACACAAAAAAATATCAGCGCTCATTCCACTCACTGATATAATTTTTTTACGCTGCTACGGGACCATCCAACCAATTAATTTTTTTGCACCTCTATCTAAATATCTAATTTTTTTTTGTCGTTTTACCAAGATTTCGTCGCCAAACTTTAAAATTACCACCGCAAACGTTCTCCACTTTGCAACAGCGCGCTGCGCGTTATGGGTGGCGGGGTAGGGCGCGCTCGCGCTCCATGCCATTTCATTCCTATTGTTTACCTACATTGTAGGTTAGTGAGCTAGGTGCACGCATCGCATTCATTTACGCCCGACTCCAGTGGGAGTCAACTTTTTTTACAGGAAGGCAGATCACGACATAACTTTTAATTTCGTGAATCTATAGATGGATAGATAACTATTTTCAAGTTTTCCGTAATTGAATATCTCCCTCTGTTTGCTGTTATGTCTTAGGTTATAGCATAATTTTCAAATATGTTTGCTAACGACCGAAAATGTAACAAAAAATTGCGCGGCTCGCTTCGCTCGCCGTTCATTCTCTTCTTTTCTAGGCTTTTAAGCCTTCCGAAAATTTCACAATTTCTCAACCATTTTCAGAGGCCGCAAACACAACAAAATATGAGCGCTCATTCCGCTCACTGTTATATTTTTTTATGCTACCACGTGACCATCCAAACACACTCCGAGTCTTGATTGTATTTTACAGAACATCTAAAATGTCTAAAAAAAATTGCGGCTCGCTCCGCTCGCCGTTAATTCTATAGCCTTTTTGTCATATCAAATCAATCATTTATTTGCAAGAATACATAATTATTATACAATGTCAGGTCATGTTTACCAGCCTCTCCAAAATATGACAAAAATTTGGAGGCTCGCTTCGCTCGCCATTCATTCCATAGTAAGACTTTTTTTTATCTTCTAAAACCAAATTGTTCTTAGCTTTCTTTTCTTGACTATGATTTTTTTTAAATATTCGAGGCTAGCTGTCATACTGGTGTCACACGATTGCGTACTTATTTAAAAAACATCGAAAAATGTAAAAAAAATCGCGGAAAGTGCTTAGAAGTAAACATGGCTGAGGAAATGATGACTGAAAATCCTTTAAACGGCCTATGTATCTTCAGCGTACACCGAAGCATGGTACTTACAAATAAATAAGAACAAAATTGAATCAGAGCTGCTAAAATGGTTTTTTGGAGTACCTCGAAGACTACTATTTTGTAAAATAACGTGACGTATAGTTAAACTGTTGTTGTTTTTTTTTATTCTAAACGTAGCCTACCTATCCCATTTCTCGTGCAGCATGTACTTAGTAGGTATTCTTGGTTTTTTTTTTTCGGCTGCCCCCCCCTGAACAGAATCCTGGCTACGCCCTTGCCAGGCAAAACAGTTTACGTCACGTCAACGTCAGTGCAGTTAATCAGTCAGTCTCTCAGACTAAAGCGCGCTCCACATTCTCCACGAGAGGTTGTGTCTCGGGTCTCGCCAAAACTATTGACGAGACGAGAGCAGCTCTCCACATTCTCGCTCGCGCATTTGTGCGCTCGGTACTCGAACGAGATGGACGTGGAAACAGCTGTCGCTGCAGCGTTATGTGCTGTGGCTTATTACAATTATACGTTTATTCGAGAAAAAAAAGTTATCAAGAGACGTTGGAAAAAACGAAGATGGTGGATGACAGCAATACATCGCAACAGAACAAGCTAAAAATTTATATAGGTAATTGAATAAATAAAATATATTGTATATTTAAATTATAATATTGAATAAATAATAAAATTATAATTGGCGGGAATGTGGAGGGAGTGTTTTGTGTTTCGGCAAAACTACACGAGAGCCCTTTGATTCGGATACGAAATACCGACACGGGATGGAGACTGCACGAACATAGGCGAGACTTGCCGAATGTCCTCCACACTCTGGTATTCGCTATGTCTCGTGTAGTTTTGCCGAGAATGTGGAGCGCGCTTAAGTCAGTCTCACTCTCTCACTGTCTCACTCAGTTGCACGCAGGGCCGTAGCCAGAAATACTATTCGGGGGGGGTCGAGCCTTAGACCGGCCCGAGACAACTTAGACCGTACCCGGAGTGGTTTTCAACCAAGCACTTTCCAAAAAAAAATCGATATAAAAATAATAACCATGGGTATCGGCGAGCGGAGCGAGCCGCGAATTTTTTCAGATTTTCCCGATGTTTTGTAAAAAAGTAGGCAAAAGTGTGACAATAGATGTGACAGCTAGCCCCAAATATTTTAAAAACTGCGGTGGTCATTTTGGAGATTGGTATGCCAGCAACAAAGAAAAAAATGTGAGAAATAAATAACTTCGAGTGTCATTTTCGGGTGACAAAAAAGTTAGTAGTATTAGTTAAGGGGTAGGTATAACAATTCACATTATTATGAGAGAATGGCGAGCGAAGCCAGCCGCCAATTTTTTTTACATATTTTCGGCAGGCTGATAAAAATGACTAAATGGCTATAGAATGATCGGCGAGCGAAGCGAGCCGCCAAACTTTTTACATATTTTCGGCAGGCTGATAAAACTGACCGAAAGGCTACAGAATGAACGGCGAGCGAAGCGAGCCGCAATTTTTTTACATATTTTCGGCAGGCTGATAAAAATTACCAAAAGGCTACAGAATGAACGGCGAGCGAAGCGAGCCGCAATTTTTTGTGTGACCTTTCGGATGATAATATATAAAATAGAATCAAGAGTGACAAAAGATTATGATTAGCGAACCCTGAAACTTTTAGAGCCAAAATTATAACAGTGAGTGGAGTGACCGCCGATATTTTGTTGTGTTTGCGGCCGCTGAAAATTTTTGGGAAATTGTGGCATTTTCGCAAGGTTGTTAAAAAGATTAGAATAATTCCGAATTAACGGCGAGCGGAGCGAGCCGCCAAACTTTTTACATATTTTCGGCAGGCTGATAAAACTGACCGAAAGGCTACAGAATGAACGGCGAGCGAAGCGAGCCGCAATTTTTTTACATATTTTCGGCAGGCTGATAAAAATGACCAAAAGGCTACAGAATGAACGGCGAGCGAAGCGAGCCGCAATTTTTTGTGTGACCTTTCGGATGATAAAATAGAATCAAGAGTGACAAAAGATTATGATTAGCGAACCCTGAAACTTTTAGAGCCAAAATTATAACAGTGAGTGGAGTGACCGCCGATATTGTGTTATGTTTGCGGCCGCTGAAAATTTTTGGGAAATTGTGGCATTTTCGCAAGGTTGTTAAAAAGATTAGAATAATTCCGAATTAACGGCGAGCGGAGCGAGCCGCGAATTTTTTTGTGACCTTTTCGGCCGTTATTAAATAGTTTAGAAAAGTATGTTATAAATAAATACATGATAGTAAACGGAGAAAGCAATTCAATTACGGAACGACAACAAAATAGGTCTATTGACTTATAAAATTAAAAGTAATGTCGTGATCTGCCTGCCTGGCTGGAATCGGCCGTAAATGAATGCGATGCGTGCACCCAGCTCATTTAAAATGTAGAGACGAATTTTTATCGAAAAAAAGTTGAGTTTTCATAAGATAATAATTTAAAGAAATATTTGAGTGCTTACATACAGTACAATGTATGTAGATAGGTACACAATAGGAATCGCATGGCATGATGCGCGAGCGCGCCCCGTCCGTTCGCCACCGACGACTCAGAGCGCGCTGTTGTTAATCGGAGACGAAATGAGACGAAAAATTTTTTGTGTTTTTAAGTGAGAATAGCTATTTAAAGTAAGCCGCACTTTCCACGTACGAGTACGTATCCGAGAAAATTTTACCTATTCAAGTTTGATTTTTAACGGTGCCTCAAAATTTCGGGGGGGTTTGAACCCCCAAACCCCCCCCCCCCCCCCTCCCTACGGCCATGGTTGCACGGGCTGTAATGTTGCCAATAAAAAAACTAGATCTGGGGGAAAATGATAAGTGACGTTTACGCCCCCCTCTCCCTCCCTCGCATCCCCCCTAACTAACTAGTAGTATCCCTTTCAGCGTTGCCAGAATGTTACTTTTGTAACATTTTACGTTACTTTTGACCCTCTCATGTTACCTCCATGGTACACGACTCAATATGTTATTTTGTGTTACTTTTAGGGCAATTGAAATAAACTTGAAAAATATCAATGGTGTTCAGAATCTCACTCCTCAATACGGCGAGTGTGAAAACAGCGCGCTAGTTTACGCCGCGCGAGAGTAAAGTGAGTGATTTTGATTCGAACTATAGGTACCTACATAACCGCGTGCTCACCGAAGTGAGGATTGGAACAGTGCGCATTTGAAGTCGACTCTGAGATCGTCGTGCGCGTGCCAGTCGTCGTTGAAAGGGCCTGCAGTTGCTGCGATACTGAGCCAGATATTTTGTAGCTTGAAGCACACCCCAGGGGTGCGTTCAGAGGCTCAGAGTGCGGTTGTTTGGTGTAAATTTTAACTTACCCAAAGGTTCAGAACGAGTCGGTTGTTATACGTCAAAGTTGACATTATCATGACAAAATTGACGTTACAGTTGCCGGACGTTCGTTTGTTTTGTTTTTGTTTTGCGGTTTCTTTGAGGTAAATTGTATCTACTGACTGTAACTACGATCGATAACTGATAAATACTGAAAATTTTTAAATTTACTGTAGAAATCTTGATATTTAAGTAGATAACAAACTATGACAACGGAAAATATGACAGCTGTCAATGTCAGAGTGTTTTTCGTCGATCGAATTACACCGGTAAAAAGTTGCAACCGTCGGAGGTTGTGAACGCTCTAGTTAATAACAACCGAGCGTTTCTCCTGAGGTTATGAACGACCTAGTTGCACTCCGAGCGCGCTCGAGCGTAGGTTGTGAACGCAGCCGCTCAGTTGGTCAGTTGTTTTCTCACGTCACGTCACGTCACGCACGTTTTAGTGACGTTGTGTTGTTGTTTGTGTTGCACATAATGTAAAAAGGGAAATAATTGATAAAACCTTGATTGCCGGAGCAAACGAAAAGCTATTATCAATAATTACATCTTTAACAAACTAGACCAAAAGAACAAAGGGTAAGTTGCGTAGTAATCAATGATAACTTAATTGTAAATATTGCGTCATAGTTTCACTCGAAAACATTGCACATTATTCTAATCAAAACTATTACTTTTCAGTCCAAACGGCACAGAAAGCTAACCACTCGATTAAGAGCATTCTGCCAAAGCGCCAGAGTTTCTGTTGATAGTCTTATGATATTTGACCAAAGTATGCCACCAGCAAAACGTCCGAGAAAGGTTAGCAGTGCGGATGATGATGATGAAGATTACAGGCGAAGAAGGGACAGAAATAATGAGGTATATATTTAACGAACATCTCTCCTTGTAGTTAATTCTTAGGTATAAATAAATAAATAATGTCGGACAATCCACACAGCATCTAGCCCAAGCTTAGCCGAGGTAGGTATATATATATCAAACATTTCTCCTTGTTTCTAAATAACTAGGCACTGAATCTGATGGTAAGCTGAATGGCAACTGAAAAAGACAATCTGTCTCAATCATGCCATTAATTTTTGTAATTAAAATTTAGGTATATTTAAAGGACATCCTCTTTTTGTTTCTTAATATAAAAAAGTTAAAATTGCATATTATTAAGTATCATTGGTGAGGTTTTTTGATCATTCTCTAAACTAATTTAATTGGAAAATTAAAAACTGTGATATCAGTAAAAATTAATACACGTGAAATTCATGTGAAATTTCATAGTGGGAAGTGTTGTGACATAAGTTACATGTATTTATTTTACGTGATATTATAAGATTTTTTCCTCAAGCTTCATGCCCAAAGACATTTTCCTCTGGACGCGAAACGCGGCCGATCACGCCCTATACCCCGCTGTCGCTCAGTCAGCCTTTTAGCCTAACTGACCAAAATTTTCTTGTTAGTGCGTCGTTGGTCCTCGAGGAGAAACAAAAATGTGGAAAATGTCTTTGCTCATGCCTCACATGATTTATGAATTTCTCTAATGCTTACCATACTAAAAAACCTTATGTAATTTCAGGCAGTAAAAAAGAGCAGATATAAGACGAAACAGCGAACACAAGAAACTTTCACTCGGGTAAGCAAACTCAAAGCGGAGAATCAAATGTTAGAAGAAAAAGTGAAGACATTGACAAAAGAACTGCAGTTTTTGAAAGAACTCTTCCTAGCACATGCATCTAACACGCAGAACCCCAAGTTTGAAGGTATAGATCTTAATAAACTGCTTGAAGAAGTACCAGATGAGAAAGATAGTAAAAAGTAAATTTAGGTTGACAATTATAATGAATAAATGATTGGTTTTATTTTATTGTACACTAGCGACCCACCCGGCTTCCCATGGGTGTATGCTATACATAAAAACCTTGAATCATTCTACCAATTAAAAAAATTGCATCAAAATCTGTTGTGCAGCTTTAAAGATCCAATCATACATTGGGACGGACAGCGGGAAGCAACTTAGTATGTAGTGATGGAGTCTAGGTGTAGAATAGAAGCAAGAATGTGACTTGTAATGACAATTTTTCTATAATCCTAAAAATTTATAAAACCTTTTTAGCCGTTTTGAAAAATAGCAAAAACAAACTTATGGAGTTTTATTTTAAGTACTGTACCATTGTCTACTTTCTGAAGCAATAAACACACTTTATTTATATATTTGTTTGTAACATATCTAAGCTATGGCAGAAAATAGTGATATTCCTTAAATTATAAGTTTTTCTTTTACTGTTAGAATCTTCAACTAAAATCTGTTTTAAAGTGACATGTTTTAAAGTAATTTAAGCGTTATTGTTTGTCTGATGTAATGTTCTGTTCCTGACAATTGTTGTTAATTATATGGAATATAATTATTAGTTATATGGTGTGACATCATATCAAAATAAATTAGATTAGGGTTAGTGTTGGGGAAATCAAAGAAAAGATTTTGATTAATACTGCACATGTAAAATTTACGTAAAATGCTGAGTTACATTTACATAGCTTCTTATTGTACGAGCCGTACAGTTACGGTTTATTAGATTTGAGTAATAATTTTTATTAAATTCGCAATATTGTTAACACACAACTGTGTACAAAATCTTAATAATCTAGGCAATTGGTAAATGAAATTGTGAATAATATTTGATTAATGAGATAAAAATAAGTCTATGATCATATGTATAGTAAAATTGTGTATTTTAAGATTATGATTAATAGTTATACCTATTAAATAATTATAAACCTAATGTACAATTCGGTTTTTTATTTCCCATTTTATAACTAAGTTGCGCATCTGCTACACAGCCTATAGATATGTCCATGATATTATTCTGATCTGTTCCTTTCCAATATCAAATGTTATTTGTTTATTGTCTTCATTAAATTCTATTCCTAACGAATATCACTCGAAAACGAATCCCAATAAGATCTTTGTACAAAGTGGTACATAAATTGTAACTAGATGTCGCTAGTAAAACTTGACGAGCTCGAGAACGAACGGGTTTTTGCTAAACTAGCAGATTTGTTTTCATAGATGTCAATTGATGTAAAACAATTAATTTATTCTTAAAATCAGTACTTTAGAAACTGAATATTTAGCTATTGTCGCCGTGACCTAGCAGAATATATCAATAACAATAATAATACACTTGTGATCTTACTTAGATCCCATGTGCATATAAACAACTGAAAACTAGACAAAAATATTACATACATACGGGTCGAATTGATAACCTTCTTTTTTGAAGTCAGTTAAAAACATTTAAGAAACCGGCTAACTGTGGCAACTGTGAACGGCACACTTCTTGGTACAAAGAGCGCAAAAGGTCCAACACACCCTGCATCAGATTCAGATTCAATTCATCATTTTGAACCGACAAATGATAAGGAAACTGACTAGTTTATTTCATTGTGTAAAACGCATAAAAGCATTTTAATATAAGCAGTTCAGATCATGACATTGTTGAAAGCACCCAAGGTGTTTAAAATATGAAACAATGAGTAGTGAGATACTACTTCAACATCATCAACATCACCAGCCTATAATAGTCCACTGCTGGACATAGGCCTCCCCTAATGAGCACCATAGATGGCATCATTATTTGGGGGTTATTGCCCATAATCCCCACGCTGGGCATGCGGGTTGGGGATCGCAGTTCGGTGTAGTTGTTCTGCAGAAGGCGCTGCTGCCCGCCCCCCGCTGTGTTTCCCTTAGTCGCCTCTTACGACACCCACGGGAAGAGTTGGGGTGGTGAAATTCTATGCCGGCACCACACGGCACGGTAGATACTACTTATTGTTTCATATTTATATGAGTAGTCAGGGTATCCTAAATTATCTTAGCAAACAAAGCTCTCAAAAGTATTATGCACTCTTTGCATGAATACTTACAATGTCATAGATTATTTTTTGAAGGTAAATTTTATGCACAACTTGCGAGATAACTTTGAGAGCTTTGTTTGCTACGTTAAATTTTGAACACCCCAACGCTCATATAAATATGAAACAAAAAGTAGGTAGATATTTTGAACACCTTTGATGATACGAACTGCGTATATCAAAATTACTTTGTTTTTCAGATTATTTTGACTCCTCGAGACGTTCATATCAATTTGACGCTGACCGTACTCTGGTTGTATGAAACTAAATCATAAATGAAAGAGAATTGTGTAACATACTTTTTTATTAAAATATAACTCTATCTTATGTATACATTGAAAAATAAAACAATTAAAGGATAACATATTTATGTACAACTCAGTCGTTTCAATTGACTAAATAACTTGGGATTAACATTTTTAAATATATCCAATTAAATATTTTAACACAAATCACAGTTTGCTTTAAAAACGAAATTGAACCAAAAAATATTAAAGTACGAATTTGTGCATTCAACTTTAACTCGTAACATTTAGATCCATTTTATATTGCATCAAATGACAGACAGCTCGTGGGGTAGTTTGAAGCTAGTGTGAAGTGAATTTGTCTCTACAATGTATCTTACTAAATTATATGTTATTATATATCCTCGGATTCGGGGTATATCTAGGAAATTCAATAATATCCCGTACTGCGGAAGGTCGCGGGTTCAAGTCCCGCCGAAACCGAAACGTCTGGTCGAAGCGACCAGACGCTTCGGTTCTTCTGGTTAGTATCTTGCGCAGCGTATAATCATTGCCATACAGCGGGGCAATGGAGCCCGCATCTTGGAGACAATGCCGACTGAACTACTACAGGTAATTCATTTGTTTGCAATAAATAGTCTGCATTTAGCTCAATGGTTTCGATCGTACAAGTCCTAATTTGGTTATTGCATTTTAATCTTCTCTGTTAACAAATATTTTACATTTAATTTCTTAGTGTTTCTATAGATAACGAGTTAGCCCATAATTGAACAGACATTTTGGTGCTTTATGGACCGGTGTTGGATGAATGTGCGGAGACCTTAAGGATTCTATTTCCAAACGTTTATAACGCCATCTGCCGACCCACTGACTAAGTAAGGTTTGGTGCCTTCGGCGAGCGTTAGGGCGGTGATAGGCGCGGTGTGGTAGAACGAACGAGATTCTACGCTACGGTAGATATTGTCCTCTATTGCTGGGGGATTAGGGTCCACTTTGCAGTGCTCTTGGATCACTGTGGTGCCGTCGATTATGCGACTTCTGTGGACAAAGAAAAGTACGTGTTTTAGGTTTAAGATTAAATTGAAAGACGTCTGACCTGAGGCCGAAACCTAGTCAGTATCTGGCGCAGCGCATCAGCATTGCCATACAGCAAGATAATGCAGTATCTTGGGAAAGATTCCGACTGGTATTGAGAATATATATACCTATATATAAATAAATAATATTTGATCAGTTGAGCTACGTGTAGTTGGATTGTAACAGTCTGCAGCTACAGCTACAGCTACAGCTACCCCCATAACCGAGTTCTGTTCCAGAGACCTGACGACCGTCAGGCTTCAGGGCATTTTCGGAGAGGAGACAGACGATGTAGTGCTCACATCAGCCTACATGCCCGGCGACGAGCCCGTGCCCCCAAAAGGCACTAAGGATCTGGTGAGACAATGCTACCTAAATAACAGTAAACTGATAATTTCAACAGACACAAACGCGCATCATCCCATTTGGGGCATGCCCGTGGCAAACAGCAGAGGAGAAGATCTGGTAAACTTTCTCTTTACAACCAACCTCTCCGTAGCAAACAGGGGCGCAGAACCAACCTTCGTGACGAAGCGATGCCGCACCATCATTGACCTGACTCTGGTAACTGACAACTGCTCTGACTGTGTGCGTAACTGGAGGGTATCAGATGAGACCTCCTCTTCCGACCACAGGTGGATCAGATTTGAACTGACGTTAAACAAAACAATCCCAACACCCATGCGCAACCCGCGCAAAACAAATAAGGTACTGTTTACAAACTCTCTGCAACAGAACCTAGGTGGAGGAATACCGGAAACAAAACTAAACAGCACTGCAGAGATAGAAGCAGCGGTACAACACATAACGCTCAGCCTTACAAAGAGTTTCGAAGCAGCCTGCCCTCTCAACGTTATCAGGGAAACCGATACAGGTAAGCAGGGCTGGTCGCGACGACTGGAGGAGCTCAAGAGTAAGGTACGTAAGACTTTCAATAGAGCTATGAATACTTTCGACGACTCCGACTGGGATGCCTACAAGAAGGCCCAGGCCGAATATAAAAAACAAATACGGCGTAGGAGTCGTCTAAAATGGAAAAACTTTTGCACCAACATAGAGTCTAACTCAGAAGCGAACAGAATCAGAAAAATCTTAGCATCAGAACCAAACCGCGAGATCGGTTCACTTAAAAAGTCTGACAACACATATACAAAAACGACAACAGAAACACACGAACTTCTATTACAAACACATTTCCCAGGGTGCCTCATAGACGGTGTAACACAGTGGCAAAACGCCAGTCCAATCACACCGTCAGCGTCTGACTGGGAAGTAGCATGCTCAGTGGTCACCGAAGATAAGGTAAACTGGGCCATTCAAACATTCAAACTTTACAAGTCGCCGGGCATGGATGGAATATTTCCTGCCCTACTAAGTTGGGGTACACCACACATAGGCGGGGCGCTGACGACTATTTTCAGAGCCTGCTTGGCCTTCCGCTACGTACCGCTCATGTGGAGGGAGGTTAGAGTCCTCTTCATACCCAAACCAGGTAAAAGCGACTATACTGAAGCAAAGTCCTATAGGCCGATCAGTCTCACCTCTTTTCTCCTTAAGACCGTAGAGAGGCTATGTGACCGACACATTAGGGATAACATACTGACATTAAATCCACTACACACACATCAACACGCCTACAGTTCGGGTAAATCAACAGAATCTGCACTACATGCAGTTGTTAGCAGATTAGAACTAGACATCTCTAACAAAACCTTATGTCTGGCAGCCTTCATTGACATAGAAGGGGCTTTCGACAAAACAAATTTCAACAGCATCAATACTGCCCTACAGAAACATGGTGTAGAGGCGACACTGGTAGATTGGATCATTAACATGCTCAAACTAAGAGCAGTGCGGGTTGACGTATACGGGGGAACCCGAGGAGTGGTGTCAAAAGGTTGTCCCCAGGGCGGCGTCTTGTCACCACTCCTGTGGAACCTTGTAGCAAATGATCTAATCACCAAGCTTAATGAGCAACGCTTCTATACAATAGGCTACGCGGACGATCTGGCAATACTCATATCGGGTCACTTTGCCAGCGTGGCGTGTAACATTATGAACAACGCACTAAAAGTCGTCGAAACATGGTGTACGGACTACGGATTAACCGTGAATCCGACCAAAACAGAGCTAGTAATGTTCACCAACAAGCGTAAACTAGGGAACTACAGTCTCCCTTTCCTGTTCGATACGCAACTCACACTTTCGGATTCAGTTAAATACTTAGGTATAACACTCGACAGCAAACTAAACTGGGCCACACATCTAGAAAACAAGACAAAGAAAGCCACCATTTCATTCTGGCAGTGTCGCCGAATGCTAGGGAGAACATGGGGTCTCGGCCCAAAGATTACCCTATGGCTCTACAACACCGTTATCAGACCATCACTGACATACGGTGCCCTTGTATGGTGGACAAGAACAAATCAAACCACAACCATAAACAAACTACAAAAGCTACAGAGACTGGCCTGCGTAGCGACAACAGGGTGTATGAGAACCGCTCCCACGGCAGCACTCGAAGCCCTGTTAGGCCTTACGCCACTGCACTTACATGTGCAGCAAGAGGCAGCCGCAGCTGCCTATAGACTCTGGGCTATACATTTATGGGTACACGACACTAGAGCACTACACACCACTATCATAGACGAATACGCAAGGAGTAACCCTATGTTACTCTCGATCTACGATAGGGTACCGAAAAAACACATACACTCAAAAAGCTTCACTGTACAAATGTACGAAGAGCCAAGTGATAGCTCAAATATACACGAGGTAAGAATATACACAGATGGCTCTAAAATGAAAACAGGCACCGGGGCAGGAACGTTCTCGGAAGACCTCAACATCCACAAAACAACAGCGCTGGGTGCCCACAACTCCATCTTCCAGGCGGAATGTGTAGGTATTATCCAGGCCATGAATGCAGTGCTGAGAAGGAAGATCACTGATCAAAACATCAGGATCCTCTCGGACAGCGCCGCGGTACTACAGGCCCTGAACAAGAGAGAACACAACTCAGGACTTACCATACAGTGCCACCACCTGCTGGAACAGGTAAGTAAGTCCAATAGAGTCACACTGCAATGGATCAAAGGTCATAGCGGATCCAGAGGTAATGACGAAGCTGATGCACTGGCGAGGAGAGGCTCAGAGTGGCAACCAACAGGACCCGAGCCAATAATTTCCCCTACCATTTAGCCAAGTCCGCTCATGGATCCGTCAACATACTGCTAAACAACATCAAGAGTACTGGGCAAGTATTACGGATTGTAGGCAGTCAAAGGAGGCCTTCCCGGTTTTAAACCCGAGATTCTCCCGCAAACTCCTTAATCTGAAGCGTGATAAACTCCGGCTAATTGTCGGTGTGATCACAGGACACTGCATGCTTAATAAACATCTCTTTAAATTGGGTATCACGGACAGCCCTCTATGCAGAGGGTGCATGAATGCTGAGGAGACGGCGGCGCATGTGCTTGTAGAGTGCGATAGCGTAGCTTCTCAAAGATTGCAATACCTCGGGAGACCGAGAACATCTAGGGAGCATGCACCGGCGTCAGCGAGCTGCTGGCTTTCCTAGAGGATATCGGGTGGTTAAATTAGCAGACCCCACCCGTCACGCAAAAAGGGCCCATCTGTGGCCTAGTTGCGGAAACCAGTCCAGTAACAAGTAACAAGTAAGTAAGTTAACAGTCTGCAGCTAGCTCAATTATTTGAGTTTGTAAATACTAGTTCAAACTTGCTTATTTAATTTTAATATTCTTTATAAATGATGTATAAATAATTTATGTAAGTTAAATGTACTACACAAATCAATAACATAAGACTTATTGAATATTAGGCTATAGCTGGTTTTTTGTGCGTTGCAGGGTTTAGGGTATTAAACTTTATGGCTCGAATCTAAAGTGGAAACGCTGTAATGGTCGAATCCAAAGTGCTACAGACCTGTACTTGTGGTGTTCTAGCGCCTAGTGGTGGCGGGGGCTAACAATATACGCTGGAATGGTCAAATCTAAAGTGAACGATGTAATGGTCGAATATAAAGTGGAAACGCTGTAATGGTCGAATCTAAAGTTAACACGCTGTAATGGTCAGATCTAAAGTGAACACGCTGTAATGGTCGAACCCAAAGTGGTACAGACCTGTACATGTGTTGTTCTTGGGGCTAGTGGTGGGCGGGGCTAACAATAAACGCTGTAATGGTCGAATCTAAAGTAATACAGACCTAAAGTATAGTAAAGTTTATTTCCCCGAAAAAGGCTTATAAAGTTAAAATATTTTTAAACTTAAGTGCTTTTAGTATAACATAGTGCGTACTTTGAACTAAAAACCTTTAGGGGTCTAATAGATTGACTCATTGCTCTAAGTTTTCATGGTATATAGATGCAAACATTACTATGTAAGAACCTGGAACCAGGAATGGTCGAATCTAAAGTGGTACCGACCTGTACTTGTGGTGTTCTTGGGGCTGGTGGGGCGCGGGCGGCGCGGGCAGCAGCACGTGGCTGGCGGCGGCGCTCTGCAGGTCCCAGCAGCGCACGCGCAGGTCGGAGCCGCCGGTCAGCAGCACGCGGCCGCCGTCCACGCGCGCGAGGTACATCGCGTGCGTGTACTGAGATGCCTGGATATATATTTAATATATTTTTTTTTATTTATTTATTTTAAGGAACACCAGAAACTTATAATTAAAGAGTTAAAAGTAATTTATACAAGGAAGCTTAATTAAGGTTTTCACGGTTAAGTCAACAGATTAAACAAAGATGACAATGAGCATGTTAGTTAAGACAGGTCTATATATAAACGTCTAACTATAACTAACAATTTTAGTTATACAGTGATATTTATTTATATAGAATGTATATACATTTATAATTAAAAGAAAACTCAACTTTAATCATTTGCATAAAAAATTCTCTACTTAGCTTAATTTTTATATTAAAAAAGCAACAGCGTATATATGACACATACTACTTAGTGTTGTAAAATTATAATATTACTTTTTAAACATTCTCGATTTGTTGACATATTAAAGAATATTTTAGCGACTGAGTCGCCCCGTGACCGCGATCGCTGCAACGCGATGGAAACGTAGGGGAAAATAAAAACAAAAGGTACGCGATAAATACCCGATAAATATTCTTTAGTATAATATTAATTAATATTGGACATATTTTTATCCCTATATTCCCACGGATCGGGAGTAACGTGAGTGAAACCGCGTGCGCCCAGCTAGTACGTACATACATAGTTGTAAGTCGTCTTATAACGTCTTTGGTTTTTTTTATTATCCTATGTCCAACCTATTGGATGGAGACAAACCAATGTGCTCCGCCACGAGAAGCGAGGCCAGGTGAATCCCATCACTCATTTATTTGCAAGTTACATAATTACTATACAATGTCGTTTGACTTATACAAAGCTGGGCCCGCGGTTTCACCCGTGTAAAACCCGATCCGGTGGGATTGTTTTAACAACTCTGTATTTTATTTAGATGTAATGTTGTATGATTGGGATGATAATATTATTTTAATTTGGAGTTACATGTTTTATTGCGAATATATACTCACATTATCATTCGGGGGTTAATGCCATAATGCCACCTATGGCGCTCATTAGGGCAGGCCTATGTCCAGCAGTGGACTATTATAGGCTGGTGATGATGATGATGATATACTCACAGGCGGCGTGTAATGCAGCGGCTGCTGCGAGTTGGAGCAAGGCCAGAGCGCGTGCGTGCGCTGCGTGGACTCGAGGCACCACGCGCCCACGTCGCGGAACCCGCTCGCCCACACGCGCGACGAGTCGCGACCGAACCCGATTATACGGCGGACGCGCTCCGCTGAAAGACATTATGCTATATGGACTTTGATATTCATATTTTGGAACTTTATTCGGCCTCGAGGCCTTTACCTGCGAGGGGTTCTTGCAGAAAAGTAAACAAACAACCATGAAACTATAAATAAGTACGGAAGGAATATCAGAAAAAAATAAAACGAAGCCCTCCAATCAAGCAAGCATGCCAATCAATCAAATAGTATGTCGGTCATCGCCATTACGGCTTTATACACCAACTGATGAACCCCATTGTAAACAAACCAAAATAAATGGAAAACGCCGTCTTGTGTGGTCAGATGTTGCAAAAATCACAATGGGTTTGTCAATAAAAAACACCGGATCACATTTCCTAGGTAAATTTCTTATTTCACCAACTTATTTCATTGATTTTACGCAAAATTATTATGAACAAAATAATCAAAATAGAAGCACAAAATCTAGCCAGTACTGCCAACATGTAAACATGTAAATTTTCCGGTAAATGTGGGAGTATATTAGATAAGTTTCAATTCTCATTTTATTGACTTTATATTATGAATCAGGTAAATAGGCATTTATTTATCATTCTGGTTATCTATAATAATATGTATTTGAAATATAATTATGATATTGAATTTCTGTTTGTAATATCAATTCAATAGCTTAGCTTTTGATAGACGAATTATTATAGTGTTTATTTAAGCTAACCTCCAAAATAGCTGAACCCATTTTAATAATAATTTTACTGACGCTGATGCTACGCAGATAACATGTTATATCGAGATTATAGGTAGCCGCAGGGCATAACTAATAGTCAATATTTTTTCAGATTTCTAGGTGATGAAAATTTGAAGTTAAATTGAATTCGTATAGGTAATCAGAGAATCTCACAATGAAAATAATTGGAATCCCACTTAATCTAGTATAACATGCAGTGTGCATTAAGATTTTTCATTTATAAGAATTTGTGCAATTAAAATTATTAATATTTATGTATCCATAAATTTTTATTTCTTGTTTATCAAACAATGAATATGAGAATAATGTGTATTTTTTCATTATTAGGAACTTTTAATTGATCTTCCTAGTAACAATCGTGATATATGGCTGCTTATTGCCACTTTTAAATAAGTAATTTTTATTTGATTTTTGGTTAGGCATTTCTATAGGAACAACGCATGCGAAGCATCAGGCAGAAAAAAGTTGTCAGCCAGTTAAAAGGCACAAAGAATTATTTATTCAAACTAAAATTAGACAGTGAACGGAGAGTTGGAATACACTGAGGGCTGAACAGATTTTGTTGAAATTTCTTCGATTACCAAATACGTTACTATTTGATCTCGGGAAAGTACAGTGTTCTGTTCTGTGCTTGTGGGATAATCAAATTCACTGCAGTTAGCACCATAAAGCGCTGGCGTAAATTGAAAATTATAAAAAGTATGTCTAATAGACGATGACCGTGGCTAAAGCAGTACCTACGTAGATTTTTTATAATCTACATATTCATTTGTAAACAATTATTAGGAAGAATATTTATAAAAATTATGGGTAATTTTTCTTCTGTTGGCAACTCTCTATACACTGACACTCAATGTCATTCCGCCATTGATAAGATTCAAGTTTGATTTGACAGGATTCTATCCGTACTTTTCATAAATCCATGCAAACAACAATAGTTTATAAGTTAAACATTTGTAATTAATATGTACCAAAATTATTTAAGAACTTTGTATTACTACAGCATAAAAATAAAAGGCTTTTTTATTTTTTATTTATTTAATTTTATTTATTTGGCTCCTTAACAAGTGAAAGTCTCATCTGAGTTAGCTTTATCGGGTATAGGTCCTTAACCCTCCTTTTTATTTGAAATATATTGAGCTTTCCCTGTGTTTTTTATCATTTAAAACGAAGTTTATTGAAAGTTTTCACGGAAAGATAAACTGATATATCACTACTGAGCTAAAATCTTCACAAATCATCTAGCCTTTATAGATATACATATAATAGAATAACCGTAACCGCGCGACTAACTCGCGCGATCGTCGGTTCCCTAGGGCTCCCCTGCGCAAAATATATATAAATATTTTTTTATTTATTTATTTATTAGTGCTTGCATGTACATTCGCTATTCGTTTCCTATGTTATTTTTTAATTATAACGCAATTCACGTACTTAATTACCTACTTAAGTACAATTCAGGATAAGGTAAGTTTATAAAGTAATTTACTTAGAATATAAAAGGTAAAAATATAAAAAAAATCATTTCCACCCGAAGCCAGGACGGGCCGCTAGTTACAAATAATTTTGGCACTACGTGTATGGGAAATTGATCCGTCGGCGAAGCCCTAACATATCAGTCTAGTAACTCACAGTTGGGATGTCTGATCATCGTGATAGGCAGTTGGAAGCGAAGGTCCCAAACGCATAGGGCTCCGCTGGACGTCCCAACGCACACGTAGCCGCTGCTGTTCGCGTATAGACACGTGAAGACCCCCTGTTTTAGGTCACCCTGTAGCTTCCACGCGTTCCCTGAAACATACAAAAAAATATATAAATCAAAATAAATCATAGTCATTTATTGCCCATTCCTTAATTACTTAACCTAAACTAAACAAAAACTATACAAAAAATAAGAAAAGGTAATAGGAAAAGGGAGTAAATTAATATAATGTTGGATAATCCACACAGCGGCAATATGAAGACAGGGCGTTAAGACGCTCTTAACACCCTGACAAGGAGAGGTCTTTGGTCTTTGGTCCGGCTGTGGACTAACATGGCGCCGAAAAAATAGATTTGATTGTTTGTTTGAATTGAATAGGCTCCGAAACTACTACAAACAAACAATCAAATCTTTCCTCTTTATAATATTAGTATAGATAAATATCAGTGCTTCTTTCAAAGTCAAGTAAATGCACAGATAGATAGATCAATAATATCTTTATTGCACCTTATAAAGTATAAAAAACAAACAGTTACTACTACTTAAATCTAATGTGGCACATGTCGCTACAGTAAACTCACCGGGCGCTCTGAGATCCCACCCATAGACAGTAGAGTGCAGCGTCGCGTAGGATATGACGCCGGCGTGCACGCCGCCTGCGCTGGCGCACGCGACGCACGCTCCGCGCGACAGCCCGCCGCTCCCCCCGCGCTCCAGTTGGCGACATTGCGAGAGAGTCATTCGGGAGGATGCGCTGTCTAATCTAAAATACATTAAAATAATGCTCGATAATTCAATATTATGAGGCATATCCATACTAAGCTATCGTTCTAGCGTATATGACGTCATTTGGTACTTAAAAACTCTACCTATTCCGATCCCTGGTTATTATAGAATGCATACCCCCTATCTCCCCCATATTGTGATGTATATACATAAACTATTTAGATAATATCTATACTAATATTATAAAGAGGAAAGATTTGATTGTTTGTTTGTATGTTTGTTTGTTTGAATTGAATAGGCTCCGAAACTACTGGACCGAATTTAAAAATTCTTACACCATTAGAATCCTGAATTTTCCGTGATGAACATAGGCTATATAATATTTTCAAAAAAGTTAGGGATCCGCATGAAAAATTCAATAATTGAACCGTGCGCTGTATATTCAACCTCTTTTTCTATTATGGCGCGTCAGAATAGAAAAGGAGGTTGAATATATTATATACGCACGGTGCTTGCTTTTTCTCTACGGCCAGTGTCAGTTGTGGAGTGTCGAGTCAATGTCAAAAATCCCAATGCTGTTAAAAAAGTAAGGGATCGGTATGAAAACTGTGAAACCCATCGTGTTAGTGTGTATAATTTCTGAAATTTTTGTTTAATACCCGTGCGAAGCCGGGGCGGACCGCTAGTTATGTATAATCAGCCATCTAGTACCCATAAGAAAATCTCTCATACTAGCTTTGGGATAGATAATGCTGTGTGGCAATATTAACAATCTAGGAAACGAATAAATAACGCATTAGTTAAGCGAACTATAATGTGATTTTTTGAAATTAAGCAATATTAGACTTTACCTCAGTACAAATATTGATCCTTCTTGCGTGGCGAACTATAACGTGATTTTTTTAAATTAAGCAATATTAGACTTTACCTCAGTACAAATATGGATCCCTCTTGCGTGGCGGCGACCAGGGACTGACCGCCCTCGCAAGCCGCTAGCGAAACCACGGGCCCTGCGCTTCTATTGTACATGGATTTGGACCTAGAAAAGAAAGTAAGAAAGGAAATAAATTTATTTAAAACTTAGTA
Source organism: Eupithecia pulchellata (assembly GCA_963931895.1). Classification (NCBI taxonomy): domain Eukaryota; kingdom Metazoa; phylum Arthropoda; class Insecta; order Lepidoptera; family Geometridae; genus Eupithecia; species Eupithecia pulchellata. Next base: position 4,132,284 of record OZ007542.1, on the reverse strand, counting down.
ACACACACTTAAATAAATATAGTAATTCAGGTACAAAATAAATAAATAATAATAATAATGCTGGAAAATTCACACAGCATTATCTAGCCCCAAGCTAAGCAGATTCTATGATCTGCAAATATTAGTTCAGGGTGTTCTGGTCGTTTTTCTATAAACAATAATAAAAAGTATCTATTTATGTACTTGCATAATATTATGTATAATATATCAGTCATCTTGTACCCATAACACAAGCTATGCTTAACTTGATTCTAGATGATGTTGTGTGGATTGTCTGGCATTATTAATGATTCATTCATTCATTCGTTCCTTTATTGTTCACTCACCTGTTGATATGCGCGTGACCTTGCAGCTTGCTAGCATCCCACAGTCGCACGGTTCCATCATCAGAACACGATCCGAACAGATTGCGATGTGCTGGCAGCGTTATGACGTCATTCACACACGCCCTGCAACAATAACATTTGATATACTTTATTAAAAATCAAAGAATCATGTATTTGGGACGTTATGCTCCTACACTACGGTAACCGAGTCGCGATCTCCACTCAAGAACATCATCATCATCATCAGCCTATGTTAGTCCACTGTTGGACATAGGCCTCCCCTAATGAGCGCCATAGCGCCCTGTCTTCGGCTTGTCGCATCCAGCATCTGCCAGCAGTCTTTCGCAGATCGTCATCCCACCTGGCCGGAGGGCGTCCTACACTACGTTTACCGAGTCGCGGTCTCCACTCAAGAACACGTTTACCCCAGCGGTTATCGGTTCTTCGCGAAATATGGCCGGCCCACTGCCACTTCAGTTGGCTAATTCTCTGAGCTATGTCGATGACTTTAGTTCTCTGTCGGATGAATTGGTTACGAATCCTATCCTTCAGAGAAACTCCGAGCATAGCTCTTTCCATAGCGCGCTGAGCGACTTTGAACTGGTGGACCAACCCTATCGTGAGTGTCCACGTCTCAGCTCCGTATGTCATAACTGGTAGGACGCACTGATTAAAAACTTTCGTTTTCAAACATTGCGGTATGGATGACGAGAAGACTCGACGTAATTTTCCGAATGCTGCCCAGCCTAGCTGGATCCTCCTCTTGGCTTCCTTCTCGAAATTGTTTTTACCCAACTGCAAAATCTGTCCGAGGTAAGTGTACTCAGAAACAATTTCGAGAAGGTGGCCATGTACGATCACCGGTCTTGGATCAATGTGGGCATTGATCATGACTTTGGTTTTATCCAAATTCATGCCAAGACCGATACATCGGGAGGACACGATATAGAAGACACACAAGAACACGATATAGTTAATAATTAATAAAGTGTAGTACGAATTTTACAAATCTCAATCAATTCAAACGGATTGAATAGGCCCCGAAACTACTGAACCGATTTGAAAAAATATTTTACCATTACAATAGTAAATTTTCTCCGATGAAAATAGGCTATAGAATATTTAAAAAAAATTAGGGATCCGCATGGAAAAATCAATTTTGTTTAATACCCATGCGAAGGCGGGGCCGATTGCTAGTATAAAATAATTCTAGTATGTCCGTATGTATGTCATGTATAAGTTATGTACCAACTTGTGTTCATGTAGATAAGCCAGCAGTTGGTTGCCGGGCCGCCAAGATGGAGTCGACTGAATATCTTCACCGTCGTCGCCGACGTCGGCGTGGCTCCTGTTATGGACATATAAATATATAAATTTAAAGGAACTGCTCCCTAAAAATAGAATTAATAGTATAGATAGGACATAATATTATGTCTTATTATAATAATATAATGTCACGTACCGTAACGATTTTTGGAATTTCTGCTGCATTCGAGCTGTCAGATCCCTCAACTCAACGCGGCATGGCGCCATGCTGTCTGTAAATACAATTTTATAGATGTAAATATCACAGAAATTTTACTATAAAAACTATCGTAGTTTGACGAATTCATTATATGACTGTAAGCGGGTAAACTGCGAACCTATTATATGTTGTAAGAACACCAACGTTTCATCCCTTAACGAGGGACTTCATCAGGGTGAGTGCGTCTTACAACATATAATAGGTTCGTAGCTAACCCGCTTACATTCATAATGAATCTCAGAAATTCCTTAGTTATAATAAATAATCCTGGAAAATCCAGAGCATCATCTAGCCTCGAACTAAAGCCTAGCCTATAACTATCTAAACTAATATTATAAAGAGGAACTCCCTAACTTTTTTTTTGGAAATATTATAAATCCAAAGTTCATCAGGGATGATATAGGATTCTAATGGTGTAAGAATTTTCCAAATCGGTCTTTCACTTTCGGAGCTCATTCAATCCAAACCAACCATCAAATCTTTCCTCTTTATTATATTAGCATAGAAGGTAAGACTTACATTGCACGTAGCTAGCACTGTGCCCCATCTGTGAATGTGTGGGTTGCACGGACGCCGTAGATACTATTGCGCTAGACTGTGACGCGGCGGCTTGTGACGTCACGTCCGGCGCTGGTGACAATACTTTTATATTATTATATACTTTTATGTTATTATAAAATATACTAGCCTGAACGAAATTGGTTTCAGCAGAAAGCACGCCTAGTTTTTTAAAATTTTCATTTAGATATAAGATTATGTTACTGTTTATTTTTAGTAAATGTCAATAAAGTGTTAATTGTGCGAAGCCGTAGCGAGTTGTTAGTATGAATATTCAAACTAGCGACTCGCTCCGTCTTCGCACGAGTGCAAAGCTGATACGAAAACCTTCCTCTTGAATCACTCTATCTATCAATAAGACCGCATCAAAATCTGTTGCGTAGTTTTAAAGGTCTAAGCATACATACAGTTTTTAACTTTTGTCGTCTCTTCGTTCAACTTGTAACATATCTAACCTGTGTACTTGTGCAAAAATAAATGATTTGATTTGATATTATAATCTAAAGTTTAGTATTGGTTGCAATAAGAAAAGATGAGATGAGAAAGGGGTAGGTTACCTCTAGACTGTTGGACGTCTGAATGCCCAAACATGTGTTGCCATTCCGTGTTCATGTGAGCTTCTTGGGAAACTGACGTTTTGTGGGTTCTTCTGGAAAATAAAGTACTTACTTTTTAGAAGAGAAAACAATATTTATACAATATTTTTCCACAAAACTTGTATATCATTGTTTCTGTAAACAATTACAATTACTAGTACTAGTCCAACAAAAATTCAGAATAACAGAGTATTATGGAATTTGAATTCGTTTTATAGGTTTTAGCAAAACCATAAAATTTTATATTTACGACGAAATTTGTATGGAGGGCGAAGATATCGCGAGGCATTACCCTCGGGACAAATATTTATACGATCTGCAGATATTTGTTCCAGGCGTTCCGGTCTTCTATGTATAATATATTGTATTGTGTATATCAGTCATCTAGTACCCATAACACAAGCTCTGCTTCGCTTGGGGTTAGGTGATGCAGGGATTGTCCAGCATTATTTATTTATAATTTATTTATGTTATATTTACTTGTTCTGCGCTGATGTATACAGCCTATCCGTAATGTTGTGAGGTAGTGTTGAGTCGAGCTGCACAGATCGCGAGATCGCAGAGTTGGTGATCACTAGTCGACCCGGAGCTTCGGTTATGTGCTGGAAAGGGAAATAGATAATAGATAATGATTAGATAGATAGATCGATAGCGTTTAAAACTTTTTAAACTTTCACGATTTGTTGACATATTAAAGAATATTTTATCGGGTATTTATCGCGTACCTTTTGTTTTTATTTTCCCCTACGTTTCTATCGCGTTGCAGCGATCGTGGTCACAGGGCGACAGGGAAAATAAAAACAAAAGGTACGCGATAAATACCCGATAAATATTCGATAGCGTATAAACATATTGATAACAATAAGAAAGGATAACGTTTTTAATATTATTGAAATCTCGCTGTAATGTTGGGGGCAAGTTAATATTGGAGGATTAGAAATATGTGAATTATAGGTACAGTCAAGTGGAGCTTTACACTTGTATCTTGTCTAAGACTCGTGGTCTTTGTCTCTATGGCAAGCAAATAAACAAATGAATTATTTATAATATAATTACGATAGCTATTTAGGGTTTTTACATCTTCAAAAACCGTTTTAAAGTTGTATTGTACTAATTATACATTCTTATTTCTAGTGATAATGATTTCATTCGAGTTTTGGTGGATGGGAATATATCGTATTTGTCGGCAAAGCGGACTTAGGACCTTAGGACTTTGATTGCTTTGCAGTCAGCTAGGTACATTTTTAAACTCTAGGGGGGGGGAACTGCCCCTTTTGCCCCCCTTGCCGACGCCCTTGAGTCGTTCTTTTATTTGAATGAATATAATTAATCTCACCTGTGTAGCAGAACTCTGAATCTTGATCAGATGCGCGCTCATAGCCAGCAGTTGGTTTTCCACGTGCTCCGTCATTCCGTCCGAGGCCAGACGTCTGAAGAGATTCCTCAGCTGTTGACCCATCTCGGAGTATTGTGGCATGGTGCCTTGTTTCACCTACAATGTGTAACAATTAAATCTGTGTTAATTTTAAGTTTTTGTTACTTAGTCAACCGTCATAAACTGTAGTAGTCTTTTCTTTTTCTTTTATAAAAACTCTATGGAATAAATTAAGATGAGACAAGTGGATTGTCTATGCCGAGACTTTGGGCAAGGTGTGTAACCTCTAAGAATCTAAAAATTAAATACTGTACTGCAACCGAATCTTTTAATTATAATACCAACAATACATAAACTTTTTGTTAAAACGTTGTAAAACTGTAAATACAAAAAAAAGCTAGAGGTTAAAATTTTATACCTATTTACATGAGTAGCCGTCCGCGGATTCGCACGGGTATTTAACAAAGAATTAAAACTTCATACGGAACCCTAACATTTTGAAAATATTTTAAAACGTAAGTTCATAATTTACGATTCTAATGATCAAAGAATTTTTCAAATCGGACGAGTAGTTTCCGAGCCTAATCAATTCAACGTACATCTAAGTTTCCAGAATATTCTCTGATTACCTTGAGCCTAGTATTCCTCCGTTCTCTCAGAGTCTGCACCAGTCTATCCACATCGCCGTGTCTCAGCACCGCGTCTAGAACCTTCCTCGGTATCGGCTCCGCGAGGCTTTCCAGCAGTAACTCTGCTCTTTCCACCTGCAAAAAGATTGAAGTGGAGAATGAATAATAAATAAATAATTTCGGACAATCCACACAGCATCATCAAGCCCCAAGCTAAGCAGAGCTTGTGTTATGGGTACTAGATGACTGATATACATAATACAATATTGTTACATATATACCTAGATATTTTTTTATTATATTTATAAAACGTCTAGATCACCCTGAACTAATCTGCAGATCGTACAAATATTTGTTCCGAGGCGGGAATCAAACCCGCAACCTCCTGCGTCGCAGGCGGACCTTCGCCTTCGCCTTCGCAATAATACTAATGTAATTTGTTTTTTGTGACATGTCCATGAGTCCTATAAGGTCTTAAGGAAATAAAGCACTTTGATTTTGATTTTCGATTAGAAATGCAAAACCTAAGATGAATGGCATGAATTGTCATGATAAGGAGGTGGCCATGCACTGTCATGCGGCAAATTGTTAAGTTTTGCATTTCTTTTTGTTGAGTTTGTTTGTGTGTTTTGCCATGTATACCACAAAGAATTCTATTTCCTCTTACGGGCCTTACGTGACACAGTCACTGCGTGACTAAACTCCCATATAATAAATAAAAAAAAAAAAACATAAGGTAACCCGGGTTTCGTTCTTTTAGTTAAACGGTTGCTATTGCTACCTTACCTGAATAAGTTTATGTTTGAGATGCGGCCACACCAAAGGCAGAATCTTGCAGTTCACGTCAATAGGGTTCAAGAGACTTGCAACACATGATATTAGTCCACAGACTTCATGTCTTATCTGAAACAAACATATAATTTTATTTATTTTGTTATCAGGCTAGGTGCAGTCCTCGCTCGTGTCAAATCTTTAGCCACTCAGCAAAAATTAAGAGAGTTTGGCTGGGAGGTGTTAATGCATCCGTATAGTCCTGACCTTCAGAATTCCACCTGTTTCGGTCTCTTCAGAATTCTTAGGCAGTGTCAGGTTAACATCACGAGACGACTGCCAAAACCATTTGTCGCGGTATTTTGATCAGAAGCCCCAAAATTTCTATATCAGTGGGACGTCCCTACCTACAAGATGGCAAAAAGTTATCGAACAAAATGGTACCTAAATACTTCTTTAATGTAAATAAACTGTACTAAAAAAATGTTTTTATTTATGTTTAAATGCGAAGGAACTTTTTTATGAAAAAAAAATCATTGCATCAGATGAAGTCTTAGAAAAAAGTCGTTCGTCCTTATCTACCCAAATCGCTTATAAGAGTATATTGATCATATATCTATGTACAGAGCGCGTCACATATAAGTACCCCCCCTATCTTAATGTATGTGGGACACAATTAGTTGTTATTGTTGGGAATTTCAGACTTTCAGTATTATGGAAGGGCGGTTCGATAGGCGGCGGCGTGATAAATTTTTACATGTGAAAATTTGTGACAAGTTACAAGGGAATTAGAAGTAGTCGAAAATATTTTGTAGACAAGGGGGGTACTTAATTCTGACGCGCACTGTACCTATAACCCTGTATTTTAAATTATAATTTTTCTATATGTTTTTTTGCACCTTCAGCCATTGAATTTACAATTGCTGATGCGGGGACTGCCGGCATTGCCGTGTGGTGCCGGCATAGAATTTCACCACGACCGACCACGACTCTTCCCGTGGGTGTCGTAAGAGGCAACTAAGGGAAACACACCGGGGGCGGGCAGCAGCGCCCTCTGCAGAACAATTCCACCGAACTGCGATCCCCAACCCGCATGCCCAGCGTGGAGATTATGGGCAATAACCCCCTAATCAATAATGCCATCTATCGCGCTCGGTAGGGGAGGCCGTCCAGCAGTGGACTATTATAGGCTGGTGATGTGATGTGATGGGGGGACCAGTTTACCCATAAATTACTAAGCTCAGCATTTGTTCCATTTGGAGTCAAGACTCTACTGCTTAGGATCTGTCGGTACCTTCATATTTTGATATTTTTCTTTTTTTCACGTTGAACCATTGAATGGATTCCCATTAAGTTGGATTTCCCGAAAGTTGAACTCCCATTTAGTTGGATTCCCTGAAAGTTGAACATAATGGGAATTCACCATAATGAGAATTCAACATAATGAGAATTCAACATAATGTGACTCAATGTAATGGGAATTCCACTTTCGGGAAATTCAACTTAATGGTCCTTAATTGAATGAATTAATGATACGGGAAATAGCTTACCCATAAATTAGGATGCGCCAAGCACACCGCGCTCTCCGCTACCAGATCACAAAGGGACTGCTTCGGTAGCAGGCCCAACTCGGCCAGGCTGGTGGTGGCGCGGAGGGCTTTCGCTATTATCCACTCTGATTGGTCAGTGAGACCCTGGAATAAAATAATATAATGTATCTATATCTATACTAATATTATAAAGAGGAAAGATTTGATTGTTTGTTTGTTTGTGTGAATTGAATAGGCTCTGAAACTACTGGACCGAGTTAAAAAATTCTTTCACCATTAGAATCCTTAATTTTCCGTGATGAACATAGGCTATATAATATTTTCAAAAAAGTTAGGGATCCGCATGAAAAATTCAATAATTGAACCGTGGGCTGTATATTCAACCTCTTTTTCTATTATGGCGCGTCAGAATAGAAAAAGAGGTTGTATAGCGCACAATGCTTGCTTTTTCTCTACGGCCAGTGTCAGGTTTGGAATGTCGAGTCAATGTCAAAAACCCCAATGCTGTTAAAAAAAATAAAGATCCGTATGAAAACTGTGAAACCCATCGTTTTAGTGTGTATAATTTCTGAAATTTTTGTTTAATACCCGTGCGAAGCCGGGGCGGGCCGCTAGTCTATACTAATATTATAAAGAGGAAAACTTTGATTGTTTCTTTGTTTGTTTGTTTGAATTGAATAGGCTCCGAAACTACTGGACCGATTTGAACAATTTATTCACCATCGGAATTCTGATTTTTTCCCGATAAACAAAAGCTATAGAATATTTTCAGTTAGGTATCCGAATGAAAAATATTTTTTTTGTTAAATACTCGTGCGAAGCCGGGGCGGACCGCTAGTTTTAAGCTTAGTTTAACTAACCTGTTGTAACAAAGGTACTAGAATAGGCGCTGCATGCTGTCCCACGTAAGATGCGACGCCGACCACCCTTTCGAAGAAACACCCTCGCAACGCCACCTCCGTCTTATCATTCAGGAATGTGACCATGTGTGATAGGATCACGTCGTTCGCTGTAATCAATAATAAACTCTATTTCAATCATAATAAGGTGGTGTATATGTAAGAATCAACGCCGACCACCCTTTCGAAGAAACACCCACGTAATGCCACCTTGGAATGACGTCGTTAGCTGTAATTAATAATATGTTTTGTTAGTAGTGTTAGTTACATTTGTATTATACCTATTATTTCTCATTGGATTATTGATATTTATTATTGTATCTTGTTATTGAATTATTTTGCTTATTGTGTGTTTTGATTAATTAATTGTTTTGCCCGTTAATATATAGAATGAGGACTTCTCTATTGTATTAGGTCATATCCTGTAAGAATAGATGTAAGATGTTTTCAATAAATACAAATACTTATACTTATAATTTTTCTGGTTAATATATATCTATTGAATATATGTATTGTATTAAGTATATCAGTTATCCTATTACCATCATAATCTTCTACATATCCCATCATCTAATTCGCGATATTGGAGTAACTCATACATTCTACGTGCGAGCAACTTCAGTGCAATGGAAAAAGAAGTTGACTTGTTTAAGAATAGTTTCTTGCTATTAATTTCCCATGATTTAATGTTATTTGATATTGATATAAGTAAATAAATAATGCTGGACAATCCACACAGCATCATCTAGCCCCAAGTTAAGCAGAGCTGTGTTATGGGTACTAGATGACTGATATACATAATACAATATTATTACATAGATAGATATTTTTTTATTATACATAGAAAACGACCCTGAACAAATATCTGCAGATTGTACAAATATTTGTCCCGAGACGGGAATCAATCCCGCAACCTCCTGCGTCGCAGGCGGACCTTCGCCCACCGCACCACAGAGGTCGTCATAATGTATGTAATAAAACTAAGTATTTGACTTGACTAAGTGCTGTTTATGAGCCCATGGTATTAAATAAATTGAATTGAATTGAATTAATACTTCTCCCAGTAACTTCAAGAGCATCTATGGTTACATTACACCTACCCTTTGTTTGTTTTTCCACCATTTTTTTTCTATTGCTCTCATATAATATTTGTGAAAACTTTTAAATGGCCGACCTTATATTTATATTTCATTTCTTTGTTTGTGTTTAGCCGTAAGTTTTCCTAAAATAAATAACACAAGCTTTGCTTAGCCTGGGGCTAGATGATGATGTGTAGATCGCCCTTATTATTTCACATCACATCACCAGCCTATAATATTCCACTGCTGGACATAGGCCTCCCCTATTATTATCCTCCTTATTATTTATTCGCGAAATATTACACTTACCTTTCTGTTTCCCAAAGAATATGCAGAGCTTTGTAATGCCGTTTTCAACGAGCGCCCTCTTCACGATAGCTTGCGAGTCTGTCAGAAGATACGAGACCGTCGATCGAACCTAGAAAGAAATATCTTAGAAAACTCAATCATTTCAAGAACCAAATCCAAACTAGTAAACTCAATTAATAATGATGCCATCTATTGCGCTCATAAGGGGAGGCCTATGTCCAGCAGTGGACTATTATAGGCTGGTGATGATGACGATGATGATACTCAATTAAAACAAATTGAGCTAACTGCAGACTGTTGCAAGCAAACTACGGGTAGTTTTTTTTTTTGTTAAGAAAGATAATTTCTTTTATTCTTACTCTTGTATAATTTGTAATTATTGTAAGCACGCACTATCAAACCACAAGCAAATTTTTATTGTTGTTGTTGTTGTTGAAAGGATTTGCCGTGTGTTGCCGGCATACGTAGAATTTCACCACCCCATCTCTTCCCGTGGGTGTCGTAAGAGGCGACTAAGGGAAACACACCGGGGGACGGGCAGCAGCGCCTTCTGCAGAACAACTCCACTGAACTGCGATCCCTAACCCGCATGCCCAGCGTGGGGATTATGGGCATTAACCCCCAAATGATAATGCACTCTTTGGCGCTCATTAGAGGAGGCCTATGTTCAGCAGTGGACTATTATAGGCTGGTGATGATGATGAAAGGATATGAAAACAGCGGAAATTTTTTAACGTTAAAACTCAAAGACTTTTTTATTTTATACCTTTGATTTGAGGTAAGCTTTTATGCACTTATTTTTAAAACTATTTTAAATATATTTTAAGATCTTTCGGAATAGCATCTGTTGGCATAAGCCCAGCACTTGTGACATTGTTTAATTCTAATGTATATGATATACGGTTACCTTTACTTTGGGTACAGATAAAATAATCTTTGGGTAACAATAAACGCAGTAACTCTTACCATTTCATGTAACGCAGAAAGTTCAGTCTCATAGTTGATATTCGCGGAGTCTTTGTCGACCATGTTCTGAGTCTGGTCGAGGAAACGCACTGCCGTCTCCGCTAATGTGGCTGTAACAAACAATCGCCTATCAATCCTGGTCGATATAACGTGACATACAGTTAAAGTTTTCTACGCGAGTACTTAAACGAGTAGTAAGAATAAATATTTTTAAACTTACGCTATCTGAACACATAATTATTAGTACTATTTTAACGGGTACTTATTTATCGCGTTTATTTAATTTTTTCTTAGTCATAATCATTTTAATCAGTCATCTCGTGACCATGACAGAGTGCAAACCTGTTGAAACGTCGAGAAAAATTAAATTAAGTACCTACATAAACGCGATAAATACTAGTTAAAACAGTACTAATAATTATGAGTAGTAAGAATGCAGGAGCAAAACTCTGTAATATTATTATTAAAAATAAAAAAAACATCATGGTGGACCGCATCGATCCTTGAAAGACTAGGGTGTCTTTCAAGGATCGATTCTGTCACCCCTTCTATTAATTATTTATACGCAAGTCTCGTACATACGTATCACTTTCATAAATGGTCATACCTCAAGGCTCAACCCATTGACCCTTTCCTTTCATAATATATACCTTGGACGTTAGCATACGCGATGCGTACAGGCACGGCCGAGTCCGCCGCCCGAGGCGCTAGCTCCGGCAGGATGTATTCTGGGAACACGTTACAGTCCGCTCTGGGAGGGCGGCGAACTAACGACACACAGCGGGCGGTCGCGTGCACTGCGGCGGCGCGGACGCGGGACAATGGGTCGTGGGTTAAGTGGATCTGTGGAACAGAGAGATAAATAAAGAAATCAATGATAATAATGGGATGGAACGTGATGTCCAACAAAAAATAGTAAGATTTAGTAGATGCTGGGCCAACAAACTAAATAGCAAGGTTTAGTAGCTGAAAAGGTTAAAGAGGCGGTCAAAGGCTGTATAAGTGTTATCTAAAGAAAAAATCTAATTAAAAATTCATTAATTTATGTAATTTTTAAAATTGAGGCAACTAATGTAATTGGTTATTTCAAATCGCATAGGTTGCTTAGTAAATAATAAAGAACCGGCTATTTTCATCACCAGCCTATAATAGTCCACTGCTGGACATAGGCCTCCCCTAATGAGCGCCATAGATGGCATCATTATTTGGGGGTTATTGCCCATAATCCCCACGCTGGGCATGCGGGTTGGGGATCGCAGTTCGGTGTAGTTGTTCTGCAGAAGGCGCTGCTGCCCGCCCCCTGGTGTGTTTCCCTTAGTCGCCTCTTACGACACCCACGGGAAGAGTTGGGGTGGTGAAATTCTATGCCGGCACCACACGACCGGCTATTTTATTTAACGGAAAACATAAATCTAGTAATCAATTTCTACCTCACATCAATAACAGAAACGACTGGTTTGACAAGTTTTACTTTGAAATAACGTGAAATGTATTTATTGTACTAAATCTTCTCTCAACAAAATATTACGAAGTTGCAAGCATTGTATTGTTAAAATTATAGTTTCTATTACTCACAATATACGGCAAGATCCGGTCCAAAATCGTCTCCGAGCTCGTATTCTCACACAACAGCAACAGTATCTCTAAACTGTACAACTTAGACGTGCAATGATGCAATCCTCTTATACAAGACGTCACTAGCGACGTTATCAAAATCAACCCTTCACTATCCGGTCCAAATTCCTTCTCTTCAAGACTAGTATCAACTTCATCTTCGTCAAAGTTGATAGTATTAACGTCAATCACTTTAAAAGTATCCTTATGATTATCTATGTTATCCGGCTTATGTACAGTCGTGTCGTCAACTAAGTCTTTGTAGTTTTTCTCGTCGGAAGGCTGTGTGAAGATCTTTATGATGTTTCGTATGTCTTGATGGATGCGGAGGATTTTCTCGTCGGGTGGTAGGATTGGTTGCGCGGAGAATATCAGCATGTAGGATTGGAGGAATGAGTAGAAGTATTCGGGGAATAATCTGAAACAAAAAGTGATGTTAAAGCGTTATGATTAGAGACGGGCAGACTTTTTTAATTGACTGCTAATAGGCTTCCAAACTATTGAACCGATAAGAAAAATTCTTTCACCATTAGAATCCTAAATTTTCCCTGATGAACATAGGCTAAAGAATATTTTCAAAAATGTTAGGGTTCTGCATGTTTTTTTTTTTAATATGCGAAGCCGGGGCGGAGACCGCTAGAATAATTATTATAATACTGACTGTCCTCTAGCCTCATCCAAGTATATCTCGGCGCTCCTGCGGTCCTTAGGGCTCCGCTGCGTCATAGAATGCAGCAGCGCCTTCAACCGCGGCTCGCAGCTGTCTCCCACAGTCATAGTGGGCGGGCGTTCCTCGCCCTGCCGGTACGCGAGCAGGCCTGGGAGGTCTAGGGCTGGGGTGCCGTCGTTCCATAGCTCTATTAGGGCACAGCTGTAAGGAAAGTGTAAGTTGATCTTTTGTATCTTAATAAGAAAATAAATTTCAGCCCAATCCGTCCAGTGGTTTGGGCGTGCGTTGATAGATCACAATGTCTGTATATTAACAAAAATTGAATTTTTTATGCGGATCCCTAACATTTTTTGAAAAGATAATTGTTTTATTTGGTTCACAAACAAATAAGCATTTCATCATCAGCCTATAATCGTCCAATGCTGGACATCTTGGCCTCCCCTAGTGAACGCTATAGATGGCATTATTTATCGGGGTTATTGCCCATAATCCCCACGCTGGGCATGCGGGTTGGGGATCGCATGTCAGTGGAGTTACCGCAAAGGACTCAAAAATATGCTTACCCCGCTGAGAAGATGTCCATGCTAGGGACCAGTTCTCCAACCTTACACGGAGATTCGCTAAGTAGCAGACCCTTGTCATCGCCCTACAAACATTTAGAATTGTTTTAATAAATATTGCTGGACAATCCACACAGCATCATCTAGCCGCAAGATAAGCATAGCTTGTGATAAAATATCTAGATGATACAACGTGTATCTTAAATTGCTCATGCCGATCAAAAATCAAGTAGACTGCGAACGTCTGCAACGCGACGTGGATAGAGTGGAGGAGTGGAGTCGTAGTAACGAATTACAGTTTATAACTGTAAATGCTCAGTCATCACGTTCGGTAGAGCAAAGACGCCACTCCACTACAACTACCAACTGAATGGGGCCGAATTGAAAAGGGTAAACTCGGTAAGGGATCTAGGGGTGCAACTAGATGTAGAGCTGAACTTTCGAGTACACATCAACAACGTCTGCAGAAAGGCGTTCAAGACTCTTGGGTTTGTTCTTCGGCAAACGAACAATTTTACTAATTTGAGAGCAATAAAAGCGCTGTATGACGCACTCGTACGAAGCCATCTGGAGTTCAACGCCTTTATATGGGCTCAACACGAAGCCAAATATAACGTTATGCTAGAGCGCATTCAAAACAAGTTTACCAGATACTTGTACCTGAAACTACGGCGTCTACCCTTTCTATCCGCTGATGTATCCATCCCTGTTTGTTATAGGCATGGTTGGATACACCAAACTGGCTGTAAGGCGGGATGTCGCGCTAGCTACTTATGTGTTAAAAGTTCTTAGGGGGATGATTTATAATCCGACAATTTTGGCAGAGATGAAGCTGAATGTGCCGGATGATTTCGTGCACAAGAGAAGGAGGCCCACTCTATTTGCTCTGCCTCGAGGAAGAACCAACCTTCTGAACAAAGCTCCATTGACGCGATGCATCCGCACACTCAATGTACTGGCGGAAAGGGTAGATTTATTTCACTGCTCTCTGAACGAGTTGGCAAAGGCTTTATTAATTATAATATGCTATGAATGATGTGTGACTTATTAATTATTTTATAAATTTAGTTATTATTATTTTGTGTTATGTGTAAAGTATTGATTGATTATTATTATATGTTATAGATAGGAACTTGAGACACTAATTTATCATTTATGTAGGTAACAGGAATATAAGAAAATAGGGATAAATTAATTAGGCAATATGTTGACGAATTCAATAATTGAATGCATTAAGATTGTGACTCTACTTCTTTTGTATAAATTAAGTGCTCTATCGCATTAGGTATTCCTGTAATGATAGCTGTACAATATATTTAATAAATAAATAATATGTGTACTAAACCGAAGGGGGAAGGGGGGGGGGGGTCAGACCCCAATGGTGATCAGTTGTGGGGGTGAGGTAATTAAAAATATATAATTAAAATGTATAAGTATAACGTAGGTCCGCCTGCGACGCAGGAGGTTGCACGATCTGCAGATATTTGTTCAGGGTGTTCTAGTCGTTTCCTATGTATAATACAAAATATCTATCTATGTAATATATTGTATTATGTATATCAGTCATCTAGTACCCATAACGCAAGCTCTGCTTAGCTTGGGGCTATAAGATGCTGAGTGAATTGTCCAGCATTATTTAATTATTAGATATCACCTTGGGCATACCACTATCACTCAAAA
Organism: Eupithecia pulchellata; assembly: GCA_963931895.1. Classification (NCBI taxonomy): domain Eukaryota; kingdom Metazoa; phylum Arthropoda; class Insecta; order Lepidoptera; family Geometridae; genus Eupithecia; species Eupithecia pulchellata. The sequence continues at coordinate 4,117,177 of OZ007542.1, read as the reverse complement.
CATGTTAAAAATAACAACAAAGTAATAATAAACATAAAAATACAACATACTTCCAACTGGTCCGTATGGATCAGTTGAGCTACCTGTAGTTTGTTTGCAACATTCTACAGTTAGCTCAATTGTTGCAATTGTAAATACTAGGTCTAATTTACTTACATAATTGTAATTTTCTTTGGTTTTATCTTTTTTTATTTTTTTTTAAGGTTTTATCTACATACACATACCTAAAAATATGAAAATTAAGACTTACCGCAGTCCTATTGCTAGGGTCAGGCGCGCGTACAAATCTCTCCGGGGCGACATAGCACAGTCTCCTTCTAGAAGTATCAAAGAAGTAGCTAAAGTCAGCTGGATTGTCGTCCGGCAGGAAGGTAGGCTTGAACGAGGCGATGTCTGTGAGGAGGACCCAGAGCCAAGACGTTACCATTACGTTTTCTAGCTGTGGACAAAAGATTTTATACATTTTCAAGGTTGCCACAATCTGTGACTTTGACACAATTCCAGGCCATCTGTTTACTAACAATAAAATACACTTGCGAGCTATAAACTGGAATCACTTCATCGCTGGTTTTTGCAGACCATATTGCTATATAGCGGAAACAGTGGCATATGGGGTCTTGTATGATGTGGGCAAGGATTTCAATTGAAGCTAAAACAGTTTATTCCATGGAAACTGTAAAATATGGTCTGCAGAAACCAGCGATGAAGTGATTCCAGTTTATAGCTCGCAAGTGTAGTTATTGTTTCTCCAATTGCAGAGAAGAAACTGTAGCAGAAGAACGAAAGATTCGAATACGGTATTTGCGGATGAATTAGAATTACAAAGTGTGGTGCCGGCATAGAATTTCACCATCCCCACTCTTTCCGTGTGGTTGTCGTAAGAGGCGACTAAGGGAAACATACCGAGGGCGGGCAGTAGCGCCGAAGAAATACGCTAATCTAGTAGATGTGTTAATCTGACTAGAAAATCAATAGTACAACAGGTTAATCTTTAAATGTTATTTAAAATTGCAGGTGTAACTTATCAATACATTGCTCTATTTCTCTGTATATTAATCAAGACAAAATATTTCACAGCGGAACCTCACACTGCTCACACCATTTAAAATGTAAAATATAAAAATGTCAAAATAGGTATCAAGCAAACCCCGCTAAGGCCCAGCAACATTATGCTGTTATCTACTTTTATACAGCTTTAAGTGTGTTAATACTCAAAATGACGTAGGTATGTTTATTATGGGGTATTTACACGGGTCGATTTTCGCCGTGCGGCGCGCGAGTCGCTTCACTAATTGCCTCACCAAGCCGCGTCGCTAGCCCATTTACACAGGTTACTAAAATCGCATGCGGCTCGGTCATTTCCATCGAAAATGTTGAGCAGAATAGCCGTTTGTGCCGGAATTGAAATAATTAATAATTCCTGCATGCGGCGGGCGATCGCCTGCAACTGATCGTTTACACGGTCGATTTTAGTCACCAGTCGCATGCGGCCGGTCGCCGCGCGGCCAAAGTCGGATGCTACCCAACTTTGGGGCTTGCGGCTTTAGTCACTTGCAACTCAGCCGAATTGCCATTTAGATGGTCGATTTACGCCGCGCGGCAAAAATCGTGCGGCTTTAGTCACCCGTGTAAACCCCCTATTATGCGTATCTAAAATATACTGCGCATAACCGAATCTTAATTTGTCATATCTGCCTACAAGTAGGCGTTTTCTTAAAACATTAAGCTGTAAAAGCATTAATATTTATTTGATCATGGAACCAAGAATTATGAATTTAGTTATTTTCGGGCGCAAAATTTAATAGGAACAGTTAAAAACTACCTACATACGTCATTAATTAAATTAATTGATAAATTAGTGCCGCACTGCATGGGAACAGATAGATATATAGAAAATCATTAATTATACCACACAAAGAGAACATTACAAACAGACATGCAGTAGAAGAAGTAAAAAGAGCGGCCTTATCACTATGAGCGATCTCTTACAGGAAACCTTGATGTTCAGATGTTTTCCTTAGAATATTAATAACTAGGAAATTAATTCTTTAGATAGATAGAAAATACTTACTTTCCATATTTTTATTTCATTTTATATTATTTTCATTTTCTTAACTGTATTTTCTATCTATCTATCTATTACTATTATCTATCTTCTTTATTATACCACAGAATAAAAAAATATTTTGCATCTATCTTGGTGTGCAAAAGCATGTGACTTTACCTTTATATCCCCATGACATATCCCAAGTTTGTGCATCCGATGCAGGGCATACAGCACTTGGAATGTGATCCACTTCTTCTCCAAGATTGTGAGGAACGGCCGAGTTGACATGCGGTCATACACACTGCATCGGCAGTATTCCCTCATAAGGAAGCCAGCTTTGTCTGTTAGCTAGAACAAAGATCCATCGCTGAGTTAAAGAATACTTGAATAAAATTTAAACTTGGAGAATGCAAGATAAGTATACTGCATACATTTCAGAATTCAGTTTTTTCTCATGAGGAAGCCATCTTTGTCTGTTAGCTAGAACACAGATCCATTGCTAAGTTAAACAATACTTGATTAACATTTAAAATTGGAGAATGCAAGACAAGTATACTGCATCAATTTCAGAAGTTGGTTACAAATAAAAATGGCATTTATTGAATTCAGTACAATAGACCTTAGATATTTTATTATTTTGCCTCAACATTATACATTCATAGGTAAATGATAAGAAAAAGTGTAACTGATATACTTAATATTATTATTATATAGATATTTTTTAATATACTTAAATATAAATAAACCCAGTGGCGTGCGATATTTCGCGGTAAGCGCACGTATCCCCAATACGGGCTCTTTGTCGCGACAATATTTTTTCGAGTTACCCTCAAGTTTCGAAGTTACCGAAAAAATGGCTGGGGTCTCTCGACCTCACGCCAATGAAGACGAAGGTGAAATGGACATGGACGATACGATTATTGAGAGCACTTTAGTGGTTGATTTGAATAACTTTGTGACTCATGAGATGAAAGTGGCACAGGAAAGTGAGACCAATTCGGGAAGAAATCTTTCGGAGAAACGTGGACTAGAGGAACAATCGAATGATGAACAGGATGATGATGGATATACTGTTGTGGTAAATAAACGCAAGAAAAAGAAGGATTCGACCAATCATGAGATTGATGGAGGAGATAAGAGTTCACCAATAACTAGAGAGACCGAGTTATCAGCTGGAGAGTTGTTTGAAGTTTGTATGTCGTCAGATAAATTGCTGCCGAAACAAATTGGATTAGCAAAACTACTTAAATCTGAAAATATTCCTAATATTTATCAGATAAGGTACAAAACGCCATACAGGGCATACCTGAGATTCAGTTCAAGAGATGAAGCAATACTACTTGTGACTAATAAAAAAATGCAAGAATTGGGATACAGATGTCGGCTGACCAATGAGGTTACTGTTACATATGGAGTGGTGAAATATATAGAGATGGAAATGAAAGAAGATGAAATAATGGAAATCTTTGAATCTGAAGCAGAAATAATTTCAGTAAAAAGACTGAAACGATTGGAAGACTCAGGGTGGTGTGACAGCGAGACTGTGAGGTTGGGCTTTGCTAGTTCAAGATTACCATTGTTTGTGTATGCATTTGGCTGTCGCTTCAAAGTTGAACCATTTACTTTTCCTGTGACGCAGTGCTCAATATGTTGGAGATATGGACATATGGCTCGAGTGTGCCCATCAAGAAGAATCAAATGCCCTAAATGCAGCGGAGAGCATCCAAATTGTGAAATACCAGAAAATAAGTACAAATGCATTAATTGTCATGGTAGTCATATTGCATTTGATAAGAAATGTCCTACTTTTATTAAGGAGAAATCAATTCGACAAACTATGTGCAAAGAAAACTGTACCTATAAAATAGCATTAGGAAACTACCTCAAAGAACATAAATCACCTATAAGAATGGAGAGAAATGCATTTGTTACATTAAGTGGAACCGTCCCTGTAACAACATCACCAAGGAGGTGGGAATCCATAGAAAAGAGAGTGACTTTACCAAATGAAATGGATACAACGGCAGAGATTCACCAAGAAAACACGGAAGTCAGTGAAAATGATTACCAAGACGATACTGAAGAGAAAAGTAGTGCAGAAGAAAGCAGCAACTTTGTAATGAATCAAAAAAAGAAGAGGAAACCAAGAAAGAAGAAAGTTTCTATGGACAACAATTTTTTTGTAGCGGACCAGGTTACCGAAGAATTTCAACCTAAAAAAGAAACCAAACAGAAGAGAGAAAAATGTCAACAAATTGGGAAAGAGACAGATAAGTTTAGTACTATCATAAGAGGTGTAGAAGAAATATTTTTTTCTGAAGGCAGCTTTGCAGATAAGCTTAAACAAATTTTGAACTTAGTTTTTGAGGAAGTTATGAAATATTTAATCAAGGTTGTCAGCAATGGGGATCTAATTAGGAAATTAATAGGTCTCTGTTATGGATAACAGTAACATAAGAAGAAACCGTGTTCCCCTGGGCTCTGTGAGTTCGACTGCCCAATTCGTATGTTTTGGGCAGTGGAACTCCCAGAGCCTAGCGCCTAAAAAACAAGCGTTTGAGTCCTTGCTGATACAGGAAAAAATAGGCATTTGTCTGCTGAGTGAAACTTGGTTAGACTGTGAAAAGGACCTTAGGATAAATGGGTACTCCATATTTAGAAATGATAGAGATGATGGATATGGAGGTGTTGCCATTGTAGTACATAACTCGATAAAAGCCCAAATTCGTCCTATTAATGTTCTTAATAATGGAATTCAGATAGTTTGTATACAAATTTTAAATTGTAAGTTAGTAAAATTCGTTGCTTCTGTTTACTGCCCAGGTTCCATTGTTACAACACAATGTGACTGGGATAATATTTTTTCTATGTTTCATGAAAAATCTATTGTAGCAGGTGATTTTAATGGCCACCACTCAAACTGGTCAAACAGAGTTAATACTAGAGGGTTGCAAATATTAGATTCTAGCATAGAGAGTAATTTTATATGTTTAAATAGTGGTGAAATGACTAGGATTAAGCTAGTAGACGGGGTTCTACAAGAAAGCGCACCAGATATAACCCTAGTGACAACAGACATAGCTATTTATTTTAAAACTTGGTCAGTTACTAGAGAGAACCTGGGCAGTGACCACCTTTTAATAAAATTTTGTCTAGATTATGACGAACCACCTAAGTTCGTCAAACGTAGAAATTTTAAACTTGCTGATTGGAGGGTGTACCATGATTTCTGTCTTAATGTTTTTTCGAGTAGTAATATTAATGATTTTGGTCACGATATTCAAGGCATGTATAACTTCTTTATAAAAACCTTAAACGATGCTGCCGAAAAAAGTATTCCATACTATAGAATATGTTCAAGCCCATCTAGGAAGTTCAAACCAAAACATTACTGGTCCCCAGCATTATCTAAAGCTGTAGCTGAAAGACGGCTGGCTCTTAAGAATTTCAGGAAAAACCCTACGCCAAACAACTTGGATATCTTGACCAAAGCTATTTCCGAGGCTCAAAAATCAATAAATGAGGCTAAATCGAACAGTTGGAGGAGCTTCTGTGGTGAAATAGACGCAGCGACTAGCTCGACTGTAATGTGGCATAAAATGTGCTGGATGAAAGGAGTCAGGTCTAATAGACTCCATGCCCCTTATGACAAAAAAGAGCAACTACTGCGATCTCTGGCCCCCGATTACGTACAACCGCCGCCGCCGAGATTTTTATCTAAAAATGCTCAGTTAGAAAATGAATTTACGGCACAGGAGCTTCTTAACTGTATGAAGAAAAAGGACACCGCGCCAGGAGAAGATAAGATAACGTACTCGATGATCTGTAGACTTCCACTTGAGGGCAAGATGTTTTTACTAAAAATCTATAACAATATTTTTTCCCAATCAGTGATACCTGAACAATGGCGGCACATTCAAATTATACCCATTCCTAAATCTAATATAAATAACAATTCGCAGTGTAAACTAAGACCTATCTCATTAATTTCATGCTTGTGTAAAGTTTTTCATACAATGCTAGGTAGACGAATAGAGTGGTTTGTTGAAAAACACAAAATTATAGGACCTACCACATCAGGGTTTAGGAGAGGTCAGTCTAGTATTGATTGCATTGTTAGATTGGTATCGCGCATTCAAGCTGGTTTTGCTGAGAATACACCTACTCTAGCTTGTTTCCTTGATATAGACGGTGCATATAATAATGTTCTGATAGAAGAGTTAATTAATATATTGGACAAAATAGAAGTAGGTACAAAAATATGCAGATATTTGTATAATCTTTTAAACAAAAGATATCTAATGATAAAAGAAGATGATGGAAGGGATGATTTGATGAGATCTACAGGAAGGGGTCTTGCGCAGGGAGACCCAATTTCTCCTCTTCTCTTTAATATAATAACATATAAAGTAAGTCAAACACTGGATCGGGTCTCATCTCTACAATACGCGGATGATTTTGTGTTTTTTGTACAGAACAGAGATATAAATATGAGTATAATAGATATTCAGAATTGTATATGTAGTGTCTCTTCGCGACTGGGAAATTTAGGGTTAGATATATCACCGACAAAAACGCAACTATGTTTATTCAAACGAGGATGGAGTAGGAACCAGGTAGATGTAGTTATTGACGGTCAGTCTGTGCCTGTCGTTGACTGCGTCCGTTATCTGGGAATATGGATGGATAAATCTCTCCGATGGGGACGCCATATTAGGGAAGTGCAGGAAAAGTCCATGAAAATAGTTAATGTGCTTAAGGTGCTGGCCGGAGCTTCATGGGGTGTGCACCCGAAGCATCTGAGACGGCTCTATATCGCTCTCATTAGAAGTAGATTAGATTATTCTTGTTTTATATATAATAATGCAGCAAAAACCCACTTACAAAGACTAGACAGAGTACAGAATATAGCTTTACGTGTGATAGGAGGGTTTATCAGAACCACGCCCATACATGTAATGGAAACAGAGTTGTGTTTGCCACCTTTACATTTAAGAAGGGAATATCTAGCAACCAAGTATTGTTTGAAAGCCCAATCATGGTCATCTAATGTTACGATTGGTGCTCTAAAAGATCTTTTGTCTCTATCCCAAGGTGTTTATTTTAGAAATAATAAAAAATCATTGTTAGCTACTGTTTATGATGAAACCAAATTAGATATCGTTAACTCATGTAATCCACTAAACATGTTCTCCCTGGACACTTGGGTCTCGAACATAGATGTAAATTATATACATACAAAAGTTGATGATATATGCGAACCAAAATGTACATATGATAATAATGTCTTGAAAAACAATACTCTACATATGTTAAATAATAAATTCGGGGGTTGGCATTGTATATATACTGATGGATCTCTTACAAACGATGGTAGAGGGGCAGCATACTACGACCCTATAAACAATGTGAAAGAAAATTTTAAGTTTATTAGTAAGAACAATAGTATAATGTCTGTGGAATTGTTTGCAATGTCTGAGGCGTTGTCGTATGCCATTAGCACTGGGCTAAAAAAGGTGGTAATTCTGTGTGACAGCAGAAGCGCCTTGCAACATGTGGCTCGTTGCGCCTCTGGACGCAGAGGTGCATCGATTGCCTACACTATTCTAAACAAAGCTCAGGTGTTGGTGGCTGCGGGAGCGTCGCTGGCGATGCAATGGATTCCTTCCCATGTCGGTATTCGAGGGAACGAAATAGTGGATGAACTAGCCCGGGATGCTATCACAAATGGTGTAGAAGTCTATATGAAAGCCGAATATTCGGAAATCCTCCATAAATACCATAGGAAGATTAGAGATAAGTGGAAAGAATACTTTGATATTATTTCTAGGGAGAAGGGAATATGGTATAAGACGATTCAAAGCGAACCACCCATCGTTCCCTGGTTTACCAACCTGCCTCGTAAGTTTACCAGGAATTTAATTGTTGTAGCACATAGGCTGCGCTCTGGGCACATGCCACTGAATAGTTTTAGGTTTCTTATGAAAATCATAGAAAGCCCCATGTGTGAATCATGCGGGGTTGTGGAAGACACATATCACTTTTTAGTGGAGTGTTCCCGGAGCGCCTCCATGAGAGAAGAGTTGATAGCAAAATGTAATGTTAATGTCCTAGATGTCGGCTCATTTCAGAGTGTATTGGCGGAACAAACTTCTGTTGCCGCTGTCACTTTGTATAAGTCCACGCGTAGATTATTATTTATAAATATTGATTAACTAGTTACTAAGATACCCTATGGGACTGACATAGTCATTGTTTGACTCAAAGTCCCTAATAAAATTAGAATAAAAAAAAAAAAAAATATAAATAAACCAGAACACCCCCAACAAATATCTGCAGATTATGCATAAATTTGTCTGGAGACAGAAATCAAACACACAACCCCCTGCAAAGCAGGCGGACCTTCGCCCACCACACCATGTAAATACTTACAATAACTCTCTGAAAAGGCAAGCAGTTGAAGGCGGAGACAAGCTGTTCCTTTATCTTCAGAATCCTCTCTTTATGCTCTGCTAGTGGTAGTGACGGATCCTGGATCGCAAATACCTTCACCACTATCAGGCCTTCTCGGGATTTTGCCCTTGCTACTTTCAGGAACCTGGTAGAGCCAAGGCTGGAATCGGCAAAACATTTTTTATTGTTTAATGTATTTATTTATTGAATATATTGTACAGCTATTACAATTGCCAATTTGTATTTGTTATTAGAATTGTGAATCTGAATTGAGAGATAAAACATTAAAGAGAGGAAATATAAATAGTTGGTAGGTAACTAAATGAGTCTTTCTGTTGGTAGTTGAATATTATAAGAAAAGTGTATCAAAAATACAAATTTTTTGGCTTTTTTGTAGATTTTTGGTTTATTTCTGCCCTCTAATTAGATTATTAATAAATGTAAGAAAGGTATCATAAAAATGGTTTTTAACGGTAACCTAAGAAAGGTTGTAGCAAATTTTAGTATACCTCTGATCGAAGGTAAGGTCTACATGATCGCTCAGATAGTGCTCCACGGGGAATATCTGTGAAGGTGCCACTCCAACCAGCTGATTACCCATTGTTCACTCACAATACAATTTTACAACTTATCACTCTGCACATAGCAAGTTTTCGAGTACGTCAAGATAGTTATAGCTATGAACTTTATTTATAGGAACTATAAATGTGTAAAAGATCAACTAAATTATTATTAAATCTTTGTAAGCAGATTGCAATAATATTTTTTATTTTCCAATCCAATCCAAAACAAAGCAAGGACTGACACTGACACTTGTCAAAATAAATTGCTTGAATGAGTCTCAGAATGAGTGAATAAGCTGTGACTGTGCGTATTTCAGCTATTTCCACGTTTCACTTAACTAATCAACTTGATACTTAATCGTACCAAGTCGATTGGTGTAGAGGTGTAGATCTACAGAGATCGATGGTGTAGGTAGATAGACTTCGACTACGACTTACGACTTTAATCTACGACTTGGTGCCCAGTTTCCTAGGGTTCTTTTACGTCAGATCTTTGATTTGCTCGTGGAAATCGTAGAATGGATCTACATACGCTCGCAGAATATTTTGTTTGTTATCATAGACAATAAACGAATGACAAATATGACAGACACCTCATCAAAGCAGTAATCTGTCACTTTACTTGTCTCTGATCTCTTCTTCAACAAACAAGCATTCCACCCATTTTCATTGCATTTCGTAAGATTTCAGTAGATTTATCACAAAAATGGCTTCAAAAAATGAAAAGGATCGTGCTAAACAGATCCAGGATCGATGTCAGAACATATTGCTGCAGATGCTAAAAGATGAGGACAACAAATATTGTGTTGATTGTGATGCAAAGGGTAAGTTTTATCTTTTGCCTTGTAATGATATCCCTAGGTTTTTCCTTGAGCCTAGAAAGTAATGTAATATCGAAATACTATCTGGCCTCTAGTAATATCATGCTCAGTTGGTCATGACTGAGGTCCTTGACCTCATATTATTGCAGTGAGTCACAAAGTCTGGATCCTCTCTGATTCTGTGAATCCATCTAGCTCCTCGTTTTCTCTTCTTTCTGGTCTTGGAATAAAGATAATGATACTAATGACAATAATCTCCTTTTTTGTAACTGAGGCCTTTGTTGGCAGAACCTTGGTTACGGATCTTTGAGCACAGTAATCATTTCTCAAGTTACCAATCATTTGATATCATTTGTACAGACTATTCCCTTATTATTTATACTGTCTGTCTTAATGTACTTATAAATCTTTCTAATTTATTAAGTATAACAACATTTATCCGTATAACAACTTCGGTTCTATGCAGGCACCACACAGCATTGGAATATTAATTTATACGCTGTATACTTGTAAAAAATAATAATACAATACCTACAACAATCCAGGTTCTTATTGCCTGAGTATTTTTAACCTTAGCTATTTATAACTCTATACAAATATATATTATAGTAAGTCTTTGAATACCAGATGACAGTAAAAATTATATCAGCATCAAACCAGACTTGTATTTATATGTTTATAAAACAAACTGTTGTTTATGGATTGATTTACTTATTGTGCTTGGTTTGTTTTTATTCATATAGCTTATAAACAGATGAATAAGTGAACTCACTCTCCTAGAATGCTTAAAGATATTTTCCAAAACACAACTAAGCTTGATGAGTATCTATTAATTTACATATATGTATGTGCCTCCTGCTTTTTTTCAATCAAATACAAGCTGACAAATGTCACCATTATCATGCAGGTAGAAAGAGAAGGTTGTGCAGATCAGGAATGTTAATTATACCACAGAGCACATTGAACATTGATCAAACGCTCATCTAGTTTGTAAAGAGTTATGCTATTTGCTAAACTCTTGAATGCTTTAAACAAAGAACACAATAAAGTATTCAAACTTAAAACATGCTCAGTGAGAGTTAGGGTCGGTTTTACTGATTGCGCCACTCCTGGCATTTATAGAAGTAGGGATAGACTATACCTATGATTTATACATATAGATAGTTTTTTTTACAGCTAGATCTACAGATAGATGTATAGTGAAAAGCTATGTTACATGTTCCTGCATTTCTTTAGTATGTAAATCTTGTTGGGTACATGAATGGACAGTACTCAAAAACTAGCTTGTAGAGAGAAGTAAGAAACATTCCCATCACATTGTGAACCATGTATAAAACAAGAGAGATAAAAAGAAAATAAAGAGTACCAATAAACCCCCAAAAAATGAAGACCTATTAGTTATGTCCCATGCAGACCTATTAGATACATCATTTGCAACTATTAATTAGAGTGTACTTATCTATTTGATAAAAATTACACTGTCATTTGAATGCTATGATAATATATATTTCACCAAATTACACGGTCATTCTTATGCTATGAATGATAATAATTCTTCATACAAAAAACCAAGAAGATTAAAAAAATGGCAAAGGCCAGCTTAACCCTAAAAAGAGTTCTCTTCCATCAAATAATAAAGTTATAAATTTAGGTACATGTGCAAATCTTCCCTATACTATATGTCCAACTATTATCGTCATGTAACAATAACCACCAGCGCGAAGCTGAGATGGGGCTGATTGATAAAAGGACAGAAAGTGAGACCATAAGGGTTTCAAAACCCTTAAAACTTACTTTAACCTTAACTTTAACCCTTCAACCTTAACTTTAACCCTTCAACCCTTACTTTAACCTTATCTTTAAACCCTTAAACCCTTAGTTGTCTTGTAATTTAAATATATTTTGTCTCCAGGCCCTCGCTGGGCATCATGGAACCTGGGCATATTCCTGTGCATCCGGTGTGCCGGCATCCACCGCAACCTCGGCGTTCACATCTCGAAGGTCAAGAGTGTGAACCTGGACTCTTGGACACCTGAACAAGTGGTAAGGAAGACAGAAGCAGATATATTATATTCAATGGTGATGAATGGAAGAATGAAGTATACCAGATAAAATCCGTGAAAAAATTCAGTAAGCGCATTGAGGCGATACGGGCGCGACGTGAGCCGGATTCACCCTGATGAAGTCCCTCGTTAAGGGATGAGACGTTGGTGTTCTTACAACACAAAATAGTTTCGTAGGTAACCCGTTTACATTATAAAGACCTGTCATATAATTTATTTAAAATTTTATTAAAAAAGTGATTGATGGTTAGATGCTTTTATGACGCGAAGGATTATTTTAATTACAACCCCATAGGTAAAATAAGTAACAAACTATTTTTATTTTTGGTTATTAACTGTATGACATGAATTATTTAATATTTAACATCATTTATTTACCCTTAAATTGATAATTTCAAGGCAGAATGTAACGGACCCACCTTTTATTTTATTGTAAGACCTATTGTACCGACATTCCTGCAAATAATACAATACAATACACTTTATTGCACACCAAAGAAGAAAAATACACAAAAACAGGAAAATCACACTTAACAGAGTTGCACAATGGGCGGCCTTCGCTGAGAGCGATCTCTTCCAGACATGATCCAAATGATTTATTTATAAAAACTAATCAACTTTTCCAGGTCTCTCTACAACAGATGGGCAATTCCCGCGCCCGCGCCGTCTACGAAGCGAACCTTCCAGACTCTTTCCGACGGCCGCAGACTGATTCCTCGCTTGAAGCCTTCATCAGAGCGAAGTACGAGCAGAAGAAGTATATAGCTAAGGAGTGGGTGCCGCCTGCTAAGCTGAAAGTTAACTGGTATGTGGCAGTACACATGGCTGTATAATAATCATCATCAACAGCCTATAATGGTCCACTGCTGGACATAGGCCTCCCCTAATGAGCGCCAAAGATGGCACTATCATTTTTTATTTTTGGCGGGCAGCAGCGCCCTCTGCAGAACAACTCCACCGAACTGCGATCCCCAACCCGCATGCCCAGCGTGGGGATTATGGGCACTAACCCGCAAATGATAGTGTATAATAATATAATATAATAATTCTTTATTCTTTATTGTACACGCATCAAAAACATAGAATGAACTTAAATTAAAAGGTTATGTACATAGGCGAGCTTAACCCTGAAAAGAGTTTTCTTCCAGCAAACCTAAGAGTTATAGGAGAGGCGATGGAACAGATAGAGGAAGTGTACAAAGAATGGGTGGGAATGACAAACTAAACATAATAATGCCGGACAATTCACACAGCATCATTTAGCCCCAAGCTAAGCAGGGCTTGTGTTATGGGGACTCATCTAGTCCCCGTAAGACTGATATACTTAATTACTACATGGTAAACAACATAGACGCTTCCCGCTGTCTGTCTGTTTGTCCCTATGTATGCTTAGATCTTCATTATAATCATCATCAGCTCATGTTAGTCCATTACTGGAGAGAGCCCTCCCCCATTGAAGTGAGTCCCTCTGCAGTATATCGCAGATCGTTATCACACTTGGCTGGAGGTCGTCCTACACTACGTTTGCAGAGTCGCCGTCTCCACTCAAGAACACGTTTACCCCAGCGGTTGTCGGTTCTTCGCAAGATATGGCCGGCCCATTTCAGTTTGCTTATGCTCTCACTATGTCGTTGTCGATAACTCAACAGTCATAGAAAATAGTACGATTTGATTCGAGTCGACACGCGTCGCGTTTCATCGGGTCGCGTAGCGTGTTAATAGTATATTTCCGCCATTATAGTGAAAATTTCGTTCCAGGGATAAAGAGATAGATGAAGAGCTAGAGAAGCAGAAACGGAAAAAGAAGTCCTCTTCATCATCAGGAGTCGGGCCTCTGCCAGCACCGTCTGTCAATGATAAGAAGTACAATGTAAGTTGAATCTATTTTTTCGAATGCCTAAAAAGCCTTTATTAACAAAGAAAAGTACAATTATGTAACTAAATTAGAGCTAGCATTTACAATTGAGCTAACTGCAGACTGTTGCAAACAAACTGCAGGTAGCTTAAATGATCCATATCAATACCAGTTGGAAGTGTACCCAAGAGGATGGCTGCATTGCCTCGCTGTATGGCGATGCTGATGCGCTGCGCCAGATATTGACCAGCTCTCGGGTCTCACGTCGCTTTTTTCAGTCTAAAACTATCTATGTACCAATTTTCATGAAAATCCGTTTAGTAGTTTTTGCGTGAAAGAGTGACAAACATCCATCCATACATACAAACTTTCGCGTTTATAATATTAGTAGCATATCACGAAACTACTGGACTGATTTTGGAATATTCTTTCACCATTAGACACTTTATCCGTGACGAAAATTGAACATAATCAACTATAGAGTATTGTCAAAAAGTTAGGTATATACAATATTTTCAATAAGTTGGGGATCCGTATGAAATCTTCATAAATTTAACCTAACATTTGTGTAAAATTTATAAATTTGAAATGTTTTTTTGATAAATACCCGTCCCAAGCGGGGTCGGACATCCTGACATTTGATTATAGCGTTCCGTTTTATTTATTTCAGAAGTCTGACGTCATCCCAAGCATACCAAAGCCCAAATCCTCAGTCAGCCCCAAATTAGGCCGCAACACACCGCCGACCGCCGTCGAACAAAAATCCAATGGAGCCGCCGACCTCCTCGGCCTAGACACGAGCAAAGCCGAGGCAAAACCAAGCGATGATATCTTCTCCAGTTTCTTCTCCGCACCACAGGAGACACCGGAACCACCGAAAGAGGAAACCAAACCGGACCTAAAGACTGAAGAAGAAAACTTCTTCAAACAACCAGCGCCTACAGAGAAGGAAAAATCTAAGCTTACTAAAGATAGCATACTAGCTCTGTATAGTCAAACGCCGGCGACAAATTTCCAATCACAGCCGTCTAGTTTCCAAGCACCGGCGACGAATATAAATAACCAATTTAGTCAGCAGAACTTCAGTCAGTTTGGGTCATTCCAGCAGCAAGGGTTTAGCAACATACCGCAGAATCAACAAGGTTTCAGCAATGCTCAAAGCCAGCAAGGGTTTAGCAATGCTCAACAGGCGCAAGCGTTCAGCAATGCTCAACAGGCGCAAGCGTTCAGCAATGCTCAACAGGCGCAAGCGTTCAGCAATGCTCAACAGGCGCAAGCGTTCAGCAATGTACCTCAGCAGAATGGTATGCAGTTCAACCAATTCCAAGGGAATCAGTTCCAGCAATTTGGACAACCGCAACAACAAAGCCAGCAACCGTTTCAGCAGAACTTCTTCAACCAGCAACCTCAGAATGTTACCCAACAGTTCGGCAGCATGAGTTTAGGACAGAGTTTCCCAAACACATTCCCCCAGAATAATGTCAGTAACGCATGGCAGTAAAGAGTATTTACTAATTGTATATTTTTTATGAGCGCACTTATCTTGCTGTATTTAGTGTCTGAATACAAAACCAAGTCGGTTTTGTACAGTCACTTTTGTTTCAAGATTTTGATGTCACGCATCAAAAATTACCCGATTTTTTTTAACGTACGCAATTTTATTTTATTATTTCTATCTTACATGCTCATAGTGCAGAGAGCAATATATGAAGTGTATTAATATTATACATGTATAAATATTCTATATATTTGGTGATCTCGAAAGAACAGCTAGGTATACAAAGTAAGTTCTTTGTTTACCTAGTTATTTTCATATTGAATTCAATCTAGGAAAGTTTTTATGATTCAAATATCTCTAGTAACAACAGTAAATCTCTTTATATATTATAAATTTAAATCTAATATAATAAATAAATTTATTTATTGTATTAGAGATAGGATTGGTTTCTGTGTTTACTGAAAAGCAACGCTTTTATGATTTTCAAATCTCGAGATATTCCTAGTTAAAATATTAATTTAACTAAATATTTATTAATTTTATTTACTGAAAAGCAACGCGTTTATGATTTTCAAATCTCGAGATATTCCTAGTTAAAATATTAATTTAACTAAATATTTATTAATTTTAGACGCTGAGAGTTAAAATAGTGCATTGTGATTTCGAACATAGTTATTTACAATTTATAATATTATTTTTTATGGATTGATGATTTTGAGGCAATACAGAGAGTGCTGTATTGATAGAAAATTCTAGAAACAATCTTATATGTTTTTAATTACTTACAAAACCACAGCTTTGGTGCTTTATTTTTAAATTCACGAGGTTTTTTGCTATTTTGTGTTTTGTTTTAAAGGCCATTTGTGTAGTGAACATAATTCGATCACTATAATTCCACACTTTCTTTGTGACATTATTTTAACGCTACCAAGTTGCACTGTTTGTGAATAATTTTTATTTACACTTTGGATGATAGTTGTTATAATTATTTATCTTTATAATTATTGTTATATGCTATTGTTTTATCAAACTGGAACTGTTTTATCAAACGTAACATGAACAAAAAATGTAATGTAAATTTAGTACATTGTTGTAATTTTCCGTATTACCAGTTTTTGATGCATGAGTACAGATTAATTTGATCTATTTTTGTGTAGAAACGTACTTATGATGCACCTTTTTAAGTTTTATAACAAGTAATTCATCAAAATAAAAATGACAATATCCATGCTTAACAAGCTTAAAATTTAATATAAGAGTTAGTTTTTCAAATCAACTTACCTCTTAGAAATTATAGTGTAAACAAGAAATGCTAACTTGTATATTTTAGTCGAAAAGACTGACCTATAAAAAATTACTGTTCTTTTTCGCAGGGTCACGTCGTTTTTGATCTAATGATCAGTTGTGTAGAAAGTTATAATTTTTTATTACTAAAGAAAACCCGGCTGCTAGGATATGCGTAATGTATGCAATTTATTTTATTTATAATGAAAATATAACATTTAGTTTTCTTTTCATTCTGACGATTTACATGGACTTAGGTTCATTATAGAAATCCTAACAGGCATCATCGCCTCATCCAGAATAAATACCTATACACAAATGTGTACAAAATGAAGTCATGATTTTTGACAGAAGATGGAGTTCTTAGTTTTTTAATTTATCGTCAGTATTATATTATTATATTATATTATCAGACCCTAAGTGACCTTTTATTTAGGTTAAATTTTTGTCGCTAAACATTCAACTTACGTTCATGCCTTGTGCCTGTCAAATCATGACATTCATTTGTCATAATGAGTTGTCAGACCGGAAAAATATCTAAACTTTCATTTAAAAATATATGTAAAATTACCATTGTAGTTGTAGTGTGATGTTTTTTTAATAAATTTTGGTGTATATTGAATAGGTCAGAAAATGTAATAAATTAATTGCTATAAATACTTAATTGGTTTAAGTATCTACTTAATGTAATTTAATAATAATAAAAGAGCTGTGTGTGGTGATCATGTTGGCTAACTAGAGATGCCTGAGATTGATCCTGTAATTCAGTTTACACAAATAAAATATTATGCCATTATTTTTATTTGTTTATTTATAACACGTCTGATATACATACCTATCGGTTTAACCCACCATACCTACGATACCTAAAATGTCGACAATTGCATCGACGGATTTTGATGGCTTCCCGCCATCAAAATCCCGCGCCGCGTCGCATCGCAACTTCGGTTCACAAATCGAACCAGTCAATACTATAGATTAATTACATTTTATAAACCTTTGTAGGACGTAATTAAATTTATATTCAAAACTCGGGTGTTTTTTGGGCAACCAGGCCGTTCCTTTTAATTCGTCGGAGTGGAATTTATTTAAATAAAATATGGAAAAAATAACCACTGTCCAAGAGTCACCTTGCTGCATTAATATCTCTAGAACAGAACTAAGTTAATACATACTTAAATGCTGCTGGCCAGTTTAGTATCACTCGGCTCCAAAGTGCCAGATGAGATGACTGATGATAACGCCAGTTCTTAATTGTCTTGTCCGCGAATCGAACACTCAACCTTCGGCGTTGGGCAGGCCTTTCACCCACTGAGCCACTGTGGCTGAGTACCTACAGTCAGAGAATAATAATGATATCCCATTGTTATCCTCTGTTTGCTTAACGTCACTATTAGCGTTAGCTTAACTGGGTACTCCGTTTATTTAAGGCAATGAACATGGCTTGTTTCAATCCAAGCATTCGTATAATCCAGGTCATTGATGGAAAGATCCAGGCTGTAAGTAATTTTATGCAATATTGTTATTATCATTTGTAGACCACAAATGATAATAATAATATTGCATATTTTATTTACGAGAGATAATTGATTTATTGCGTTGCGTCAAATGAAACGTATTGCTATGATCAAGCAAGCAGGATTTCTGAACGAACTGAACGAAGGAAGCAATATCAATTTATCTACCAAACGTCAAACCTTTGTTTTGTTTTGTTTGAAAACTATTCTAGGGTACTTTTCTCGGTTATTGTCATCAAATTATAGGATAAAAGATTGTACATTACACACATTATGGATTTTGGGTAAGTTTTCATATAAATACTTTTGTAAAATCACAGATGAAAACTTTTTTGTTTTGGCGCCATCTAAACTTCATCCATTGTCAGACAGACAAGACAAACAGAGACGCCATGTTGCGCGAAACAGCTGTTTGGTGTCTAGCGTGCGCTCCGTTGTTTTCATTGTTTTTTTCAACAAAAAATGATAAATATTACATGAACGCGCTTCAAATAGTTAAAACTCTGCATAATTACTGAGTTGTGATATAAAAAGCGCGACATAGAAGTTTCGTAATGGTTAAAAACTAGTGTCTCGCAATGGCTTGTGGAATGCATTCCTACGATGATGTTCCCGCGGAGGAATTGGAATACCAAGCAAAATGGAGCAAATTCTCGGACTGGCTGCACTGCATCTGTGTCGTGACCTTCGATTTGGAGCTCGGGCAGGCGATGGAGAGCGTGTACCCGCCGGGAGTGAAGCTGACCGACCAAGAGAAATGCAATATCTGCTACCTAGCGTTCCCGGATTCTAATTCTGGATGTATGGGCGACACACAGTTCCATGTGCGGTTACGGTCACGGGCGCCGTTATCTCGCCAACAATTGATCTACAACGAGCAAAGCGTGCCTACTTTACGCGCTGATTCCTCGCACTACTGGGGCTTCGTCTATTTCCGTCAGGTCAAAGATCCCTCGCTGCCTCGTGGATATTTCCAGAAAAGTATAATCTTACTAACGAGATTGCCCTTTATAAACTTGTTCTACAAGGTCATACAGCTCATTGCTCCCAAGCATTTTGAGGAAGGCGAGAGAAGTCTTGAAGCGGCTTGCCATGACATAAACAGATGGCCGACGCTAGACGCTGGCCAAAATGTCCTGCTGCCAGTTCTAGGAACAGTGTTTCAGTCATACATTCCTAATCAACAGACTGGAAAAATAACAAGGTCAGACATTGCAAAACCACTGGATTCGCGTAATGTGCCTCATATCTTGGCATCCTTACAGGATGTTAATGTTTTTGATGCATTATCTACAGTGATTTCTCATTTGCATTTATTATGGGAACTAGTTCTGACCGCTGAGCCTATTGTGGTGATGGCCAGCTCACCAACAGAATGCTCAGCATTAGTTCAAGCGTTAACATGCCTGATTCAACCCCTGCCATTCTCCGCAGAATACCGTCCATATTTCACAATACATGACAGTGAATTCAAAGAGTTCACTAGAAAGCAGTACAACCCACCTTGCGTCATACTTGGTGTAACAAATCCATTCTTTACAAAAACCTTGCAACACTGGCCACACACTATAAAACTGGGTGACGCTTCTACAATAAAAACTAAACTAAGGAAAGTTGGGAACATCAAGCTGTTAGACACTGCTCCCGGAGTTTACACCCAGTATAAACCCTTTTTAGAAAAAGACAAGTCAATTATAAAGAAATTACACAATGGCATAAGAACTGACCGTCCTTCCGAGGTTCAAACAGCAATGGTGAAGCGGCACCTACTTGAACTAACTCAGAGCTTCATGATCCCTCTAGAAAGGTACATGGCTTCACTTATGCCACTGCAGAAAAACATTTCGCCCTACAGAGCACCTCCCGTACCTAATCCATTCAATCCAGAAGACTTTTTCACTATGCTGCAGCAATCAGGACCTCAATTAACAAGTGGCATTAAAGGAGATTGGATTGGACTATACAGAAATTTCTTCAGAACACCAAACTTCAGTGCCTGGTTCCACGAAAGACACAGCAATTTGACAAATAAGCTGCAGGCTTTACAGTTAGAGGCGTTAGCGGAGAGTGACTTGAAGAAGTGGTCCATTGGGAAGAAGGAAGTTGAAATTGTGGATATGGTGCTTAAGCTGAGAGAGGTGTTGAAGAGTAATCCACCAGTGGCTGATAATACTCGGACATTGTTAGCGAGGAGGTTGGATGACCTTAACTGTGTTCTGCCAGATGACATGAAGACAATCTTGAATGCTGCTTCGTGACATAAAGCCTGCTGCGCCTCGCGACTGGGAGGCTGCAGCAACAACTGCAAAATTCAGTTTCCTATCGCGTGTGCGTAATATAATGTTATCCATGATTTTTATCTGGATTTTTTAAAGGTATAAGAAGGTTTATTTCAGTAACCCATGATAAAAGGAGTCTACGAAGATCAATTTTAAGTAAATTTATACATTAGTAGCGGTGCAGCCTGTTCTTAAATGTTAAAAAGTTAGTGTTTCAGTAAATTTTTTACAGTGGTCACAAACAAGATCACAATAGGTAAACTGTTGGTTGTTTTGTTTGTTGAATTTATATACAACTAACAATAAATTCCTCATAAACAGATCAATAATAAACTGAAGGTATGTATAGATCCCCAACCTGCATGCCCAGCGTGGGGATTATGGGCAATAACCCCCACATAATGATGCCATCTATGGCGCTCATTAGGGGAGGCCTATGTCCAGCAGTGGACTATTATATTATAGGCTGGTGATGATGATGATGTTGTATAGGAACATCTGTTCATAAAACATCATGTAGTAAAATGTAATTTAGCTTTGGAACCAAATTTAATATTATACTTAACTGAGTTTATTTTGTAGATAGTCTAATAAATATTTATCTTGGGAGATAAGGCACTTGTGCTCTGCCCAGATAAATATAGCAAAATAACTATGAGTCTGACCGTCTATTGCCCTCTGCTAATTAAATAAATAATAATGCTGAACAATTCACACAGCATTATCTAACCCTAAAGCTTGTGTTATGGGTAATGAGTTCTAGATAATTGATATACATAATAATATACAGGTACATTGATAGATATTTACTATAAATACGAGTAGAAAGACCAGAACACCCTGAAATTATTTGCAGATCATACAAATATTTATCCAGAGAAGAGAATCGAACCCGCATCCGCCTGCGTCGCAGGTTTTCGCCCACCGCGCCACAGAGGTTGTCATTGCATCATAAGCATAACAATTAACTTCCAAATATCTAATATTCTAGCTTGAAATAATAATCTACCTAGTTGGATGTTTTGTAAACTATGTATTACCTAATGATAATATTATATTAGGTCCTTACATATGAAATTGGCGTTTTGTATGGGAGGAACAAAAAGTCGAATATTTTTTAATATAATATATTTAATTAATCAAAGTATGAACCATTATTTTCTATGCACTTTTGCCATCTTATAGGTAGTTCATTGATCCCTTTACTAAAAAAACCAGTCGGACGGGAATCAATAAAATCTTTGAAGGCGATTTGGACTGCCCCATCGGAGTTGAATTTTTTCCCTTGCAAGAAGTTATCCAAATTTCGAAAAAAATGGTAATCTGTTGGAGCAAGGTCCGGGGAGTACGGAGGATGTCTTAGACTTTCCAATTGAAGCTCTTCTAATTTAGTAGCCGTCTGTTGCGCAGTGTGTGGTCTAGCGTTGTCGTGAAGCAGCAGTGGCGTGGAGCGATTGACCAGCCTAGGTTGTTTAGCCGCTAGCTTTTCCATCATGGTTTGCAATTGCTGACAATAGACATCAGCCGTAATAGTCTGGCCAGATTTGAGAAA
The DNA here is from genome assembly GCA_963931895.1 of Eupithecia pulchellata. Classification (NCBI taxonomy): domain Eukaryota; kingdom Metazoa; phylum Arthropoda; class Insecta; order Lepidoptera; family Geometridae; genus Eupithecia; species Eupithecia pulchellata. The sequence continues at coordinate 4,095,245 of OZ007542.1, read as the reverse complement.
ACTGTAATGAACAATACCGGCACTAGTCCACCAAACGCTTACAAGTAACTTTTTTGGGGTTAATTTTCGCTTGGGGCAGGATTTGGCTGGCTGGCCAGGATCCAACCATTGCGCTGAGCGCTTCCGATTATCGTAAAGAACACATTTTTCATCACAGGTAATGATTCGGTTTAAAATACCTTCATTATTGTGCCGGTTTAGTAATGTAACGCAGCAGTCGACGCGTGTTTGCCGGTTTGCTTCAGTCAATTCGTGAGGTACCCACCTTTCAAGCTTTTTAATCTTCCCAATTTGCTTCAAGTGAATTAAAACAGTTTTATCACTAACACCGCAGCCTGCAGCTAACTCGGACGTGGTTTGCGATGGATCCGCTTCCAAAGAGGAGAAATTTGTGATTAAAGTGGCCAGTACGAAAAACGCCAATTTCATATGTAAGGACCTAATATTAGGTCCTTACATATGAAATTGGCGTTTTGTATGGGAGGAACAAAAAGTCGAATATTTTTTAATATAATATATTTAATTAATCAAAGTATGAACCATTATTTTCTATGCACTTTTGCCATCTTATAGGTAGTTCATTGATCCCTTTACTAAAAAAACCAGTCGGACGGGAATCAATAAAATCTTTGAAGGCGATTTGGACTGCCCCATCGGAGTTGAATTTTTTCCCTTGCAAGAAGTTATCCAAATTTCGAAAAAAATGGTAATCTGTTGGAGCAAGGTCCGGGGAGTACGGAGGATGTCTTAGACTTTCCAATTGAAGCTTTTCTAATTTAGTAGCCGTCTGTTGCGCAGTGTGTGGTCTAGCGTTGTCGTGAAGCAGCAGTGGCGTGGAGCGATTGACCAGCCTAGGTTGTTTAGCCGCTAGCTTTTCCATCATGGTTTGCAATTGCTGACAATAGACATCAGCCGTAATAGTCTGGCCAGATTTGAGAAAACTGTAATGAACAATACCGGCACTAGTCCACCAAACGCTTACAAGTAACTTTTTTGGGGTTAATTTTCGCTTGGGGCAGGATTTGGCTGGCTGGCCAGGATCCAACCATTGCGCTGAGCGCTTCCGATTATCGTAAAGAACCCATTTTTCATCACAGGTAATGATTCGGTTTAAAATACCTTCATTATTGTGCCGGTTTAGTAATGTAACGCAGCAGTCGACGCGCGTTTGCCGGTTTGCTTCAGTCAATTCGTGAGGTACCCACCTTTCAAGCTTTTTAATCTTCCCAATTTGCTTCAAGTGAATTAAAACAGTTTTATCACTAACACTGCAGCCTGCAGCTAACTCGGACGTGGTTTGCGATGGATCCGCTTCCAAAGAGGAGAAATTTGTGATTAAAGTGGCCAGTACGAAAAACGCCAATTTCATATGTAAGGACCTAATATTAGTAATTTGAAGTTGTTAAGTTTCTTGTATAATTAGGTAGAACTACAAAATACTAAAGAATTATCTCATAATCTTGTTAACATATTGTTACAAGTAATTATTTCACTGTACATAGTGTTAACATTATTAGTTTGTTACTAAGTATGATTAGTTCTAGTTGTAAATATTTGCTTATGTGTGACATTACAACCCAGTGTCATTCCATCATCACCTTCTCACAGCCTTAGTTAACAAAGCTTATTTGCTATCTGTCCATTTAACTGGAAAAAAATTGTTTAAATAATTTGTTTATTTAATTTTTTGTTACAAAAGGTTTCACTGAGAAATTACCCTCGCATATAATAACAATCACCGATTTCTCCTAACATACCCATGTCAAGAGGAAAATAGTGCACCTTCATCATTACTAAACTTAGGGTTGTATTGTCTACTAAGAATTATGGCATTTAGTTAAATTAGCTATGTATGCTGTTAAGGATTAATGTATCCAGTCCAGTTTATCTTAAAACAAGTATAAGGTAATTAAAATAACCAGAATTTTGTATGGTCTCTATTTTGTTTCTGTGTTATCTGGTGTGTCTTCCATATCTACGACTACAATATTTGACATTGATTGAATTTGCTTAAGAGCTTCAAGGCTTGCCTACAATAGCTTATTATCGCACAATGTACACCAGTTGAACTATTTGCGTTTTGAAGTTGTTCTGTGCTGACCAACAATCAGAAAAAATTAATAGTAGGTACTTGCCTTCATGCTGACAAAATATGGACCTCATTTTTACAAACCTTATTCAAAAGTTGTACCAAGATATAATGTATAATCAAGTTTGTTTCAAACAGCTGTGCAGTTTTGCATTATCTAATTAAAATGTTTTGTAATTTGATATTGCGCCTAAGATTTAAATTTGCCATCACTGTTGGTGCCAAAACTATATAAAATATTTTTGGTACATAGCTTGTATGTCTGTTGCTCAATAATAATAGAATATGCTGGTAACAACCAATAGTTTGAACCACTTGTAAATAATGTACAAATGCACTGAATTAGTGAAATGAAATAAACATTATTTTTCAAATAATTCGTTTTATTATTAACACTTATGTAAAGTTGTGCTATCCTCACCGATAGGGGAAAACAATATCGGTCAAAAATTTACAACAGCGCTTAATTAAAAATCTTACAGTGCATAAGACATGGGAGTAATAAGTCTTATACACTTGATAGATCCTTTGGTGATCATTTGAGCATACTACTCATTGTCTTAGCTTTTGCATGCTAATGATATTGCAACTTTAACTTGACCAAAAACTAACGTCTGATTCAATGAACCTTCACTGCAATGAGTAGGATGCATCAATAACAAAATAAAATTAATAAATTAGACAGTCTATTCACGTAAAACTAGAGGCGGTACGATCACAATCGGTTGTATTTTGCTTTGCTCCATATATTGTCATTATCTGTAACTAGTGTGTATACTCCGGCTAGGGTTAGGCCTACAGCGGCACCGAGGCCCATGGATCGGAGGCCTGAGGTGCTCTTATAGATAAGGCCAGTAGTGGCAGCTGCTATGAAGGTGTTGCTAGTGTCTTCCTTGTCTCTTAGCCAGGTGACACCGAGTGCTATGCAGGAGTAGAATGATGCAATGATGCCTAAGGTGCAACCTGTGGTTGTGCCTGAAAACATTATTTTAAATAATTAAAAAATAATTTATAAATATTATTTTTAAAGATTAGATTCTTTCATTATCTAGTGACTTTCCTTGGTAAGGTCCATCAGTAAAATATTTAAATGTTCAACATCTTTTTGCATTAATTGTTTCTTTTAAAGCATAAAGTATTACATACCATGTTTCATGACATAGTTGACTACTTGTGTCCTCCGTACTTTGCCAACTTGTCCAGCAAGTGTGGTTGCTCTCAAGCCTTTGTAGAAACCTGCAACTCCTCCAAGTCCTGAAAGTTTTTAATTTTTTTTTTATTATCTTGTTGGATTCTAACTGGTACTTACTACCTACTCACATAAAACAGATCAGAATCTGCAAGATTCGACTGATTTATTTATTAGCTAGCTTTAGAAGTGTTCTATACTTATATCAAGTTCACATTCACAAAGCTCTTCATTCAAGGTTAGATACAAACACTAAACAGTTGTTAATGTTATGTAAAATTCGAGGTTAGAATTTTCATCAGATTCATTATTACCTGAGCCGGTCATGAAAGACATTCCAATGATAGGCAGGGCTACATTTGATCTCCGCGCAGTAGAGGCCATGTGACTATCATCAGGGTACAAGAATTCTGGTTGAACTTTAGGTATGTAGGAAGGATCGAAGTTGAGATAGGGAGACAGGTTTGCACTGCCTTGGCCGGGCTTTTCGTCGCTTTTGGGTCCTAGGAGATCACTCAAAAGCGACATTATTTCGATTTGTTTGTACTAAACCACTAAAATAACACTAAAAAACGTGTTTCGGTAATCACTGCTCGAATTTACAAGATACTTCGATCGACATTCGGAATTATTTGCACGGAAGGAAGGAACGTTGTTGTCAAAAATGTCAGATAACAATTGTCATTTTTTAAATGTCACATTGACGACCATAGACTACCGCAACACAAATACGCGGGAAATTCAAAATACTTGTACAGTCAACTTGATGCTCATTACCTTAGCTCTTTCTTTTCCAGAGAAACGAGAACTTCCGATGAGGTTAGGACTGTAATCAAAACTGCCAAGCTTCACGAGTCCGAATTAACCGAGACCACACAAATCCTGAGATTTCCTGAGCCTAATAAACAGAACGATAATCTTAGGTTGATGCTACTCGATGACAACTTACTGAAACAAATCGAAGCTGGGAATGAACTTATTTTCAAAGGTAGGAATTATTTCTGTTGTCTAATTAGCATGTTTCAAATAGAGATATTTCATTATGATCTAGGACATACGATTTTTTTTAAATAATTTTGCAATAAACAGTTTCCATTTTAGGTAATTAGTTAGTACCTACCGTTTTCTTACTACTTAACTCCTTTGAATTTTATGATTTGATTCAGAAAACTTACATAATTATGTATATTGGGTATGGGATAAGCTTACATTAAGTAATAACTCAACCTTAAATCTTGAATGTAAATTATAGAATGTCGTGTTTTGTAGGTGACCCTGAAGAAAATGTAGTCCTATGTACAAACGATAAAACATACGATGTGAAAGAAGCAGAAACATCCAACAGTTTACTTCTCGTCCCAAACCTATTGTTTGCTGCCTCAACTGGCTTAGACGAGACTATTCAAAACAATTCCATGGATGATTCTGATACATCACTTGATAAATCAAACGTTAGTCTAAACAAATCAACTGAATCTGATGATGAACGACCTCCGAGAAAGATAGAATATAAGGATATAGTGAACACTTTCTTCACCTATTACGAAGTAAAACCTTGCAAGCCCAGGCTTTCTAAACTCGTTAAACTTCTAGCGCCATCTAAATACCAAGGGTCTGAGATTGAATACGCCATAGATAAATCGAAATTACTTACCTACGAATCCATATTCGATGAAATACAAGCATCTAGGAAGGAGTTGGATGAAGAATTATTAAAAATCCAGGCCATTAACATAGACGGCTACTACCGCCTTCTAGATTTTGATTTTGAATTCAGAGTAATTTCCTACATGCTGGATTTGATAGAAGAAAACTCGTGGCCTTTAGACAGAGTCTCAAAAGAAGTTACTTTAGAAAGTTTGAAGGAATTAGTACCTGAAACTATTTTGGAGGCGGTTTTCGGATTTTATACAACGAAAAGTGTGATTGAAGACGATGTTCAGTATTACGAGTACAAGCAAGATAAGGTGTGCAAGTTTCTGGCTCGTGTTTTACTGAAAAGCGCCGGGAAGTTCAACTTGGCTGAGTTTCTGCAAGCGTGGCGAGATTCTGTACCAGAGGGCATGGTTACAGATGTGAGTTCTCTGAATTATAAATAAATAAATAAAAATAGTAGTAAAAGTAGAAGTGTCCAGGCGGCCAGGCTCCGGCCAGGTATGACCTGTGAAAGCAAGCAGATGTGACACTACGTTTACCGAGTCGCCACTCAAGAACACGAAACGTAGTGTAGGACGCCCTCCTGCCAGGTGGAATGGCGATCTGCGAAAGACTGCAAGCAGATGCTGGATGCGACAAGCTGAAGACAGGGTGCTATGGCGCACATTAGGGGAGGCCTATGTCCAGCAGTGGACTAATATAGGCTGATGATGATGATGATCTTAATATGTTAAATAATTGATTGAAAACTTACTAGGTACTACCACTATGAAAGGCTGATTTATAGATGTGATGTATATGGCCAAACGATCGTCAAATCATTGGTCAAATAATAAGCGTTTGAAAATAGAATTATCATTAATTGTCTGAATTAATAAGGTTACAAAATTAGCAAAACATATACCTTCTATATAATTATGGAACTTACAATAAGTAGTAGCCAAAAAACCAGCGTTTCTCGACGCCTGTTGAGCAACATTACAACAAAAACGTTACGTACAAAAAAAAGGTAACTTTTTGGTTCACACGCTGTAGCTTAATTTTCTATACTTTGAAGGTTTTTTACTTATCAATGTGAGCCAGCCAGATAAAGGCATATCATTATTTTTCTTCTCTCTTCCTAGTTACTGTAGAAACATAAGTTACATTTCTTCCAGGAGTCACAGTTATCTGGCATAGCTCTGATAGATAAGTCAAGCACGCCGCAAGTTGTTTGGGGATTCTCTGAAGAAGATCTGCCTGAAAACATCAATGACCGGTTCAAAATCCTGTTCCAGACAAAACCCAAGTGGACTGTTGACCAGATCTCGCCGTATATTGAGTGAGTTTTGTCGTTAAACTGTTCGGAAATGTAATTTTTTGAGTGCTACATTTTTTAATTTGTCATGGGAATATGATTCTTAAACTATAGACAAAGCAGAGCTTGTGATTACAGTATTTAACAGAAGAAAACAATTACAGATATACACTTATTCCTTTGAAATCTCGTCGACAGAAGGTAGAGATAGAATGCTCGCAGCATGGCCACGTAAGCAATGCTAATTCGTTGACCGAAATAAAAGTCAGCATTCCGACTCAACTTTTTTTTAATCTTAAAAATAGTACGATTGTATTAGACTTTGGTATTAATAAGTACCTTGAAATCATATTTGGACGAAAAATTACATTATTGCGAAGTTGATCACACTTCTATGCTCCGCTTCGAAGGACCAATCTATATCATCTTTGTTTCAGATGCTACGCTACTGAGAAGTTAAACGTGAATGCGTTGTTAACGAAATACGCAAGAGCTTCTACTCAAGATGGAGTCCGAGTATTTTCAGCGAAACACATGAAATGATAGCTTAACACTATCATGGCCAACGATACCCATATCTATCTGCATGTTTGGCAGACGGGGCGGGGCAGTGAATGCGATAATACGATTATTCCAATAACAGTTAACACATCCATAAGAAGTTTTACAGCGCCTACTGTAATATTACCTATGTTAAGGACAAATCACAATAAAAACAATACAAAAATTTATGAAATTTTAATTTATTATAATGTATACCATAGTTATTTATAGTTAAGTATTCTTAAAATTACAATATCAGATTATTCCTATTAACACAGCCGTATTTCCAAAACGAAAATCATCCTTCCAATTCAAAACATTCTTAAATATCATTTAGGTACTTAAAATTACTTATATACAAAATATTAAAACGTAAATCCGGAATGTCAGATTGAATCTTATAATTTTGTTAACTTTACATAATCTCCTAATTAAAATTTAAAGTCTGGTTATAATATTTTTAACGGCTTTGTAAAAATGGCCATGATTCTTTGGTTTACGATTGTTTGATGTTGAGGCGCAGAGTGTCGAGTTCCTCCCACATCGCTCGAGGCAGATCCTCGCCAACCTCTTCTTTGAAATACTTTTCGATTGCGTCGGCCTGAAAAGAATTTTAACATTTTAATAGATGAAAGTTTAATACTTTCAAGCAAATTTCAGACAGTGAAATGCTTGATCGAAAATTGTAGTGAAGAGTAAAAATGTACTTATACTAAAAAAATATCTTAATATATCTAAGTATTGGTATGGATCAGTTGAGCTACCGTACGTTTTTTTGCAACAGTTTGCAGTTAGCTCTATTGTTTCTTTTGTAAATGGTCTTATTTTGGTTATTTAATTGACTCCTTGTTAAGTAGTACTTAATGTTTGTTTAACCCCGTCTTAATATAAGATTTTTTTTTATATATTTATTGCATATTAACAAAAAGCATTGTATGCGGAAACTTAAATTAAAATGAACTAAAAATTATACAATTTAAATTTTTGGGGAAAATTATATGTCCTAACTACGTGATTACTAGAACGTGTTGTTATTGTTTTATTCTCTTTGGTGATTGATGATTACAGATCATCAAATTAAAAAACAGATCATTATCACAAAACTGGTAACAATGAATAGGTATTATTCAGGAGGTTGCGGATCCGATTGCCACATAGATAAGGCTTTATTAGACGCGTTAAATACTAACCTCTTTAAGCCAAAACTCCTTGGGAATACTGAAAAGAGTCTCCAAGTCCAAGTTGCCGAGGTTGTCCACATTCAGTGCGTTCTTAGCTGGTACATTGCCCAGCGCAGTCTCAGTGTAGCAAGGTTCATCGTCGCAGCGGCGCAGTATCCAGTCTAACACACGAGAATTCTCCCCGTAGCCGGGCCAGAGGAAGTTACCCTGAAGGTTAAGGGTTAAGTTAGATGGTTAAGGGTTAAGTTAGATGGTTAAGGGTTAAGTTAGATGGTTAAGGGTTAAGTTAGATCGTTAAGGGTTAAGTTAGACGGTTAAGGGTTAAGATATACATTTTGACATGTATTTGGAGGCTGTTCAATGTGTTCATTTAGCAGATTTTACATAAATCATTCGAGATGAGAGATGTGTTGCCTAATAGTGTCAGGTAAGCTGCTTTTTGTTATCATTTGAAGAGGATAGGATTTGTAAGGCTCCATTGCGTTAAAGAGAGGATAGGATATGAAGGGCTCCATTGCTGCAGAACACTTTAAAGAGTAGATTTAGGTAGCCGTTAAGTTACAAACACATAAAAAATTATGATGACGCTGCATTTTGACAAATGCGGTGCATCGTAAAAGGACATTCCTAGCCTTGTATTACAAGTGATTTTATTCTCTTTGTTGTATTGCCGACATCAAGCAAGCCTTCTTTTTGAAGAAAAAAGTATATATAAATGTAAACTTATTTTTGACGTAAGAAGTATTATATCGGTAATAATAGTATAAAGGAGAGATTTGATAGTTTTTTTTATTGAACAGGCTCCGAAACAACTACACCGATTTGAAAAATTCAGCATTGGAATCCTACATTATCCCTGATGACCATAGACTATAGAATATTTTTTTAAATGATAAGGATACATATTATAAAAACTTCAAAAATGTAACGCAACATGTACCTATGTGTGTATGATTTTTTTTTGAAATGTTTGTCATATAACAGGGGCGATAGTATATACACAAGGTGGTTCATTTGTCTCCAAAACAAAAGTTACCTGGTCATCCTTCCTGAACCAGTTGACATGGAAGATCTTCGGCATCTGTCGGCCAGTCTGCGGCATCGACAGCCAGTGCTGGAGGTACTCGCCGAAATTGTACCCGAAGAATGGACGCATCGCGAACGGATCGTGCATCACTACTTTACCCTGTCAAATCGTAATATATAAATAAATAAATAATGCCGGACAATCCACACAGCATCATCTAGCCCTAAGTTAAGCAGAGCTTGCTCTCCACAGATAGATATTTTTTACTATACCTACATAGAAAAGGACCAGAACACCCTGAACAAATATCCGCAGATCGTACAAATATTTGTCCCGAGGCGGGAATCGAACCCGCAACCTCCTGCACCGCAGGCGGATCTTCGCTCACCGCGCCACCGAGGTCGTCATATAAGTTTTTGTGATTGATAAACAATAACTAGGGTCAAGGAAATTGGAATGTATAAATTGAAGCGTATTCTTAATGATAAATAATTTTCGGACTTCGACTTAACAAAGGATACACTAAAAGATAATGCGAAGCAGTGCAGCCACCTTGGGTACACTTCCAACTGGTATGGATATGGATCAGTTGAGCTACCTGTAGTTTGTTTGCAACAGTCTGCAGTTAGCTCAATTGTTTCAATTCTAAATACTAGCTCTAATTTAGTTAGATATATGTAAATTCCTTTGTTAATAAAGGTTTTTTTGCCATTAAAAAAAAGAGAGAATATATAAACATTTTGTTCTTTTTTAAGGTGCCAGCATTTTATGACCCTATCACACCATGAACTCAAACACTCCATAAAAAAGAGAGAACGATATAGATTCATATTGTTTTTTATGCTGCCGTTTTATGAACCCATCTCACCGTGAACTCCCACGACTCCTTAGACCCAAATAACAATAGTAACATTTCATAATCAATAAAATTTAAACAAAAGCAAAAAAAAATTCATCATCATTTACGACTTACGCTAAACTCAGCCGCAGCGGTCGCCTCGGACCTCATCGCAGCTCCCATGAACACGCCGTGCTGCCAGCCCCTGGACTCCACCACCAGAGGGACCCCCTGAGGCCTGCGACCCCCCAGCAAGATGGCGGAGATGGGGACCCCTTCCGCGCTCTCCCATTCCTCGTCTATGATCGGACATTGCTCCGCTGGGGTGCAGAATCTGAAAAATAATGAAGTTGGTTATTCAGTCAATAGGTAATTATTGAGTTACATCACCAGCCTATAATAGTCCACTGCTGGACATAGGCCTCCCCTAATGAGCGCCATAGATGGCATCATTATTTGGGGGTTATTGCCCATAATCCCCACGCTGGGCATGCGGGTTGGGGATCGCAGTTCGGTGTAGTTGTTCTGCAGAAGGCGCTGCTGCCCACCCCCCGCTGTGTTTCCCTTAGTCGCCTCTTACGAAACCCACGGGAAGAGTTGGGGTGGTGAAATTCTATGCCGGCACCACACGGCGCAATTATTGAGTAATTTGTACTTATTGAGTAATTAGTACCTACTTATGTTATTTTATTACCTTTTATTAGGTACCTTTGTGGTAGTCTTTGTGGATTTTTTTAATAAGATATCAGAAATTAATCATGTAACTACGTTTTTAAAAATAAAACAAATAAATAAACACGACAACCACAGTATCTACTTTTTTCCTTTTAAGGAAAGTTCGAATCATACAAAGAAAAAAACACAACACGTTATATGTAGATACATGATGTACCTACAATAAAAACTCACAAAAATTTTAAAACTTTGACAAGTTGCTGACTGTACCAAGAGTAAATAATTCCAATTTCACTAAATCAATCGTAAAGTTTCCATAGACAATTCTGTTAACTTTTATGGAGAATTAGTCGCAATGCCGCAATGTATTAAACAACGACGACATGAAGGTTTCATTCTCTTTTGCAAGAAGGTTCATATGTTTTATATCTTACCTTGAATTAGGATGGGCAGCAGGGGTCTTGCTCCCCGGAGCCCACGGTTGTCCCTTCCAATCTGTCAGACCCTCGGGCGCTTGGCCCATGCCTTCCCACCACACGCCGCCATCCTTGGTTTCCGCTACGTTGGTAAACACGGTGTTTTTGAAAATGGTAGACATCGCTATTGGGTTGGTAGACTCGGATGTTCCTGTAAGTAATGTAAATAAAATTTTAGCAATATTTTTTTATTGAAATCTTTTTTTTTTAAGTCGATTTGTCCTTTGGACAGATCTCGATGATATATTGACACTCTGTAGGTACCTGCTTCTTCCAAAAAATTGAAGTGCATAGAAATCAATAACAAATCATTTTCTTATTTTATAACAATTAGCTGTATGAAATTTGACTTGTCTAACAGACACACTCAGAAATGAGTAATTTACCAATTAGCATTAAGTCTTCTAACTGTCGGTCGGTTCATTTTTAACTGACATTTTTCAAATCTACACTAAGGAACCATTTCAGCAGGCATTAAGCGACTGAGTGTGATAAGTAAGCTTAAATAAATAAAGTTATTCAAATCTGAAATCCTGAATAAGAAAAATGAACAAACCCTACCCGGTGCAACTCCAAAGAATCCATTCTCAGGGTTAATAGCCCTGAGAACTCCGTTGTTGTCAAACTTCATCCAAGCGATATCATCCCCAACGCATTCCACCTTGTACCCCGGCAGCGAGGGTGTCATCATGGCGAGGTTGGTTTTGCCGCAGGCGGAAGGGAATGCGGCTGCGATGTAGCGTTTACGGCCGCGGGGGTCGGTGATACCTACGATCTGGAAAGGGGGAAGACTTTAGAATTGAAATGTAGTTAAAAAATGTTAACTCTTTATCTGGTTTTGGCAAAATAGCGGACAAAGTCATATTTTTTAAATAATCGCGAAAGTAGGAAGATTTATAGAAAAAATTAAAGAAATTACCAAAGTTTAATTTATTGTCGTTAAGGTACATATTGATGATTTGCATGAATTAATTGACTAACATTTAAATACGTTCGGCGTTCCTCAGTTGGTTTTTTCTTTATAAAAATGCCAGGAAAATAATTTTAGTTCCTTAATTTGTCCTTTGATCATAAGAGCTACTTATTATGAAACTTTTCGAGTTAAAAATAAGATTATAAAATGATTTTTTTTATTGTATTTAGAAAGTTTTTAGACTATGTATTAAAAAAATCTCACCAGCATATGCTCAGCCAGCCACCCTTCTCGTCTCGCGATCACAGACCCGAGACGCAACGCGAAGCATTTCTTGCCGAGCAGACTGTTCCCACCATATCCACTACCTGTGAATAAATTCAGTGTTCTAAAATGCTTTGCGAAAAGCGGACTCAAACACACACAGAGGTCGTCTGTATACTTCTATGTCTATGTCTATGTCAATGTATACATCTTACCAAAGCTAATGATTTCATTGTCATTCGGCTTATGCAGTATGATGGTACGCTGTGGATCGCACGGCCATCCCGGAGTACCTTTGGACCCGACCGCGTGAAGGCAGCGGACGAACTGCTCGTTCTGACGCAGAGCTTCCAGGACTTTGGCTCCTGAGGAGTAATGTTCATGTTAGGAGTCTTATCAAAGGGCTGGTTGGTTTAGAACTTGGTTTAATAGAAAGCATCAGCGAGTTTTTTTAACCAAAAAGATAATTTAAAAAGTCCTCATTTCCCTTGAAATTGTGTTTCATCCTTTGATTATATAAGTATATAATCAAAGGTTTAATCAAAGGAATTTATAAATTCTTTAAAAAAAAGTTACTTTTATTTTGACACGACATTAGATGGCGCTGCTGAAAGGTCACGTGTCAATGTCAAGTGTCAAAATAAACAGCGAATTAATTTACTGTTCCTTTTTTTGGGCAGATGTTTGACACTTGAGTTTCCATTCCACCTATCCATCTATCTTATGGTATGGTTTTTTTAAAACTACCACTTTTTTAAAAGATCGCTTGGTCGGAGATTTTGTTATTTTTTTTTATTTGATTGTTATGTTAGTATAAAAATATGTCGAAGAACTCACCCATCCTAGTCATGACCCGCATTGAGTAGACTACGTACGGCGAGTCTGTGATTTCCACACCGATCTTGGAGAGCGGAGATCCAACGGGACCCATGGAGAACGGTATCACATACATGGTGCGACCTGGAAATATTATATTATAAATATAATATAAAATATTAATATATATGACGCGTCTATTTTGCCTGTAAGTGGTGTAAATGTCAACTTGTCAGTAATAATAATAATAAATATTTTTATAATCTCAAAAGGCAAAAGGCGGTACTCCTGGACTCGGCGCGTATCGTCAGGAAGTTCTATTTGCCCTAGTCATCGGCTGCTTGAGCCTAGCTTTACGGTCGGTGATATATTTTTTACTGTAGAGTTATTTTATTTTGTTGCTATTACTATGGTAAAAGATGTAAAAATAGGACGCAATGTGTTGTCACCTGCGAATATATAATACTGTGTCGCAGATCGCGAAAATAGTAAAATGTAGTGATCATTTCATCAACCGTGCAACCAAAACCTAGTTTTAAGTTTACTTTACCAAAAACATAATTCATATTTTTTACCTCTCATACATCCCGGGAAACGTTCGCCCACCGCCTTCTCGTAATCGGCAGCGGATATGAAGTTTCCAAGAGCTGACTTCTGCCCAGCACGAGCTGATGGAACCACGTCCCTCTCTCGCTCCGAACAGATGAAAGTACGGGATTCCACTCGAGCCACATCGGCCGGGTCGGTACGAGTTAGCCAGCTGAAGGGACATACATTTTATTACACACACATTTAAATTTATATTTAATTGTACTTTTATTTTTATTATTGTGTCTTTTAAATGTAATTTTTGTATGAGTCATGGTACTCGAAATAAACAATTTTTATTTTTTTTATTTTTATTACTTGAATAATTATTTTGTGAAATGACGGGACTGACATAGTCATAACTATGACTCAAAGTCCCATAAACAATAAAGAATTAAAAAAAAAAAAAAAAATACTTGAGTAGCAAGTTAGCAACCCGCTCCGGCTTCGCACGGATAGAATGCTGATACAAATACCTTTCTCTTGAATCATTCTATCTATTTAAAAACGCACCAAAATCCGTTAAGGATCTAAGCATACATAGGGACAAACAGACAACGGGAAGTTTGTTTTAAACTATGTAGTGATTAGCGACCCATCCCCGCTTCGCAGATTTCAATGCATGTTATACTTAAAAAAAGTCTTTGAATCACTCTCTATTAAAAGTGCATCAACATCCGTTGCGTAGTTTTAAAGAAGTAAGCATAGGGACACACAGACAGCGGGAAGCGACTAAACATAACTATGTAGTGATTAAAAGGTAAAATAAAAATAAAATAATGCCGGACACAGCATCATCTGCCCCAAGCTAAGCAGAGCTTCTGTTATGGGTACTAGATGACTGATATATATAATACAATATTATTAAATAGATAGATATTTTTTATTATACATAGAAAAACGACCAGAACCCCTGAACATATATCTGCAGATCGTACAAGTAACTGTCCCGAGGCGGGAATCGAACCCGCAACCTCCTGCGTCGCAGGCAGACCTTCGCCCACCGCGCCACAGTGGTCGTCAAGCCTTTATTAACAAAGAAACACAGAATAACCAAATAAGAACTAGTAATTAAATTGGAATTGGAAGGGATTGCAAATGCAACCAATGGAATTATTGCTATTGTAGCTGCGTCTAGGTTTTACCATGAAACGGGAGTGTCTTGGAATTTTGACAGCAAAGTTTTCAAAGTTTTAACTCACCAGTTGTCATACTTGGGAAGACGCTTCACAGAACCCTGCTCCTGCATCAGATTGAGCAGAGCATTCGCCTCCGCCTCCGATCCATCGCAAACATGCACGTGTTCAGGTTGGCAGAGGGCGGCACTTCGCTCCACGAACGCACGGACCTGGAAAGCAAATGTTAGATAATCCAGTAGGACAAGCACGGGATTTCTTGTCTAAGGTAGAATAGACAAAAATTACGTCACTTTGTCATCGAATAGTTAGACAATAGAGCCGCTGCTCCTAGCTAGGACGATGAAGACTGGAAGCAAAGAGTTTTTACTCTGACGATGTAAGAACTTTTTGCTTCCGTCTTCATGGTTATTCATCGATCGAAAACAAAATGAAATGCTAAAACTTCTATCATGGTTATTAACACTAAAGTCATTTATAACGGGATATTTACCATGATTAGAGTATTGAGTTTTCCAATATTTCGGCACAGTTACATGCGCCATGATCAATTGGAAAACTCAAAACTCTAATCATGGTAAATATCCCGTTATAAATGACTTTAAAATGAAATGCATGATTTCGCAATATGTAATTGCAAGTTTTTAAGAAAAGTTGTAAAGTTTTTGGAAAATTGATAGTCCAGACAACCGGATTTTAGGGTCAGAATGTTAAAGCCCGGGAATGTGGGAAAAAACTGAAAGTGCTTTGCTATTTCTGGACAAAACAATCTTTGACAAGTTTAGAATTAATATCTGATTTTAAGGATAAATTAGAATTTAGAAGACAAAGGGTCTTTGTTGCTCATTTATCTATGGGGATTTGGAGTAAGCGCAGGAATAATTGGTAGTTACTGGTACTGCAGTAGGTTTACCTTTGGAGTTAGGGCAGCTAGCTGTGGGCTAGGCTTGGCAGCACCCCGAACGGCGGTCTGGTGCGCCGCGCGGCTGCATCCCAGAGCCACTTGGGCACATCTGTTGAAACAAAAACTGGTTAAACTTCAGAAAACAATAGAATATCGAAGATTTCTTTTGAATTAACTTGAATCTCAGAAGAACTCAGAATCAAAGATGACCATCTTTGATTCTGAGTATTCAAGTTGCAATTTATAAAGATTCGGGCAACTTATACCTACTCGTAGGTACATATTTGCGGCATAGGCAATGTACATCTAGAATAATACTCCAAATAAGTTGCAATGATTCACCATCATCATCAGCCTATAATAGTCCACTGCTGGACATAGGCCTCCCCTAATGAGCGCCATAGATGATGATTATCTATATATAAATTCAACAAGAAATATATTCTTTACAAAAAGGAATGCTATAAATATCAGTTTATCTAGATTCTAGGTGATAAAAAGGTTTGGGACGAGTTTTGCTCCAACTTGAAAACAACAACCTAACAAAGTAGGTAAAATTTTCCTATTCGCCTACCTTATCTTAAAAAGATTGAAACAGACAAAGAATCAAAGTGATCTTTGAAACCAGTATTACTTATGTAAGTTGTGTTTTGTGACGAGTCCAAGAGAATAAGGTCAAGCAAGTAAATAAGGAAATCAACTTTGATTTTGATTAAACCTACAGTACCTATGTAATGTACATATAAGTTAGCTACTTTACTTTTTAACGGATAAATGGTTTTTTGTCCGAATATAGGTACATTTCACTTGGTGAAAAGTGACACAGTCGAAGATTGGGACAGATCAAATCCTAACCTTTGTGTTATAACAAAGGCTTTATGTTAAGGCCGTTATGGGGGTCTATGTTAACGGATAAATACCCCTTAACATAGAAGTTTGTTTCAATTACAAAATCTTGCGAAAATATCGTTTTTATGAGTCTCGTAAATGCGAGTGGCATAATTTGTCGATCTATCTACTCAGGTAAAACAAAGGCTACCTTTAAGACCCCCCTTAAAGGTAGCCTATATTAACGTTATCCCTTAACATTATGTAGAACATTGTTTAAATTATAAAATCCTGTGGAACCATCGTTTCTATGACTCGTATATGCGAGTGGCCCATCTTGACGATCTATCTACTCAGGTAAAACAATGGCCTTTACCTTTATCTGGAGGGGGGTATTTATTTATTTATTATTTATCTCATTAGGAGAGACATTATGTTCAGCTGACTGATATAGGCTGACGATGCGAAAATGGAGGGGGGTCTATGTTAAAGGGTAAATACCCCTTAACATAATATAGAACATTGTTTCAATTACAAAATCTTGTGAAACTATCGTTTTTATGATAAATACGAGTGGCCTCAACTTGTCGATCAACTCAACCAGGTTCTTTGTGTAATGTCGAAGACATTTTGTACTTTGATCAGGGCCGGCCACAGATGGCATTCAGTTTATATGGAACTTGATTTATCAATTCGTGTGATAAGTAGGCACAAATAATTATCTTTTTGTTGGTTATAAATGCTTGTATACACTCAACGAGCAATTTGGAGTTATGTAGTAAGGGGCCATATTAGTTTTAAAAAATCAAGTGTTTAATTTGATTTTTTTAAGTGTTTTGTTTCGTTTTACGGGGCAACGAACGCAGCATAAATGTATTTAAAAGTAAATTGCTATAGATATGTGCATATGTGCAGTAAAAATAACTTATTATTGGGTATCAAAGTAAAGAGAAGAAAAAGAAACTGACTCAATAAATGAAGTTTTAAAGATCAACTAAATTGGTCTAGCTATTGACCAGCTATTTGGATGTATAAAAAATATTATTAAAAAATACTCACTGAGCTGCCTTCCTCACGTAGTCTTCAGGTACAGTTTTAAAGTGCAACATATTGAATATAACAAAGGAAATAAATTAAAATAATACTATTAAGTAAAAATTTGAAAGATCTAAGTTTAACTAAATTTTATCAAAATTACTAAAGCTGAACAAGAATATCAACCACCTATAAAATCCTATTTTATTAAGTCTATCACCCATTTAATAATGATCTTGTATTGTAAATGGATAACCAAGGAAGAATGTTTGGATTTGTGATAGTTGATGCTTTATATCTCGGGGGAGTAGAGGCGAGTGCGCACGGCGCGTTCTGATTGGTCGAGAGCGCGGGCGTGTCACTTACGCGGCAAATTGCGTCACAGATTATATCTACGTGACTACGCGGCAAGAATCTAGAGATAGAAAACGTGACGTCATCGATTGCAAAATAACAATAATTAGCGAGGTTTCCTGTTTTTGCAGATATAGTGGAAATTGTTTTGATCGGAAAAGTCATAAGGTTTCGTTGTGAGTTGTAACATTGGGTTGGGTTACATCAGCTCGGCTCCGTATAAAGCTCAAGGCGATTGCGTCAGACTTCGACGATGCCCGAGTAGACACGAGAAATGTGCCCTGCCTTCTAATATCGTAAGAGGCAAAACCAACTACACACTTCATTACAAACAAAAATAGTAGAAGAGAAATCTGTAAACGCTATTCAATCCCTCTTGAAAGACGTCACCATTATATTATTTTATTACTGTAATATTATTATTTATTATTGGAGGGAAGCACAGTTCCCTTCCCAGTCTAGTACAAGAAACTGAAACTTCCGACTGGTATTGATATGGATCAGTTGAGCTACTTTTAATTTGTTTGCAACAGTCTGCAGTTAGCTAAATTCTTTCTATAGTTATTACTAGGTAGTCTAATTTAGTTTATAGATTGTAATTTTCTTTTTTAATAACTATAATACCCTGTTAAAAGCAACTGAGGCTTTACATCATTATTTGTAAATTTTCAAATTTCTAGGTTTTTTTAATATTGAAAGTATTAAAATGTAAATAATGTTATTATTTGTTATGATTTTTTTGCAATAAACTGTTCTATTCTTTTCCAATATTTAGCTGCTTAATAGAACATAGAAAACCAGGAACTACTATACTACTTATATTATATTCAATTTTATTATGTTCTTTTTTGATATTTCTGTCAGTCCTAGTATTATTTGACTCTCTGCTCTTATCCCGACATACTGAAAATTTCCTGATTAAAAAAGGCATAGGTACTTAAAGAAAAAGAAGGATACATTAAGAATAACTACATAAATAACTGTAAATACTCTTCATTTAAAATCAAATCATTAACCTAAATGGCAAAGAGATTAAAAATATGTGTCATTTCATTAATTAATACGTAATTAGGTACATACGTACTATTTAAAATACTAGCAGTCCGCCCCGTTTCGTCCGTGTGAAGCCGGTTATTTAACAAAAATTTCAAAAATTATATTTTTTTTACACACTGGATCTTTGCTTAAATTATTGTAAATTTTCATACCGTATCTTAACTCTTTTGAATATATTCTATAGTTTGTTGGGAAGATATAGTTTTTTAATTAGAGAAATCAGACCTAATAGTTTCGTTAACTCTACTCTTTATAATATCACTAGCGGTCCGCCCCAGCTTAACACGGGTATTAAACAGTGTTACATTATTGCAAGTTTTCATACGGTACCCTAACTTTTTTGAAAATATTATACAGCTTATGTTCATTAGGAATAATGCAGGATGAATTTTTCAAATCGTTCCACTAGTTTCGCAGCCTATTCAATCAAAACAAACTATGAAATCTTTCCTTTTTATAATATTAGTATAGACCCGCCAAATAACCGATATTTGGCGGAAAATATTATCAAAAAGATCACCTCTGTCAAGTGTCAATGTCGCCGGGATCCGGGTTCTAATTAATTAGCAACTTATAGGAGTTTTGCGTCTCATTATCGAAGAAATTACACTTATAATTGGATCGTCTGTTAAAACGTAAATAAATAACAAAAACAAGTATAATGAGGCGTCGTCGCGGTAAATAAACACTACTTATCATCTGCATCAAGACATTATTCGAGCTTAACGGTTTATTCATATTTTTTCTGCGTTCAGGAATAAATCAAACGGAGAATAATCTCCGGGTCTTCAAAAAGTTATCTGAGCGTCTGGTCGAAGCGTCGTGTGACCCGAGAGCTGGTCAGTATCTGGCGCAGCGCATCAGCATTGCCATACAGCGAGGCAATGCAGCCAGCATCTTGGGTACCTACACTTCCAACTGGTATTGATATGGATCAGTTGAGCTACCTGTTGTTAGTTCGCAACAGTCTGTAGCTAGCTCAATTGTTTCAATTGTAACTACTAGTTTTTATTTAGTTAGATAATTGTAATTTTCTTTATTAATAAAGGCTTTTTGCCATTTAAAAAAAAACGGAGAATCATTTGACGGAAATAGAAAAACATTTTCTATGAGCCTATGATAAAACGAATTTAGATTTAATTGTTGTTTGGGTCGTTTGGGAATATGTTGATTTTTATATACCCAAAATCTCTTGTATACCCAAATATATAATATATCAGTCAATAGAAGTTATTTTGTTTCATATCTTGATAAAAAATGGTTTACGACTTGCGGAATTTGTAACTTCTAATTAATATGTAACTTTATTGCTAAAATATATTACTTTTGTATTTTTTTATTAATACCGGCTTATCAACTCTCTCAAATTTAAAAATAACCTTATTCACCTTGTCAAAATTAAAAAGTTCTTTGTAGAACCAAACAAAAAGTTTGTAAAAACTATGCATAACATCGAGTACCTACGTATCCAGTGCAAAAAGGTTAACATTCAATTTTTTCTTCTCATTTTTTAGAAATCTATTTTTAAAATTTGAAACTCTTTGTCAGTACCTACTTTATGTTTTCTCTCATAGATGAAGGCCAAAGTCAGACAGTCACTTACCATACCTAGCTGTTTTATAGATAAGTATGTATGTATAACTACCTAAGTGAATGGATATTGGTTCACTGGCATTCAGGAAGTGATCTGGTAAGCTACCATCGTCTCCTTTGTTTTATACTTGTTAATATTTTATAGTAAACCTAAGGGCCGCACCCACTAAAGCGCAGGTCAAATATAGCATGGCATGGTGCGAAAATAGCGTCATGCACCACAGATGGTGACAGCTTAGATTTTTAGGAAGTTAACATAAGTGTATAAATAGGTACTAGTTGTATTTTTTTTTTGTATTTTCTTTGTTCTTTGTTGTATTGTAAATATCTAAATATATATAATTGATGAAAAATACCTATAAAATAAATGATACAAGATAGCTTAGGCGAAAGCAGCCAGTAGTATACCTATGTTACTTTTAGTTCACGACAATGCAATACCATTGGTGAAACATCATCAGAACACTGGCACGAGCCGAAATGCTATATCAACTTGCAGAATTAGGTCTCAGCTATTTTGTTCTTTTGTCTGCTTATATAGTTAGTCATAGGTAGTAAATTTAGTTATTAAATAGTTCTTCCTTATTTTTGTGTCTATTATACATAGATTGAGTTGTGATTTATTTGGGACGATGTGGTCGCTAAGCGACAAAGTCCTTCTTCAAAATAAAAAAAACACTGGCACGAACATTGCCTTTTATAATTTAGTAACATTTCCATGGTACCTATTTTAGGAAACAGAACGAACTTTGTTTACATGACAAAGCAATATCTGAAGAATTAAATTTGAACTTTGAGAAGGACAAGCACAAAGTCCGTTGACTAACAAATAGAAGGGCCAAAAGGCCCTCTCCAAACTACCAAAGGTTAATGATAAAAATATAAAAATAATTTTGTTCTGATAATATTTTATTGTTTTAATCCAGGATCTGCACACCGACCAGTATAATGATAATATAAATGTTTATATTAACAAAAGATTATTGAGTATATAACACTGTCATAATATTGATAAGGACACCAGTTAGGTACCTATCTACTTACTTTTGATGTATTTTTTTAAGAGTTTAGATTACACTAGCGGCCCCGGCTTCGCACGGTTATTTAACAAAAATTAACATGTTGGGATAAATTATTTAAATTTTCATACGGATCCGTAACTTTTTGAAAATATCCTTAAAATAGCCTTTGTTCATCAGGGATAATGTAGCATTCTAATGGTGAAAGAATCTTTCGAATGACTCGAATAGTTTAGGATACTATTCAATAAAAACAAATAAACAAACAATCAACTCTTTCTTCTTTATAATACTCATATACATTATGTAGACTAGATACCTAACTAAAATACAGTAAAAACCGACCTAATCGTTAGTACAAGTTAGTACAGATTGTGTGCCACCTTGTGCGTTGTCAGATAGAGAAAAATGGCGGACCTAACTTTATATTATCATAATTCTAACACTGGTTTTTTTTGTTGGATAAAGTAAAACCTTTATTAGCAAAGAAAATTACAAAAAATAACTAAATTATTACAGTAAGAGTTGATACACTGAAGCAAATATGCAAACGCTTTTTTCGTTTCCTTTTGTTTGGTACAATAATTCGCTGTAGGTACACTATGTATACCTATTTGCCAAAACTAAACACCTCACTTAGATTTTTTAAATCTATTAATAAACAAATATTGATAGCCCACATAGCATCATCTAGGCCTAAGTAGAGCTGTGTTATTGGTACTAGATGACTGTTATACTTAATACAAAAACCTACTGATATTATAAACGCGAAAGTTTGTAAGTTTGTTACTCTTTCACAGAAAAACTACTAAACGGATAACATATGGGCCATTTTTTAGTTTTTACACCCGGAAACAAATATCTGCACTAATCTGAATCTAGATCGTATAAACATGTGTCCCGAGGCGGGAATCAACCGCAACCTCCTTCGTCACAGGTGGACCTTAGCCCACCGCACCACAGAGGTCGTCATAACCATGTAGATTGTCATTACAGGTCTCTGATAACCTTTTGAAACCGGTATACACACCTCCAGTGGCGAAACTAGTTTTGAAACTTGTTTTTTGTTTACCTATAGGAAATATATTGCCATCAACTTCTTGAAAAGTTTGTAACCTATTCACTAGGGTGAGGGAGGTTCATCGCTGGATACGTACTCGATGGAGAGGTTCATGTGCGTCTGTGGCAATGATCATAATTATTATTTGAATGTTTTATTTAATAAAACATAATTATTATTATTATTATTGTACCGCATTTCCATGAACTCGGGCCATAGGACCGGTCCTTTGGGAGGCAAACGTGTGTCGTCGTAGTAAACAGCACAGAGGCCCTTTATGACAGTTAATATAATGTAAAGGTAAGGGCTACAAATAGCGTCTATCATCCTCGGTTTATTATTATTGTCAATGGCAAATGAAAGCGTAAGAAAATTTTAAAAAGGATAAGGTTTTTCGCTAATTCTACTCGGGGTGGTAATGTTAGTAATTTTAGTAGTTACCCAATATGTCCAATGGCATTCTTTCCTGAAAATTTACATCGACGTACGATTGCTATGGAAGCAATATTTTTTCAAAAATTCACCTCGTTGCCCGGAAGTTTATCTAGCTACGTATATTTATGTTAATGCCCAAGCTGTTCGGTCAACTTAGAAATACTGTACATCTTTCTTCAACTCTGTGGATTCTCCTTAGCAACTCAATCTCAAATCATGATTGTTTTCAATGATTCTGTCAGGGATTCGTCATTAGATATGTACTTAAGCCTGAGTTGATAAACTACCTAGGTAGGTACATAGTCAATAAGTCATGTGTCGTGTTTTGGTAGGCCCCCTAGAATCTTAAATTTCTTTTATTACTATACCTAAATGTATTTTGATTTTATATAGATTTTATATAGAATTTATATTCAACTAGCGACCCGCCCCGACTTCTCACGGTTGCAATATTATCAATATTGCAACCTAAAAATGTTATACCTATATATTAAACCTTTCCCTTGATTGAATCACATTAAAATATAACGCATCCAAATCCATTACGCATCTGTCTGTCCCTATTAATATAGGTATGATATTATGCTTAGATATTTAAAACACATGTCTAAGCATTATAGGGACAGACAGACGGACAGACAGCGGGAAGCGACTTTGTTTTATACTATATATATAGTGATTCTGGGATATAGGTATTCTATACACCTGAGCAATATACCTAGTTACCGGTACCGCCATATATTTCTTAGGTAATAGGTACCCAACCGATGCTGATGCAATAGTGAGACTGTATTGCAAACCAAACGCAGTATACTAGATGTACCTTAGCCCTACTAACCTACTTCTCAGTTATTTTTCTTATATCTATAGGAGACTAAAAACCCACATGCCCTTCATCATTAAAAAATTACGAGATGTGTAAAATTAAATGCATTAAATTTCAAAAGTTATCTGCCATTATTTTGTACAGCTGCAATGTGCGAGTTAAAACAGCTAGTTAAACTCGAGTTAAAATTTTAAAAACTAACAGAGCGTTACTAAACCGGGTTACTCATTTAACTCGATGTTTTACATGTTTATTTCCAGTTTTCTGATTCAGTGTTTTCAGTATTCAAGTTATTATCCATATCGAACCCTATGATAGGTATCAAATAGATGTTTCGGTGCAAGTGGCACGTTACCTAAGATTAGAAGGCTGTTTACGCCCATGAACTTCAGTGTAGCTTGTAATAATATTATTACATAGAATAAAAATAAATATGAACAACAACAGATGATGAAATGGGTGTGTGCAGTCGGGCCTCCCAGCCACACGACCGCGGGTTATCGCTCCGATAACGTACAAATAACAAGCTGTAAGTACTTTATTTTTATAATAAGACTTCGCTACAAGACGGATTTGTTGATAAGGGAATTTTCCGTGGCTGTTAAATGTTATCTAAGTGTTTCTAAGAACTTTTGAGCGACCACATTTTGAGGAAAACTCGTTCTCGTATGTGAGAGCAACCTTTCTAGTTTTTAACTTCGACGGCCTCTGTGGTGCAGTGGGCGAAGGTCCTCCTGCGACGCAGGAGGTTGCGGGTTCGATTCCCGCCTCGGGACAAATATTTGTAAGATCTGCAAATATTTGTTCAGGGTGTTTCGGTCGTTTTCTATGTATAATAAAAAATATCTATCCATGTAATAATATTTTATTATGTAGGTATATCAGTCATCTAGTATCCATAACACAAGCTCTGCTTAGACGGGGCAGCACTCAAGAAAATTAGTGCCTCAAAATTTCCGAATACTCAGATATTTAGATAGGTAAGTAGATACTAACTAATCTAAGTACAGAGCCCAGCTAATTGTTAATTTATTATCCTAAGAACAAACTCTGTTTGATCCCTTCAGGTTACTTCAAAGAGGAAATCTGCTCAGATTTTAAATACAAAGTTCATTGAATTTTTTCTTAAACAAAACGTTGGGATGTTCTATTTAGACAAAAATCTTTATAGTATCTATGACTCAGCTATTCCTTTTTCAAATTTGTTTTCGTAATCCAAAGCTATGCTGCGCAGCAAACCAGAGAGATGTGTTAGGTTGCTAAATATCACAATACCTACTTGTTGACCAGTTTAAGTCACAATGCAGCTGAATTCACTTTTTCCGGCTGACAAAAACCTCTTTAATTTGTTGACCAGATAAATGATACCCGTTAAATACAGTCGGATTACTTAGCTATGAAAATTTTTGAGAAAGAGGTTGCGTTTCTGTAGCTCTAAAATGTTTGGGACGAGTGATACAACTCGAAATCAAACAAGGCAAAGGTTTCTTGTTTGCTTCTTTACTTTACCTTAAAAAGATGTGAACAAAGTATCAAAGAGATCACTTAATTTCCCAGTATTACTTATGTACTTAATTTGTATTTTGTGACGTGTCCAAAAGTTCTATAAGTTTTAAAGGCAATAAAGCACCATAATTTTGAATTCGAAAACTCCCAGTCTGTTCTAAAATAGGTACTTACTGAATAAATGTCACTTACCTTCTAGATATTCTTGCCACGAAGAACACCATAATGTAAAGTCAGCTTTGCTTCTCTCCTGAAAAAAATACTAGAGTTTAGACAAAAGATCACCCAAGAGCTGGTCAGTATCTGGCGCAGCGCATCAGCATTGCCATACAGCGAGGCAATGCAGACAGCATCTTGGGGACACTTCCGACTATGATATGGATCAGTTGAGCTACCTGTAGTTTGTTTTTAACAGCCTGCAGTTATCTAATTGTTTCAATTGTAAGTATTGGTTCTAATTCTAGGTCGAATTAGCATCGCCATCCAACGTGGCAATGTTGCCAGCATTCTTGGCAGCTTAAATGATGTATACTAAATATAATTTTTATATTCTGTTAAATACCTACTGTAATTTCCTTTGTTCTAATTTAGTTATTTGATTGTAATGTTTTCCCCTGTATAAAACTGGTAGGTACCTTCTTATCTACATATTTTCCCCCTTATCAAAGACGGTCTTCGTCGAGGGGCTTCTGTGTGATTACATCATTATTGGTACCTACCCCCCAATCTACCACCCAGTGGAATGTTAGTACAGTCAGCTACAGATTTTAGTATCGTGCGTGTTGTTGTACAGAAAATGTACATAAAAACCATCTGCTTGTCTTGTGACGCGTTCTTCTCGTCACGACATGCTATACCACAATGTGACGTTTCACTTTATATCACTAACTAGCGATCCGGCCCGGCTTCGCATTAGCAAACTGAAGTGGCAATGAGCCGGCCTTATTTCGTGAAGAAACGCTGGGGTAAACGTGTTCTTGAGTGGAGACCGTGACTCGGCAAGTGTAGGACTCCCTCCGGCCAGGTGCGAGAGACTGCAGGCAGGTGCTGGATGCGACAAGCTGAAGACAGGGCGCTCATTAAGGGAGGCCTATGTCCAGCAGTGGATTAACATGGGCTGACGATGATGACGATGAAGAACTATTTCACCGTTAGAATCCTAAATTTCGGCCTGATGAACAGGCTATACCTATGTTCATCAGGGAAAATTTATGAATATTTAAAAAAGTAAGGGATCCGTATGACAAATGATTTTTTATTAAATACACGGGTACGAAGCCGAGGCGGACCGCTAGTTATGTTATATTTATTATTCGACCAATAAATCAATAAATTATAACCAATTAGTTATTTTCCAAGACACATTCGCGTTTAACACATCATATCTGTATGGTTCTGTACAAATAACAATGCACTCTTATCAGCTGTATTAGGTACCTAGGTAAAGTATGTACCTAATTAATACACTGATTTTATTTATTATGAATAAATTATGATATTATGACAGACAATGACTTTCTACAGTAGCATTATTAATTTTCAACCTTGACTTAGCGATGCACATCCCAAGAAAGCTAATGTACTTATCATAATAGGTACCTAATGATTGGTTTCCCTTTTTTGTATTCGTACGTTCCTTGATTGCTTCAATAACTTGTCTATTTTAAGGTTTTGACATAATTTAAAGCAACTTTTACTATCTTTTATCTACTTTTACAAATTCAAGTCACATTTATTGTAAATTCAAATCTTAAAGTGAGCCTTGTGCAAATAAATTTGTGTGAGTAGGAACGAGTTGTGAGAACGAAAAAATCTTATTTGTTTAATAAAATCACGATAAAAGATTAAAACATTTGAGTCAAACGTTAACAAATAACTGAGGGTATTCCTAAATATTTTTTGACAGTTGGTCATCTGTCAAACTCAAATCGTTTCGTTGGCAGACAAATAAAGTTTTAATTTTCCAATAGGTGAAGATTTATTTTTAAATTCCATTACAGTTGCTTTCTTTTATAGTTATTTTCTATTCCTACAGCATCCAATCAATTATTTTATGCTCGTAAATAAAAAAACTCAATGAAATTCATAATGCGTGTTTACATTTATTAGCATAGATGGCGCTGATACAAATTACCAGCATTCATAGATTTTCATCTCTAACATGTTTTTACTTTTGCAATTTGAAATGGATAAATTTTTATCCCATTAAATATAATTTGAAAGTAAACCTAAAAAATAGTTATTTTTAACAGTTAAAGTGACTTACTTGAGTTTCCTGCTTTCCAGTTACTTATTGACACACTGAACTACTTTCTACAAAAACCCCTCGACAAAAAGAACAACTATTCAAGGCAACAAGAACCCACAGTAAAAAGATAAGTTAGTACCAAAAATAAAGATAACAAGATAGAAACAGTTGATTTTCAGCAAGATTGACAAAATAGATAGATTTAGTGGGTAACCAGCTGTTACCGACGACGTGTTCTTTTGTTACGATGCGGTCGGATACTGGAACATTGGGTGGAAATGGTATCTTTCCGCACGAGTTGTGCATAAGTCAAGTGTTTTCAAGAATTAAGAGGACGATTTTTAAAATGAGATTGGATTTATTGGTCTTCGTGATTGGTCGGCCCTATCTCTTGCTATCAATTGAGATTGTTATCTTATCAGAATCACGAGAGAAAAACATTGCAATGTTTGGTTGCTTAAGGCGTCCATTTTTGCCCAGAAGAGGGAAGATTAAGCAGATTATCCATGTGACTTGAGAATCGAACCTGCAAGCACACAATTTTCCGACTCACTACGCCGCCGCGCCATAAGCATTTACGGTGGATAGTAATAGCCGATTTTTTTACTATTTATGACCATTTACAATTATTTAAATACACTTAAAAATATATTAAAACACAGATACAACAGAGTCACGAATAAAGATAATGCTCTTTGACGCTTGAAAATGAGAATGATACGAGTATCGTGCAGGAGAGAATTCCGATTGTAAATAATTTTACCAGGCGCGGTAAAAATACATATCTAGGAACGTTCACCTAAACATAATGTTATCTGTGCCTAGACGCTATGTGCATTGATCCCATTGATCCCCGCGATTTCCACTCATCTGGAATTACACTGACATGAAGACTGCTGGCAGATGCTGGATGCGACAAGCCGAAGTCAGGGCGCTATGGCGCTCATTAGGGGAGGCCTATGTCCAACAGTGGACTAACATAGGCTGATGATGATGCCGAATTAAAATTTTAGGTTATGTATCAACCTAAAGGGAGGTGTTTTTTAATTTGAGGAAGGTATACCTATCCGTGTGGTGCCGGCATAGAATTTCACCACCCCAACTCTTCCCGTTGGTGTCGTAAGAGGCGACTAAGGGAAACACAGCGGGGGGCGGGCAGCAGCGCCTTCTGCAGAACAACTAAACCGAACTGCGATCCCCAACCCGCATGCCCAGCGTGGGGATTATGGGTAATAACCCCCAAATAATGATGCCATCTATGGCGCTCATTAGGGGAGGCCTATGTCCAGCAGTGGACTATTATAGGCTGGTGATGAAGGATGATGATGATACCTATACTAAATCTGACGGTATTTATGATGTATTCGCAATGAAAGCATCAATATCAACATCTGCTGAGCTTGGTACTCGGTGATGCTTTGTGGATTGTCCGGCATATTTATTTATTATTTATCTATACTATCTATACTAATATTATAAAGAGGAAAGATTTGATTGTTTGTTTGTTTGTTTGAATTGAATAGGCTCCGAAACTACTGGACCGATTTGAAAAATTCTTTCACCATTAGAATCCTGAATGTTCTGTGATGAACATAGGCTATATAATATTTTCAAAAAAGTTAGGGATCCGCATGAAAAATTCAATAATTGAACCGTGCGCTGTATATTCAACCTCTTTTTCTATTATGGCGCGTCAGAATAGAAAAGGAGGTTGAATATTACGCACGGTGCTTGCTTTTTCTCTACGGCCAGTGTCAGTTATGGAGTGTCGAGTCAATGTCAAAAATCCCAATGCTGTTAAAAAAAGTAAGGGATCCGTATGAAAACTGTGAAACCCATCGTGTTAGTGTGTATAATTTCTGAAATTTTTGTTTAATACCCGTGCGAAGCCGGGGCGGACCGCTAGTTATTATTATTTAAAAAAAACGGGAGAAGTTTTTATCCAATCTATATAGGTACTAAATCTAGCGGTATTTATGATGTTTTCATAATGAAAGCTTTAGACTATGTAGGATGTATGTAGGTATCAATGTCAACCTAAAGGGAGACTCAATTTGATAGCATAGTGTCCACCGATTTTGACTAGATATCTACTTGATAAAAATACAAACAACATGTCCACTTTTCTAAAAATGTCTCGGAATTCCCCACGAGCAAAAAATTCCTCACTATTTTGATAGTAATTATGTTGTTTTATGTAAATAGTTTACAAATAGAGTTTGTACACAATCATAATGTGTTTTGATAAGAGAAACTGTGATATGATTTTATTATTGTCACTTTCCACATTCTGGCGGGCGGATAACTAGAAATTCTGATATCCTACTAATATTATAAACGCGAAAGTTTGTAAGTATGGATGGATGTTTGTTACTCTTTCACGCAAAAACTACTAAACGGATTTTGATGAAAGTTGGTGCACAGCAGATAGTTTATGACCTGGAATAACATTATAGGCCACATTTAACCCAAAAATTCCACGGCATCGGGAGTTACGCGGGTGAAACCGCGGGCACCCAGCTGTTATAAAAAGTTTTATAATTTTTACGAATCCTGTTCACGCTGATAATAATGTGAAAAAGATCGTATGAATATGCAACTACCTACAAAGTTAATTAATTGGAAGCATGTAGTGATGAAACTAGTGTTAGTGAAGGAACTAATGTAATTTAGCAACGCTAGTTTGTTCGTTTCGTTTAGCCGTCTCGCTGAATTAATTTTTTTTATGATTTATAATTATTTGCGTTCTACAATGAATAAAATTAGCAGAAAAGTAGTTTTACGCAAATCGTATACATCTATTAACTTAACTTACTTCGATTCACTGGTATTTATGGATCATCACATCAGGGTTTATTTTTCCGAAAATACAATTGAATGACGACGTCTTTTTTTATTTATTGCAGAACTTGCATAGAACGCAGATAAAAAACACGAAATAATTAATTAGGTATCTTGCTCAAACACGATCCGATCAACCAACGAAACTATAAAATAAAAGTCGAGGAATTAGCATCGCCATCCAACGAGGCAAATCTGCAAGCGTTCTAGGCACACAACACAACCTTTCCGTGGCGGTTAGATTTTTATGAAATAAGTAGATATTCTGTAAATAATCACATTATTCTGTTCAGTATCGTAATTTTCTTCGAGCTAATGATTTTCTTGCTTCGCATCAGCATTACCATACAGCAAGACAACCTGTTGTTTGTTTGCAACAGTCTGAAGTTAACTCTATTGTTTCAATTGTAAGTTCTAATTTGGTTATTTAATTGTAATTTCTTTGTTACTAAAGGTTATACACATTTTCTTTATTAAAGGAAATTGTATGCATTTTAAGCATTTAAAGAACCAGGAATTTATATCATTGAATGATATTAAAATATTCATAATGCCTTCTAGGTTTACTTTGCCACATGTTTTAAGTTTAATTGTACCTACTTACGTACCAACTACCAACGTACCTACTGAGTTGGGTTGGGGTTAATTCTCAAATCTTAAGTTTAAACTCTAAGGGATCAAACGAAACCTTAACAAAGAATTTCTTTAAAGATATATTTATTCGTAAATATCTAACAATAACACCACTAGAATATAATATCATTGATACACGCTCACAGTTAACGGATATTGGTGTGGCACACTTACAGACGTCGGTAAAACCGCCCAAACTCGCAAAACTACATCAATATCTGTTATCACTAAAACGATAAATTCGACGAAAAGTTGCTAAAAATTAATAAAATAAAAATAATTAATAACGTGTCATTTGTGGTACTTACAGATATTTTATTGCAGTCTTCACAGAAGCGGACGTCAAGACAAGAGGTTGCAGTTTCGATTCTAGCCGGGGATGTCCACATTTTGAGTAACTAGGTACTTACAATAGTAGTGCAAAACCGAATTGCTTTTATTATCATATAGATCAAATGTTTATTAACATAGAAAATAAATTAAATAACAGAACCAAATTAGAACTAGTATTTACAATTGAAACAAGCGAGGTGTGGCCCGAGATCTCCGAGCTCAGCGCACCAACAACAACAACATCAGCATATAAGACTCCACTGCTGGACATAGGCCTCCCCTAATAGGCGCCATAGATGGCATTATTTATGATTTGGGAGTTATTGCCCATAATCTACACGCTAGGCATGCGGGTTGGGTATCGCAGTTCGGTGGACTAATTCTGCAGAGAGCGCTGATGCCCACACCCCCCGCTGTGTTTCCCTTAGTCGCCTCTTACGACACCCACTGGAAGAGTTGGGGTGGTGAAATTCTATGACGGCACCACACAATCTCACCAGCTTTGCCATAAATACAGGTACATTGATATGGATCACTTGAGCTACCTGTAGATCGTTTGAAACAGTCGCAGTTAGCTCAATTGCTTCATCGATCAATATTGTTTATACCTATGCCAGATCAAGTGCCAGTAACTGCCCTGGCTATTTGTGGTCATACCAGCTGTCCATTCTCAAGGTGTCTGCCCTACCGTTATTGTTGTCCTCTTGCAGATCCGTACAAAGCACTACATCCATCAAAGGAAAACTATTTCAATGACCACGTTTTTTGAATGGAGGCTTATGGATTACTTACGGTTATCTAAGTGGGAATATGGAGCAAGTAAATACGTTGTCTATGAATGTAGTTGTCCTGTTTTTCTTTTCTTTTAAAAAATGTCTGACCACTAAAGACGTGTATTTTACACTAACCTAAAGAAAACAAGAGTAAAGTGGTAAAATGGAGAATGCAACAAATAAGAAAACATTGTTATATTGTACAGTGCGCGTCAGAATTAAGTACCCCCCTGATCTACATAATACATATTTACCTACGACTACTTCGAATTCCCTTGTAACTTATCACAAATTTTCACATGCAAAATTTATCACGCCGCCGCTCAGGATCGAACCACCCACCCACCATAATATTCAAAGTCTGAAATTCCCAACAATAACAACTATATTGTGTCCCACATACATAGGGGGGGGGGGGGGGGGTACTTATATGTGACGCGCACTGTACATCAACATGTTTGTTGATAGGCACTATACACTATTGCCTATCACCCTAGATCTAGGCTACAGCTTGTTGCCTATGTCGTGGCTTAGGTCTAGACCTATGTTGTAGATCCCGTATGCACCATTGTCGCCTTCGGCTGCGACAATGGTGCAAGCATACCAGCCCAGTACAATATTTAAAAAAATTGTGTAAGAAGATGGAGCACTATCTCTTATTTACTTATTCCATTAAATTTAACTTACAGAGCTATGTTCCAAGACGTCAGACATATTTTAGTCTCGTGTGGAAGCTACAATACGCTAGTAATAGTAGTACTTCAATGGCTGTTACAGGATGGTTACAGGCGAATAACTTCTTGCCATAGGAATCTAAATATTAGCTTAAACATCATTTAGGTATATCAGTCATCTCATCTAGTACCCAACCCAAAACACAAGCTTTGCTTAGATGCTAGATGGGCTAGATGATGACGAATTTTCCGGCATTATTTATTTATTTTATTTAGGTTACTGTACTTATTAAAACTAGCTAGTAATAATATTTAATATTCAAAAGTAGGTACTCGGTCTATCAGTTCTTAACATCTGAAAATACGTTTCTAAATGAGGTTTTTATTAATCTACCTAGCGGTGCCCCATGGCTCCAAATTAAACGGTATTTATCAAAAATTTTGAAAATTATAATTTACAAACTCGCACGCTGGGTTACATTATTGAATTTTTCATAAGGATCCCTAACTTTTACGCAAATATTTTAGACCGTATCTATGTTTTTATCTTTTATCTTTATAGTGAATTATTTTAGTTGTTGTTCGTCGCTGCAGAAGCTATTGATGATAGAAATAAAACAAGTAGGTAGGTATTTTCTAAAATATTAAAGAACGTGTCCAAGAGTCCTTTATGGTCTGAAGGAAATAAAGCACTTTGATTTTGATTTTGAAAGAACATCTATAACTACAAAAAACATGACTAACCATTATCGTTATGTCACAATAACCACAAGTGCAAAGCTGGGACGGGCCGCTAGTTGTTAATAAAAGTGTTAAGTTTGTTCTTTGACAACAATAACAGTGATCAGATCATCTTCCGCGGTTGTTTTCAAAACCAGATTTTCTGGAAACATCCACGAAATCAAGAGAATAGATTCTTACGCATTTTTACACACTTTATAAAATAAACCGAGCCAGAGTTATGGTGAAAATACTTATTTTTAACTGCACCATAAGGCCAATGATTTTCAATTTTCTACCCATAACCTTTAATATAAGGTTATGCGCAAGGTGGGAATACTCAGACCTTCTTAGATGGTGGACAATAAAACGGTAAGGGCCCTTTACGGTTTTATTGTATACCACTACCTATTTATCTACTAACCTACACAATATCTGCATATTGTATGGAGAATAAAACTTAAGACTTTCCAGCAGACTTAGCCCACCCAGGTACTGGTGGAATTTTGTACCGTCTTAATTTTTATTAGGTATTTTATATTAACTTATAGTATAAAATAAATTGTTTATTCATTTATTCCAGGACTTTTCTGTACCTACAATATACCAACCAACAGGGTGGCACATTTAGATAGGTAAGTATGGGAAAGTCTGAAACTTTATGATGTAGGAAGATTTCTTAGGAACCATGTCCATGCCTATTGAAATGTTGGATATTTCGAAAACTTACTTAAATAAATTAAAGAATATGAAAACAATGCATTTTATTCATTTTGGATATCATTTTTCATAGTAACATTTACTGCGATCTACACAATCGATATCTAAATATATAAAATAGTTGAAATAGGTAGTGTTAATTTTATTTTCCAAAAAGTGCGGGTTGAATGATTGAATGCTGTTTTTCATGTTACTAAAATCGATGACATGATCCGTACTATGTGATAAACAGTTAGGTTATTATTGATATAGATCGCATTTTAACTCTATAGCTGCCAAATTCCAGGAA
Source organism: Eupithecia pulchellata (assembly GCA_963931895.1). Classification (NCBI taxonomy): domain Eukaryota; kingdom Metazoa; phylum Arthropoda; class Insecta; order Lepidoptera; family Geometridae; genus Eupithecia; species Eupithecia pulchellata. The sequence continues at coordinate 4,060,710 of OZ007542.1, read as the reverse complement.
GATTCCTACACTCACAGATTTATATATATATATCTGTGCCTAAACTCGTGTTAAAAGATTTTTTGTAAAGTATGTTTTTTAAAACCACAACCGACAAACACGACGAGATTTTCTTTCTTCTTTCTTTCTGTGTTAGCAAAACCATTCGATTATCTATCGATATGCAATCTGCAAATTTACGAGCGACATCTAGGTAACGTCAACTTTTATTGAGGTGTCTACTGTGAATAATACATAATTGTTTATTTTAATTATAATGAATATGATGCATTCCCAAAAGATAATAATACTAGCGGTCCCTCCCGGGTACGCACTATTTCAAAAATATTTTTTTTACATCCGTTGGGTTACATTGTTGAGATGGTTCCATACGGAACCCTAATTTTTTAGAATTAATTCTATAGCCTTTGCTCATCAGGGATAATGTATTATTTTAATGGTGAAATAATTTTTTAAATCGGTTAATTAGGTAGTTTAGAATCCTGTTCAATTCAAACAAACAACCAAATCTTTCCTATTTATAATATTTATCCTTAATTATGTAAGATATAATCAAATATCCAAGTCTAAATCATGGGATAGTATCTTGTTGATCAAACGCGGAACCCATTGTCTACGAATCCATGTTTTGTATTTGTACGACCTTGTCCGAGACTAGGAATAACCCTAAAAGTAGCCAAGCTCGTAATACGTGGACATTTCCACGTAACAGAAGTCGTAATCCGAGCTTCTATTTAGGGTTAAGGAGCCATAGCGCAGTTTATAGAACCTAAGGGACTTTTGTTGAGTAGCTTCGATGCTTAAATGGCGTGAGAATACCTCAGTATTTTCAATGTTCGGGGAAAGGAAAATCTTAATATTTTTCTTAGATACAAACAACATTCTGAGATAGATATCATCATCAGTTTAAATGATGATGATTCTATATGCACATACATTTTATTTTGTTTTGAAAAATATATGTATTATATACTCAAGTTACATTAACATAAAGTTTAACATAAGACTATTAACATAAGATAACAAACATTTCATAAAAAAAAATTATACCTATTAACACAATTAAAATTCTTTATAAATTCTGTCAAGTACTGTAATTTTAATTTCATGCTTAATATCTGTTAAACTGATATGACAAAAAAATATGTGGTATTTAAATTTTTTGTCAAATAAATAAAGAAGCTCTACTTAACTTGAGGCTAGATTATCCTGGCTAGGTCCAGCATTAATAATTTTATTTTAAAAACATAACTTACCCTTTCGCAGTCGCGTAAAAAATATACCGACTTTAAAGTCTCCTGAAATCCTTTTAAATAAAAATGTTAACCATTAAAAAAACTAATCTTCGTTGTCTAGACATAACAGATCAAACATGGATTTAATTTAAATAGGGTAGCTACTTAGATTCTCCCTCGAGGTGTTCTGTAAAAGATTTATAAATAGTCTTGATAAAGTTTTACATTTTCTTCAATCGAAATGCAAACTCTAAAGGGTATACCTTTCTTAATACCATTGAGGATCTTGTAGGTGTTACTGATTCGATGGATAGTAGGGAATAGAAGTGAAACTCGTTGGCTCAAAATATATACACAAAAAATACCTAGAAACCCTTAGGTACAGTCAGCGTCAAATTGAGAGCTTTGTTTGCTCAGATAAGTATGAAATAAAGAGTATTAAGATATTTTGATCACCTTGGGTGCTTACAACGGGTTCAGAATGTTGCGTTGCGGCTACCACGTTACTGTAGCGTATCAGGGATGTTCAGTCAGCGGATGCGAACGTGGATGGATTCCACGCAATCATCCATAAGAATGTCCCTGGTGGTGGGTATGCGATGCCGCTTCAACAGGCTTCTGGGCCGCAGCAGTGCCTCTGCTCCAGAAGGTAATGGGCCACTAGATGATGTCGCTGAAGCTATGATCGTTAGTAGCATTGAGCTACTAGCGAGTATACCGGTAAACGTGATTTTTTTTGCATTTGATTTAATTTAAAATTTCAATATAAAAATACTGACTTTTAAATCACCGCATTCAACATTCATTCTTGCGGATACACTTCCATCCTGATATGGATCAGTTGAGCTGAGTTTGTTGGCAACAGTCTGCAGTTAGTTCAATCACCTAATTCAATTGTAAACACTATTTCACATTCATATTAATTGAACTTTTTATTACTCTATTTATTTAAATATCTGCTGAGGGATTAATGTTAATTAACGTTAATTCTGTTAAGTGGATTTATTTGATTATGAATTGTCTCGCAATAAAGACTACCTCAGGCTGAAGATACATACAAGATGAAGCACCCTTTAACTTGGCTGCTATCTCACTCACAGTAGGTACAGAAAAATATGCCCGTTTTACCGCTGAATTTAATACCCCCGCGTCTAAACATACCCGTATCTCGCCGTTTTTCTTTGCCGCAATAACGATTGGGTTGACCCATTCTGTCGGTTGATTAACCTTGCGCACTATGCCTATATTTTCCATTCGCTCCAACTCTTCCTGAAGTTTATCTCGCAAACCCAACGGTACTTCGTGCAGAGCAAATAACCGGCTGCATCGACTTATCAATTACTGTTCTATGCACCCCCGGTAACTCCCCCCAAGATAAGTTACAGTTCTACCCGCATTTAGCTATATTCGCGCAGGTCTCCCCCTGGTTAGCGGGTGATATATAAATGGTGTCTGCGCATTTTAAACTCATTTCGGGAAGAGTTTCCGGTGGAGAGAGTTTGTAGGAGTGACGGCCACTGTGTTTCAATGAGAGCTGTGCGCGACGGGTGAGTTTATTTAGACAATTAGGTTAGCTTTTAGTTAGTACACCTAAACTTAAAAGGTTATTAACATAATTTTGTAATTTTTTATTCTATTGTAATTTTCTTTGTGAAAAAGAATTGTAATTTTTTTATTGCACGATATAATATCATAATGGTAGAGGCGAGCTTAACCCTAAAAAGCTTCTTCCAGCAAAACTTATTGGGAAAGAGTGATAAAGTTATAAACGTGGGTACGTATGCATAAAAATCCCAGTATTACTTAATTGATTGGTTTTTTTGACATATAAATTTTATAAATTAGTAGTGTACCAAACCAACCTCTTACATGCCGACTTTGTGTTATTTAAATGGATAAAAACTAAAAACAACCCCTTTACATAATCCATACAATGTGTATTTTCGAACCTTGATCAAACGAAATGTGCGGATACACGACATAAATTTATCGATAAATATCGGATAAAAACAATTTTATGTTGGCTATTAAAAAAAAAGCCAATTTAATATTTTTTTATTTTATTTTATTTATTTATTTTATTTAAACATTTTTAGGAAAACTTACAGCTATGATATTTAGGTTTTGTCTTAATATAACATGCACGATACATGCATGATATATGTACTTAGGGCTAATTACAAGTTTCCACATAATATAACTAAAAAAAACACAGATGAAATACAATACAATAGACGACGACGACGTTCCGTATCCAGGCGAATAAACTATTTCTCGAAAAATATAATAAACTATATTTTTTAGTTATATGTGAAAACTTCAATTTCCACATATAACTAAAAGCCAAAACATATAACATACAACTAAAAAACACATAACTAAACCAAAAGTTGGCGAAATAGTTTTTAATAAACTATTTCGCCTGGATTTTTCTTCGTTTCTGTTTGAGTAAACGGTGTATTTTATTATATATTACAATATAAAAAAATACATTTACGGTTCATAAGCCTAGTAAAAATATATATTTTTGTAGAAATTTAACAAAAAAAAATCGATTTTCATTTTATTTCTGATCTGTAACTTTAAAACTGGATTATTGACTTTTTTGCATGTTGTATTAAACTTCATAATTTATTCTACAAATACTCCAAATAGTATGGGTCTACCTCTTTTCGCTGTCATGTTATTCGCCATTTGAATTAGGTACTTTCTGCCTTGTAAAAAGATCAACAGACAACAAATTATGTAATAAAACAAGGCAAGATAAGATAAAACGGAACGAGGCCTTTGCCCAACAGTGGGATAGTAACGGTGGATTAAGATAAGATAAAGTAAAACAAATTTTTTAATAAATTTGCTATAAATTAATTTATTGATTGTTCAAAATGTCCACCATTTTCCTCAATGCATATCGTTGCACGTAAAGGCACACTGCGCCTTGTTCTTTTTAGTACATCGCGATCGTTTCTTATTTGATTCGCCGCGGCAATTACTTTTTGCAATATAATAAATAGCTCTTCTCTACTTTCAATGGGAGTACTGTAAACCAGCTGCTTCATGTGACCCCAGAAGTATGAAGTATTGAAGTTTTCATAAGGCCCTAATTTTTTTAAAAAATATTTTATAGCCTATGTTCATCAGGGATAATGTAGAATTCTATTGGTAAAAGAATTTTTAAAATTGGTCCAGTAGTTTCAGAAGCCTATTCAATTCAAACAAACAAATCTTTCCTTTTTATAATATTAGTATAGATAATAAAAAGGCTTATTAACACAGTAGGTACCTACTTGTCCATAGGTTTATGATAAAAAAAAAAAACAATAAAAATAGAAAAGAAACACAGAACTGTGGCAATAACCAGCTCAGCCGAGGATAATAAATGCGGGAAGTATTTTCCTTCATTGATCATGATCACTGATCACACTCACCACAAACTACCTCCAGAGTAGAGACGATCGTCCCTGTGCTTCTTCAGGATGCTGTTGCGACTGTCCCGCATTCTGTGCATCAGGGACGCAGTATGGACGCATGATAATTTTTTTTTTTTTAATCATATTTATTTTCAGGACCTTTATAAATAATACATGGCGGTCCTATTGTGTAACCATAAAAGTAAAAATCTAAGCACTAAAGAACACAAAACTATAAAAAACTTAACAACATAAAAAAAAAAGAAAATAAGAATAATTACATTACTTAAAGCGACTCACTGCGACGCATGATAATACTGCAGATATTTGTTCAGGGAGTTCTGGTCGTTTTCTATATATAATAATAATATCTAATATATGTAATAATATTGTATCACGTATATCAGTCATGTAGTACCCATAACACAAGCTCTGATTGATTAGCTTGGGGCTAGATGATGATGTGTGGATTGTCTGGCATTATTTATTTATTTATAATAAGAATTATGTACATTAAAAATCTATACTAACTTTTATTCAGAGGAAAGTTTGTTTGTTTGAACTGAATAGGCTCCGAAGTATGACTTAAAACTGACCTTATGATCCTGGTATGATTAAAAAAAATATTTCGACGAAATCGAGGATTCTAATTGTAGAATCCTCTCAAAAAAGTTAAGGATCCGTATGAAAACTTCAATAATATACCCCGGTGTACATTATTGAATAATGGTAAAATTTTGACTTGCTGTCGATTCGGGGACTGTCAAATTATTGAAGCTGTTGAGTACAGCCAGGTAAAAAAAAATTAATCCAATTTAATTTAATTTGATAAAGCTAAACTACTTAATAGCTCCAAAACTAACTCCAAAACCTACTACACCGCTTTGAAAATTTTTTTCACCATTAGAAACGTACATTAGGTGCCTCTGATAAACATAGCGACGGTAGAAAGGCAAAACGTACCAAACGCCATTGACATAACTTTACAGTAGAGCGATTTAAAGTTTTGAAATTTAGAAAAAAAATCATAGAAAATCCAGTTTTAATCAGAAATAGATATGAGCTACTACATTGGAAAGGTATTTAATTTATCTATACAACTGTATAAATATTAAAGCATTTACTCTTTTAATTTAGAGTTTAGTGTCGTTTGGTAATAAATTACCAAATATCATGTGCAGGCAAAAATTACTTAACGACAACGAAAATTAATATGACGTAGGGTAAAAACTACTAAATAGAAATTGTTTTATGTCAGGATATGGGAACAAAGAACTAAAACATAAAATGTCAGTTTCCAGCGTCGGGCAAATATTACCATGCTCAGCTGTCAATCTAGCAATGGCCCAGGATTTTTTACCATATCCCTAATGTGACCTAACGTTGACCCATATTTCCCCAATACTTTGTTGATTAAAAGTTGTAGTAAGTAGTATTCCCTTGATTTTTATTCAGTTTCATGACCTACCTTAGCTACCAGACGACTTTGATCCCATCTCACCTTATAATGCTTTGATCCCATACTGTTTCATTTATAAATATAAATTAAAGAATAAATGTTCTTCATTATTGAATATCTGGTTTTATTTAGCACACCATACAGTCATAATGAAATTATACACTTTATAAAATCAATGGTAGGTATTATGTGTTGCATAATCAGTGCCGGTTTTAGCACTACCAGCGCCCTGGGCGAGATTTATACGGCGCCCCCTAACTGCAATCCAAACCGATATAAAACAAGTCGTCATGTGCGAGTGTAACTATTCGGGGGGGAGGTCGAGCCTTTGACCCGCCCGCGGCCCGAGTCAACTTGCATCATCTTCATATGCTAGTCCGCGGTTGGACATAAGAAATGAATAAAATAACTAATAAGTAAAAATAAGTAATAAATAAGTAAAATGTCTTTCGCAAGTCGTTGTCGTACCTGGGTCTAGCCTTGAATATGTAGGTACCTACCCTAACTTTATCAAATTCATTCTGAAAGTGTTTAAAATTTTCCTTTTTACCTGGTCCGCAAAAAAAAGGATCTATGGTGTATTTGCAGCATAGCGTGGATTGGTATAGTACCCGAAGAGGTTTTTCAACCAAAAACCTTCCATAATAAACTGTATAAAAATTCTTTGTGAGTAACGGCGAGCGGAGCGAGCCGCGATTTTTTTTTACTTTATCGGATTTTTCCTATATTTTGTAAATAATTATGCAAGAGTGTGACAATACCTACATATGATAGGGAGAGCTCCGAATATTTCAAAGACTGCGATGATTGGTAAATTTGGAGTTTGGTGTGGTGTGCCAGCAACAAAGACAAAAATGTTAGAAATACAAAAAAGGCTAAAAAATAAATAACTTAATAAACATACTAGTATGAAAAAATAAATAACAGCGAGTGGAACGAGCCTTCACATATTGTAGTGTTTGCAGCTTTTGGAAATGGTTGAAAATGAATACATTATAAATGTCAGTGAGTGCAGTTTTTATAAATTGGTGTGTAAGCACAATTTAGTTTTTTGAAAATTAAGAACAAAATAACTCCTACTACTTATTGAATGTCACGCCGCCAAATTTGACATTGACATATTTCCGAAAGGCTAGTAAAGTATAGTGACCAAAATGCTAAAAAATGGAACGGCGAGCGGAGCGAGCCGCCAATTTTTTTTTTACTTTATCAGATTTTCTGTAAAATAGAATCAAAAGTGTGACAAAAGATTATGATTACCGAACCCGAAAATTTTAGAGGCTTAGCGGTGGTAATTTTGAGGTTTGGTGAAAATGACAAAAAAGTTAAGATATAAAAAAAGAAAACCGGAAGCCTGTTAAAAAGCTTAGAAAATTTAAGAATGAACGGCGAGCGGAGCGAGCCGCGAAATTTTTTGTGACATTTTCGGTCGCTAGCAAAAAGCTTAGAATAATATGTTATGACTAGCTTTGCCAAACAGAACGCGTTAGTAACGATGCGTTTTAACGTCGCGCTCATCGAATTGACTTTAACGTCACGCTCCTTCGCAACGTAGGTTACCATTCACCAGAGCGTAGTGTAGATAGCTAGGAGCAAGCAGTCTTTGGAAATATTATTTGCTTTTGAGATGTCGAGTGATTCAGATGAGGAAGAATTATTACTTTTATACGCTTTATCACGATCACAGAGAAAAAGAATATGGGTGCACGACATTAATAAAATTTGTTCCCACATTCTTGCCCTTAATGCCATGTTTTTATAAGAATTATCCTTCGTATTATATAAACAGGGGTGTTTCCGAACCAATTCTATTAGCTTTTCACTCATATTGTAGTATTTTAGTTGGATCGTTACAAACAAATTTTGTAAAAAAATACAACGCCCGGCGTCAAAGCGTCCTAACGCCGCGACAGAACGTTGGGTACGGCTAGCGCCGCCGCCGCTCTGTGAGACAGTAAAGTACCGCCACAGTACAACACAGTTCGGCGCTATAGCGCGGCGTCAACTTAGCGCACTGACGCGGCGTTCTAACGCGTTCTGTTTGGCAAAGCCTTTAAATACATAACAGAAAACGGGGGGAGCAATTCAATTACGGCAAAACAAGAAAATAGGTACCTTATCCATCCATTGATTTACGAAATTCAAGTAATGTGAATGCGATGCGAGCACCTAACTCACTTACATACAATGTAGGTACACAATAGGAATCGAATGGCACGGAGCGCAAGCGAGCCATCGACGACGCGCAAAGCGCTCAAAGACGAATTTCGACGAATTTTTTTTTTTGTGATTTTCTGGAGAATAAGCAGTGTGAGGGCTTACGCACTATAATTAATGGTTAGTTACACAACATGATTACTTTATGCGCATTGCTATCCATACATTTGGATACAATTTTTGTGAGTCGCGATTTTTGAAAAAAATTTAACCAAATATAACATGAATTCTCTCTAATTTAAACTTAAAAAAGAGATAGATAATGTTTTTCTCAATGGTCGGGGATTCCCGGTAAAATTAAATGCATGCAGTGCAGTGCTCCGTTTTAACACTTCTTTCCATTTTAGTGTTGCCAATATAATCTTTTTTTCGTATTTATTTTTTATCTACGAGTAAGTAGGCCTCGTTTAATGAGCGAGAAGAAAAACAAGGGGCGCCTGCGGCGCCCCTTTATGTCCGGCGCCCCGGGCGGTCGCCCAACCGCGCCCTACCCTAACGCCGCTACTGTGCATAATCAGTCTTGTAACTCTTTAAAATTATTCCTAATAGTTAGGTAACAATCATATCGCAGTTTATCTTTTTAACATAACAAATTCAACTTAAATGCCTTTAGGGCTTAGAATGAAACAGCATAATGAGTATATACCTAGATAATTAAAACTTAATCAGTATTTGTAATTAGGTAACATCCATATCAAACAGACATTTTTAAACATAAATAAATTTTCAATCAAAAGATAACAAAAAAAAAAAAAAAAAGATAAAGATCTTCTCATATAAATAAAACCACGTTTTTCACTAATAGTGACTGCTCTTACCCCGGTATTTTGGAACAAAAAAAGTTCCATGAGTAAGTACATTGTACTGCAGTGTAGTTAGAGTGATTGATTGATTAACCTACAAAAAAAGGTAAATCTAGTTACTCAAAGAAAGATTTCTGTTTTAAAATACCGGGGTTATAATCGCCTGTTAAACAAAAACTGTACCGAAATATTTGTAAATAGGTCTCTACTGTAACATTAGCAAATGAAAACAATTGACATCCATTTTTACATGACCAAAATACACTGGACAGCAAATAATCCGGGCCACCTGCTACTTCGGAACTCTGATTCGATTTTCTCAAAAAGTATAAAACTTACAGCTATGATAGATATACCTACAGAAAGAGAGTTTTATGTTGATTAAAATGATTATACAATTATTCTAAAGTACCGTCAGCTCACATTGTAATTAAGCAACAAACACAATGCTAACGATTTGTTCTGTTTTGAGTAGAGTTCGCGATTAGCGTTATTTTTTTCTACAATGGATATTTGGATATTTTTTTATAATTTCTTTAGGTTTTGTTCATCGTTTGTTAAGATGAGTGTAATTTTGAGACTTTTTTTCGGTCAATAATAGATACAACGCCTGAGAAAGCACCTCAAGCTATAGCACTACTTGAAGCAGGCGTTGCGCAACGTGAGGTCAAATGTAACAGATTTTCGTTGCAACGAGTTTACAGACGATACCTAGAGACTGGATCATTCGATCGCCGTCCAGGTACGGGCAGAACTAGAGCTACATCAGCAGCAGACGATCGTTATATCCATCTTACTGTTCTGTAAAATCGCCTCCTCAACGCAATTCAAGTCCAAAAAAGTCTGCGTGACGAGCGCTAAGTGGTCATAAGTTCGGATACCGTCAGCAGAAGACTTGTTGAACAGAACCTGACTCCAAAGAGAGCTGCAACAAGTCCAGAATTAACGGTAGCCCGAGATTGCTCGAGAGCATAAGGATTGGACGGTCGAGTAGTGGGGTAATTTACTCTTCACTGATGAGACCAGGGTGAGTCTAGATGGAAGCGATAGACGTCAGAGAGTATATCGTCGCCCTGGAGAACGTTATTCTCAGTGTTGCATCGAGAAAACTGTTGCTTATGGAGGAGGATCTGTGATGCCCTGGGGCGGCATCTCTTTAACTCGTTAACCGCACATACAACGTTAGTTTTCATCAAACCCACGGGCCGTACACGTGGATTGACTTCTCATTGCTACATTTCTGAAATCCTTGAAGACCATGTGGTAGCTTACGCAGGATATATCAGGCAGAATATGCAGTTGATGCATGAGAGTGCACGGCCTCATGTTGCTCACGTGGTGACCCAGTATCTACGCGACTTCGTCATTCGTACGCTGGACTGGCCAACTTGAAGCCCGGACTTGAATCCGATGGAACACTTATGGGATGAGCTGAAACGTCGGGTTCGAGCCCGGGTACCTGCCCCCTAAAGGCTTCCAGAGCTGCGAATTGCTATTAAAGAGGAGAAGAATGCAATTCCTCAAAATTTCATCGTCAGGCTCGTGAAGTCGATGAATTAGAGAGTGATCAGATCTTTTCCCCGAAATCGTTAATTCCGCGTAGCAAACTTTCCATTCGCATTTTTCCCCACTCGAACTTTTACCCGCCACTTTTTTTTCTCATTCGTTTGCTTCCTCATTCTCAATTATGGCCAAGCGACATTTATCACAATATGTCTATTTCATAAACTATATTTTTTCCAGAACAAAAGTTTCCCATTCGCTTCTTTTTGCTCTAGTTTGGTTTCTTACGCGATATTTTTCCGAAACTAAAATTTTCCATGTATTTTTTTTTGATAATACTTTAGTAGTTTAGTATTCATATAGCTCGCCAAACGAAGACGTGAAACTGCCTGTTACTGCTTCATTTTGTGAAATAATAGGAAGGTTTTTTTTGTTGCTGCTTTGGTTTAAAGGTTATGAATACAATTTTCAGCTAGAAAACTTGAAAATTGAGAAGTTTAAGGTAAAATGGATACGCTATTAGGAAATTATGATTATAATATAATACGTTATAAGGAAATTATGATTTTGGTAATATTCGCGAATGATAAACAAGAGGATCGGAAAAGTACGCTATTAGGAAATTTTGACATTGGAATTATTTATGAATGATTAAAAAGGAGAATAGGTAAAAGTCCGTGTGGGGAAAAATGCGAATGGAAGATTTGCTACGCGGAATTAACGATTTCGGGGAAGAGATCTAATCACTCGAATTAGAGGATGCTGCCAAGTGCCAGTTATCTGAGCAAATGGAGGGAATACTAAATATTGAACTAACACTTTTTAGGTACTTATTTTTTCTTTTATTTCTGGTTTTAACATGACTGAAAAACTACTCTTCTTTGTAAAATCCCTAATAAACATTTAATAAATTGATTGATCTCATCAATTTTTATATCATTTTAATCAGCATGAAACGCACTTTCAAATGTTGTAACATTGATAGTTGTAAGTTTTATACTTTTTGAGAAAATCGAATCAGAGTCCCGAAATAGCGGGTGGCCCGGTTTATTTGCTGTAGGTAGGAAAAGTCAGTAAAGGAATCACCTGACCCAACCCAACCATACCCACGGAATAGACAATCGTATTATAGAATGGGTCAGATAGTTCCTTTACCGACTGTGTACATGGCGCTAATTTCTGATATTGAACTCGCCAAAAATGGTTGGACTGAAGTCTCTGACTGAGGACTAGCAATTTCAGCGTTATTCAACGCTTGACCGATAATATCATCAAGACGCTTTCTTCTATGCATTGTAAACTAAAACAAAAAGCAATATTAACAGACAAACAGAACCAAATTACTTAACAAAATATGTACGTGATCTAAGTATCAGCCAACACAAAATTAGTACTTACCTCGCCGTCCCATTCGCCATTCGCGGAATCAAGAGCGTCCTAAGCGATGACTTGTCGCGCACTGATGCTTTGTTTTTTACCAAGCAACGACGCCGGAGTAATTCTAAGCCCGGACAACCGACAAAAATAAGACAACGCGAGTTATCGAACCGCCAATCAGCACCTAACTATTTTCGTGTAAACTTATCCAAACACCAAAACAATTTATGATTTGGGAAGGTAAAATGTTACCATCCGCCATTCGAGCATATTTTTTGGTAAGGTAAAAATGTACTTACTGCTATCTTTATAGTATTGCAGGCTGGTAAAAATGTCCAAATAACAACCGTTCAGAAAACTGGTCGGGGAATAAAATACTAAATCAAACTGTTTATAGAATTTAGGCTGGTAAAGGTTACTAAAGAACTTCGAGCAAGTTTTTAGAGGAAAGTAAAAACTACTTAATCCTAATATTGTGAAAAAGTCTGTAAGGTAAAATTTACTTAGTCCGCGGTGCAATTTAAAAGAGCTTCCTAAGTACAAAATTTTCATAAACTACCTAAAATGATGTCGCTAGGTGGAGGAAAAATAGACGAATGGAGGGAATTTTAAATTTACCAAACGACAAAAAAGTTCACCGTAGAAGAATGAGAATGAGACCAATCGGCGCAGAAAAAAAAATCGAATCCAATGGTATATATAACTCCATAAGGGCCATTTTGGCGTTTGGTAACTTTTGCCTTTCTACCGTCGATAGGCTATATGTATAAAGAATATTTTCTAAAGTTATATACTATAAAAAGTTTAAGTAGCATACAATATAAAAAGTTTGTGTTAAATACCCGTGAGAAGCCGGGGCGGACCGGTAGTAAGTGATAAAATCTTAATGAAAATTGGATTGCTTTAAAAAGTCCATTCATCGTATTCACCTATGTGGATTTTTCAAACAGTCTTGTCACCGTAAACCCCGTTTAAAAGGGTAAGGTACAATTGGAAAGGGATTTTGATTAAAGCTATTTATGGTCAAATAAAATTGATGGTTTCCGAACGCGTGACTTATTAGAATGCAGTATTAAAAGGTCAAGCAAGGTGTGATGGCTCTTTTATTAACACAATATAATCAGTATCAAAGTCAATGATAATAACCACTGAAAAAGGACAGCCTGAATCCTCAAATACGTGTCGGTTAAAATGGTTGTCGTTGACAATCCAGCTGTTTAGATGATAAATAGGTATTATAGCCCCAAGCTAAGCAGAGCTTGTGCTATGGGTACTAGATGATATACATAATACCTACAATATATTCAATAGATAGATATTTTTATTAAACATAGAAAATGACCAGCCTTGTTATAATTTAAAGGTAAATATTAATTTAAGGTATAGAGTGTTACGCGCAGGAAGCGGTTACTGTGGTGATTTTTGGCGGAGGCCTATGGCCGTTTGTCCACCGCAGCCGTCACCGGGACGTCAACGAGAACGAGATGACGGCGCCGAAGTACTTATACATAGACAACTATAGCCGCGTGTCCACCGCAAGTCCGTCACTTCATCTTAAACTCGGCTCGAAATAATCTCGTTCTCGTTGACGGTCCGGTGACGGCGGCGGTGGACAAACGGCCTATGTCCAGCAGACGTCGCGTCGGTCGCCGAGAAATGGCCAAACGCGGCCATTGATTTAAGTATTATGACCGCCTGTTATATGTTGTGATAAAATTGAATATAGATACAAGACATTTTTTACTGTTTCATACATAACTACAGTAAAATTTTCATTTATTCCTGACTGTGAACTTGTTTTTTTTGTTGGCAGGAGTATAACGGTGATATGGGTGTGTGCGCTAGCCTGCGCACTCGTCTCTGCGCAGATAACGTTCAGCCGCGACTGGACGGGAGGCAAGCGAGCGCCGCACCTTCCGTTAGACTGTCAGCAGTTCACACGACTCTGCCGACATTTCGTAGTGAGTATGTAGCGTGGTATGAGTGCCCTCGACTGGACCGGATGCAAGCGCTGCCGCATCTTCCGTTAGACTGTCAGCAGTTCACATGACTCTGCCGACATTAAGTAGTATGTGCGTGGTACGAGTGCACTCGACAAAACGGGAGGGGAGTGCCGCGCCTTCCGTTAGACTGTCAGCAGTTCATACGACCGACATGATAATTTATTCTATTTATTTCGTAGTATGTAGCGTACGAGTGCACTCGACAGAACGGGAGGCGAGCGCCTTACGTTAGACTGTCAGCAGTTCACACGACTCTGCCGACATTTCGTAGTGAGTAGATACTTGGCTTAAAACCCTACTACTCACACAACTCCCTCTACAGACATACCCGAGAATGTATCATGCTATAATGTAGCAGCCTTTTTTTTTGTATAACATCTTTATCGCATTTAACTTGATATACCGATGATTAAATAAGAGTACAAAACATCGTGTTCTGTTGGCAGCACGAGTTGAAACAAACCCTGACCGCGGAGATGGGGGCAAAGCGGCAACACGACGACCTGGACAAGCCTCTCTTATACGACGATGAGTGATCAGCCCCTGGATCGTGACGATGAATGACTGCCCCCCGGATTATATCGATGCTGTTTTAAATGATTATGCGATGAAAAGGCAATTATAGGTGTAGAATTTCAAACATTTCTTGGTGAAAAAGATGAATTACCTTTTTTTATTATTTTGTTTCGTAAAGTGAGTTTTTTTTTAATCTTATAAATCATAGTTGCTAGTTATCAATACCAAGGATACCAGCTGTTTTCCAACATTTTTTAACGCTTCATTATTATAGAATCTAGTTTATGCAAGCAAGTATAGCTACGAGTGTGTGGGAAGTAGATTGTAAAACTATTTTGTAAATAATATTTGTAACTCTAGCTTTCTATTCTATCTCGAGACTGAAGTGGGTACATTAATGCTGAAAATAACTTCATTATGCTGCTCGTCTTTTCGTATGAATTTTTTTTTATGAACTAAAACACTTATCCTAGATATTGATTATTATTTTAATCGATTACTTTGACTACCTACCAATCGAAAGGAATTAAGGTACTAAGGGCATGTGTTCTTTGTAAAGTTAATCGGACAAATCAATACTATAAGTTTTCATTTATTTTACGGCAAAATTAACCTTAGATAGTAGCTAATTTTCCGATTATCTTTCAAAGAAAACTTCCGAGGCTGGGAGTAGGTAAATGCGCGGCAATCTTATATTGAGTCCACGTGTATAGCTATTAGATATAAGTAATTATTATAATAAATTAATTTAAACGCTGTTGACTTGTATCTAAATTAATATAATAATGCATTAAAAATTCAATTACATTGTATTTTATTTTTCCTTTTACGTTATGAATACTCCAAGCTCCTATTCGGTCATCCCTAATCTTCTGGTGGCAAACGGGAATTATGATAGATTTTTAAATTAAAGAAATATTCCTTAAAAACAAGTTTATTGTCATGAAATAAATTGATTTTATGTACAGTTCGGATATAAAAATATACTAATTATAGCACATCATTAAAATTCAAATATACTATATAAAACCTGCATACAATATATTAAATGAATATGTATAATAATAATGCTAAGAAATGAGTTAAAACAATTTCTAAACAAAATTTTTGCAACAGACAATAATCCTGAGGCGGGAAACAAACCCGCAACTATCGCCGCAGACGGATTGTCGCCCGCTTCGCCATAAGGGTCATAATATAATAAAATAGGATAGGTTAGGTTAATAAAGGTTTTTGATTTGCAACATCGCTTAGCTACGCCTTTTAGATCTGGTAAAAAACTTTGAACTCATCAAAATCAATTTATCCAAATCAGGACCAGGCCGCACTGCGTAATGGCAGGCGAGATGCGATAGGTTAGGTGGTTGATTCGATGGTAGCTATACTAAGTGCCAAATAAATCTGGCACCATAGGTAAATCCGAAACGAGCACAGACAGCGCCTTTTACATCCTTTTAGATCTGGAGCAAATTACTTTTCCGCTAGCTTCAATTATTTTATAACGCAGAAAATACTAGAATCCATAAAGTAACATGAATATGCGGCTACTCAAATATATCAACCTAAAATGAATTTCCGTCAAAGTTTCATTGGCACTGCCATATTATATCATAATTTAAGTACCTATGATACAATACTTAGGTTATCGTCAATCCTTGACACAGTATTCTATCAAAACACTTATGCATTAGTTACATTGACTATTTTGTCATAATACTCAAAGTCACTGCCTACCAGATGTTTGGTAAATTCGTAAAAGTTTAGTCTCTGAAATGAAATCTTTAAATAAGCTACACATGATCTATATGCGAAGATAGCGACGTTTTTAATTATCATATTGGAGATACGTATTGAGTTGCGTTTGTCTATCAAAAGAAGGAAAGGGAATCCTTATAAAATCAACTGTCTTAGGAATTATCCAGAAGTCTAGTAGACGGATTGTCCGTTTAATATAAAACATGCTTGCTAATTGATTTCACCCATCAACAATAGCGAATTAAAAAAGTTTAGTTTTAGTCAAAACGAATGATGTCAAATCTGACAGCGTAGTCATTTATAGCTTTCTACATTCCATTCCTTATTATCACCACTAATACTACACTACTCTACACGCTATGCTACGCTACTCATCATCAGTGGTACAGCAGCGTGCATACTCCAAAGCCGCGTTGAGTCGTTCAATCCACAGATCTCTATCCTGCGCCGTATCGGCCGCGAGGAGATGTCTCCGTACTACTCCGGTCTCTCTCTTCACGTAGACCAGGGACCCGCCGTCGGGGACTATGAGACCCGCGGGGACGGACGTCTCTAGGAGGATGGTGTGGGGGCGCGCGCAGAGGTCGCGAGGCGCTTTCACGGCTTTGTCGGAGATGACGGTTGTTAGGTCGATGTCGCCGATCGGCATCTGTGGGGGAATGGTTTGTTGGAATTGTAATTGTTAGCTTGTGTTTGCGAGCATGAATAGTTCTTACATGTGCATAGCACAAGGAAAGACTTGAGCCTTTTTTCCACGCACACAGGCAATTTTTTTTAGGGTTTTGCCTTTATTGACAAAGAAAACTACAAAAATTGCGCAGGGAGTGCCTCACCGGTTATGTTAGGTGGGGGCGATACGTACAAGGGCCACCATTTAAGTGCGAACCGGTTTTAGGCCGGGTGTGTAGTGTGTGGAAGCGTATCGGGAATTCGGGATTGGTTGCCGTCACTTCCGGGTTAGCGTCAGTGATTGGGTCAATAGGGTCACCGACAACGTATCTCAGTTTACAGAAGGGAAGTTACCTTCTTTGGTACATCATCGGGATACTTCCAGTAGGCGAGCCGCGGCGGCTGCAGTTTGAACCAGCGCCGGTGCCAGGCGCCGAGGCCGCTGACGTCATCGAAAGCGGTCAGGAACGCGCAGTGCGGGGGCGGAGCACTCACGTGGACGCGCGCCTTTATGTCTATGTTTATTGAGCCTTCTAGGGGACTTGCGGCTGGGACCTGTGAGAAATGGTAGATCAATAACTGGTAGTTCATCTTTGTTTGGTTGTAAATGCTTGTTGGAAGATCAATTGATAGTTAATATTTTTGTGTATGTTTTTGAGTAGAAAATACTAACGTAACGACAGCGTCTCTATTGTCTAACAGCCGGTTCACACATCCGTTTTACTGTTCCGTTTTATCGTGTACGTAGTTTTTTCGTCGATGGCGTATGTGGTTGTATGAGCGACTTCACACATGGCACAGTATTCTGTATACAGATCGACGAACAAAATCGAACAAAATACGTACACGATAAAACGGAGACATGTGTGAACGGGCCGTACCTCAACTGGTAATCGTAATCGACTCAGTTTGGCATTTCAAACCTAGCCTGGACTTCGATTGTCACCTACGTATTGTGTAAATAGCTGAAACCGAAAACCAGTTGAATACCTTAGACAATACCGACAACATTCTGACAAGGTTTACAACTGAGGTTCACTGGTAATGGATTTCATGTTAGACAATAAGGCTGCAGAGTGGTAAATGAGCTTATAATGGTTATGTCATGACATTAGCGTAACTTCATTAGATGGTTATGACATTGGCTTACCTTCATTAGAGTGAAGTTCTTCCTGCTAGCCTGAGGCAGTGCGAATATACAATAGCCGTACAACTGGAACTGTGGACTGCGTACCGCATGCGGCCCGGCCGGACTTTGTACCGTGGGAGTTTTGAGGGAGGCATTCTTCTTCGGCGTCAGTAGCTTGGAACTTGACTAAAGATAAAGATAAATAATTAAAAAATTTCGCAAATAAAGATGAAGAATTTTATTTGCCAAAGACATGACGACCTCTGTGTGGCGCGGTGGGCGAAGGTCAAATCTAATATAACTATGCTAAATAACTTAAGAGGCTTGAAGAGTTGAACATTCCAGATAATTTTAAGCTGAAATAACTAGATGTTAGAATATAAATCACTGTGTACCTTTTTGCTCGAAATATGGTATTTCACATCATGGGGCAGCATTTCTTTTGAAGCTTGCAGGAGGTACACTTCAACTGTCACCTGAAACAACAACTCAAACTTATGTCTCTGACTTGAACTTCATATCACATACAATATAATCAGCTGCCGGTGAAATACCGGGCTTCTTACAAAAGAAGCGCCGAGATCAGGAAAATCCCCTAATTCTAAGTGGGGGAACTGAGATCTGCACTGACATCACAGGGGTTATCCCCCCTTCCTAAACCCAGCTACTTGAAGTACCGGAGCAGGACCTTTGGTGATTGACAGCTTCGAATCAGCTTTTCTGTGGGTGTGGATAGGGTACCCTCAATGATCTCATCAACCCCATTTTCCGTCTGGCCTCCTCTGTGGCCGTGCCTACAACGTGTTACACAGGCTGAGGGCCGGGAGTTAGTCTCGCGAGAGCATCAAGTTTTGTGTTAATTGTTTTCGCAAATAGGGCGATATCGGTCAGGAAACCCCCCATTCAGAGGAAATGGCAGCGTATGTGTTTGTAGAATGCGATAGCGTAGCTTCCGAACGACTACAATACCTCGCTGGTGAGCCCCAACATTTGTATCTCATCAGGTAAGTGCAGTAAAGTGCCAGTGGGCTGTTGCTATGTTCCTTTTTAAATTAACACATCATCTTAAAAAGGGAGGTTGGAATTATCTCCGTTGAAGATCTTTCTAGAACTGTGAGGGCGCTGTCAACATTCAGACACAAAACAGTTACCTTGAAGTCGCTGGTGAGTCCCAGCATTTGTATCTCATCAGGGAAGCGCGGTTATTAATACATTGTCCTAAAAATGAGACGTTGGAATTATCTCCGTTGATCTTTCTAGAACTGTGAAGGCTCTGTACCTTCAGATACAAAACAGTTACCTTGAAGTCGCTGGTGAGTCCCAGCATTTGTATCTCATCAGGGAAGTGCAGTAAAGTGCCGGTGGGCTGCGTCAGTTGCATACTGGTCGCTAGAACGCGATCGCGGCACTTCACGAGGCAGACCGCGTGGTGACCTACAGCGCCATCTGGAAACGAATTGTTAATAATTACATTAATTACATAGAACTATGAGAATTATGATAGTTATTTAAGGGCCCTCCGAACCTCGCTCGCAACTTCAACTCGAGGCGCGTGCAAAAATCGCCCCGAATATCGCTATCTCTGTTTAGCTGGCGCGCGCGGGACGCGGTACTATAATACGTGAATACAGCCATAGTGCCGTGCTTGTGCGTGTGCGTGTGCATGAGTAGGTAGGTCTGTCATTGATTGATAACAAACAATTCGAAGGCGGTAGGTTAGGTAGGTACTTACCTACCTATTTCTTTAGGCATGTGTATTTACCTAGGTACCTAGGTATGTTAAAAAAAATCTAAGTGAATGTTTAGTTTGCTAATGCATTTTTTTTCTTCAAGTTTCTTTACAAGGCCTACATAATTATGTATATCTCAAGAAACCTATAAGGAAATAGGTACTTATGTAGTATGTAAGTACCTACTAGAGAATTCAATCCCGGGATCCCGAAGCCCGGGATCCCGGGATCCCGATCATGTTTTAGTCCCGAAATTTTCGGGATTAAATTCAATGAATCCCGGGATTTTCGGGACTGATATATTTTTTATATAAGTCAATAAAAATGTGCGTGAAACGCACTTACTTTAAAAGCTTCAGAACTAAATAGAAAACAGTATAAAAACTATAAATCCAGAAGAATATAAAAAAACTGATCTTTCTAAGATTAAACAATAAATTAATCTTTATGAGGCTAGTTCCACACGAGGTTATAATTTGGAGAAGACTTATGAAAAGGACATCATCTTTTTTGGTCGAAATATGAAAGTGCCGGCCAATAAAAAAATATGCTGTATTCCGTTAGAACTTGTCCCCCTGAGTATTTATTATTATGACACCAAAGCTGTAGGGTCATTGTCCTTGGTTTTATTGGAGTTCAAAAATTCAACATCTTCATACATTTTCAGTGAATTTAATAAAGAAAAACTAATGATTTGTTCTACCATATTTTTATTTTGAACATCGTTTAGTGAGATACATTGGTTCTTGACCTATTTTGGACATGTTGATCTTGTTTTATGTTTTTGAGGATTATAAATAAAACTAGAGATTACGAAAAAGATGTCCATTTTCAAATCCAAGATGGCTGACAGTTTACTATCGCAGATTTTACACATGGATATCGATTTCCATCAAATCAAAGACGTTTTAGGTTATGAAAAGTCAAAACTCCAATGCGATAAGGCCGCCTAAGGCGAAGCACTCCCCCCGAGCTGCTTGCAACTCGGGCACATAAATACCCTCTAGTTTTATTTATAATCCTCAAAAACATAAAACAAGATCAACATGTCCAAAATAGGTCAAGAACCAATCACTAAACGATGTTCAAAATAAAAATATGGTAGAACAAAGCATTTGTTTTTCTTTATTAAATTCACTGAAAATGTATGAAGATGTTGAATTTTTGAACTCCAATAAAACCAAGGACAATGACCCTACAGCTTTGGTGTCATAATATTAAATACTCAGGGGGACAAGTTCTAACGGAATACAGCATATTTTTTTATTGGCCGGCACTTTCATAATTGGACCAAAAATGTATGAAATCCCGATGATGTCCTTTGCTTTCGGATGAAACGTTTGATGCGTTGTTTTTTCTTAGATTTTATTTTTGTGCCTTAAATAAGTAATTTATAGTTTCTGGTCTATTTGATTTAAAATATGAGTCCTATAAACATTAATCTCTTTTTCATAGTCTTTCTTATAGTATAATGGCGTTGTTTAGATAAACAAATCTGAAGAAATTGTTTTAAGTTTATTGAAAAATAAAATAAACAAACTGAGCAATAATTTATGAAACAAACTAGGCCCTTATAAAATATATAAGGGCCTAGTTTGTTTATTTTATCAGAAGAAATTATAATTTTGTATTGTTTTTGAACATTTAAGTAAAGTATTAATATAAAAAGTTGATTTTGATATGATTTACTTTCTATTTGTTACCAATTTTATTACCAATACAATCCCAGGTTTAACTGCTCATAATCCCGAAATCCCGGGATTAGAAAAGTCGACCGGGATTGAATCCTCAAATACCTACCTATACTCCAGCCAAATTCGATGTGACATTTTTGTAAACTAAACGAATTTGGCTGGAATGTAGGTAGGTTCGTCATACGGTTCTTCTTCTGCAATATAAATTTAGGATAAAACACACGACACGAGCATTGTGAAATTATGATATGAAAATAAAAGACACGGATTTAAAAGTAAACATTTTGTTCATTGACATCGACACATTTATAAAGGTATAAAAGAAAACAAACAAATTTTTGATATTGACACAATCATTTATCTTTAAAAAAAAACAATTTACGATCTTAGTAAAGTATTTTAGGGTGACCATAGTCGGCTAAACACTACGAAATTTACTATTTTAGATAATCAAAAATAAAGTGTGAAAGATATACCTACTAACCTAATTTGTACCGCCAATTACACTAACAGGTATTATAAAAACAATAGTTTGGATGGATGGATGCATGCATAGATGTTTGCTACTTCTTTACGCCAAAACTACTATAAGGCAGAAATTTTGCCTAGATTATAGGCCTACCTAGAGCGTATCTATACTAATATTATAAAGAGGAAAGATTTGATTGTTTGTATGTTTGTTTGTTTGTTTGTTTGAATTGAATAGGCTCCGAAAGTACTGGACCGAGTTAAAAAATTCTTTCACCATTAGAATCCTTAATTTTCCGTGATGAACATAGGCTATATAATATTTTCAAAAAAGTTAGGGATCCGCATGAAAAATTCAATAATTGAAACGTGGGCTGTATATTCAACCTCTTTTTCTATTATGGCGCGTCAGCATAGAAAAAGAGGTTGTATAGCGCACGGTGCTTGATATTTCTCTACGGCCAGTGTCAGTTTTGGAATGTCGAGTCAATGTCAAAAACCCCAATGATGTTAAAAAAAGTAAAGATCCGTATGAAAACTGTGAAACCCATCGTTTTAGTGTGTATAATTTCTGAAATTTTTGTTTAATACCCGTGCGAAGCCGGGGCGGGCCGCTAGTTTATTATACTTCATAATAATTTATTTACTTTTCAAATAAAGTCGAATTTTAATTTTTAATACAAAAAAAATATTATGAAACTTTGATTCTATTATCATATCATTTTATATGCGTAAAGGAATAAGATTTCTGATTTATGACTTTTCCATAGAAATAACGCGCGCGAAGCCGCGCGCGCAAAGTAATTATTTATATTCTGTCCCTGATAGGTAAATTTCTTGGCGCGCGGCTCGCCATGTAAATACACGTTGCATTAGTGTGTATTCCTATCTGTCAGAGCGATCACACAACCGAAGTGTCCCATCCGCGTCCCCCAGCCCTGCCCCGCCCCGTGCGTGCGCGATAGCAATATTAGCCGTTTAAAATTTGGTATGAATTTGGTTGTGTTCCGTAATACCAAAAATGATGAATGAAAACTTTTTGTATTCTTCACATAGTATGGTTATTCTGTAACTAGACAATATAAGCTATGTTCCTTAACAAACAACACGTAAGATATTGTTGTTTTTAATAAGAAACAGATAGGGAGAAAACTTATCAATTTTGGCATAAAAATATGCAAAACGCGATTGGCTTTCATTTAATTTTAGGTAAGTATTTTGAAAAAAAAACTATCTAGGAACCTAGATAAACACTAATCGAATACAAATAATACAATAATAAAGTGGTAATATGCTTGAATTAGAAATAGTTTTGGTATTACGTTTGTATGGGCAATTCGTCCTCCGCTGGCCTCTTAAGCTTTACGCTCGAGCAAATATCAAAGTGCTCATGAAAATTATGATGGTTGTAGATGAATATTGAGCTTACAGATAGAATAGAATAGAATATTTTAATTGTCCACTATACTTTTAGTTTAGATTTCCACCATTTAGCGTCAAACCGAGTTTTACGCTCGAGCAAACATCAAAGTGCTCACTTCCTTCAGACCTTATTCTTGGACACGTCACAAATTAAATTACACAAGTAAAACTGGGAAATAAACTGAGCACTTAGATTTTTGGTTTACTTGAATCGTTTTAAGGTAAAGTAAAGAAGCGAACAAGAAACCTTTATGTTGGTAGTTTTTGAGTTTGAGCAAAACTTGTCCTAAATCATTTTTAATCTATAATCTAGATAATTTATAGTCAACTATATTAATTTATTTATACATAGATAGCTTTTGCAAATTTATTGGAGCTTCTTCCTCTCACGTACAGAGAAAGATCTTTGATTGTGCGGAGCGGTGTTGTGAAATTCATGGTCGCTCATCATTTTTTTGGTTCAGGTGATGACTGGCCTAGATTATATACAAGTGTACCTGCGTTGAGTTGCCTGATATAGTCTCTCCGGAGCGGTATACTGAGACTGTTGATGTGTAGCGACGCCATGCCGGCCGTGGCGGCGCACCCAGCGCCCTCTACTTGTAGTCTTTGAGTTATATAGAGGTGTAGATATACAGTGACAGTACCTGCGTTGAGTTGCCTGATATAGTCTCTCCGGAGCGGTATACTGAGACTGTTGATGTGTAGCGACGCCATGCCGGCCGTGGCGGCGCACCCAGCGCCCTCTACTTGTAGTCTTTGAGTTATATAGAGGTGTAGATATACAGTGACAGTACCTGCGTTGAGTTGCCTGATATAGTCTCTCCGGAGCGGTATACTGAGACTGTTGATGTGTAGCGACGCCATGCCGGCCGTGGCGGCGCACCCAGCGCCCTCTACTTGTAGTCTTTGCATCTCGTGCACGCAGGCGGATCTTCTGTGAGCTGGATTATAATGAATTATTAATAACCAATTTGATAATACTTACCAAAAGTAGCTTACGAGTTTCTTTCTTAATTTGTTAGTTAAACTGAGAGGCATTTTTGATACACATTCTCATACACAAGTCAAGGTGAGATTACACAATCATGAATTTTTGGTTCGAGTTTTGCGGATGGTTTAATAAGACAGCTAAATCTATACTTATATTAGATACAGCAAAGATTTTATTGTTACAGAATATTTTCAAAAACTTAGGGATCCGCATGAAATCATCAATAATGTAGAGTCTGTGTAAAAATTTATTTCTATTAAAATGTTTGTGACATACCTACCCATGTAAGCCGGGTCGGATCGCTAGTTATCAAATAACACTCACTTGCTAGTAACAGCAACCTTTCGCCTTCGGCTTGCTCTGTGGACCCACTGAATTCAATGGTGGCGGCGCACAAATTGAGGGCTTGACTCGCCTGAAAACAAGAAAAATAGTTAGGCTATGCTTAACAACGTTAAACTTTAACATAATATATCCAATATTATGTTAGAGTTAGAATTCGCAAGGTTTGATTAGAGATTTTGGTGGTAATGGTGTTGCATGTGCCAGCTATTTACACAATAAGAAAATGACAATCGAAGTCCAGGCTAGGTTTGAAATGCCAAACCGAAGCCGATTTCTTTTACCAGTTGAGTTAGAAAATAGGGCCGCTGGCTGGACAGCAGCCTTATTGTCTAACTTGAAATCCATTGCCAGTGAACTTCAAACCGATTACCAGTTATAGACCCAGTCAGAATGTTGTCGGTATTGTCTAAGGTATTCAACTGGTCTTCAGTTTCAGCTATTTACACAATACGAAAGTGACAATTGAAGTCCAGGCTAGGTTTTTTGAGATGCCAAACTGAAGCCGATTACAATTACCAGTGGAGTTAGACAATAGAGCCGCAGGTTCGATAATATACGATAGACATCATTATCATCATCATCATCAGCATCATCATCAGCCTACGTTAGTCCACATAATGCTGATGATGATGATATCAGCCTATGTGGACACAGGCCTCCCCTATACTCTAAACGACGATAAACGTAAAAGTATAAAGTTCACCTGCGAGATAACAGTCTGTTGTTTGGAGATCTCGTTCTGCAGTTCCTTGATGCGTTGCCTGACAGTTGTCACGTTCGCTGACAGGTCGTCGGGAGTCGATGTCGGGTCGCGCTCGGGGGAGCGGTGACGGATTTGCTTGACGGGCGTGGAAGGCGTTGAGGACTGAAAATGTTCAAACAGTTAGTGAACATTTTAACTCAATTCAGGGATGCGGTATTAAAGTTTTTGGACACATTATGAATATGTAATTAGTATTTTTTTTAGTGTATTTTTTTGTCGCTTTTCTGTATTATTTTGATAAGTAACTAGTGTAATAAGTTTAGTGTAATAATTCTATTTCTAGTTATAAATAATAAATAAACAAAAAAGATCAAGGCAGCCAGCCGTAGAAGATTTAAATGTATTTGATTGACAGAAAGCAACAAACATAGTAGAAGGACTGTTGACCTCTGAGCTGGTATGGTATACCTAAAAAAAATATGTAATAATCCTTTATCTATAAAAAAAAGGTTAGGTACACTTACAGCACTCTGCATCCGTCTATAGAAGCTGACACTGTGGACCAGCTCAGAACCTTTGTCGCGGTGACTGGCCGGCGTGGTAGGTTGAACCTTGAGTGGAGACTTGAAGATTGCTTGTTGCTTGGCAGACTGCTGGCTCTCAGGCTGGTAGACGAAGCTTGATGATGAGAGGCCATTCTGGAATGTTCGAGGCATTTGGGAAAGAGTTAGACAAGAGGCGTAGCACAGAGCGCTACGTTGCTAATTGCCACCACCTCATTGCTACTGAACTATGTCCAGTAGCCTATGGGAATGATTAAATAACATTGAAAAAACCTTCAGATGACAATATACGATGGTGATGTTTAAGCATAATCAGTCTGCAGTAGTGGACTATTTTGGGCTGTTGATGATGATGAACACAAGTTGAAGTAGACACTTGAATACTATCTATCAATGCTAACAGAAAATGTAGATACAACAAAATACGTTCTTCTAATGTACTTTCGCACGTAGAAACCAAA
Source organism: Eupithecia pulchellata (assembly GCA_963931895.1). NCBI lineage: Eukaryota > Metazoa > Arthropoda > Insecta > Lepidoptera > Geometridae > Eupithecia > Eupithecia pulchellata. Next base: position 4,034,254 of record OZ007542.1, on the reverse strand, counting down.
AGACATATTCTACTCGTATCCATACCAAATACTTTTCTATTACTTATACTAACTAGGGGTTAAATATTAACTAGTGGTTAAATATTAACTAACAGGAAAAGACAGTTGATTTCCGCAGGTCGAAGTTGTGGCTTGTTCTTTTGGCGGCCATTTTAGAAAAGTTGACGTCGACAGGGGTGAAAATATTGGCGATAGTGTAGTTTTCTGAAAGACGTCGTTATTGTCAACAGCTTGTTTTGTACAAAAAAAAAAATTATAGTGTATGTTTGTTAATCCACCTTATTAATAAAAAAAAATATGTAAATAGGTAGTCGAAAATGAAGTTTCTCTAAAACATTTTAATCACGGCTCAAAGTATAGCGAGATAAGCTTTTAAAGTCCTACCCCCCTTATTAATAATAGGCTGCTAGCTTACAGCACTGCTTTCTCTCACTCTATTTATTCCATTGACAGAAGTCAGAGTGACAAATACACTACTTAGCAAGTGGTTTAAGATAGCCGACCTGACTAAAAGGACTAATTTACGTTTAAGCTGCAGCGTTATCTTAAAAAAAACAGTATATAGCTAAATAAATAATGCTGGACAATCCACACAGCCATACTAACAGAAAACAGTTCGCGATTGACGGGTGCACCGATAAACTTTATTCGATCTTCGTACACGAATATTGACCTCTTTACCATCCGCTCTTCATACACAAAGCTTGGTGTTACGTTCTGAAAAAATGGACACCATACGAATACTGGTTTAAAGGAATTTACGACTTGAGTTCAGGAGGATATGGTTGAAAATAGCCCGGTAGACGAGACGTAGTTTGGTCAAAAAACTCCTTTTCAGATAACCGACCTAGGTAATACCATAGACAGGCAACCAGGCAGGTGGGCAGTTCCCTAAGTCATAAGACTCTTGTATTATTATTTTCGTTCCCAGTAGCCACTAGCCTCCAGTGGCGATCAATTAATAAAAAAATCAAAATCAACTACCTACTACTTAGCAAGTGTGTATATAATATTGATCAATGGAAACAAATATGTCCTAGTGACCAATGTAAAAACATCGTGTTGTACAAGTTTTATTGATTGTTGTCAGATGACAACAATCAATAAAACTTGTGCACTAGTAACACACAGATGTGTGTTACTAGTGCATTGCATCGTACATACAACGCACATAATGGTGTGGAATAGTCTAAAATTAAACGTAGAGGCCTGATTAACAATCTGGCTAGAAACAGTTCGGAAGCGAGATGGTATATCCACTTTGGGTCGCTGAGCCACAGCAGTGTTATTTAATTCGGTTTTCTATTAAATTGTACCTAACTAGACGCCTAAATTATACGCTACTAGCGGTCCACCCGGCTTCGCATATAATAAACCAAAATTAATTTTTTGATGCGGATCCCTAATTATATTTAAAATATTCTATAGTCTATGTTCATCAGGAAATATTTAAGATTTCTAGTGGTAAAAGAATTTTTCAAATTGATCTAGTCGTTTCGGAGCCTATTCAATTTAATCAAACGAACAATAAAATATTTCCTCTTTATAAATTTATATAGATATAGACATACGTAAAATCCTGGCTTTTCCGGCGTCCACGATTTCCTCATGATGCGCCAGCGCTCCGAATACACATCACATCCACTAAAACCGTTCACCTTTATTTTTCCCCGATTAAAACGACTTCTCAATCATTGCAATAAAGTTTAAAACTTTTCAACATAATGTTTTCTTAGACAAACGTGTTATGGAGTACAAATAGCGTAGTTAATTGAAGGGACAACGTTATTAATAGTTGAGGAAAAACGCGCTGTGAACGCGTAATTGTGAACGAGTAAAAACTTCCGACTACAATGGTTTGTTGTGAACCTACATACCTACAAAGATAGTTATGTTGTAGGAGTGTGTGTACCCTTTGTGTCAAGTGTATGTAGGTCAATATGGGCCGCCATTAAACGTTGAATGATTTTGATGTGAGATGGGATCATGCGGTTTCTCTTTTAATTTAGAATCTTTGAATAGCCCATAATCTATTTACATATAAATGTATAAAAATGTATGCAGTTCGTTTGGTTTTGCTAAAATGGCGTAAAGGGCTAAACCGATTTGGCTAATTATGGTCATGGAATATTTGTATATTTGTGGAAAGTCCGGGAAGGTTTAGACGGTGGGAAAATATGGACATTGCGAGAAAAATACTAAAACGATAATTGAATTTTCCCATACAAACTGCCGTGTGGTGCCGGCATAGAATTGCACCACCCCAACTCTTCCCGTGGGTGTCGTAAGAGGCAACTAAGGGAAACACACCGGGAGGCGGGCAGCAGCACCCTCTGCAGAACAACTCCACCGAACTGCGATCCCCAACCCATAATGGAGCATGTCCAGAGGCGGGGATTATGGGCAATAACCCCCAAATGATAAACAATGCCATCTATGGCGCACATTAGGGAAGGCCTATGTCCAGCAGTGGACTATTATAGGCTGATGTTGTTGTTGTATACAAACTGATAGATGTAGGTGAAATTAAGTTCACTGGGTCGGCTAGTATGTATCTAAAGGGATAGTCAAATTAAATCAATTTCATTTGTAAACATGGGTCACAGAGTTAGTAAGAGGTAAGTTCTCATTAGGGGAGGCCTATGTCCAGCAGTGGACTGATATAGGCAGACGAATCTGACGATGAATGATGTGATGAATGATGAAGCACTATACAGTTTTGTCTGAATCGAGGGCATTGACCTTTGTCCCAAAAAGGTTATTATTTTATTTATTGTAAACATGGGTCACAGAGTTAGTAAAAGGAGAGCACTACACAGTTTTGCCTGAATCCAGGGGACTGACCTTTGTTCCAATAAGACTATTAATATTATTGTTTACCTTGTTGACCTTGGGCGGAGTAGGTCCCTCGCTCTCCTCAGCCAAGGCCTCATCCAGCATGTCATCCAGCTCGCTGTCACCCGCCCCCGAGCTGTCAGAGTCGCTCTCCCTGACAGCTTTCCTATAGCTCGTGTTGTTTTTCTTCACAACCTGTTAATGTAAGTAGAATATTAAATCCTAAATCAGGTTTTATCTAGGCACTAGAGTTCTCCAATAATAACGATTCAAAAACACGATTTATACCCATACAGAGACAGGTACGATTGTGTACCCCTCACAGAAATTAAAAATTACCGCTCTTTTCTGATGCTTCTATCATAGCAAACTGAGCCTTGCAGTTGTTGCTATTAAAATAAAATCCGGCACTTACATTCATAAACTATTCAAAAACATGCTTTATACCCATATAGGTACAACTGTATACCCCTTAATTCAATAGGTCTTTCTCTGATGCTTCTATCATAGCAAACCGAGATTAACCTTGCAGTTGCTATTAAAATAAAATCAGGCACTTACATTCATGAACTATTCAAATACACGCTTTATACCCATATAGGTACAATTGTATACCCCTTAATTCAACGCCTTTCTCTGATGCTTATATGATAGCAAACTGGGATATACCTTGCAGGTGCTATTAAAATCAAGGAACTTATACCCAACCTGGAATGTGAATTGTCTATTTGACACCAATATAAAATAAACCTTATGTGTATGACCCTAAATCTATTATAGACAATCACTTGGTCAGAGAGAAATCTGGTCCGAGGGAGAAAGCGCTTCGAGAGCCCTGTGTCCCTTTCTAAAGTGTTGCCAGGCGGATTATTCGCGAATTGAGTAGAAGTGGTAGAAACAAATAAATTTGAAATGTCTTACTGAAAAGCATTAATTTTCGTTCTTTATATTTTCTAATATTTTCCAAGTATCTGTTTGAATGATTACATTTTTTTTAGCAATAATTTGGATACTATATTGAAATGTCAATAAAAAATGAAAAGATTATAAGTAGAATATAATTTAAGTTAGACTGGCAGCCCGTCAGCCATATTCATTTGTTGTGAATTGGTTGTGATTGGTGATCCTGATCCTGAAAGGGACAGAAGGCTCTCGCGAAGCTATCTCGCTCGGACCGCGTATCGGCAGCTTGTGCACATTCCAGATTGGGTATAAGTTCCTTGATTAAAATAAAATCCGGCACTTACATTCATAACCTCTCGTCCGAAGGAAGTCTCAGCCCAGTTATCGGACTTGTTTAGGTCTTGAACTTTGTCAGGTGTATTTTCAATGCTGAAAGAAAATAAGTCAAATTTAGATATAATTCAAATTCAAATCGTTTATTTCGGACACAAATATACATACCTACATATACAGTCCATATAATGTAAAAATTTTCAAAGTAAATAAATAAAGTTTAGTTTTGAATTTCAGTATTTTATTTTCCTTGCTACAGTGAAAATGACATTGAAAAAAAAATGTTCTAAAGGTTTTTGTTTTTGCTGTCGTTTAGGTACCAAATTTATTAAGGTTTTTGTTATTGAACGTAAGGTCTCAGCTAAAGTTCCGCCGATTCGAAAGTTTTTGGGATATTATTTGATATCAATCGACGCCATGTATTTGTTTACGAACATTGTATACCCAATTTGGCTGAAATATAGTCACACCGATATTAGCATGGTTCCATAGAAATGTTTTAAAATTTGCGAAGAAGGACGTTTATGTATCTGCTAACGAGCTTCTGTAAAATAATATAAAAAAAACTTAACTAAATAATCTACACATATTTTTTTTTGTATTGCTTCGCATCTACTTTAGTGTTGCAGCACACTAAGTGGTTAGACTTCGGTTGTAGGTAGGTACTACATTCCTTCCAGGGTAATAATCAGATGAGCCACAAATCCGGGGAAGAATTTAAATTTATAAAACCAATAAATAAATACAACTAACAAGTTTCATTGTTCAGTTTAAATCAACAAACAAATAGGCACGTTTGCTTTTACATAGAAGAAACCACAAAAATCTTTATGAAATTTTCGCCCCGCACTGCTAACGTGCCGTTCCACCAAACATAAAATTTATTACCGATTTGCAGCAAATTCCTTATTTATGTTCTTGTTGAACGCAAAACAAACATTATTTGAAATTCGAACAAACGCATGACAATCACAATAGGTAATTTTATATAACCTACAATACATAATTAAATCTCGCGCCCCAATGAACTGAAAAACTAGCCGACGACTCTGGATTGACTTGACTTCGTTCCGTTCACCGAGTCATTCACATATATTGTCAATGTCAGTGTCGCACGTCAACTGACATTTGTTTGATCTCTCGTTGTTTACTGACCGCGCGTGTTGATTATTTACAAAGAAAACCTGTTGTAATGTAAACCGCATCTAAAAACACTGTGACTTTACGAATTACCATTGATTTACACGTGAATTCTAACGATTGGTTGAGTCAGCAGTTGGAATATGCCGAGAGGTACGGCACTCAAGGAACAATCAAAGGTACTTGTGTTGCGGCTTCATGACTTTTTTAAAAAAGAATATGTCAATGATGGTCCTCTTATACCACTGTCGCAATACAGAGAACGTGTTTCAGCAGCATTATGCATAAGTTCTACGACATTATCGAGAATAACAAAGGATTCCTGCGGCTGCAGTGGCTTAGAAAATAACAAGATATCATCACATCAGAAAAAACTTCAGCACCCCAGTAAAGTAACAGCAATTGAAGATTTTGATACTGATGCTATTCATTGTCATATAATCGACTATTACCAGAGAAAAAACATACCAACTTTTAAAAAAGTAGTAAAATCTTTAAGAAGTAGTGGCTTGTTCAAAGGTGAAAAGTCTTTGTTGGCACATGTGTTGAAAAGTATGGGTTTTGTTTATAAAAAATGTGGCAAGGTAAAAATATTAGCAGAAAGCCATAATATTGCTTTGTCTCGATGTGAATTTTTAAGACAAGCACTTGCAATAGATGACTGGTCCTATGTAGTTTTCATGAAGGAAACTTGGATTGATGTAAATCATACACAGTCAAACACTGGGATTAATGATGATGAATTCACATATGAAGTCTCAAATAGAAAAGCTGAACGACTTATCGTTTGCCATGCCCGGACAGAAAAAGGATTCATGCCAGAAGCTCTGTTAGCTTTTGAATGCAAAGGAACAGGAGATTATCATGAGGAGATAACTTCAGACGTATATGAAAACTGGTTCAAAGAAACGCTGATATCACTAGAAGGGCCTTCAATAATATTTATCGAAAATGCACCCTACAATACTCGTCAAATCAACAAAGTACCAACGCAGGCAAACAAAAAAAGTGAAATAGTAAATTGGCTCCGAGACAATGGGGAGTATGTGGACGAATCCCTACTAAAAGTAGAGTTACTTAAACAAGTTAAAACAAAGAATCGCATAAAACAATATGTTGTTGATGAAATGGCAGCAGAAAATGGGCATACTGTCCTCAGAATTCCTCCATATCACAATGCATATAATGCCCTTGGGATTATTTGGGGTCAAGTCAAAGAACTAGTCGCTGCAAACAACTCAATGCCTTTTAGCTCAGAGAAAATGTTAGAAATATTGCATTTATCTTGTGCTAAACTGACATCAGAAGACTGGGCCAATGCAATTGAAATAACAAAAATGAAAATGTTGTCTGATTGGAATCGTGACCTAGCATTTGACAATTTGTGTACTGAAAATTTAGTGAACAATTTTGCTCAGGAATCAAGTGATGATTCTAGCTCGGAAGAAGAATCAGATGAATCATTATAATAATATAATATTCAAATACATATTTTAGTTGTTTAATTTGCCGTATACCCACATGTAAATTTTTTAATGTCATATAAATTACCTGTCCAATACAACTATGTACACATTTAACATTTATTGTTTGTACTCTTTATAATGTCAGCTTGACAAATATGGGAGCTAAAGAGATATCCCCCTTTTTCAAACCACTATTGTGAGATACACTTCACTATTGGGAGGAAAAAAATGAGATAAATTATTGCATTCTTGTCTAAATAACATGCTTGTAACTTTATGTCACAAGTATATACCATAAAACTACTAATTAATTACTAGTGCCTTGATAAAAATACTTGTCTCCTTCTATTATTGTACCATCATCAATGTACACCATAGTAATAGAATATAGCTGGAAGTAGTTGGAAGATATAGGTTTTTTCAGCCAGAGTGTTGGTAGGAGAACTTGAATAGAGCAAGCAGTTATTTATGAATCAGGCTAGAAGCCCTGTGTTTTGAGCGGTAACATCTATTTTACTATAAAATTACCGTTGTTTGACGAAAGTATGTAACCCGCGCATTCTTATTGGGCAGTAAATTAATTGGTATTTATTTTTGATCAGTCAAAAATAATTTTTACAGATATTTATGTTTTAGTCGGCTATAGAATATAACCCAACAGCAATAGTTGAGCGGCCACTTACTTAATTTAATTTTTGATCAGAAAATAAATAGTTTGGTCATAATAAAGTTAAATTTCTTTTATTATCATTTAATACTTGTCATTTTCACAGAAAGCAGGAGAATAAAATACGAAACTCACCTTCATCATTTTATTCACAAAAACAGTTCATGTTATATCATTATCACAGACAACAAAATTATAAAATAAAATAAACCTGAAATAAAATTTTGATTAATATTACAATAAATTAGTTATTTGATTATTTCTAGGTAATATTATTTTAGTAGATAGGGTAAGTATTGAAAAATGCACTGGATAACAACTAGCTAAAATTTTCAATCAGCTGTAACTCCGAAGGTTGAACTTGATTTTGTAAAATTAGCAATACAAATTCATAAAACTTTGATAAACTACATAACTTATATCTTACATAGATTATTATAGGCCACAATTCTATTTATTTCATAAGACCTACCTATCTACTTGTACTTTGTATATTAATTGCATCGACAATGTACCTACTTCTATGATATAAAACTGTTTAGGTAAGTCTGTCATACTAAAATTTAAGAAAAAGAGCTTTACATAAGTTTGAAATCAAACACACGAGCAATAAAATTAAGAATATGTAGAAGAATGTCTTCAATATGTTAACAAATAGCGAAAGTACCTAAGTTTTACTTTATTCTTAAAAAATATAATACACTCAGCTTCTTCTAGAAAATTAATAAAAATTATTTATTCGTGTGGATGAACCTTAAATTTTAACTAGCCTATATGATAATAAATTATTCACAAAAAGATTACAAACAACAACTACATCTAAATAGGCAACGTACAGTCTTATTTAGGTAGTTAATTGATACACAAAATGGCAATAATATGCAGTAAAATTCTCTTTACGAATTATAATCTTAGATTAATAGTTATCGAGTACGTAATCGGCAATAATATGCAGTAAAATTCTTTCTTCGCATTGTCAACTTATAATAAAGTATTGAATACGTAGTCGGCAATAATATGCAGTAAAATTCTTTTTTACAATTATACACTTAGATTATAGTTAGGTATCGATTACGCAGTCTTCAATAATATGCTGTAAAATTCATTTTACGAATTGTGAACGTAGATTTTAGCTGTCGAAAACGGAGTTGGCAATAATATGCAGTAAACTGCTTTTAACGAATGGTCAACTTAGATTATAATTGTCGAATAGATAATAGAGTACTAAGTTAGGTACATCGCGTAAATTTTTATTTGTATCAGCCAAATTAAAATTTATCGTTTAGAAATGAAAGCAGAAACTGATTATCTGATAAAAAGCTGATGGGTGTCTAATTTTATTTTTATTCGAACAAAGTGAATGCGTGGTGACTGTTATAATGTATCAATGGATTGATGATATTTCATTGGAGAGTTTTATCAGTGGTTTTATGATTGAAAATGGATGTTTAATATAGAAATATGAATGTCACAACGATTCCAATCACCATAAAATATTACCGCAATCAGATTCACGTAATAATTATTCTTAACTATTGTGTTGAGGGATTGATATTTTTAATGATGTAAGTATGTACCGAAATAGCTAACAAAGTATTTTTCAATACAATTCAAGCTACCATTCACTGTCTGCATTACAAATACGTATTTTCCCGAAAAATCTATGTGAGTCTTTTACAATAGGTTCGTACATTTTTAAATACCTTGAATAGATCCCGTCAGTAGTGTTAAAAGCATACAAATCACTGTCAATATATATTGTAACTATGCCACTGCGGTGGTCCCATATACATATTCATAAAAACTTGCGAAATGCACTAGAAAGTGTACGTTTCAATATCATAATAGGTAGGTACCTAAGGTAGCTAAGTAGTGGATACATAAGTCAAACAGGCTTATTTGTCAACTCGCTCGAATGATACACGCGAGTTCGCGCGAGTTGGCACCTTCTGATTTTACCAACTGTTTTCATGGGATTATTATATGATTGTTCTATAATAATGTAATAAATTTCTTTAAAATCACAATGTTTGCATCGTTGAGTGCGCATCGCCATTGTCATACGATTTTCTATAATAATGTATTATATTTCTTTATAATCACATAAATGTTTGCAACGTTGAGTGCGCATCGCCATTGTCATACAGAGGCAATGTAGCCAGCGTCTTGGGGGCGCTTCAGACTGGTTTGATATGCATCAATCGAGCTACATATTGTTTGGAACAGTGTGCAGTTAAGTGAAATATTTCAATTGTAAATACCAGTTAGTGTTTCTGTTTTTAAATAGTAATTTTATTTGATCCGTTCCCATCGTTGTCTATTTTGAGATACCTACGAGTATAGGTATAAGATTCAATTATTGTTCATGAATATTCTATCTCACTCAAGATATGGGTTTCGTTGCGGTACCTTTTTGTTGCATGATAAATCCATCGACTATGTAAGCTTTTTACCTATTACGCAAGATGTTATGTTTTCATACAATACTTAAGATATACATCTTTGTCATGAAGGCCGGTTTTCAACACAGTGGAGTGGATTTAAGATGTATGAAATCTACCATATGACGCTAAATTGTTAACACTTTACTGTAGGTAATTTCTATTTTTACAAACGCTCTTTTATGGTAGAAAATTGAAAAATTGAATACTAGAAGGAATTCAGAATCACTAATACTAGTATGTAAATGGCTAAAATAGTGAAAAATGGTCCGATAAAGAAGAATAATTATTTACTTTATCCTTTGAACCTTTGATGAAAATCTGGCATACGGCGGGCTAAAATCATCTGTTTCGAAATAGATAAAAAACAGCAATTTCGATGCAATTTTGTCATCAAAAACATCTATGTATCTGTTATAAATGTTACATTATTATCTTATTCGAAGTCGGACAGATGGAACATCTGTTTACCTTGCTCGTTTAGTAAACAACAGATGGAAGAAAAGTTCGGCGCATAATCGAACCGGTTATGAGACCCGCTTCTATCAAGGTCCAAGGCAGACTTCCTTGTAATCTTTACATTGTGTAACGAGGGGATTCTGCTTGGTTAAAAATGCTACAAAATAATCGGATTTGTGAATTCAAGTAATTGATAGCAAATTATATTATTATATTGTATATATATTGTGTTGTCTTGATATTTTTTCGAACAGATTTTTCAAGTTTTTATATTATATGATATGGTTTTGAATGATTTTACCCTCGTCAGATGATTCCTTCTATGAATAATTAAATAAAATGTATGAGTTGAAGAAAATTCGGCCGTAAGAGATTTTAAAACATGATTGAAGCAACCGTCTTTTTGACAAATTATATTGTTAACTTAGAAACTGGGCCATGTTGCAAAATATTGCGAGTAACAACCTGGGCTTTACTTAATAGTTTATAACCGTCACGTGCGGCAATTGATAAAAATACTAATAACTGATATGATACATTATAATACCTATATGTATGCACACTGGGACAATTTCACATGTTGGTATAATTTGTCTATGTACAAGCTTGTATCGTAACACAAGTTACTTAGGCCATCAGGTATGCATACTAGAGATATCGATCTCAATGCCAGTACCATACGGGTGATTATAGCTAGGCAAGATTTAGCAGATTGATATGATACAGGCAATGGTTGTCGCAATAGCAACCGTATTCTTACGAATGTAGAGTGTAAATTGTACTTAAATGTCAATCTGGTAAATTGCTTTTTGGCAACCCTAACCACTGGTCTTAGGTGAGCGACAAACGAGACGCGACACGATACTACATCAACATTTTTTGAGATTTATTTCTTGAATGTTGGCGTCGCTTTATATCTCGTACGTCGCTTCCCTGGGACACCATTTTATTCAGCCGAAGAGTAAGTTTGTCTTAGATAATACAATCTTCTAGTAGTCAACGGCAACTTATATGACACATCACGGCAAGATTTTGAAGACAATTTCATAAATCACAGCAATATCGCGCAATAACCCTCTTATTCATAATGGTCTACTTACTTAAAACTTTTGTGTCGTAGTGTTATGTCCCACTCTGACTTATTTCGATAGAAGAAGACCAACTGAGAAATGGCAATGCTTTAGTTAGCAGACTATTACGAATAAACTAACGCATTGTTAATTATCATCATCCATCAAATTGCTAGTCTAGAGTTTAGTGCCGCAACATGCCACATAAATTGCCAGTTACAAACTCTTATCGCTTCAAACAGCTGCACCGTAGCCGCCATCTTGGACGCCATATTGGATCCACCTGCAATTCAGATACAAAGAAAGAAGAATACACACTCGAGTGTGTAATGCCCGCACCTAGATCCTCCGCAGTCTGAATACTCCTCTTGAGAGTTTGTGTTGTCAGTTTCTATATCCGATAGATGAGGGTAGATGCGCGGTTGGTTTAGTACTGCGCCGTTCGTTTTGTTGTTCACTTTGATTCTCTTTACGTCTTCCACTACTGATAGGACTACTGGGGAGTCTTGGGAACCTGGAAAAAAAGGGGGTTTATGATAAGACATACACAGAATGGTTCAGGTAAATATAGTGAGCCTTGGTCTGTCTTAGCGCATTCAATGCCCATCTACAGCTATATGGACGTGAAGTTTTAATTACAAGGCCATGAAATTTATAAGGTCTTTGTATGATCAAAGCGTTTTGTGGTGATCACACCTTATTTCTTGTTTTATAATAATTTATTCGATAAAATTTACAGCAGTGAAATAAAGTTATTGTAATCTAATTGATTTGATCGATCAACTCGCTAGAATCGTCAGTGCCTGTCTACATTAACGACGGTTTTGTGTAGGTACCTAATAAATGTTAATTATATATAACTAGCGACCCGCCCCGGCTTCTCACGAGTGCAATGCTGATACTAATGTATTCACAATACCTTCCTCTTGACTCTATCTATTTAAAAAATGGTATCAAAATCCGTTGAGTGCGTTCTTTAAAAAAAGATCTAAGCATTATATAGGGACAGATAGGCGGCGGGAAGGGACTTTGTTTTATACCATGTAGTTATTATAACTGAGAGAAAATATATTCGTCTATTTAAAATTTTGCAATCGGTAGTTATAATGAAATTAATTGCTATCCAATAACTAATTACATTGAAATCACAACAATGGCCTTTCCTCAGTAAAGTAATATAAGTACGAAAAACAATAAAATTGCAATCGCAACAATTTACGACCACTCGCTAAAACTGCTTGGCCATGGATGACCAGGTAAAAAGAAATGTGAAGACAGAAACTGGTTTCTTTATGAATCACTGTTTGAACGGTGTTTTGTAGAAAACAATGAGTATTACTTCTTTGTTATGGCTCTGACTAAAAATGCGTTTAAAAACAAAGAAAGTTCATACAGCATAAAAATTATCTTGTAATATTATGTACTGACATTATGCCATCTGTGGCGCTCATTAGGGGAGGCCTATGTCCAGCAGTGGACTATTATAGGCTGGTGATGATGATGATGATTATGTACTAGCGACCCGCTCCGGCTTCGCACGGGTTCAATGCTAATACAAAAACATTCCTACTGAATCACTCTATCTATTAAAATTAAACCGCATCAAAATCCGTTGCGTAGTATAGGGACAAACAGACAGCGGGACGCGTTTGTTTTATACTTATGTAGTGATTCAGTCATCTAGTACCCATAACACATCTGTTAACTTGAGGCTAGATGATGCTGTATGGATTGTCCGGGAATATTTTTTTATTTATCATTATTATCTCAGAATGGCGCGTGCGAAGGAGCTGGTTAGTAACTTATACACGTATGTCTATTGCAAAGAGGTGTGTAGATACTTAGCCCAGGTGTTTTCATGACAATTTTGTACCATTTACTATTGCAGCTATTTAAATAAACGGTTATTAAAGCCCCCATTAATTCAGAGCATAAAGCTATGAATACTGTTTCACGACAAGCAGGTGTCAAACAGGACGGTAAAATCACCTGCTTCCGCAACACTTTGCGATTTCGTGTTAAGTATTGAACTACATAAAAAAATCCGCTGAATATTCCGAAAAAATAATGCTAGTCAATGCACATTCAATGATGATGAAATAATGAAGGACAATCCTGTGTGGATCAGCTCATGTAAGTCCACTGCTGTACATAGGCCTCCCCTAATGAAAGCCATAGCTCCCTGTCTTCAATTTGTCGCATCCAGCATCTGCCTGCATTATTTATTTATTATTGTTTTTAGTTTATAAATATTGTATAGAGGAACAATTTGATTGTTTATTTGTTTCATCGTCGTCATCATCAACATCAGTCTAATTTGTTTGTTTGAATTAAATAGGATAAATTCTTTCACCTTTATAATCCTACATTTTCCCTAAAAACATAGGTTATAAAATATTTTCAAAAAAGTTTAGGGATCGGAATGAAAAATTAAATTTTTGTAAATTACCCGTGCGAAGGCGGGTCGGACCGCTAGTTATTTACAACTTTCATGAGATTCTGATGATGTGTAATGATAAGTTTGATAATATAACTTACTTCTCCTCTTAACAGGCTGCGACCCAACCACCTTTTCCTCATCCTGATGAAGAGCTGTCTCAGACTTGGTCTTCTCGAATGTGACTTTAGGAACGTTAGCAACTATCTCCGGTTTCTTGGCGTTCAGGCTGGTGGTACTCCTCATGAGAGGCGCCTGGTCTGAGGGTTCTGAGTCGCTTTGATCGTCGTCCGAGTCATTGTTCGGTTGCTTTTGGGATGGCTGAAATAAGAAGATTGTTAGTGGTATCAGGCAAGGTTTTGGAGAAACTTTGGGTCAGCATAGGTTAATAAAATACATTTTGCAGCTTCTACTACAATGCCGAGCATCTGAATCTGAATAGAAGACATCTATACTAATATTATAAAGAGGAAAGCTTTCATTGTTTGTTTGAATTGGATAGTCTCGTTCGTCCCCACTGGGGACGAAACGTAACGTAAACGTAAAAACGACGAGCGGGAATAATCCTCCGCAACTATTAAACCGATTTAAATAATTCATTCCCATTAGAATTTTACATTATTCCTGATGAACACGGGCTATAGCCTAACCTGTTAGGGATTCGTATTAAATCTTCAATAATGAAATCGAACGTTTATGCGTGTGTGTGTGTGTGTGTGTGTGTAAAAATTTATAAGTTTTGAAAACCCGTAGCCTTGGTGGGGCTAGTAAGAAAATAAGATAATTCTAATATCAACGTTCATGGAAAGGGAATTTTGGCCGAAGGGCGTGTAGCGTTCAGGAAGTTCTGTGGAAGACTGATACCGAGCGCATGTCATCGACCCAGTGTCAATGACTTCTCAAACTTCAAAGAACCATTCTTTGAAGTTTTTTTTGTAATTATGTAGGTATATGTTAGTCTCTAAGGTATTTAGCATATGGACCCTAGTTGAGTAGCCGTACTTATGAATGATTATTATGTTGATCTAATATAGAAGCAATGGACTTCGGGACATCGCAAGAGAATCAGATCCTGTATGATGGACACATCGATACGTACTCAAAGGATTTACAGGACCACAAGTATTACGCACACGAAAACTTTTTGAACTTCTAAACCGATATCTAAGGTCTATGTAGGTCTATTTAGGTTCAAAAAATATTATTGTGTAGTTAATAATATTCTTATTCCGTGTAAACTTATTATTGTTTATCTTCATTCAATTTATTCTTAAGAGATTGGCGAATAAACGAATATAAAATATTATTCACCAATCTACAACTATTATATCGATTGAAATATTGGTTACATTACAACACTGACAGCAATTTGTCCTGCCTGTACTATTATTAAAGCAACAGCTTTGCCCTACTTTTGTCATTTTCCTCAACACGCACTCCTAGGAATTATCTACAGCCTATAATTATGTCCTTATTTAGCTGAGGCAAGGTTTTAAGTGAAAGTGAAAACTCGGGTGTGTAATCGTCATCGTCAGCCTATATCAGTCCACCGCTGGACATAGGCCTCCCCATTGATGGCTTTATTTATCATTTGGGGGTTATTGCCCATAATGCCCACGCTGGGCCTGCGGGTTAGGGATCGCAGTACGATGGAGTTGTTGCAGAGGGCGCTGCTGCCCGCCCTCCTGTGTGTTTCCCTTAGTCGCCTCTTACGACACCCACACAGAAGAGTTGGGGTGGTGAAATTCTATGCCGGCACCACACCGCCTAGGCCTGGGGTGTTATATACTCTTTTCACTTCTCCTTGCAATTATCAAACTCTTTAAATACATATTAGAACATTGTAGACGCAGTATTTTTGTTTTGTTAGCCATTCGTTACGTCAGAAACATATGCGCGGTTTTCTTGACCTAAAAAAACGTGAAACTTGTGAACACCGTTTTTGGATAACCGATTAACGCAGTAGTGTTGATTATTTAAACTTTGTTAGTAGCGTTGCAGCACCCACAAAATATGATTTGGGTCGGAGGAGGATTTGGATTGGGTCTAGGAGTTGTTTATGTTTCTAAATATTAAATCGTATATGTAAGAACAGCTGTTGTCTAATCGACGGAAACAACAGAAAACCATAAGAAATGGTAAGTTTTAGAGTAGCCATAGCCATACACTCTCCAGGCCGATTGTGGCTAATTCTAAGTTCTGAGATCTGCACTGACATCTAGCATTATCCCGCTGCCTAAACAGGCTAACCTAACATAACCAGTCCAGCTCCTTGAAGTAGACTGGCTAGATATATGATGTGAATAGTTCCGTCTAAGCAAAAGATTTGACAGTTTACTGAGATTATTCTAAAAGCATTTAACCTATGGGAATAAATGTTATTAGAATCACATAACCTCATCTAACAAGGAGATTATTGTCTACAGTAAAAACCATCAACTTTAATAATGTACTAGTCTGTATGGCGATAAGATGTCATTTGTCTATTCTAGCCTAGAAAACAATTCCAATGGTAGCGGGGCTATGACACATTTATCTCTTACATAAAACCCTAACCTTGGTCAATCCTATTTTACATTTTATTAAATAAAATCTTACTGTACCATTCCTATATCCGTAACGCCAACAAGTAACTTTGGCGGAAGACCAGTGTTGAATGCTAGCTTGCTTGTCATCCAACTCATGCTGAGTCATTTTTTAAACTTTTTAAGTTTTTATGTATGTGTTTTCTGTATCCTGTATGCCGTTTATAAATAAATATATTTGATAATAATTGCTATGTGTATCTAGGTCCCCAAATATCGAAAGTCTCCAAAATGCGTAATATTGACACATATATTCGAGTATCATCTACAGATGCAGTGTGCATAGGAAAGTGAAAGCCATCTGTTGAGCAGATGTCTGCTATCATAATTTGAGACTTTCGTATCGGATGCGTGGGTTCGTTCGTAGGGCTACAAAGCCCATTACGTTCCATAACATGATTAGTATCGACATGATGATTGGGTGCTAAATGTTTCGGATGGACGTGATTGTGTACTCGATAAATTGGAGCTTTTTCGAGTTCTCGTGCAATGCCGTAAATAGGTGATTTATAGTATTAGCAATTTTGTATATGTTATGTTTTTGTGTAAAGATATAGTAGAAGAATATTTTAGGATATACGCGACCTCAAGTTCAATAATATTTTAAAAACGACCATGGATGTCCGCTGCTGTGTAATGAAATAATCTCTAGTGTTCCTTCATTTCCAGTCCATCCCTAGGTTGCCTGGAAGAGGCCGCCTTTTATACTTCCTCGGCTTTAAGTATGTATGTTTTTAATGTTCTCTTTCTTTGTGTGGTATAATAAGTATTCTCTATCGATCGTTGCAAAGTCTGGATGACTATTTAAAATGTTAAATTAAAAAAAAATCTTCATACAAGATTTGTCTAACAGCGCGGAGTCGTAAACTTATTTTTATATCTAGATATATTATAATTTAAATAATAACTCTGTATAAATAGGTACATAAAAGTTCAAATGTAAGTCTTTTTGTTGGTGTCTTTATTTTGTAAATAAATAATTTTGTTTGTTTATATAGTTTCCATGAACTGGACACTGACCTCTCTAGTAATAACCAACTGATGCTAACATAAAATAAAAAAAATAAATCGAACTCACCTTATAATGGAATCTGTTCTGCAGCATTTCCATTTCCTTCTCCCTCTCTTGTTTAAACTTATTCGCTATCGTAGATTCACTGATAGTTTGTTCCTTGCTAAACAGCGCTTGCAGCTTCCCCTTTATGCCACCACCGAAGGAGTTCTGGCTGATATTGTCATCCACCTCCTCTTTGGAGGTGCTTCGAGAGGAACTGGAGGTGGAAACTGTGGGGGTGCGTGTAGGGGTTCTTTGTTGGGTTGGCGTTCGTGGTGTTGCCGGTTTTGGCTTGTCTGAAAAATGCTGGATTGTTAGTTTCGTAGTGTAATTCTAACACATCTAATTCTAATTCTGTGTAAGGGGACTCAGATCTGCACTGACATCTCGCATGGGAGTGTATTGTGCATTATCCCCTTGCCTAAACAGGCAAGGAGATGATTCTAACAGTTTTTTTTGAAGAGAAATTCTGAGCAAATTTATTACTTTGTCTATTGTTTGATTAATCTATTTGAAACCTCTTTTGGTTATTTAAAAGTCTCAATAGACTCTTGAAATTGGAGGGTCTGGGAATGGGTACATTGGCGACCCTAATTTTTTTTCAAATAAAGTAATCTTGCCATAACAAAGGCTATAAACATGTTTTAAAATGTATGACTAAAAAGGATTTCTGCAATTTTTCTTTCCTGCAATTATTGATCTTAAAATCACCATATCAATCAATAGCTACCTTCAATTAATATACAATACTTCATACAGTACTACACGATAAATCTCACAGGGGCCGAGGTCGAATACACTAGGTGCCAACAATGAGGACTTTTTGTCCATAATCCGTGATGTATTAGCCAATACAGGTTTATAAGTACAATCCATAGAAAAAATACCTCTAGTACATGATGTTACAGTTTAAATTGCAATGACCATGCCTCACTCAGTACGGTAGAAACGTGTCAAGTACTTTGATCCGACAAAAACTGATAGAGATAAGACGTACTTAATGTTGGATTATTATGCTTGTTAAGTCGACGGATTTAATCGATGCTGAGAAAATTATTAAAATGATCTTCTCAGCTCGAGAGCTCCTAAGTTCTCTATTCCATTTGCAGTAAATAAATAAAAAGAATATGATATGTAATGCTGGACTATCCAAAGCTTGTGTTATGGGTACTAGATGACTGATATACTTAATTCAATACAGAACCTTGGGAAAATGAATTTGCAGATCGTACAAACATTTGTCTGGTGGCGGTGAATCCATTTAGTACCTATTTGATATTTATTTATTCCATAGTAACAAAACGCATTGTAAGCGGAAACTTAAATTGAAAATAATTAAAAATACAGTTTTGATTTGTATGGAATGGAAAAATGTCCAATTATAATTACAGATACTGAAAATAAATATAAACAATATTTAATTCTGCCTGTACAAATTACTTGGCCGGAATCTGTAAATACATAGTTGCTTCGTAAAAAACGTACAAACGACATCATCGTCAAAAAGTGTAAACAAACAAATCACCCCCATCATTAACATAAATGTTTGGTTGATCAGCTTAAATTATGATGAAACACGACGTGTGTAAAACTGTCCATAGCCAGCTATTTATGTATAATACTAACTAATATTTTAAAGAAGAAAATTTTAATAAGCTCCAAATCTACTGGGACGATTTGATTTTTTTTTCACCATTAGAATCCTAAATTTTCCCTGAAGAACAAAAACATTTTCTTGAGTGGGATATCAAAAGAAAGATTGTTAATAAGTTTCAAAAAAGTTGTCCAGAACCGAAACACAATTTGAAAATGGTCTAGATTTTTCTTCTTCTTCATACTTTTGAAATACTTACATTGAGAAGAGCCGAAGAATTGACTAGTCTCTAATCTCCGAAGTAACTGATACCTATAGCATTTATATAGATAAATAATTGACAAAAGTTCGAAACCCTCCGCGAGTTACACTCTTACTTGAAGGTTCTTGTTTTATTTAGTATTCACAACTAAGTTACTGCAAAAGGACTGCTGTTATCAGAACACTAAGTAGCTCAAGATATTGCAGTTGCAGCATGAACATCAGACGGTTTCTGGTGTCACGCTAACTTTTCAGTACCTACTTGTAGGTCTATAAATGCCAACCGTCTCTAACATTTTACGCTCTGCTTTTCATAACTTATATGCTCCTGTTAACAATGCCATTTAAAAAGAAGACAAATTGCAATCGCCGTCGATTTCCAATTCAATTCGATTCACGAGTCACTTTTACTTTTCCAGTTTATCGATCCATTGATTGCTACGATAGCAGATTAATTGATTGTTAACTAGTTTTGAATTCGGTGAAACATGAGCGTAACGAGGTAGCCGCTGCAGGTATTTGATAAAAGCTTACTGAATGACTCATGCATGACTTGCGGATTTTGGTTTAGTAATACGCACGCATTTATTTTCTTTGATTTAATGATATGATACAATTCTTCATAATGCGTTATCTGTCAACCTGATAAATATAAAAAGTCTCGTTATTCCATATATTTTTCAAACGAAATTCGTAGGTATGTTTATTATGAAACATTGCATTATTTCATACAGCAAAAAAAAAAAAAAAAATTGCGTTGGCCGAGCCTGTCTTATAAATCCCATATTCATTTCAATTCAAATCCAGCTAGTTCGTCTTAGCTTAGTACATTCTGTAGAACTAATCTAAACCTAAATAATGAATAAATCGAGAAATTAAGTCCTGTAACAGTTTTGGAGGCTAGGTTTCTCTTTAGCCCCCATGATACGGTTATCTATCGGCAAATGTAAGTTCAACACTGAGTTTTTTGTCCTAGATAACAGTTATTTTTCAGCGATTAAAAACACGTTAGCAGGTATTGCGTTAAATTTTAAATAACGCATTGTAGCTAGATTTATACCTATAGGTACTGAGGTGTCAAAGTGCCGCGAGGAGAACAATGCTATCACATCTATGTTTCCGCTATTACTAGATAAAATCCCTATACGGTATTACTGTTAGATTATTCTTAATACGCTGAATAAGAAGCCATGAATTAAAATAATATCTAAAAGGGCTTAAAGTTACTCAAAGCGGAGCGAAAATTCGTGATGAAAATTTATAGATTTTTGCAAAAAAAACTTACTTTTAACACTTTCCCATTTCGTTTATTATGAGAAATCCATTTACATTTTCATTGATCACTTCTTTTAACCACTCAACCTCAAACAAAACTTTTTTTTTAACTACTAAACTTTCGTCAAGTCGCGAAATATTTAAAATTCGAAATCGCTAAAGGCTGTATGCGCGAACGCAGGCTGCGGCGGAATGGCCGTAGCACAAATTGACAAACGTGGGTCCAGCGAAGTTTACCTCCAGCGACTGATTACGTAAACGATGAACGAAAGACGATGTCAATCTCGATTATAAATCAATGGGAATGGTTGTGACGTGGGAGATAGCATGACATTTTATTGAGACTCAATGTCAATTTAAGGATATCTATAATGTCACCTTTTCAACAATGGTATCATCTCATAACGACATGATACCATTTTGGCTAGTATTTTTAAAGAAACTACTGATTATGACACCCGTGTCAAAAGTGTAATGTTTGAAACCATATGTATAATTAATCTGTCCGTGTAAAAAGCATTATCTAGATCATCATCGCATAATCTAGATCTCTAGCTAGATAGTGACATATTTTTTAAAGAAACTTTCTTTCAAAAGGAAGATTCTGCGACGATACCATCGATATAGTAAAGCAGAAATTGTCTATGGGTCACTAAACAACGTTTGTTCCTGTTTTCAAGATAAATCTAAATTCTAATGACTAAATATCAGATTTTCGAATCACGCGTCATATTCAAGGGCTCAACATAAGCCAGTCTATAAGCATTTAATTTCTGAAATCCATTGGCAGTACAGAAATAATCAGGTAGCAACTCTGCAACACGTAATACGTGCCTAGCTTCCGAATCCCACGGCCGATATAATACTTTTGTATTTGTCACTATTACACGCATCAATGGACATCGGTGGTTCCTCCAATAGAGTGTCCGTTTCACTTTGACAGTACATTGTTGTATTGTAATTAATTGGATGTTAGCTGTGATAGATAGAATCCATCTCGATCTAGTTAAAATTTTGCATTATAATTGCGTGGACTGAATTTAATACGTGGCTATACTAAGTTCCACGCTTTTATTTTCTTTAATGAAATATTTATCGATTCGGCATATAACTTGAACATTTTTATTATTTTTAATACAGAACATTGTTAACTGTCTAGTGTAAACTCTAGTGTATTAACATTAATTTCGATAACCAATTGAGCACTCTGTCGATTCAAGTCTGAGACTACTTTAAGCAGCTGCTCATTAGCTACAAGGTATACTTGGGTATACGATACTCGTACCACATTATGATGATTGCATAGAACGAAATGTAATTTGTGTAGGAAAACCTCGTTTGAAAGCGAAAACTCCTTAATGATGCGGTCTAACGGCATGGTGTATGATTTTGAATGTGAGACAATTCGGTATGTCTAG
Source organism: Eupithecia pulchellata (assembly GCA_963931895.1). Taxonomy (NCBI): domain Eukaryota; kingdom Metazoa; phylum Arthropoda; class Insecta; order Lepidoptera; family Geometridae; genus Eupithecia; species Eupithecia pulchellata. The sequence continues at coordinate 4,012,316 of OZ007542.1, read as the reverse complement.
ATTTGTTTTTAAGTATATAAAAACGAATGCTCGTGACTTTTACTGGCTGAAAATATAAACGTATCAAGGCTACAATTTCACACTTCCTTATTCTTGAAATTTACAAAATTAATGATTATATTGATGAAGACTAGTGCAATGTAACGTGCCTATGCGAAAAAAATCAACGAAACCTTAACCAGGCCTATCATCAGGATGAGTGTGGTAGATGCAATCTACATATATTTCTTTGCAGAAGTTTAATCTTGAATTTTCAGTACTCGTACCGTCTGCTGTGAGTAACAGTTTAGTACAGATCGATGTGTTTCAAATGTGACTCAGATCCGTTATTTCGCCTCCGTGACCCGGCACGAGAGGCATCATCACAGTTAGTGACAAATAGCTTATCTGTTAGATTGCGAAATCACGACTGCAAATCAGGCGACATAACTGTCCAATGTTCTGAAGTTCGGGGTTTCTGTACCTAATTAGCATGACATTATTAAAGAGTCATCTTCAAAGTACAGACGGCTAAAAATTCATCTAGCTAGGAGGATCCGTATACTAGGCTAGTTGACACTAGGCTTGGCCTAGTGCGAGGCCAGGTGCGGGGACCAGTATGGAGTATTAGAAATGACCCCCGTATTCATAACTAACGCTAACTAAGCCGCGGCTTCGCACAGGTTATAAAAAAAAACAAATATTATTCATAACTAACGAATCGCAGCGCCGCGGCTTCGCACAGGTTATAAAAAAAAACAAATATTATAAATTTTTACACGCCTACACACACGTGGGGTTAAATTTTTGAAGTTTTATACTGATCTCTATTTTTGTTGAAAATTATCTGTACTGTAGCCTATGTTTATCCAGGATAATGAAAGATACTAACAGTGAAATAAAAATAAGTTATTCCATTCCCCCCGAGACGGGAATGGAATAACTTATTGTGAGTTGCTTACAGAAATAAATATTATTTTATCTTTATTTCTATTGATTGTTTATCGATGTGCTGTGCGGTAGCGATGTTGGAGGTATATAATTACGACCGATAGCGAGAAAATCTAATTAGACATAACATACGCAATTATTGTTTACTCAGAAGTTGAGCCTAACCTAACATAATAACGGTGTGAACTGTCTGGCGCTCGCATCACCACTCACAAGCCTAGTGAGTGGCGCTACGGCCCTATTCTCAAGACGATGAGCAGCTATTACGGTCAACCTCATAAGAACCTTACCATTTTAGAATGCAAATTTAGTAGCTGTTATTGTGTTTTGGATGAGTTAATTATGAACGTATCTTTGTTAATCGGCAAAAAGGTTTTGGGATATTGAATTTCGTTCTTCACTTTCGCTTGTTAGGTATTTTATTATTATTATTATTTCGCCATTTATCATAATCTTTATTTGATAAATTATTTAAAACAAATATACAAATAACTTACAATTAATACCGAGGAAGTGGTGGAGTGTCCAAACTTATGTACGATCCTGTTGATCGCATTAGGGTGTTTCGTAAGTACATATAATAAAACATTTGTACGAAAGTACAGGGTGGACCAAAAGTCCGTTAACATTTGAATCGGTTGCCGCGTCTAGCAGCGGCAGCGGAGGGGGGTGGAGGGGTTACGCATTGCAAGAGCGGCCAATGGGAATTTAGTACGATGGCGTCGTTCAGCGGTAGTCAACGTGCGTTTTGTGTACGCGAGTACTATCAAAACAACGATTCTTTGACCTTAGCTCAACGAAAGTTTTGCAGTCATTACAAGATACGACACAAAAATCAAGCTCCATCAGGTGTGTTAGTTAAAAAATGGGTGCTCAAGTTTGAGAAGACGGGTTCAACAATGGATTTACCTCGATCTGGCCGGCCTAGAACGTCGAGGGACCCCGAAAACGTGGAGCGAGTAAAATCGTCTGTTCGTGACCAACCTGGACTTTCAACTCGAAAACGGGCTGCTGTCCTTAACGTGCCAAGAACATCATTAAACCGCATTCTCAAGAAAGATTTACGTCTACATCCCTATAAAATCCAAATGGTGCAGGAATTAAGACCTCAGGACCATGCCACTAGGTTGCAGTTTGCAAACGAAATGGTAGAGCGGTTCACCAGCTTTACAAACATTTTTTTCAGCGACGAGGCACACTTCCACCTAAATGGGCATGTTAATAGACAAAATTGTCGTTATTGGAGTGAAATTAATCCGAAATTAAAGCATCAAAGACCCCTGCATTCACCCAAAGTCACGGTATGGGCTGCTTTATCAGCAAGAGGCATTATTGGTCCTTATTTTTTTGAAGACTCAAGAGGACGTGCGGTTACGGTGAATTCCGAGCGGTATATCACCATGTTACAAAACTTTTTCGCTCCAGCACTGCAGGATTTTGTTGGTTTTAATCAACGCTCATGGTTTCAGCAAGATGGAGCCACTTGTCATACATGTAATGAGTCGTTAAGGGCAGCTCGAGACATTTTTGGCCCAAAAGTGATATCGAAAAGAGGGGACATTAACTGGCCGCCTCGTAGCCCGGATCTATCCCCAATGGATTTTTTTCTTTGGGGATATCTTAAGGCTAAAGTTTACGACACCAACCCAATAACTCTTGACGAATTAAAGGATCGTATTCGCACAGAAATCCAAAACATCTCAACAGAAACATGTAAAGCTGTTATCGAAAATTTCCGCTCTAGATTGCAGCAATGCCAGAATAATGAAGGATTGCATATGGATGATGTGATTTTTAAGAAATAAATTCCCCTTTTGTTTACTATTGAAAAGAATAAACAATTTTAATCTACTGTAATAAGTTTTTTTTTATCATCATTTCAAATATAAACGGACTTTTGGTCCACCCTGTATATCAGACATCTAGTACCCATAACACAAGCTCTGCTTAACTTGCAACAGTTTGGATTGTCCAGCATTAGGAATATTTTTTTTATTCTTACATAAAAGAAGGTTTATTTAGGTAAGCGGTACGAGTCCAAAAAGGTTTGTTTGTTGTATTTCGAAATCATGTGCAGCAAATTAAACAAGAGACAACAAGAACACGGAGACGAAAGTTCTCTAGGTAGTATATACGTATAGCTCTTCATATCTAGCTGGTTATAGACGAAAGTTCTCTAGGTAGTAGGTACGTATAGCTCTTCACATCTATCTGGATATAAACTTAGTTCTCTATACTAGGTAGTAGGTATACATAGCTCGTCAGATCAAGCTGTATAGAAACTGTGACCCTTTTAGGAGCTGAAACTGGCGGAGCGACATTCCAAACGATCCGGAGCTGGTGTTTCAGATTGACATTGTGCTAGCGAAGGTCAATAACTCAGCTTGAACTTTGCGGATGTTGCGTCTAGGCATTTAGCAGGTGTTATATTGCAAACAATCAGCTTTTGATTCAGTTCGTTCACGAACTCCCAGACCTTGGGAACTTGCATGATGCCTTAATTTCCAGCACTCGTAAAAAGGGGAAAAACATAATAGTAATATTGAATTATGTTGACGACATCTGTGCCGCAGTGGGCGAAGGTCCGCCTGCGAAGCAGGAGCGTCGGGACAAATTTTAGTATGATCTGCAAATCTAGTACCTACCCTACCCATAACAAAAGCTTAACTTGAGGCTAGATGATGCTGGGTGATTGTATATTTATTTTAATTATTTATTAATAATTAGAACGGCACAGTCACCAATTACACCATTACTAGCATATTTTTTTTGATAAACATCGTATCTCCGAAAATATTTTGAGAGTTTAAAGCAGTTCGATTAGGAACGAGCGGGATATACCAATAACCCTTTACTAAACCTTATCAAAGTTAGGGATTTCAAGGTCTCGCGTTCAAAACATTACCAGGAACTAGCAAGGTCGTTTCTGGGTATATAACGTAGGATCGTCCCTTCCTGCCCTACCCGCATGCCGCAAAGATACGATGATTTGTTGTAAAAGATGTTTGATGAATGACACCTACAAATATTCTTATATTTGAATGAAACTATAATGTTCATATCATTTATAATTACTCAATCATCATCATCATCATCAGTTCACTCCCGGATATAGGCCTCCCCTAATGAGCGCCATAGCGCCGTCTTCAGGTTGTCGCATACAGCATCTGCCAGCAGTCTTTCGCAGACTAACTACTAAATATCCCGTATTAAACGACTTTACAGTATAAAAAAATATATTTTTCTACGCAACAAATTGAATTTATTATTTAATCCATAAATACAACAAGGCTTAGCTTGGGGCTAGATAATCCTGTGTGGACTTTTTATATTTTTGCAGCAAACTTTTTTACCTACAGTTTGTGCAAACTTAGCAGTAGCTTATAAAATATAGGTACCTAGCAAATCCTTATACGTTCTAAGAACTGTCGGTTTATTTTCCTTTACATCTGTGACTGAGCTTCGTAAATGGCATTGGTAAAGGTTCCTAGAACGCAATCTGTTCAAGGAAATAAAGGTGGACTTTGCTCAGCCGAAACATATCGGGTCTTGTACCGTAAGCACGAGAGCTAAGGTTTTGTCAGCAATGAGTAGACAGGTAAAAACACTCTGATGTTGGAAACACAGCCTTCCGAACCGTAAGATTAGAGGAAGCAGGAGGTAGGTTGAAGTACCTATCCTGTAAGTAATCTATACTAATATTATAAAGAGGAAAGATTTGATTGTTTGTTTGTATGTTTGTTTGTTTGTTTGTTTGTTTGAATTGAATAGGCTCCGAAACTACTGGACCGATTTGAAAAATTCTTTCACCATTAGAATCCTAAATTTTCCGTGATGAACATAGGCTATATAATATTTTCAAAAAAGTTAGGGATCCGCATGAAAAATTCAATAATTGAACCGTGTGCTGTATATTCAACCTCCTTTTCTATTATGGCGCGACAGAATAGAAAAAGAGGTTGAATATACAATAGCGCAAGGTGCTTGCTTTTTCTCTACGGCCAATGTCAGTTATGGAGTGCAAGTCAATGTCAAAAATCCCAATGCTGTTAAAAAAGTAAGGGATCCGTATGAAAACTGTGAAACCCATCATGTTAGTGTGTATTAATTCTGAAATTTTTGTTAAATACCCGTGCGAAGCCGGGGCGGGCCGCTAGTATACAATAAAACGTGAGTTGCAAAACTTATGTTCAAACAGTCTACTGCAACAGTTTGCAGTTAGCTCAATTGATTCTTTGTTAATATAGATCAACAAAATTATACGAACAGATTGTGAAAAATATTCTTTGCAAAAAGGCTTCGGTACTATAAAATATCAAATTATCAAGATGACAAAAAGGTTTAGAACTAGTTTTGCTCCAACTCGAAGACCAAGGTAAGGTTTCCTGTTAGCTTTCCATAAAAAGATTGAAGTGAACAAAGAATCAATGTGATCACTTCATTTCCAAGTATTACTTGATTTACTGGTGTGATTTGTATTTTGTGACGTGTAAAAATGTTAAAACTAACCTCTGGTATCGTTTAACTAAATATATGCTAGTATAATAATGAGGAAAGACTTGTTTGTTTGTTTGGATGGAATAGGCTCCGAATAATACTGGACGTATAAGTAAAAATCTTTCACGATTAGAATCCTACCTTATCTGATGAGCATAGGCTACAGCAAATTCTCAAAAAAGTTAAGGATCCGTATGAAATCTTCAATGATAGTAACCCAACGGTGTAAGTGTGTAAAATATATATTTTTTGTCAAATACACATGCGAAGCCTGGGCAGACCGCTCTGGTGTTACATAAAACTAAATATATACAACTACATACTATATAATTAAAGGCAAATAGGTAAATTCGGTAAGCTCAATTGTTTGAATTGTAAATACAAGTTATAATGTGGTTCTGTTTACCCGGTAAGTAGGTAGGTACATACGTTTATATATTTCCGAACTATATCCTCAAAAAACATGCAAATTGCTTGAACAATACACTAAGTTTTATGCAAATACTGTATCTTTAGTTAGCCAAGTTCTGCGGCTAAAACCAGGTGACACAGATGTTCGCAATGATGCAAAAGTACCAGAATACCGTTAACGACCTGTACAGTTTTAGGAAGTGTAGTGAATAAATTAGTTTTTGTATGTGTCACGCACGATTGGGGAGTATTTTAGTAGTTCCGATATAACAAGACAGGTCAGTTCTTAGCATAGAGGTGTCGATTTGAGATGATATGGAACTCCTTAGTAGTTTTACTAAAGTACACCACTAGTAATATCTAGTAAGGTATTGCATTGCTCATCACTTCACTATGACAGAGTTTTATGTGTTATATAATTATAATATAAAATATACTAGTAGGTAGTATAGAAGGATTCTAGTAACAGCAGGGAGCATAAAATGTGAACAACGATTTTGGCAAAAAAATATAGTTGACTACATACTCGTACATCAAACGATATTTCATCCACCGTCCTTATCATTTTCTTCAATGATATCTTATATTTTTTTCATATTTTTTGCTAATGGCTTGTGAATAGTAACTTTTTTTTACTTTGAGACAGTCCATTCAATTGCCTTTGCTGCGACGATGCTGCAACCAGCACATTATATTAAGATTGAGGTTTTAGACCCTGCTGTCTCATTAGATCCCATTTTTATTTGACGCCTATAATCGTCGTGGTATACACAGGAATCATACGACAACACCTCATTTGCTACAATCGGACAAGTAGTTCCAGCGCTACGTAGGGACAAAGAAATCGGCTACATACATACATACATGCAGTGCCTAGTTCCTCATACATAATGCTCCTGCGTTGGTAGTCGTTCATCAAGTTGCAATAATACATGCACATTTCTTATTCTTACACGAACTTTTGTCTAGGTATTCTAAGATGTTTGTTTTAGGGTAAACGATTCCTTGTAAGTACCGCGGTAGCAGGTTAAATGGTTTAGTACTTCAGGGAATTCGTAGGAAAGGTGTAACAAAGATAACGACTTAACTTTAGACCGGTTCCTTTTCCTGTCCAAGAAAATTCTCAGAAACATATTATATGAATCGAAATATGCTGACGAAATTCTGCTGACCATGTCAGTGGAACGGATATTCTTTAGTTTCACACTTTACCGGAAATTCTTACGATTAACTGTTATTGCTTTTGTTAATTGAACTTGAAATAACATAAAACTAATAATGCTAAAGGAACGCGTACTAATTAATATCACAAATAACGACTTAGATTATTAAAGCAACTTGCGAGCAAAAAATTAACGTTTACAACGAGGATCTTAGCTTCATACATAATTCATGATCCTATCTTTTTATTGGCAACTTGATTGCATGCCCAGATTTTAAGATATTGTTATTTGTCTTGACTAAAACTGATTGCAAAGTGTTCAAACACTTCGAGCTCGATGTTTAAACGGTAAAAAGGATTCGAAATAAAAAAAATAATGCTGGACAATTCAACCCAGCATCTATCTATACCAAAGCTAAGCAGAGCTTGCGTTATGGGTAGATACTAGATAACCGATATACATAATAAATATAATAATATACGAGTACTGAGATACCTATTATATATTTTTTATTCTACATAGAAAACGACCAGTAGGGCAAGCACGGGCTTTCTTGTCTAAGGTAGAATAGAGAAAAATTACGTCACTTTGTCATCGAATGCGTAAATTATTTGAAATTAATTTCTTCAACTTCAATAATGTACGCAATGTATGGCGATGCGATGCCATTATTGTCTATTCTACCCTAGAGAACAATCCCCGTGCTTGGCCTACTGAAACCTACTGAAGCCTATCGAAAACAAATATTTGCAGATCGTACAACTATTTGTTCCGAGGCGGGAATCGAGCCCGCAACCTTCTGCGTCGCAGGCGGATCTTCGCCCACCGCGTCACAGAGGTCGTCATATGCTAAAAGTTTTTATTGCAATCGCAAAGATTTGCATAAATAAAGTGTAGAACAGTTGAGTTCTAATGAACTACCCGATATTAATCGCAGTAATTGCCGACAAGACCTTCAAATATTATATTCTTCCTAACATTGCTTAAATAAAATAACTATCAATATCATAGTGACGCAATGATTTGAAATCTCGATGACTACGCCGAAATTTGAGTCTATTGACATATTTCACACAAATTGAGAATGGTCATTGTAATTAACATGTATTTTAGAACGATTATGCTGATCGTCCTCATTGTTGGCACAGTGAATAAAATAAAAGTAAATATGACTCAGACTTACCTTTGTTATCGCCGTACAGAGTTTTGACGGAGGGTGCCTGTCCAAACGGTGCTTTGGGCACAATAGCAGTACCCTTGTTTTTTTCAAACAGCGCTTTGCGTTCCCTCAGCGACATTTCCGCCGGGTCCTTAGCTTTAGGGCTCCCAGACTCGAACATAGCCGCTTTCGATAGCACAGAGGTCCGGTCCACATTTCCGTTCAATTTAGGCGCGATCCGTTTTATTATAGGGGATCCTTTATCCAGGATCGGTTTGGCGAGTCCGTCCGCCGGTTCCGGCTTTGTTTGTTTACAATCCGCGTCGTCATTGTCACTCTGCGGTGGATGCAACACATTGTTTTCTTTATCTTTTTCACTTTCACACTCGTCGTCTGTCAACCCGTTGTTGTTTGGAGGCGTAGGGGCTTTGTATTTTTTGAGGGATGGCTTCTTGGTGACCGGTACTGCGGGACCGGTCGCAACCATTGTCGCCATCTTGGGGGCTGCTGCTGCACTGGGGGATGTCGAGCTCGGCTCCTGTCGGGCGCGATCGGCTCGTTTCGGTGCGGCGAAGTCGTAAACGAGCCGCGATTGGCTCGCGGAGACGCGACGGTACCCCGCGCCCTCCTACGATTGGACAAGGGGGGTTGACGCGGCGGGGTGAGCACGTGCGTAACGTCGATACAGTGACCAAGTTTACGTTGCAAGTGGGTTAGCGCTAAAAGGGACGGAGGCGAGGTTGCATCATGTTTCGCGTGTTTTCCGAGAGGTTCACTAATTACCCGCTAGTAACAAAGGTGTTCATTGATTGCGGCGTGTTTTTGGTTCGCGTGTGGGCGCGTGGGCCGCGGGAGGCGTCGTGCATACAACTGACGTGACGGGGCCGGCCGCGGCAGAGGGACGCACGTGTTACAAACCGGACCAGCTGATAATTGTTGTAACGCACTACAATGTGTGATTATTCTAAATTATCGAGACTAAAATATCAGACGTCATTGAATGGGAAATAAATAATTATCGCGGTTATCTCAGGGTTGACCATATTTTTTTATACACAGGCATTATCAACGTAAGAATTAGACCGTGTATGAAGAAATTTATCTTATTAATAGGGGGTTCTATGAAAAGGTCACAGTTTACCAGTTGACCCTATTAACCAATTCTCTCTCGTTAAGTTTGTTTGGGTAACTCCGAAATAGTTGACAGACGCTCCCTAGTTCAATACCAATTCTATGTGTCAATGACATCTACAAATTATTTTTGTGTACAACGCAGGGCATAACAATAAAGTCATATTTATGTTTAAGCTGTACCAGACTTATTATAAAATCTAGACATTTTCTATAAGTACACGTAGAAATAGGCTATGTTTGGAGTTTGGAGGTACGTAATCTCCGAAAAAGCTCGCCCGATTTTAAAAATTTTTTCAATAGAGAATAATGGTAATTATTTTATTTAAAAAATATTAATATTAGCCTATACTAAGTAAAAGGACAGTATCCCTGTCAAGTACCAACGTAGGAGGCCATTTTGTAGCTTTTTGGCTTACATTTAGAAGTTTTTTTTAAGTTGTGTAACTGTTATATTGTACATCTGATTTCACAAATAAATTATATAATTTTATTCTTATTGTTTTTTAATGTCCAGTCCATCCTGATGTTGCCTGGAAGAGATCGCTCATAGCAATAGCCGCCCTCTATACCTACTTCTTTACTCTAACCATGTCTGTCTGTATCGTTCTCTTTCTTTGTATACAGTATTTTATTTCTATATAAAAGTAAGTAAACGTAAGCCATTGAAACTAATTCTAAGTCTAGACAATCTAAGATTAAGTCTAAGCTCTAGTTCGACGCACTCAACGTCAGTAAAAACCGTGGATCGACGCGTACGAACCGGTATAAAGAGCGCAAAAACTTAGTTCAACAAACTATTACATTTACAGCTGATGCAAGGCAGGAAATAGTTTGGTTTGGCTTAAGATGAGCTGGCTTTGTGAAGGGCGAGTTAGTTTTATGGGACTTGATATTACCAAGACCTTTTGTGGTTAGGAAAACCTTGGGTTGATGAAGCTGAAATTTACATGAGGGTTCAAGTAAAGTTTTTTTTTTTTTTTTAATGCCGGACAATCCGCACAGCATCATCTAGCCCCAAGCTAAGCAGAGCTTGTGTTATGGGTACTAGATGACTGATATACATAATACAATATTATTACATATATAGATTTTTTTTATTATACATAGAAAACGACCAGAACGCCCTGAACAATATCTGCAGATCGTACAAATATTTGTCCCGAGGCGGGAATCGAACCCGCAACCTCCTGCGTCGCAGGTGGACCTTCGCCCACCGCGCCACAGAGGTCGTCAGATTCAAAAGTTGAACTTATTTTGAAGTTGTCTTATTTTTCACTAACTAGCGACACGCTCTAGCTTTGCACGGGTGCAATGCTGATGCTTATGCATGTTATGTATAAACCTTCCCCTTGAATAGCTATATCATCAAAATCCGTTGCTTAGTTTTAAAGATTAAATGATGATTTAGGAAGATTGATTTACTAAGCATACATAGGTACTTAGGGACAGACGGACAGCGGGAAGCGACTTTGTTTTAGACTATGCAGTGAAGCCGTCCATAAACGTCCGAAGTTTCATCGTTAGAATCCTACATCATCTCTGATAACTGATAAGCATAGGTTTTTTTCAAAAGGGGATTCAATTAGGGATCCGCATGAAAACTTCAATAATGTTACCCATTTTATAATTTTTAAATGTTTTGTCTAATACTTGTGCGAAACTGGGGCTAGTTTTAATTCATTCCTGAATCCTGACACATGCCAAGTCCAAGTGTGCCTAAAAGTCCTGTAAAGTCTAAAGGAAATAAAGTAATTTGAATTTGATTGCAACGATACAGTTGAGAGAATCATTTAACGCAGTTACTGCCGCCAAGAGGCGCAGCGTGTGCTAAGCTAAGCCACACACAAAACCACTATGCAGCGCATATAGGTATTAGCTTATAAAAAACTTGTGGTAACCAAGCCCAAGTATGAACAATTACCACGTATTACACAAGAAAGATTCGATTCTCGAGCTATTCGATACAACAGATGACGAGCAAAAACTCGATAAATCAACTGATGCAAGATAAGGAAATGCCCAATGCTATGAGAAATATTGCCTGGCGCGTATTATAGAACGTGGTTCAGTCAGATGCCTTCCTATATTTGATGTTTTGTGCATCTCAATAAACAAAACTATACGAGCTACACCTATACTAATATTTTAAAGAGGAAAGATTTGATTGTTTCGTTTGAATAGGCTACTAACTAATGGACCGATTTGAAATATTCTTTAACAGATTATATTCCTACATAATCCCTGATGAAGTGATGACCATAGGCTAGATGTAGAATATTTTCAAAAAAATTTGGGATCTGTATGAAAAATAAATTTTTGTTAAATACCCGTGCGAAGCCGGGGCGGACCGCTAGTAATATTATAAAGAGGAAAGAATTATTTTGATTGAATAGGCTCAGAAACTACTGGATTGATTTGAAAAATTCTATCACCATTAGAATCCTACATACCTAATCGCTCATGAGCATAGGCTACAGAATATTTTCAAAAAAAATTAGGGATAAGTTTGAAAACTTGAATTATGTTACCAACGTGTATGTGCGTGCATAAATTTATAATTGTTGAAATTTTCATTTGACCCATGCGAAGCCGGGGACCGATACTTTACGTTTACAGATGTAACCTTACTAATGGGTACTTATGGTGTGTTGCCCATATTCTCAGAACTTTAATTATTTCGAGTTTTCATTGTATTGTTGTGGGTTGCAGTTGCAAAATGCTATAAATCCAGCGGGCTGTAAAACTGACAATTACTTCGCACGTTCACGTTTTACTGGTATGGATGCACGGGATTTGTGATTTACGCATATTTTATAGATGCATCGGGGTCAATGGATTTTGGTAAATTTAACTACTAGAAGTGCGGTACATTTTGTTTCTGGATATCTTACTTGAGGACAATAACTTGAAGAAAAGAGGAAATCAATCATACCTTATTTATTATTTTATAATAGTTTAATGTATGTCTAAATAAATAGATATAGAAATCTAAAATCTGGTACTTGAAAAGCGTTATAGGGATAGTTTTTGTTTCTGGGATCTTACTTGTGGACGAAAACTTTAGGAGAAGAGAAAATTAATCTTAAACTAGCGGTTCGCCCCGGCTTCACACGCTGGGTAACATAATTAAGTTTTCATACGGATCCCTAACTTATTTCGAAATATAGTACCTATAGCCTATGTTCATCAGAGATAATATAGGATTCTAATGGCGAAAGAAAATTTTAAATTGGTCCCGTAGTTGCGGTGCCTATTCAATTCAAACAAACAATCAAATCTCCTATTTATAATATTAGTACAGATTAATGTTATGAAATTTGACTTGTTTAAGTGCTTATTTTGCAAGTCTAAAGAAAGTTATTGTAATATCTGTTATTATAGGATGAAAAGGTAAGGTTAACAATATGTGTGTCAAATAGTGCGGGCGACATTCGTGGAGGCACCAGGGAAGGCCTTTGCTTAGCAGGGTAAAGTAAAAACAGAGCTAATTGTAATTTAATTCGGATTATGTAGATTATAGTATAAAAAAAATTTGCAAATAAGGACTCGGCATCATTGAAAGCGAAGCTAAAATGGTTTCAAATCTAAAAATATAAAGATGTAAGAACGAACCAAGCACATAATAGTTCTCACGGTTTATTGACTCAGTAGCGCGAAACTGAACTATGATTTCCAAGGATATTATGCCATAGTGGTGGTGTAAATTTTCACGACATACTGTAAAGCCTAGCGAGCTGTGAGAACTTAGCTTAATATATTGCAATGTAGACTCTAGTTTTTTCTAGTCAACAGCGATGATCAAATTTAGGCCATCACTTTATTTTGTAAATTAATAATAATACAAAGAACGTTACAGAGTCTAACTTTAAGTAATTACGTAAGTTCGTATACAATTTTTTTTTAGACTAAATTTAAGCAAATTAACTGCACTGTTTTGGATATTAATTAAGTAATTTCATGTTATATTATTTTTATTATGGTGTATTTATGCAGAGCGTTATATAACAAAGTTTTATCTTCCCTCGATTGGGTTTTTGCTAAGAGGTATTATTTTCCGTGAAAGATTTAGATTTCAGATTTCAATAACTTCATTTCTTTAGACTTAATAAATAAGCACTTAAACAAGTCAAATTTATACAGTTTATTGTTATAAAATAAGAAATAAATTGTTATCAACTTTTTCAAATAGGCCTTATGCTATCAGCGCACAAGGCCCTTTGATTCCTGTACTTTTAAAACATCTACAAAAATACTGGCATCTTTGTAGATAGTTACCGAAAATGCTAAAATTTCAGCATTTAAGAAGTTACTATGTCTACCCTGGAATACAGGAAATCGGATAGGAAACCACAGTTCTGCCGGTCAGCGACTTGACAGCACAACCGCAATATATCCTTCAGATTGGATCTGACTCACGAAATTACGTGATAAATTCACGTTTTTTGGCAGAGTGCATTACCCTTCTAACAGTAGGTACTTGCATCGGCACTTTGATGAAACTCGGAATGAAATTTGATCATAATTTACAAGAATTGTTAAGGCGATCAGCACTTTTACTTCCACAGAGGATCGTGCCTCTCCTAAACAGGGAGTTTGGCCATAAAATCAACGCGTTTGGCTGAACCCTAGGTGTTTAACCATAGCATGAAAGCTGTTACCTTTCTGCCCTTAGTCCCCCTTTACGTAATCTACAGGCTAACGTATAGATTTATTAAACAGCGCATCAGCATTGCCATACAGCGAGGCAATACAGCCAGCGTCTTGGGGACGCTTCCGACTGAAAATTATATGGATCAGTGAGTTTCCTGTAGATTGTTAGCAAGAGTCTGCGGCTAGCTTAATTGTTTCAATTGTAACTACCTAGTTCGAATTTGGTTATTAATTGTATTTTATTTGTTTTTAAATGTCTATGAAGATTTCACACCATCTGCTATTTTGTTCCTCATTTTAATTAGAGGGGCTAAACCCCGCTTTAATTGTCAACTTTTTATTTTATCTATAATATTTGTTGTGATAATACTAAAGAAAAACTTCACTGTAAATGTGCATAGGCTACAGAATATTTTTAAAAAATTAGGGATAAGTTTGAAAACTTGAATTATGTTACCAACGTGTATGTGCGTGCATAAATTTATAATTGTTGAAATTTTCATTTGACCCATGCGAAGCCGGGGACCGATACTTTACGTTTACAGATGTAACCTTACTAATGGGTACTTATGGTGTGTTGCCCATATTCTCAGAACTTTAATTATTTCGAGTTTTCATTGTATTGTTGTGGGTTGCAGTTGCAAAATGCTATAAATCCAGCGGGCTGTAAAACTGACAATTACTTCGCACGTTCACGTTTTACTGGTATGGATGCACGGGATTTGTGATTTACGCATATTTTATAGATGCATCGGGGTCAATGGATTTTGGTAAATTTAACTACTAGAAGTGCGGTACATTTTGTTTCTGGATATCTTACTTGAGGACAATAACTTGAAGAAAAGAGGAAATCAATCATACCTTATTTATTATTTTATAATAGTTTAATGTATGTCTAAATAAATAGATATAGAAATCTAAAATCTGGTACTTGAAAAGCGTTATAGGGATAGTTTTTGTTTCTGGGATCTTACTTGTGGACGAAAACTTTAGGAGAAGAGAAAATTAATCTTAAACTAGCGGTTCGCCCCGGCTTCACACGCTGGGTAACATAATTAAGTTTTCATACGGATCCCTAACTTATTTCGAAATATAGTACCTATAGCCTATGTTCATCAGAGATAATATAGGATTCTAATGGCGAAAGAAAATTTTAAATTGGTCCCGTAGTTGCGGTGCCTATTCAATTCAAACAAACAATCAAATCTCCTATTTATAATATTAGTACAGATTAATGTTATGAAATTTGACTTGTTTAAGTGCTTATTTTGCAAGTCTAAAGAAAGTTATTGTAATATCTGTTATTATAGGATGAAAAGGTAAGGTTAACAATATGTGTGTCAAATAGTGCGGGCGACATTCGTGGAGGCACCAGGGAAGGCCTTTGCTTAGCAGGGTAAAGTAAAAACATAGAGCTAATTGTAATTTAATTCGGATTATGTAGATTATAGTATAAAAAAAATTTGCAAATAAGGACTCGGCATCATTGAAAGCGAAGCTAAAATGGTTTCAAATCTAAAAATATAAAGATGTAAGAACGAACCAAGCACATAATAGTTCTCACGGTTTATTGACTCAGTAGCGCGAAACTGAACTATGATTTCCAAGGATATTATGCCATAGTGGTGGTGTAAATTTTCACGACATACTGTAAAGCCTAGCGAGCTGTGAGAACTTAGCTTAATATATTGCAATGTAGACTCTAGTTTTTTCTAGTCAACAGCGATGATCAAATTTAGGCCATCACTTTATTTTGTAAATTAATAATAATACAAAGAACGTTACAGAGTCTAACTTAAAGTAATTACGTAAGTTCGTATACAATTTTTTTTAGACTAAATTTAAGCAAATTAACTGCACTGTTTTGGATATTAATTAAGTAATTTCATGTTATATTATTTTTATTATGGTGTATTTATGCAGAGCGTTATATAACAAAGTTTTATCTTCCCTCGATTGGGTTTTTGCTAAGAGGTATTATTTTCCGTGAAAGATTTAGATTTCAGATTTCAATAACTTCATTTCTTTAGACTTAATAAATAAGCACTTAGACAAGTCAAATTTATACAGTTTTTTGTTATAAAATAAGAAATAAATTGTTATCAACTTTTTCAAATAGGCCTTATGCTATCAGCGCACAAGGCCCTTTGATTCCTGTACTTTTAAAACATTTACAAAAATACTGGCATCTTTGTAGATAGTTACCGAAAATGCTAAAATTTCAGCATTTAAGAAGTTACTATGTCTACCCTGGAATACAGGAAATCGGATAGTAAACCACAGCTCTGCCGGTCAGCGACTTTGCAGCACAACCGCAATATATCCTTCAGATTGGATCTGACTCACGAAATTACGTGATAAATTAAGTTTTTTGGCAGAGTGCATTACCCTTCTAGCAGTAGGCACTTGCATCGGCACTTTGATGAAACTCGGAATGAAATTTGATCATAATTTACAAGATTTGTTAAGGCTCCGGTGACGGATGGCTTTGCAGGGGGATTGCTGAACCCAATGTGTTAAAACATAGAACGAAGCTGTTGCCCTTCTGCCCTTAGTCGCCTTTTACGAAATCCACAGGCTAACGTATAGATTTATTAAACAGCGCATCAGCATTGCCATACAGCGAGGCAATACAGCCAGCGTCTTGGGGACGCTTCCGACTGAAAATTATATGGATCAGTGAGTTTCCTGTAGATTGTTAGCAAGAGTCTGCGGTTAGCTTAATTGTTTCAAATGTAACTACTTCTATTTTGGTTCTTAATTGTATTTTATTTGTTTTTAAATGTCTATGAAGATTTCACACCATCTGCTATTTTGTTCCTCATTTTAATTAGCGGGGCAAAACCCCGCTTTAATTGTCAACTTTTTATTTTATCTATAATATTTGTTGTGATAATACTAAAGCAAAACTTCACTGTAAATTCATAAACATTTTATGCTATGTTCACATGCGCGCCGTGCAGCCCGGCGGGCTGCCTGGCGGGCTGCCTGGCGGGCTGCGCGGCATGCAGCCCGTCCCAGGCCGGCGACAATTCAAGCTGTTCACATTCACACGCATGCGCGCCGTCGCGTCAGTCAGTGCATTTGGTTCGCGGCATTCACGTTCACATGCGCGTTTACGGGCTCGGGCGTACTGTTCACACGCTCGTGAACGTGAACGTGCACGTTGAATGTCGAGTTGAACGCGCGCATGTGAACATAGCATTAAACATCAACCTATTCCGGTTCATTGGATACAACCGCGACTGACAGACAGACAGTGGACGCTTGGTATTACAGTCACGTGGGCACACTTTGGCCACGGAACCCTAATAAAAAAGCTAGAGCTGTCAAAGGTTAACCTTCCATGTAATCTGTAGGAAGTTCATCAAATCGTAACGCGATACTTTTTAACCGATTGGACAGAGGGATCAGTGTTCCATTACATATTCGGGTCAGCCATTAATAGGGTTGATCAGGTGTTTACTATTACGATTCTAGGAACACGCGTCTGGTGAGCATTTCAGCTATGGCTTAGGCATGGGTGGGCCCATGTATTACTTGGGTACACTGGGAACAAACTCAGTGGCCAGTTTGGGAATTTCGCTCTGTACCTATTAACTACTTTGAATTCTTAAATAAGGTCCAAATTCACCGTTGGCTGCCTAAACTAAGTTCAGCTTGAGCAATTTAAAAGGCCTTGCATATAATTATCTCACTTAAAGATCCGTTAAATCGTTTATGCCTGAAAAGGTAACACAGCATAACATAACAGACAGAGTTACTCTCGTTTAATTATTATTAGGGAACAACTTAACCACGATTTAGATTTTTTTTGCGCGGAAACCTAACAAGCACTTAAATTTAGTTCAGTATTCTTTAGTTACGGTCATGTACAATACAAAACTAAATTAAAATAACTAATTAACATAAAATCGTGAGCGTGACGCTGAATATCTTGAAAGACTAAGGTTCAAAAGGCGTTTATTCTCGGAAACATAAACACGGTCAGCGCGTCGTTTTTACGACTATTTTGGAGCTTTACGGCTATATTTAAGCCCTGTCGTGTATGGGTGGCCGGGACAAAGGGACGGAGAAATGCGTTGGAATGACAAAATAATGCGCGGAGAAATATGTATTCCGAAAAATATAACTCAACTCAATTATTGGGTTCAAAGGCAACTTTGACTTGTCTAAGTGCTTATATTGTAAGCTTAAAGAAATAACTTTGAAATCTGAAACGTGCAAACTAGGCACGAGGTATAAAAGGAGCATTCGCGGAAGATTTTGAACAAATGTCTGATAATCCTGTCGCACTCAGCGTTGTTCTGAATCCCATCTTTAAGTACGCGGTTTATTCTGATGGTTGATGCGTTAAAATCCAAATTCAAATCAAACAATAGTCAATCCTTTCAAGCAAGTAACGGTGGAAAAATGCATATTCAATAGATGCTGAAGCAAAATTGCTAGGTCAGTCATTGCACTGTAAACGGCACGGATTTTGAGACTTGGGGCTACGCAATAATTTAAAGATCTTACAAAGCTATTGACGAATCCAAAGGATAACCAGCACAGCATCATCGGAACGATGGCTTTTATTTTTATTGGCATGGCAATGCTGCTAGCATTCTGGGCACTCTGCCTTCTGGTGGCAACTTACATTTTTAGGAAATAGATATGTGTATATATAGTTATAAGTTTTTAAACATTGAAACTTTCTTTGATAAATACCTTCGACGAAAAATATCATACCGTCTTTACGGGAGCGGACAATGGAAATTACATTGCGGATGTAGCTCAAAACTTGATGTATAAAATGTCTTCAACATTTTTAAACAGAAAAGGTTTACGACCCCACAAACAAAAACCCTTTCAAAATTCGGCACAGGTACTCAAAGTCGCGGAACAAAAGCATGGAGCACTGGAGCGTACAGACACCGCATTTAGGACTTCTATAGTCTGACTTGAAGGCACTTCACCTTAGTTTTACAACACGGATTTAATTTTATTCTTAGAATTTCGACGTCTCGGAAGAAATTTTGGACTGGAAAGGACGTTACCTAAACTGCAATTATTTAAAATGTACTTTTAATGTTAACTTTAGGATTTGACGCCCGGCATCGGATTTTAGAAGAGAAAGGACGTTACCTAAACAGCAATTATTTAAAAATGTACTATTTATTAACTTTAAGAATTATCTACATTATAATATAAATAAATAATGCCCGACAATCCACACAGCAACATCTAGATCCAAGCTAAGCAGAGATTGTGTAATGGGTACTAGATGACATTATTTAATATACAAGTCAAGAGAAACCTCGAGTCTACAGAAATTGTGTTCATTTTATAAACTACTAAAGTTGAAACAACACAAAGTTTAAAATATAAATATTATTTAAATATGAGCATTTGATTCGTGATGACGATAGCGTAATTATTTATAATCACGCATGCGTGGAATATGTATGAGATAGGGATGCCCCATGGATTTCACTTTCAAAATCATCATGCGTGATGACAAGGACGCGATTTGATGATACGATTGAACTATAATACTAGATTCTGCCCGCGGTTTCGCATGCGCTGTAACTATGAAGACGTTCTAAGGTTATTTATTAATTAATTTCTAATATTATTATCTATGTTAGTCTCTAAGAAATTTATTATATGGGCCCGAATTAAGTTACTTTTTGTACACTTTTTTTTTGTTGCATGAAATAAAGTTATTATTATTATTTTCTATCCTAAGGGAATGTTGATTTATGGGGTATGGGTTTTATTTCAGGCCTAGAAATACCTGTATGTATTAACAAACAGTAAATATGCAGTTATTGTCTCTTATATTTCACAATGGACATGTATCTAAATGGCATTGAACTTAGATGTCTACAAGTAGGTACCAGTGGTTTCCTTTTCACTTCTTTCACTATGTAGTGAACAAAATATTTAAGTCCAGAGAAAATCAATAACACCTTTTTTATTTTATAATATAAATTATTATTATGTATGAAATTTGCATCTACGTGCTTATTTTTTTAAGCTTACAGAAATAAAGTCTGAAGACATCACTCCTGTCACGACTTTTACCAAACTCTCGTGATTTGGAATTTGTCCATCACTGCGCTTCTCAAAAAAACCACCCAAGCAACTTGAGTTGCAGAAACTGTATTATTTTTAAATTGTTTTATACTTAAACTATATTTTAATGTTAGTATGTAAGCAGTCAGTTGCGAGTTTCTTGTTGCCACAATTCCTCTAAATGCATAACCCCTAAAAACCTATAGAACAGTCGTAGGTAGGATGTTGATATTGTGAACAAGTACCTAAACTTGTAGATGGAATTTAGAGTAACAACTAAGCTATAAACTCCGGCGTTTTGCTAGCAAATAAAATAAACGAAGACAGTCTGTGCATTTCTGTAAATCCACCGAGACATCAGTGGATTCTAAAGATAGTTTGTTGAGCTAACGCATTCGTTCAAGTAATGGTATTCCTCGCTTGCGGGATTTATTTATTTATTGGATGTTGGGATATGAATGTTTAGATAAAAAGGTAGAAGAATATTGATTTGCAGGAAGTAAAAAATGTAACTTAAACATCGAACTAAACTAAAAACTAAGAAAAGAAATTTAAACCTAAATCATTAACTGTAGATACATTTTATAGATGGGTAAGATACCTAATTTAATAGGCGATTTTTTCGGCTTCCTATTCTATAAGGCTGAGCCTGTATCGAGGTAGATAAACAAGCATAAACTTCTTGATCGCGGCTCCGCTTATTTAGAACCTGGTCTAAATATGACATTGAGCATTCATGGATAATGTAGCTTCGAAAAATACCAAGTCAACTACTACTGTTTTATTTGCTTATACATTCGCTGCGGAGGTTTCAGCAAGCCTTCTGTTTGTCGGTGGCATGAAAGTGTTAGTTAAATAGCGGATACCTAGTCTGCGGTGCGGTGAAAAGTGACAACGAAAGTATTACGCATTCGCTGTCATGCTTCGCGTGAGACCTCTTTCAACGACAAAAAAAACTGCTTCATCAGCATTACTCAGAATCTTAAGTCATTTGTTCCATTATTATTTATGTAAGCTGTATAGTATTTTTAGGACAAATATAACTCTAGTGAGTAGTACTAATACATATGTTATGTACTAGTAATTATTCGTTTATTATTACTAATTGTTTTACATAAGTGCCACCGTCGATATTGTTCCTTCATGTCCAGTGAATCCCAAGGTTGACTGGAAGAGATTGCGCTGTGTTGTTTTCTTTCTTTTTGTGTGTAAAGCATTTATCGTACTATCTATCTAAGACACATTTCCATGAAGATAAAAAGTCGCGAGGATTCTTCGGAATAACCAAGAGGAATTTGCTATCAAAATACAAAAAAAAAAATCTTACATTACTTTCAGCACAAAAACGGCTTTGACTCTATCTTGCTTTTTTTATTGTTTGTGTTGTGTTTTATTATTTATGTATGTTTAGTATAAGCTTTAATGCAGGGTTTTTTAAGTTTTCTTTCTGTTGTTAGAACTTTCTCTCTGTTGTTTGTGCTAATAAAGTTATATTCTATTCTAAAATTAGAATACACATTATACACTATGTAGGTTACCAGTTTAGTTTGCAAGAAACCTTGACAGTTTATAATAAATAAAATAAATAAAATTATACGTATTCAAATTAGGTTACTAGAGCCTTACAACACGTTGCGACGATCAGTCATGCAAATGCTCCGTAGATTTGATCGGATCGCCCACTTTGTATTCCACACGGGTTAGATGTTACCTTTAGCAAGACAAGCGTGGAGTTGACTCGAGATTACATAAAAATATCTGGGTCTGTATATACAAATTATACATATTAGAGGATTAAATGTAATGTTTTTAGTGGTACGTATTTTTTTCCTGTCCAATTATCAATATCATAGACAAAATCTTTAATTTCTTGAGGTAATTTTGTTAATGATTATTGCAGTTTAAAAACAATGCCTCCCGTTGCGAGAGAAATATTTGAACAATTTTAAAATCTGTGTTCCGGTTCTATTTACATAAGTATTAATTTAAAAGGCAGAAGTGTTTGGGACACAACGACGAGACGTGTCCAACCAAGAGCCCTTGTAAGGTCTACAGGAAATAGAGCATTTTAATTTTGATTTTGACGACGATGCTAAGCAGCTTCGTCGTATCCCAAAACCATGGTTATACATTATTTGAATGTCAAAAAATATAGTATCTATTGCGTCTCCAGTCATTACTCTATTCCACTTCACAACTAGCCGCCGGCCGCCGACTCGTACGCAAATTCATCAGTTGAAGATCGTAATAGTTTTATAGCGACCTCTCATGTGACGCCCGAAATAGACTCTTTGTTGGGTCATAGTGGTTACATCTTCCTGTTAGGGGTACTAATAAATTAGGCACCACGATTGTGTACAGTCAACGACTTTAAAATGCATTTAGGATGTGAGCGGGACCGCTTCAGTGTTCTAGGTTTCTATAGTATTTTGGGCTAAATATAAGTATAGTTACATACACATAAGTATAGTTCTAAGGAATTAAACATTGGTATACTATACACCAACGTTTCATCCCTTAGAGCGGGGCTGCTTCAGGGTTCTAGGGTTATTTTCTTTGGTAAAAAAGTTCCCAAATTATTCTTGTTGAATAAATGTATAGAACGTTTATTTCTGAAGATCTTAAAATACCGTACCGCATCTCTCCGATCAATACGCCCGAAGCTGCGATTTTCTGCGTTTTTAGACTAGCAGCTTGTTTTCTTTGGTAAAAAAAAAACCTCCAAAATTTATTTTAGTTCAATAAATTAAATAAAACGTTGATTTTTAGTCTTCAAATACCTATTGACGGTCTTTGAACTAAAACCAGACTTAGTTTTATACCCTTGCTCAAAGTTTGAGCCTTGTAATGTATGTAACGATCTCTCCCTTAGCTATAGCTTACTTTGTTCACACACGGTCAAAACACGATACCTACAATTCTTTTGAGATATTAGACACATATAATTACTATACTTGATTATGGTCAACACCGAGATAAGATAATTTTAACGTAATGATGCAACTTCGCCTATTAAGGGTGGTCGTTTCGTGTTAGTGCGTTTTCTTATGGTTATTAATATTTTCATTCTACAAGTAATAAGACGGGAGTGTAATTTATCGCAAATCGTAAAACAATATCTATGAACATGGTTCATATAAATGTTTCTTGGAATTAAAACTAATATAGATCCAATTGGGTTAAAATCTTTTTCCAAACGCTAAGATCATTTCCAAATCCTCCGAAAATACTTCTGAATCGAAGTTATTTATTAATAAATAGGTAACTAGAAAATGTTTTAAGATTTGCAGCAAATTGCTATTCCGTTAGCTTTATTCATTTTAGAATGCAGATAATCTAAAAAAACAAGATAATTTTAACCTTGCGGCCATTAGAAACGATCAACCTTAAGAATCACTAACTTACCTCCAATATGTAGGTATATAGTTATATATATATTTTAAAACCACCACCGTTGTGCCAATCGTAAAAAGCTGAAGGGTTAATGGCGGAATAGTCTCCATATTACTAGTGCAGTAGTGCTACTTTTTTAGTAAAAAATATCCTAAATGATTATTATTTATAAATAAAGTGCAGTTTATTTCCTAGTAATTTCAAACACTAAATCAATTAATACTTACCATCAGTTTCCTTTTTAGTTTAGGATAAATCAGTTTCCTTTTTAGTTTTTTCTTCTGAATTTTGAACCACTTAAATATGTTTAGGTAACGAAACAAAATAAACGCAAATCGTGTAAGTGCTCTTATTTAACTAATTCCAAGAGTAGGTATAACTAAAATTACGAGTCACACTACTAAGTTACTAATACGCCTACAGATATATGATAGCAACCGCTAAGAAATATTTAGTATAACTACAGATATATTATAGCAACCGCTAAGAAGTATTTAGTATTACTACAGATATATGATAGCAACCGCTAAGAAGTATTACTAAAACAGTAGTTACTAATTATTTTGTGCATAGATCAGCATAGCCATACAGCAAGGCTATGCAGCCAGCGTCTTGGTGACGCATTCGACTGGTATTGTATAGTTCGAGCTACTTCTAGAATGTTTGCAACAGTTTGCATATGTAAATCTTCCATGAATTACATATGTACCTACTGTTCTTTGTTCCACGCCTCGTGTTATTTTAAGTTATAAGTTTTATTTTATTTATCCAGGAAAAGCTAGTTAGCTGTGCGAGTAAGTAATCTAAAGTTCTGCTAATCTACCACTAATTTGAAATAGCAATGGTTTATATTAGCAGACTGATGAATTTATGATATAACTGAACTACAACCTCAGAGCTATGCACCTACACAATTTATTCGCACATACGCGGAATTGTACGTCAAGTTGCTACGCATACCTATCTCACTCTGACTTAAGTCAAAAGAAGAAGACATATGTACATGTACATAGCAACGTTTAAATTAGCAGAATTATGAATATAGGGTCAAACTGAACTACATCCTCAGAGCTACGCACTTACACGATTTAGTCGCACATACGCGGTCGCACGTATCTTATTCTAGCACTTACCAGGTCGGCGACGATATCTTTCTGCAGGCGTTGGCATTCGTTGATGGGTTTCTTGAAGGTTTGCGTGTTCGCTTTTGTCGTCTGAAATTAATAAAAAAAAATATTAATCATTTGCTCCATAGTTCTCATATTCTCCGTGCGTGGCACAAAGCTGTGGAGTGCTCTCCCTACTAATACCAGACAGCATGCCCTCCCTGTATTTAAGAGAATGATGTACACTACCTTTTTCAGTCCTCACTTAGATTTTTATTTAAAGACTAACTTTAAATAAAAATCTATTATTAATTTTATCTGTTATTAATTATATGTATTTAATGTTTCTTTTAATTCTATGTAAATATTTATTACATAGATTTTAAATATTACTCCATCGCCTGCCAAGGTAGTTTAGAAGACCGCCCATTGTGTAACTTTATTAAGTGTTATTTTCCTGTTTTTGTATATTTTTCTTTTTTGGTATGCAACAAAGTTGTATCAATGTCGTCAAAACTCGTAAAAATAATATTCCTTGATAAATGACTTCAGAGTCAATATCCATGATGGTTTCAAACAGACTATAATGAAGATACTGATGGCAATTGCAGGGCCCTGACCGTCCGAAATTAGCACCTTATTTTTATTGAGTTCTAATGGTACATTTTGTGAGAGACTTAGAGATAAATACAATAAATTAATTAATAATGCCGGACCATCCACAGATGCTTGACAACTTTAACTTTTTTCACCAACCGAATAGTCTGTTGCGTGATGTGACGATGGTAAGATGCACGAGGGTATGACACTTGTCCCATGGGGGTTGGAGAGACCCATTGTCTGATACACTTGCGCCCTTCCATCTTCCGAAGACATCCGTGAGTACTGGTGCGGCGGCATATTTGGCCGAGGATTTCAAGAGGTGCAAATATGCAGGTCTCGATAGAGCCTACGCATTTGCTACTCTTGGAGCCAGACCCTAGGTCCGTAAAGTACGGATGTTCTCTGGGTTAAAAAAAAAGAATCTGAGTGTCTGGTCAAAGCAACTTGTGACCCAAGGTAAAAAAAAACTTTACGAGTTCATACTTTGATCTAGGAGAAAGTCACTACCATGTCATGTAAGAGCATTGCGCCGAAAAGAGCTTGGACCCTCTAAAACAAGAAATCTAGTCACTGAGCCACTAGTGGACCAACACTACCATGAGTAAAATAAAATTAACCCACCTGTTTAGACTTTGCTGTCGGTAACACCTTGGTGATATCGTTGAGTGAGTGGATGGATACATCTAATGTGGACGAGTCCAGCTTCTCTTGAGTTTTTGAGGTCTTTGCAGCTTTTGGAGCAGCTTTCTTTACTGGTTCTGGGTTCTGAAATGTACAAAAATGTAGGGATGGTAAGGCTGGCGTTCACTTTTTGACGAGCTCTGTGTGGCGGGCGAAGTTTCGCCATCATCCCACCTGGCCGGAGGGCGTCCTACACTACGTTTGCCAAGTCGCGGTCTCCAATCAAGAACACGTTTACCCCAGCGGTTATCAAACGTAGTGTAGAACGCCCTCCGGCCAGGTGGGATGACGATCTGCGAAAGACTGCTGGCAGATGCTGGATGCGACAAGCCGAAGACAGGGCGCTATGGCGCTCATTAGGGGAGTCCTATGTCCAGCAGTGGACTAATATGGGCTGATGATGATGATGATGATGTGTAATGTATTGTTTGTAAATAGGTACCTATATCAGTTAACTGGTACCCAGACTACTAACACATAGCTTGGGCGATATGCTGAGGTTTGAATTTTTCAGCATTGTTAATTATATATAGTTATTTCAGAAGTTTTTTAAAGCAGAATATAAGAAATAGAACTTTTGAAACTATTATGTTTATTTACCATGATTTGTGTTTAAACTCCCACTATAAATGATTTTTCTACTAGAATCAACAAACCACAAATCAAATTAATTGTATGACTATAGACTAAATTTGGCTCAACTTCAAAGCAGTTTTGCTATTAGAATAATTTTATCTATACTAATATTATAAAGAGGAAAGATTTGATTGTTTGTTTGTTTGTATGTTTGTTTGTTTGTTTGAATTGAATAGGCTTCGCAACTACTGGACCGAGTTAAAAAATTCTTTCACCATTAGAATCCTTAATTTTCCGTGATGAACATAGGCTATATAATATTTTCAAAAAAGTTAGGGATCCACATGAAAAATTCAATAATTGAACCGTGGGCTGTATATTCAACCTCTTTTTCTATTATGGCGCGTCAGAATAGAAAAAGAGGTTGTATAGCGCACGGTGCTTGCTTTTTCTCTACGGCCAGTGTCAATTTTGGAATGTTGAGTCAATGTCAAAAACCCCAATGCTGTTAAAAAAGTAAAGATCCGTATGAAAACTGTGAAACCCATCGTTTTAGTGTGTATAATTTCTGAAATTTTTGTTTAATACCCGTGCGAAGCCGGGGCGGGCCGCTAGTGTAAAAATAAAGTAGTAGTATTTTTAAAATACACGTAGTAATTAATATGTAAAAATTCCAATTTGTTTTATAAGAAACTAGCGACCCGCTGCGGTTTCGTACGGGTGCATCGCTGATACAAAAACCTTCCTCTTGAATCATTCTATTTATAAAAAAAACCGCATCAAAATCCGTTCCGCAGTTTTAAAGATCTTAGTATACATAGAAGCGACTTTGTTTTATACTATGTAGTGACTTACAAAGCTATGGTGAGATAAATCGTCTTCCCAGTTATTGATCTGGTCTGCCAATGCTGCAAGCCGTCCAAACTTCTTCTTCCCCCCTTGGGGCGTCTCATTGACAGGTTCCGGAGCTGGTGGGGTCTCTGAGTGGAACTCCTGTTCCGTTCTATGTATCGGTGATGAGAGATTTGGGTTGTCTGAAATGGAATGGTTTTATGAATTATTTGCTTTAATTCTAAGGTGATAAGCGTAAGTTTAAAATTATTTTAGCAGGGCTTGTGTTATACAAAGAAAGAAAAAAAGAAGAAAATTAAATAAACTTTAACAACAAATAACGAAATAAGAACTAGTATTTACAATTTAACCCATTGAGCTTACTAAAGACTGTTGTAAACAATCTACAGGTAGCTCAACTGATCAATATCAATACAAATCGGAGGCATTCCCAAAATGCTGGCTGCATTACCATCAGGGTTGGCATGATTAAAACAAATGGTTTTAAAACACATGTTTAAAACAATGTTTAAAACAGTTTGATTTTAAACCGTGTTTTTTATCACACGTTTAAAAACACAGATTAAAACAAGTTTTAAACATTGTATAAAACGATGAGAAAAAAACAAGCTTTAAAACTACTTTTCATTGCGAATGAATGATATAAAATGAAAGTAATATTTTTTTGATAAGTTATTTATTCAGTCAAACAAAGATCTAAGTACCTACCAAGTACCAGGATTTATATGGGTAATGGGATAAGATAACACGTATTTTTGAAACATGCATTAGATAGTATAGAATATTAAAAATTTCAATTTAAAATCAATCAAAAACAAAATTATAACAAACAAAATTACCTATATTTAATAAACATTATAAAATCAAAATTGTTTGTCATGTCATGTCAGTCAGGAGAGAGAGTAAGACAATATGACAAGATCAAGATAACAATTATTTTTTCTTTTCCTTATTAAGGTATTTAAAAACTGTAACAAGTTTTGCAGCTTTCTCTGTACCCAGTTTATTTCGTACGTCAGAATGAATAAATCCAAATGTTGAAAACAGTCTTTCAATTCCAGCACTTGAAGCTACAGCAGTGTGAAGCTGAGCCACTAAGTTCATTGTTTGACCATTAATTTGTTTTTTTAATGACTGCCACCATTCGAGAGGTCCGACCTGATTTACTACATGATCTTCAAATAGAAAGTTATGAAAGGGATCTGTCATTGCCCTGTATTTAACAACATAGGGCATCGCCTCTTTGTGATAAGCTTCTATAAATAATAAAGCCTCAGAAATATCTTCACTCGTGAGTTTTTCACCCCTGTACTTAGGATGTAGTAAGTTTGCTGCAAAATGAGCTGGAGACATTGCCATTTCATAACGAGCTTTGAACTTCCTTAAATCATCCAATGAATACTCGGTCTCACGCAGTCGTACATTCTCTCCCTCAAACATATTTTTAAGCTCTATCCATGCTTCAGTCACTTCGCCAATACAGCAGGATGTCTTTTGGGAGATGTCAAGTGTAACTGCGATGTTTTCCAGTTTTTTGTAGAGAGCCTGGACTTGTTGCTTCAGCGCCATGTCATTTACTTTCAATGAAATTGACAGATCTATAGCAGTTGAATGATTTAAGCATGTATCTGACATTATATGCCAATTTTCTAATAACACTTTTAAGCAGTCAGCCATTGTGTTCCACCGTACCTGTTGTGGTATAACAATTGCTTTTCCACCAGCTTCTTTATATTTGGCAGATGCAAAGTGAGTGTATTTGAAGTACCGCATTATCGACTTAACTTTATCAGTAATATCTTCTGCATTCAAATCCTTTGCTAGAAGGTTTAATATGTGTGATGAACAGCCGTATGTAAGTATATCCTCGTGAGAAGCTAGTTCTTCCTGTTGGGCTAAATCTCGTCTCATACGGCTCATATTTGCTGCGTTGTCTGTCACTACACTTCGCACCGTACATTTGTAAGTTTCACATTGTTTTATTGCCGCAGTAGTAACTTTAACCAAGTAGTCAGCTGTATGGCTTTCGGCTCCTGTGTCTATTGTATCAATTAAATGAGTTGAGTCTGTCAACACATCGGTAACACAGACACAAACTATCGAGTCCTGCCTGACATTACTCCACCCATCAATTGCCAGATTAACAACTTTGTTTTTCAATTCATTTTTTACGGCTTCTTGAGTCGAGTTGTAGACTTCGTCGAGTAGCTTGCTAGCAATTTGTTTGCGGTTTGGAGGTTTATATCCTGGGCGTAAAATTTCTATTAATTTCAGTAACTCTGGGTGTTCTACGTGGTTAAAAGGCGTGTTAGTAGCAAACATATAACGAGATAATTGTAAATCAATTTTCTTCTTATCTTCTTGACTTGTAGCAATAATAAATCTTTTCATTGAAATGTTCACGCTCGCGCTGCTGCTGGTACTGGCATTTTTAGATTGAAGAGTAGTAACAGAAGATGTGGGTGTAGCAGAAGAATTATCTGAAGATCGGGAAGAACCAGCATCACTCAACAACTCCTCCTCCACGTCCCTGTCCGCGTCAAGATTTGCGTCAGTGTTAGAACCGGTGGTGGTGCTACATTGCTGGAAGTGTGCCTCCATTCTTTTCACAAGTCCAACTAGTTCTTTCTTACATTTTCTGCAACGCACCCTATTGGTCTTCAGTGTGGTATTTTCTTGGGGGATCGATGTGAATTGTTCCCAAATTGCATGCTTTTTGCGTCCTGGAGTTGACATTTTTATGAGGTGTTATCAGTCGCAGAATTAATAATGAAATGAAATGTGAGAAAGAAAGGCACTCGTATTTATAGAATTCATATTAAGTAATTCCCCGCCGGTAAAGTCCCGTTAGGAAAGTCCCTAATGGATGGCTGTCGAATGGAATAGTGGTTATTTTATTCCCCTCATTTAAATATAAATATTAGGGATGGGCCTAACTTCGGCATTCTTCCGAAATTCGGTTGAAATGCCGAACATTCGGTATAAGAAAAGAGTGAAATAGTTGCACAATTTTGATTTTAAGATTAATAAAACATAAAAAAAATCTAATCTGTCATACTCACTCATACCTGATTAAATAAATAAGCCTTTTACATAATTTAAAATCATAGTAATTTATTTATTAATCAAGTAACTAACTGTCATTATCAGTTTCCTTTTTCGACATTTCAATCTTTAGTTTTAGAATTAAAAAATCAAATTCAATAAGTTCTTATTAAATTAGGAAGTCTTATGATTTGAATCAAATAAACTTTTTGAAAATTCAATATATTAATTACTTATAGGTATATTTTATTGTTGTTTGTTAGTTGTTACCATATAAGTGCAGAATAAAAACCGAACTTCGGCATTTTTGATTTTTACCGAATGTTCGGCCGAAATTCGTATTCGGTTCAAACCACATTCGGCCCATCACTAATTAATAAATATTGGGGGTGCCCCTATTCATAGAATAGAATTTATAGTTTATAGGTATTTCCCCGCCGGTATAGTCCTGCTAGGAAACATTTAGGGTGAATGTAAATCGTTTAGTAGTGATTAGAGATACGCAACATAAAATAAATGTTTATCCATTGATCGTTTTTTGTCAATATTTATTTTACTATAGAAAATTTGAAAAGTCAAAAGATCTAGTCTGGAAATGAAACATTATAGGTCGAATTAATTTAAAATAATGCCCTAAACTAAAAAGGACAAAAAAAAAACAAAAAAACAAAACAAACACTTGTTTAAAACAATTTGAACTGTTTGTTTTATAAAATTTAAAAAAAACTGTTTTTTTTCCAACCCTGATTACCATACCATTGTTCAGATACGCCATACCATATGCCATACAGCGAGGCAATGAACATAGATAAATATAATAAATAAATAATGCTGGACAATCCACACATCATCATCTAGCCCCAAGCTAAGCAGAGCTTGTGTTATGGGTACTAGATGACTGACATACATAATACAATATTATTAAAAAGATAGATATTTTTTATTATACATAGAAAACGACCAGAACCCCTGAACAAATATCTGCAGATTGTACAAATATTTGTCCCGGGGCGGGAATCGAACCCGCAACCTCCTGCGTCGCAGGCGGACTTTCGCCCACCGCGCCACAGAGGTCATCAAAAAATATGAAATGTTGAATTCTAAGGTTCATAGAAATAAATAGATAAAAAAAGGCTGGACATTACAGCATCACCTAGCCCTTAATAAAGCCGAGTTTAAGTATTTCAAAGTTAGTATTCCCACCTGAATAAAGGTTTCCAAGTCTATCCAAACGTGATTTGAAATGATTTCTTGGGTTCTTGTCGGATTTCAGTTCTTCTGTCTTCTCCATCTTGCTGGATGCGTCTTGATCTGATGATGAACCTTCTGTAATTAACGAATTTTAATTTTATTTAATAGTTATTTTTTTTAATGATTAAAGAGAAAATAATTGTAACATTAGATCAGAATCATTGTTAGATGAAAGATAGAATTGTTTCAAAGGCGTTCTATAAAGTCCATGATGAAAATGTTTTACTTCATTTAACTTAATAAATACCTATATTTATTATACTGACTAGCCAATTAATATTTATAAATAAATTTTGTTTATATTTACTTATATCCTATTTACAACTTCTGACAGACTTTATTTATTTCCTTAGATATGTATCCAAAATTTTAAAGTTAAACCATATACCTAGTTTGAAATAAATAAAAGTAAATACTTCTGAGAACATAAAATCTACTAAGACAACACTTCCTCCTGATTCACAAAGCTTTTTCCTTGAACAATTAACTAATTCATTTTAAGTAATTTATCTCTCTGACTAATGTTTCTGTTTGTTTACAACATTAGTTTAATGAACTTCAAAGAGGAAGGGAAATCAACATCATCATCAGCATTATGTTATGGCTTTTGTTTTTCTCCGTAATATTAATAAATTAAACTTTATTTTAATGGACTAAAATGCTGTTGATCGCAGGTGGCCTTGACAGCGTTACCAAACTTTTTGATGAATATCTACAGTACTTAACTAGGTAAAACTGGTCTTTTTAGGGATATCAGATAGGCCTTCAGATGGAAAATAAAACTCACCTTCAATTTCCTTGATCACAACATTGCCTTTGCGCTCCAGTGAGTCATAAACAACACTCATAGGAGCATCCCTCTCCTCAACCTGCACCTCAATCTGTATATTGTCCCGATGTGAAATATTTATCTCCACTGACACATCTGAGTTTCGTCTGCCCATACTTCCTCTTGAGGATTTGAACTCTTTTTTCGTCACAATCACATCGTTGCGGGGGCGCTGGGGTGACGCTACTGCTAACTGATCAGATTTCTGTGTGCTTGACCGTCGGTTATTAGTCTTTGCTGGAGTAACAGCTTTTGAAGTCTCAATAGGTTTTCGAGGTGATGAAATAGAGCTTCTGGTGTTCTTTGCAGGCGGAGAAGTAATCGAACTTTTTGGCGAAGTTACGGAGCTTTTGAATGCCTTAGTAGGCGATTTAGAAGGACTTTCAACCTTGTTAATGTTTTCTGATAAGGGTTTCCTTTTAGGAACAGCTTGTCCTGTATTTGCTAGTTTCTGGTCTATTTTCTCTTGTCTAGCTCTCGCTCGCTCAAGCATACGCTGTAAAGAAGTATGTTTTTATAATTATATCATGCATAAAGTGTTTGAAGAGCAAGAAACCGATAGAAATCACAGCAAAACTCACCTGAGTGAAGGGATCCATTTTTGGTCAACTAAACTCTTTCACAACACGATACACATAGTAAAGTAATCACCAATAATGTAAGGATATACGTGTACCACGTAAACACAATAATTATTTCATAAAATCCGGAAATTCCAACACGAATACACAAATCCACCCGTTACAAGTTTGATTTGATTTTGTTTGACATTTTTTCATGCAAACGGAATTTTTGAATATCTGTAGTTCATCAAAAATCCAGTTGGCGTCGCTTTCGCTCACGGTATTTAAACCATAGACAAACCTCATAACCTCCAAGTAGACGTAGTCTGCACTGCCATCTAGTGAGAAGTAGCCAAACTGTTTAGTCACCAACTTGAAGGAAGTGAGATATTATAGTTAATGCCTATTACCCCTAGATGGCGCTGCTCACGATATTTTCAGCCCTTATTTAGTTTGCGAGACGAACTCGAACCTAACGCTCCCAGAGTGCAGATGTTTATGAAACTTTAGTTACTATGCATGTATTTTATTCATACGTCAAAAGTTGTACTCGGATCCAACCCTTGTGATCTTGCTTTTTCATAGATTCTTGATAAATTATTGAAGCACCGTCTTTACCGCAAAGTATAACATGGTATTACGGTATTACCTATAAGTCATACACATATACGTACCTACATAATTATATTATTGTTTAGGTAAATTTTGTATGAATAAACACGGTCACAAAGAACCGATAGAGATAGGTACCTCTATAAGTAGGTAGGTAAGTAAGTACCAAGACCGATCAGTATTTATATTTACCTTTATTTATGTATGCTACATGTACCAAGACCTATCATAGGAATGAACATAAGAAAACATAACATAACATGACGCTAGTACTATCTCGGTACATATGTAGGTGTATTCCTAATACCTAGGTATATCGATCTATCTTAGCTATATCTAGACGATCTAGACGTAGCTACAAGTATGACCAAACATCACTTTATATTCTGACACCTGAGTCGTAAACATAATTATTAAATTACCGTTGCCCAGTCACTGGCCAGCCAGCCTGACCAGTCAGTCAGTAACCAGAGTCCGCGAGTGATAGTCTCAAGATGGGTAAGTCAACATTTAGATTTAGTTGTTTGTTTTACTAATGCGTTGAAAGGACCGGTTTTATTCGGTAAAAAACAATCTGTAAGGTTACGTAACTTGTTGTGATCATAAAGCTTTTTAAAAAGGTGAAAATCCACGGAGGGTTTTTTATGGTTTTAATTATAATTTCCTAACTTACTTTCCTTTTCAATAAAAAAGAGATTATCAACTTCTTAGTTATGTAGACCTACATCTAGGATTAAAGTTTTTAGGCACTATGTCGGGTATAATTATACTATTTTTACATTTAGTCATAGAAAATTATTTAGTTATGGGTCATTTATTGTTAGACCTAGATTAATGTTTCTTATTGTATCTCAATATCTTTAAGTGAACCATTGTGTTTGTATGAGAATAAAGATCTTTAAACCTAGGTAGGATAAGCCTAGGTTTAAAGATCTTTATTGCTGGGCATAGGCCTCCCCCATGACCTAACTGTAATACAGGTTCTCCGACCATCATATATTTTTTTATTCCCACACTGGCAATCAAGCGTCTAGCCCGCCTAATGGAAAGCACTTCGCAGCGGTCGCCTGCTACGAGTACATCGGGGAAATAAAACGCGCGTTCAACCTTCAAATGTCATAGAAGAACCTTTTTGGAAAACGTCATGTGGTTGTCCTAAGGCTAAACTTCGGCAGGGAATATTTATTATTAATTTTTGCGGAAGGATGTTCGCCACGAGCCTAACTTCAGGCACCAGTTTACAATACAATACAAAAATGCTTTATTGTAAACCAGAAATTAACAAAACAAAAATATTACATACTAGCAGCCCACCCCGGCTTCGCACGGGTATTTTAAAGAATTTTAAGTTCTTACACACACACGTTAGATAAGGTACTTTATTATTGAAATTTTCATAGGGATCACTAACTTTAAAAATATTCTATAGCAATGATTATCATTCAAATGATGATTTTTTTTTCCAAAAAGGTCTAGTAGTTTCGGAACCTATTCAATTCAGACCACAAACAAATAATAAAATCTTTCCTTTTTAAAATTGTACCTTTACCTCCTTTCAAACATGTTTATATAAAAACAGGGAACACTTTATTTTTTGGCATTGACTTTTCTCTCGCACCGCTTTAACGCCTACATCGCATGGTTCCAATCTTGAAGTTTTTATATTTTTTGACATTGAGTTTCCTCTCGCACCCCAGTAACGAATTGTGATGTCTATGACAATCCATAACTGACACTGGCGGAGGCGTCGTAGCAAAAGCGGTGCCATAAAAAAAGAAGTTGAAGCTGAGTCACAGGTGGTCACAGCAAAAGCGAGCAGCGCAAAAAAAGAAAAAAAAAGAAGTTGATGTATAGCGTAATGGTTTTATTATTGAAGTTTTTATACGGATCTCTAACTTTTTTGAAAATATTTTATAGCCTATGTTCATCACGGAAATTTTAGGATTCTTATGGTGGAAGAATTTTTCAAATTGGTCCAGTAGTTTCAGAGCCTATTCAATTCAAACAAACAAACAAACAAACAAACATACAAACAATCAAATCTTTCCTCTTTATAATATTAGTATAGAAGACAAGTACAAACGCTTAGAAGCGATCTCTTCCAGGAAACCAGTTTACCTACATTGTTCTATCTGCGAAGATCTGCGTCGTTATTTCATTAATTTATCCATTGTGAATTGTGATATTTTCAAATAGGTAGGTACTTTGGGAAAAGTTTTTTTTTATTCGACCCTTCACGCTTAGAATAACTAAACTTTCGCGCATCTACAATTTTTTACAATTTCTGTTCGGCACGGGAATTTTTCAATAAGGTAGAATAATGAAAAATCAGTTGATTATTTTCAGACTTCAAAATTATAGGGTGGGGTAACTATTAGTCATAAGACTTTGGTTTCTTTCATTATGTCATAGTGTTATTGTTTACCGACTTCGAGAAATGAGGAAAATGACAACCAATCAAGTACCTACTTTGGCCGATTTTTCCGTTTATTGTTGACCGATTGAAATGATTCTTTTGCTTTTGTAAAGATAAGGGGATAATCCTAAGATGGCCACATAAATTATTTAAAATTTGATGATTTGTAAGCCAAGAAATAAAGTTATTGAATCTGAATCTGACCTACCAAGCAAGGCCCAGGGCTGAAGCCAGTTCAATTACAAAACGAGATTATTACACTACAATGCACGTTTTATTGGCCATGCCGATAATAAGGTCATACAGAAATTGCGGATACAAACATCCTCAAGTATTATTCCACTGTGCAGAGCGAGATGATAATACAGTGACGCCATCTTTGACCACACATCATCTTTGGGCTCCACATGTCCCGTGTCGGAAATCGAAATTGCGATCGTGCGTCGGCTATGCCATTACGAAGAGTGTCTGACGTGATGCTGTCTGTGGTCATTCAAACTACTAATTTTAATGATCACACGATAAACTTAGGTTAAGATAGGCAAAACAAATATGAATTTTAAATATACTTACCTAGCTGGTTTGTTTTCACTTCTTCCACTAATGAGGGAAAAATTTGAAAAACAAATACGTAACACATAATTTTAACAGGCAAATATTTTCAATTATAGGTACAATTGGATTATACGAAGAAAACTCGAAGAGAACTATAATCAGAAAATTGTATCGAGACGAGTCGAGACAGTGATTTCTCATAGTATGCAGCATTTTACTCTCAAAATGATTTTGATGATCTTATTTAGATATGAACGTAGTTACTACACGTTCATATCTTAATAAGATTCGATCAGATTTCAGATTTCAAGAACTGTATTTTTTTAGGCTCATAGAATAAGCACTTATACAAATTAAATTTCATTCAGTAAATTATACTTAACATAAAAAATTAAAAAATCTGGACGATCCACACAGCATCATTCTAGCTAGCCCCAAGTTAAGCAGTGCTTTTGTTACGGGATGATACATATTTTTTTATTATTTATCGATTAGAACACCCAGATCAGATGTGCAGATCGTACAAAAATTGGCTTATTCCCAGAGGTCCATGATTCTATTGTTTTGTATTTCCCAAGAGGTCCACGACAAATATTTCTCAAATTTTAAATTTCCATACATGAGTTCCCAATAGGTCCATGAGATTTAACTAATGTACAGTCAGCGACAACAATACCAGAAGGTTAGTACAGAGTTTTCACGACATATAAGCGAAATAACCACCTACAAGTTTATCTAGGAGCCTGCAGGGATGCAGAAGAGATAATATTTCTTATCAGTTGTTCCCTTGCAGCCAGCGGGGAGGCTTAAGGTGAAGTTTATTTTTTTTACAAAATATGAGTCCAAGTCAATACCGCGCTTTTGCTAAGCCTAACGAGCATGGCTCCAGGGTAGTTATTATTTTCATAGACGGTAAAAGTGAGTTCGTAAGTTTTGTTTTCATAGGGTCGAATCTCGCGGGTCCTCTGACTTAGTATTTGTCGTTCCCGTTACTTCAGATTTTGAACCGACTTTACTTGAATATAATATTTCCAGAACTGCCCAGTTTTCATATAAGTTAGTCTATGTCAGCTTCTAAACAATTTTGTCAAATTTCAAAAGTGTATGTATGTCCTCGTAAATCTCCGTTACTACAAGTTCGATTTAAGTAGGTAATCCTTTTTTTGTTGAACTAGGTATTGTTCAACGTGAGTGATTTTGAAATCTGATTTTTCTATTACTTCTTGTTCAGATATCCTTTATATTCGAGATACTCGATATCGAGTTTAAATTAATTTATTTACGTCCAAATAATATTTTTTTGTGATAATAGTCAAGTCCTTATTCTTACAAGTAAGTACCTATTATTCAAGGCAATTGATAATTTTTTTTTCGTACGCAGCTCGTAAGATCGTATGCAAATGTTGAAGTGTAAAAACACTAAAACTTGCGATGCCAAGTTCAAAAACTTAGCAACAAAGATTTTCCGTATGAAGATCTTTACACTCGTTCAATTAAAACCCCCAATTATTTATGTCTCAGTCTATTAAGTACATGTTTTTGGATACTAGGAAGAGTCCTCATTTATATATTAATTGTCTTTAAACAAATAGTTAATTTAAATTTATTAAAAAGGTCCGCCTATCCGTCAAATAAATATTTTTTTATGATACGTAGAAAACGACTAGAATACCCGGAACAAATATCTGGACGTCCTACAAACTTTTGTCCCAAGGCAGGAATCGAACCCACAACCAACTGCGTCGCAGGCGCCCATCACGCACAGAGGTCGTCAATAATATATATAAGGCTAAGGTATCGAAGCTTTTATCACTAACTGTACCAAACAATGCCATGGACCTGCTGGGAAAGAAAATATTATTTTTTAAAAATATCGTGGACCTCTTGGGAACCACAGTATGAAGCTAAGATTTTTGAAAACAATGGAGTCGTGGACCTTTGGGAATAAGCCCAAAAATTGTCCCGTGGTGGAACTCCGCCCAACGCGCCACAGAGGTCGTCATATCTGTGCATACCTACATAATCGGTTTGAGTTTTAGGTACTTAGTTGGTACGTCTTTTAAAACTGTGGTTTCAGTATAAACAAGTTGCAAATCGATAGGTATGCATGCATCGATCGATTGCACATTACAAGGAGGTTGCAAAATTAAAGTCAATGTCAAAATGATTGCACGATTTGCATGCAAAACAAGTTTTGTTTTTAATCGTACTAGGTTCCGAGAAATATACGGTAATATTCATCGTTAGCTGACCCTTCTAGCAGGTTCGAAGTTTCCACCTCTAATATGTAGTTTTAGTTTTAATGTATTAAATTTCTAAAATCAAAATCAAAGTGCTCCTTTAGACCTTGCAGGACTCTTGGACACTTGGAATCACTAAAAATAATATTTAACAAATAATTAACAAATAAAACTACAATGATCTAACTAAATAAAAACTAGTATTAACAATTGAGCTAACTGCAGACTGTTGCAAAATTAAATTAAATTTCTTGTTTTTTTTTATTTCTAGCGGTATCTATCTATGCTACTTAATATTATAAAGTTTTGATTGATGACCTTGGGGGCAAATGCCATCTTAAGAACCCACAGTAATTACTATTACCGAGGTACTTAAAGTCAGTAAATAAACTTAGCATAATGATGCATGAGGTCATTGTAAAACTTAACCATGTTGTACCTACCTATTTGCGAAGGTGTATTACTTGTACTGGAATATAATTTATGAAGGAAAATGTGGTGACTGTGACTCGGCCAACTTAGTGTAGGACGCCCTCCGGCCAGGTACGAACTATATTGCCGTACCCTTACAGGGTTAATGTTGTACTGTTAAAATTTATAAGAACTTTATGTAACACATATTTTATGTACAATAAGCGGTTTGAGTTGGAGCTGACGACAGGGTGTTATCCATATGTACATATACTGTGGTGTTATGGCGCTCATTAGGAGAGACCTATTTCCAGCAGCAAAGTCTAGTTGAAGTCTATTAAATTACCTATGAGATCCAGAGGAAGACAATATTAAAACTGTATAATTGTAAATTGTATGCGTGTCTGTAGTACAAATAAATGTTTTA
Organism: Eupithecia pulchellata; assembly: GCA_963931895.1. NCBI lineage: Eukaryota > Metazoa > Arthropoda > Insecta > Lepidoptera > Geometridae > Eupithecia > Eupithecia pulchellata. Next base: position 3,972,752 of record OZ007542.1, on the reverse strand, counting down.
TCTATCTATCTGGGTATCTATAAGGCACATAGTGAAGAAAAGAAAAATTAAGATGCACTCCGCTTTGATATTCATCAATTGATATAATTTAGGAATGCTTTATTTCAGTCCAATCAATATTATATCCGAAATTCCCGCATTCCCAAATTCTCCAAAAATACCAGTAGATCGAAGTTTGTTTATCCCATTACCGTTTTATTGTTAACCAAAGAAGTAAGAGCATCCCTTCCTAAGAGATCAATGATGTTAACTATAGAAATTTATTTACGATTGGCGGAGAATCATTTTATCGCTAGTTTTATTCACCAACAAACATTAACATATACATAGAATGTATGATTGATTGTTTTTTCTGTCACACGTAATAATAAAGAAAATTACGGAATAAAACAATTACAACTAGTACCTACCTAACTTATTAGAGGTATATTTGATAAAATTATATATTAGTATATTATAATATATAATTTTATCATTGTTTGATAAAATTCTAAGCCGTCACCAGAAGGCAGAATGTTCAGCATGCTGGCAGCATTACCACGTTGGATGGCGATGCTAATTAGTTGACTGAAATAAAAGTCAGCATTCCAATGCTTGTTCTTTTTAATTTTTCAGGTTCGCTGACATTGATTCTCGCTGTGCTGACCGTGGTGGTCACCATTTCCTACGTAGAAGCTCGTAAGTACGCTCGTACATAGTAAATTTCGGCGATTGTTTTTACTTTTCATTTACTGTCGTTTAGCCTTGAAGTTGAAGGCCATTTATTAGCTTTTTGTTTTAAGAATATTGTAACTTATTTGCATTTATATCAGCTGTAGCCTACTAAAAATAAATAGCTTAAACTAGCAATTGAGTAATTTTTGCCGATCACATGATGCAGCCCAATTCACTTTTGCTGCCGGCAAAAACAATTTTTCGTGTGATCAAATGCTGGAATAATCTAGCTCTTTTAACTGGCCGTTTATGTGATACCCTTATTTATTAGTTATTTTTTACACTTCTTTATATATTTTTGTTATTATTATTATATTTTTTTAATGGCTAAAACGCCTTTATTAACAAATAAAATCACAATTATCCAACTAAATTAGAGCTAGTATTAACAAATTAAACAATTGAGGCTAACTGCCATCGAGCTAGAATACTATATATAGTATTCTAACTATATATAGTATTCTATATAGTATTCTAACTCGATGCTAACTGCAGATTGTTGCAAACAAACAGGTAGCTCAACTGATCTATATCAATACCAGTTGGCAGTACCCAGGATGTATAATTATAGTATTCTTGTGTATTTTTCCAGTGGGCACCTGTCCTCTACCGTCTAAGGTCTATAGCTGCAGTCCCAAATGCAAGGAAAACTACGAGTGCACCAACGGCCGCGTCTGCTGCCCCAACGCCTGCAACGCGAAGAGTTGCTCCGAACCAGCCGCCGCTGGTACCGGCACTGGTAGCTCGAGCAAATATGGAAGTAAGGCATTCCTAGCGCCGCCATTTTGTATAGATGATGACGGAAATTTCATAATGTAGTTTGGGGAGTTAGATACTTATTACAAACTTTTTATAATAATTTTTAAATTCGATTTAATTATTCAGAATTTATTTTAGATCCTTTTTTTGTTAGTGAGCTGTCTTAATAATAATATCTATGTTGAAATATAGGGAAAGCTCAATATATTTAAAATTAGCGATGATGACGGAAATTTCATAATGTAGTTTGGGGAGTTAGATACTTATTACAAACTTTTTATAATAATTTTTAAATTCGATTTAATTATTCAGAATTTATTTTAGATCCTTTTTTTGTTAGTGAGCTGTCTTAATAATAATATCTATGTTGAAATATAGGGAAAGCTCAATATATTTAAAATTAGCGGTCCACCAAGGCTTCGCACGGGTATTTAAAAAAAAAACGAGACCCTAATTATTTTTTACCCCTAATTATTTTTTAATATTTTATAACCTATGTACATAACGGTTAGAAATCTAATGGTGAAAGAATTTTTCAAACTGGTCCAGTAGTTTCGGAGCCTATTCAATTCAAACAAGCAAAAAGACAATCAAATCTTTCCTCTTTATAATATTAGTTAGTATAGAGGTAGAATAAGTTGATGACGGATAGGTAGCTAATGTGGATTGGGGAGTTTGATACCTATTATAAACTTTTTTGATGACTTTTTTGAAAGGGACATATAATTTTAGTTAAATCCATGTTTTACTTCAGACATCTGTTTAGGTCCGTTATTTTGTTTGTTAAAATACACGGAAAGCACAATAAATGTAAATTAAAAATTAGCTTTAAGGACCTTTAATAGGTACTAGTGTCCCTTCTACTTAATACCCGAATAAAAGCCTTTTTTATAGTTTAGACATTATGTACATGCGAAAAAAGAGTTTAGTGGCCAAATGGCCCACTTCGTATGCCGCCCCTAAAGCTATGTATCTTTCCGATATTTCAGCCGGCGGCAATGCAGTCTACTGCGACAACGTTAAGTGCAACTCTCACGAGGTCTGCAAGATGGATCCCAAGACGAAGAGGAACAAATGCAGTCGCGCTTAAAACATGTTACTTTCTATATTCACGCTAACCATAAGCATGCCTTTCAATATTATACATTTGTTTTAATTTAAACTTCTAAAAACTACAAGCGGGATCCGTTTCCAAAACTATTTTAAGTATTATTTTGTAGCCGGGATCAGTGGATAAAAATATTTAATCGTTTTTCATTGGAAACCGATCCAGGTATCGGTGGATAAAACTTGGCGGTATCAGAGGCCAATTAAATCTGATCCCGGGATCCGTGGACACAAACCCCCGGTGACTGATGTGATGAATTTCCCATAATGATTTGTAATTTGAGCATATTTTCACCATGTACTGCTTTTATTTGTATTAGAATAGTTTTTATCTAGGTATTCTAGGCAAGAAATAGATTTAACTGTTCAGGAACATGTTATTTTTCATACTTATAGATATAAATATTATTCACTCTTTTGTAATCCTTTAGACCTAAGCTACTTTTTGAATAAATTTGTTTCAACAACAACAACAACATCAGCCTATATCAGTCCACTGCTGGACATAGGCCTCCCCTAATGTGCGCCAAAGGTGGCGATATTTCATCTGGGGGTTATTTCCCATAATCCCCACGCTGCTGGGCATGCGGGTTGGGGATCGCAGTTCGGTGGAGTTGTTCTGCAGAGGGCGCTGCTGCCCCCCCCCCGGTGTGTTTCCCTTAGTCGCCTCTTACGACATCCACGGGAAGAGTGGGAGTGGTGAAATTCTATGCCGGCACCACACGGCTCAAATATATTCAGTCTGTATAGGTATAGATAGGTATGCAACATTATTAACACACCTTACCTAAGGCCTCGGGACAAATATCGGAGACCTGCATATTGGAAGATTAATTGAGCAAGAGCAACACAAGAGCAGTAGGCCAAGCTCGGGGATTGTTATCTAGGTTAATATAGACAATAATGACATCGCATTGCTATACATTGCGTACATTATTGAAGTTGAAGAAATTAATTTCTAATAATTTACGCATTCGATGACAAAGTGACGTAATTTTTGTCTATTCTACCTTAGACTTGAAAGCCCGTGCTTACCCTACTGCTGTAAAAAAATATTGTCAAAATTGACAGCTGGTGAGACACGAAACAATTACACATCGCAATTACCTACATTTACTTTTAGCTTGTGGGGCGAACACTTTGGTTCGAAACAGCGCCACACCAATTTGGCGCTGTTTCGAACCAATTCTAATTGGTACCTAGGTATAATAAATTAAAATCGATAAATTAATACTTTTTCATAAATCTGCTGTTGCTTTGTACAATTAAATTAAGATATGCATGCCATTCTCTAATTATTTTGCACATCAATGTATACATGTTGACTCAAAAATCACTATTTGTCACCTTTTTACACATGTTTTGCAAATAAATGACTTTTACTTTTTTACTTTTACTTTTACTTTTATCAAAAATATTAACAAAATTATAATAATCACAGAAGGGGTACTTGGTACAACAGGTTTAAGTACCTGCTGTTGTAAGTACCCGAATACGACACATGAATTGAACCAAATCCAATATAGGCACTGGACGAGCGGGAATAACCCATTAATTCGTGCGTCGTCGTCGTCTCTTTGAAGTAAACAACCAAGTAAGTAAGTGCCAATTCGTGCGTTCTGCTTCGCAGCGTAAAAAGTACCTAAACCTTTTGGTTCGATTCGTGCGTCGTCGAGTACATTGTATTTATGTACAACCAACTAAGTTTTAACCATAGAGTAGCTAAACATTCAGAAGTCTCATTATAATTATTTCAATTCAAAATCAAATCAAAGCGTTTATTTGTACTTATAGGTAGGTACTTTACCTAATTAGTAGACATTTAATTCAGTTTGTGTAGTGCGTAAGCCGCTCAATCCCTATGTTTGTTACCAGTTGAAAAGCTTGGATAAAGGTACCACGATAAAGATATAATAAAAATAATAAATAAATACTAAATCAAGAAAAAGGTCTCGTAACAACTGACACCTTTTATAATAATTCCATAGACGTGTCTATTTTTGACCGGAAGAGAAAAGTGATGCATGAAGGGGAAAACGTGATGCATTGCAGTTTGCAGCCGAGCGTTAGATGCTTCTATAATAGGCATTCTTTGGTTAAAATGTTAGTTATGATCAAGATATATTTCTTTACCTTATTAACAAAGATAGTGGAAATGGCTTTATTAATCTTTACTAATTAATTTAATTTATTTACTTCTATATGAGTTTCACTTTACTTAATGAAAAAGTATTTATCATCGTTTGCAACAACATAAAAAGCATAAATTTAACAAGTTATTAGGTTAGTATTAGGTACAATAATAAACATTGACATATCCAAATTATTAAAAAAGATACTTAGTTTAATAAATCGCAAAAGAATGCAAATATTTACTATCAAATTCATTAATTTGTCTTGCTAACATAATAATTACCCAACTACTTTCGTCTAATAAATTCGTCAGTTGTGGAAAAGCACCCCTTCACCAAAAGTCTTAAATTTTAGTTCAACTGCTTTAATTTCAGTAGGCTTTCTGTTTGTCCCTATGTATGCTTAAATCTTAAAAATTACGAAACGGATTTTAATGCGATTTTTTTAATAGTAAGAGTGATTCAAGAGGAAGGTTTTTGTATCAGCATTGCACCCGTGCGAAGCCGGAGCGGGTCGCTAGTAGTGCATAAGTAATACGGACATGGTAAGTACAATGCCCATTTCATTTTATAGGATTGTTCGTAGAATCCGTATTAATAGTACAGTACAGTACGCGTAGTATCACTGGAGACACTGCTTACACTTACGGTTTACGTTATACCTAAGTTTTTGAGAACCATTGACGTCTTAGAAGAAGGCATACAATGAGTAGACTAAGCGCTTTTGTTATAGTGCTCCATCTTTTATTTATAAAAAAATAGCGCGAATGTAACGCCCATAAAATGCCCCGGTTGGAATTTACCTACATAGATAGAATGCAATACAAGTAAATTCAAAACAAAAGATTTTTCCTCAAAGGATTTAGAACGGGCATAGATTGTTGAGAGAGCGGACCTATTACTTTATTTAGTCGCAGTTTTGGGGGAACCGACATAAATATGGGTATGTATTTTTTAAAATTTTAATTGTAAAACGTTTATTGTCAAAGAAAGTTACAATTATAAGACCAAATTAGAACTAGTATTTATAATTTAAACAATCGAGCTAGCTGCAGACTGTTGCAAATAAAGTACAGCTAGCTCAACTGATTCATATCAATTGGAAGTGTACCCAAGATGCTGGCTGCATTGCCTCGCTGTATGGCAATGCTGATGCGCTGCGCCATTGATTTGAGCTTCGGGCAAATAGAATTAATTGGATAGAATTTATAAGTCAGTTATTAATTGTTTAATTTTAATCATCATGATTTTTTCTTTTTGTAAGTTCCCATTATTATATCAATTTTATCCAGAGATTTGAAACCGGGAATTCATATTATCAGCATTCGACCTCACGACTGAGTGTTCAAATAGTTCTTATTTGTATGTCAAAATTCTTTGCAGATTTGCTGAGGAGTTTTATCGGCACCATCATGCTAGTAGCACTAATCTTCTTCCAATCAAGTTATGGTTTTGGTGAGGAAAATTATACATAATAAAACAGTATACATAAATAAACAGCATACATTGTTTACCATATAACAAGACGATTATCCTTAACTGGTATTTGAACTCTGTACCTACTGTTAATAGACCGTTTGTAACAAATATAGTATATATTTTTACATAAACACACACGCAAATATACGCTGGGTTACATTATTGAAGTTTTCATATGGAACCCTAACTTTTTTTAAATATTGTATCGTTTATGTTCATCAGGGATAAAGTAGGGATTTTGAAAGAATTTTTCAAATCGGTCCAGTAGTTTCGCAGCCTATTCAATTCAAACAATTGAATCTTTCCTCTTTATAATGTGCTAAAGCTTCGGCTTCGCACGGGCATTTAACAAAAAAAAAAAATTTCATGCGGATCAATGAAAATATTATATAGCCAATAGTTATCAGGAAAAATTTAGGATTCTAATGGTGAAAGAATTTTTCAAATCGGTCCGGAGCAGTTTCGTAGCCTTCAAATTCAATTCAAATCTTTTTATTATTAGTATAGATAGATACCTAACACAAGCTTTGCTTAGCTTGTGGCTAGATGCTGTGCGAATAGTCCAGCATAATTGACTTGTTTCTCCACAGTGGCAGCCCGCGGTCGCTGCCCACCACCCTCCTGGATCAAGCCTACTCGCACCTGTCTGACGGACAAGGAGTGCTACCCTGGTCTCTGCTGTCCTGACTACCAGGGCAGGAAGTCCTGTGCCAAGTCACAATGAAGCATTGATCTTATATTTATGATGATACAATGATGCTATAAAAGATTCATGGTTTTTATTTGTGTCGTGAATAGCAACTGTGCGTTTACGGTAAATATTTAGGAGATCGCCATCCTCCGCATAGCCAGATACTGGGTATATTACTCTAAGCTGGGTATAAGCAAAGCCTCACTTCGATGAGCACGCGGTTAAGTCCAGCTCGATCAAAGTCGCTCGCTTATCTCTCGCGCGGCGTAAACTAGCGCGGTGTTTGCACACTCGACGTATTGAGGAGCGAGGTTCTGTCTGAACACCATTCATTTCTAAGGGGCCGAAATTAGAGTTGGAGGATTAAAGTAACCACATTTCAGCTATAGACTTAATGCCCTAAGTGATACAGGTTTTACCTTAGCAAGTTGAACCTTAGCAAAAAAATCGTTTAATATATTTTTTTTAAAAGACCCAAAATCTCACCATGCTTGCATAAGGTGATAATTCGGCCAATTTTAGCAATTTATGAGTTTAAAGTTCAATCAGGGGGAAAAACATATTCATTAACACAATAAGTCAAAGAAAATAAATGCGATGAAATTATTGGTAAGATATTGTAGTTAGTAATAATTAAAAGATAATTATACTTAAGTGCATTTAAATTGCACCGAGTATTATAATGATATGTCTAAGCAATTATTGGTTTAATAATTAAACCCTACCTTAGTATTCAGCAAAAAAATTGTAGATATTTTACATTACATTCTGAATCTGATTTTATTTCTGAATCAATTTTATGATAAGTATATTTTCTTAGTAACTCCCTGTTTTAAATAACAGTGGCCCGATTTCACGTATGCTCTTTGCTTAGTTTAATAGACCTACACAAGTTCAGCTTAATCGAGTTCAAATGTTGATTTTTAACACTGTTAACTTCATTCACAACGATTTGGAATATACCTAGCTAGAGTACAAAGGAAATCGAACCCACAACTCCTCATCTAAATTTTTAAGAAACTTGCCGACATAACCATAATGCGCTAACTGAAAACGGTGTTAAGCTAAGTAGTGTTATTTCAGACTTTTGTCAATAGAAAAAGACTAAGTGAGAAATGCTTTAAGTTAGCAGACTATTATGAATAAGGGTAGTTATAGGAGTAGGCTTACTAGGTTTGATGGAGTATCTAGAATGTTTTTCAGACCCCAGGTACTATTTGTAACAAAGACAATTGATAATGATGGTCACTTATAGCTATAAAGTGCCTCGACTTGCTTCAAGAATTGGGTTCCACTGGCGGATGACTAGTAAATTTTTCAGGGCCATTACCGAGGTCCCTGAATCTAGATTTATCTAGACACCAAGGCTAGTTTGAGCTTGGACAATAGCAAAATGAAAACGTTTACTACTTGTCAGAGTTGTACCTAGTTGTAAATACTGCCAAACGGCTAAAAAGCAAAAAAATAATTCGAAAACTGATGTCGTATGTGACTATTGGATTACTATATATGAAGTAGGTATGGAAAGTAAAACCTCTTCAGAAATGTACTACTGGGAACATTCTTTTTGCTATGTACCCGGTAGGATATAATGTATCCCACGATTTTTTTGTCAAAGTCCATAGTTAAAAAACCGCACGCATATTAGTTTGTCAAAACGTCTAGGTACTTACCCTTATCCGACTCTCACATCGTTTTCACGAACGGTAAATAAAATAAAACCATATTTTTGTTGCTGTCGTTACCCACTGTGTGTTCGATATTTTGTTCAGTAACTCTGTGGCTTCCGAACGGTCCTTGCAAACGCGCGGAGCGAGTTTTCGAATTTCGAACTTTTTTTGTACCTATCGAACCTCTTCTGTGATTGTGACTGAAAGTTTGGATATATATTGGACCTTTTTTAGGAATTTAAAAAGGATACCGGTATAAAAACTTCATGTGGTACCTAGTGGCAAAAAAGTGAAGCTTTGTTCCGAAAGAAGATTTATCAGTAACCTGGGTTTTGAATCAAGAAAGTTTTAAAGAATTAAGTCCGAAGAATTAAAATGTCTTTTAAAAATCATTGAATTCTATGGAAGTAACTTATGTACGCACTGTAAGTGTTTACAATTACAATAGTCCACATTAAGATACCGAACGATTGAACGATTAACAGATTTTAGATCAAGACAGGCTAAAGGCCAAAATAAATGACGTTTTATCAGATTTAACAGAAATAAATAAATAATATACCTACTTTGGAAAAAACAATGCCAATTGAAATTCATTCATTCATGTCATTTTATAATGTTTGTGGATATCAAACGAAAATCGTTTGATATTCACAAACTTTATAATGCCAATTTTGGTTAAATCAACACTTTTTCGTTCAAATATTTCATTACCTACTATTATTATTCGCACTAAAAGTACTGTCTACAAACTTTGAAAACTCTCTAACTTTGAAACTTTACCTGCCATAGACTAAGTATGCAATCAAAGAGTTTTTACCTGCCTATAAACTTTTTGATGTTGTTACCTCTCAGGTCAGCTCTTTGCCATGTCACAAAGTGGACTGTAATCTCATCAATAATTTTGATACTACTGACTGATACGTGATCGATACTTCGGACTATTTCAGTGCAACGTACTCTGAGCGTAGAAAGCTATAAACCGCCAAAAACAATGATTTTAATAAATATTCAATAACAAAATTACTCACCCCACCCAACGCTCTACAAACATACTTTTAGGTTATGCATACATGTTATTGTGCCTAATTAGTGGGTACCTACCTACATTACAATCAGGTAACGCAATATTTTGTAAGTGTCGAGTTACCCATTCACTGTCCAGATTCTGTCAGTCTCTATGCCTGTGTTTTAATCAATAAACAATGATAATGCAAATAAATATGAAAGTGTGAACGAAAATTCCATACAATAAAAATTGCAACGTTGTAATGGTGAGATGATGACGGAAGATGCAGTGGACCAGTCTTGCTGCGCCCCCTGGAGACGGCTGGACTGGTCCCGCGGTGTTTGCCGGCGTCGGCGTGTGGAACCCGTCAACGGGACTGCTAATAGGTAAGAGATATCTCTTACGTAGATGACAGAAGAGTCAGTGGAACAGTCAGATGGTCTGAGCTTTGATGGAAACATTTCGTAAGCAAACTCTACGTGCACCTTTCTTTATCTATTATCTTGATTAAGCTATAATTGGCGACCAACGCGGGGCTACGTTTTTAGGATAAAATGATGCTGTACCATTTTGATAATTAATTATCTGAGGTAGCTTATGTTCAAAGAATTAATTTAGCATAGTAAGCAAAGTAATCGAATTATCAGCCTTATTCTATTCTTTCTGAATTCTATAAAGCTAACAGACGCTCCACGTCGGAATCTACTTACCTAAGTACATATTATTTTATTACCACGATATTATAGGCTACAGGTATATACTTTGATTTGTACTCATTGCTTGATAAAAGTTATAATACTTAGAAAGCTTACAAGTCATAGATATATGCTTGGGTAATAAAGTTAGTTAGGTAGGTAGCCATATAAAAGCGTTCTTCAAGTATATCTCAAATATCTAAATTTCCTTAAGACCATTAAAATTCTTTTGACCACGTCTCAATATTTAATCTACACAATTAAAAATGGTACAAAAGTGATCACTTCTATTTTTTGTTTACTTCAATATTAATATGGTAAAGCTTTTAGCTGTCATCTCAGAGTTGCCAGCTCCCCGCGTCGTCGTCGATCCGAATTCCCGTAAGCACCAACTCTATTTGTGTATCATAGGTGTGGTGTATATCATAAGTGACGCCCAACGTGGGGCAATATTTACGTGAATCAATCGCAGTTACAGTCTAATACCTATCTTACACGTAGGTTGTTATAGAAATAATATTGATATCCCGTTCTATAGTGCATATAGCAAGCTACCACTCAGACTATGTTATAATAATATTTTGCTTTTATTTCACTGATGGTTGGCACAGCGTATGCACTGTGTTAATATGCAGTAAGTATATTATAGTACAGCTTGATGACGTCATAGACGACATAAAAATTGGAGTCGCGTGTGTGGTCACTCGAAAATTTGTATAGAAATTAAAGGTTGCTGGTCCTTTAAAAATAGCCCTGTATATAACGCTATGCCTTACTATGATGCATATAACTTTATAGTATAGCCACGTCTGTGATGGATTTTCTGCATAACTCTAGAAAATCACAAAGTTTTTCCTTATTCAGCAAGTGAAATATATAATAAGTAGCACAATAAAATTGTCGTGACTTAACTTCGAAAAGCCCACTCCATCATTTCCGATTCTTAAAACCAGGCACTGTTATTATTCTACGGCTGGTCTTGCACGGCATGCGACCACACCATAGTAACACCTATCATTTTGTTTTACATCGTTATTTGTTGCTGCTGTTATTAAATTAGTGTGGAAAATGCGTTAATAATCGCCTATACTGTAGACAACTGACAATGACTCAGATTCAGATTCAATAACTTTATTTCTTTAGGCTTCCAAAATAAGCACTTAGACAAGTCAAATTTCATACAGATAATTATTAAAAAAAAAGTAATAAGGTGTTTTTGATTTGTCTTCACTTCAATTTTTTGTCCACTCGTGAAAGAAGTGATTATGTTTGCTCTTTAATTTAGATAAGGCTCAAATTGGTCGGTCCACTACAAACCATAAAGAAGTAAAGTCAGGATTATCATTTTAAAATCACTGACGTACAAACATTTTAGAAAACAAAATCTCAAAGCTATGGATTCATAAAACTTAATTCCTAATCGATTATCGAAACGAAATCGTTATTTGTAAGCTCTTTATGTCATTAGCATGAAATCAGTTTTAAAACACAATGTTCGATTCTAAGTAAACCTATGCCAATAAACCAATTCTAGGGAAACCTCATTTTGGAATAATATAATTTTTTCGTTTGAACTTACCACCACAAAGAGAATAAAACCACCTTACCACCCCTTCCCGGAAAAATAAGAAAATGGCTGACCATTAAAGACGTGTATTTTACTCTACAGAAAATAAGATAAGTGTAATATAATATATATATAATAGGCAATATAATAGGCAATATGGCTATAAAGGCATTCGCCCGCCATTCCCGATTGAACCTACACCTGCTAGGAACAAACGGGATTTTTTTCCCATTACTATTTTTAAAATGAACCACCCCTTCCCGATGCAGTGACCTACACAACGGGTCACGCAGCTGTCGCGTGATATACAACCACCTATTTTATGACCTACAGAACACAGCTTATACCGTACAAGCTTGTGCACTTTAGTATAAGTAGTCTATTTATATACTTCATAGTATAAAAAAGGGATTAGGTTCATATTTAAAGAATATTTATCGGGTATTTATCGCGTACCTTTTGTTTTTTATTTTCCCCTACGTTTCCATCGCGTTGCAGCGATCGTGGTCACAGTCGCCCCGTGACCACGATCGCTGCAACGCGATGGAAACGTAGGGGAAAATAAAAAACAAAAGGTACGCGATAAATACCCGATAAATATTCTTTAAATATGTCAACAAATCGTGAAAGTTTAAAAAGGATTAGGTTCAATTCGTGCGTCTTCTCTTTGGAGTAAACAACCAAGTAAGTGCCAATTCGTGCGTTCTGCTAGGCAGCGTAAAAAGTACCTAAACCTTGGGGTTCGATTCGTGCGTCGAGTACATTATATCGTTGCTTCCCGCTGTCTATCTGATCTGTCTAGAGTGTGCAATAACGCCGCTACGGGATGGGTTTAGAGCGGGATGACAAGATGTGGTTTTCTTGTGAGTGAAAAGTAAAGGGCGATAGACGCGTACCTACCGTATTTTCTAGCGTCAAAACGGTTTTTACCTAATTAGAACTTTATAAGTTACCCAAACAATCAACCGAAAAATTCAAAGAAATAACTATAGAATTACTTCTATCTAGGTTTCTTGACAGAACAAAAACACAATAAAAATTTTTGCTGTTCTTGAGATAAATAGCAAAATGTGTGCAAAATATCTTTTTTTTTTTATTAACTACTTAGAAAACTTTCACCAATAGTGTTTTTAAAACAAAACATTCATTTATGAATTTATGACTTCGAAGTTTTAAGTTATATTTCCCTAAATAAGATGGTGATGCTTTTACAGATTCTGAGATAAAAACGATTTCTAACTCAAAATTGCTTGTTGCACAGTCTTAAAACTACGCAATGGATTTTGATGTGGTTTTTTTTAATATAATAGATATAATATAATAGATAAGATAGAGTGATTCAAGAGGATTTTTTTTTGTATCAGCATTGTTCATCAACACCCGTGCTACGTGGGACGGGTCGCTAGCTACCGCATAAAACACAGATTGTTAATTCCGATATATTTGGTTATCGTATGTATTTTCGCTGCTCATATTCTATGAAATTAAAGAAAGAAAAAAATATTAGGTACACGTATTTTTTTAAGTGGCAAAAATGCCTAAATTACAATTATCTAACTATATTAGAGCTAGTATTAGCAACTGAAACAATTGAGCTAACTGCAGACTGTTGCAAACAAACTACAGGTAGCTCAACTGATCCATATCAGTATATGTATGTCGCTGGTATACAATATTTCGAGTGCTGCCCCGTTCAACCCACAAATTTTCTACCTAATTTTCTATTAATTATCTTCGAAAACGTCATTTTGTCATATTATTAACTCATTTATTTCAGATCATTCATAATCCATAATTCATAATAATAAAATAGAATAAAATATAGTACATTAATAAAAATAAAATCTCAGTCTAAAACACATACAAAATTGAATAATTATCATAATACACTTGATTCGATTAAAATTAAAATTAAATTAAATATCAGAACAAAGTTATCCTAACCTAACTTAAAAATCTAACCTTAGCTTAAATGGAGTTACTCCCCATTATTATCCTCATCCACTTATATTGGATGGGACAGTCCAGACGGGACACAATCATTTGCAGGATGCTGTTACTGCTGCCTCGCACGCGCTGAGATATTGAGGCTACTTTTTTACGAATAATTGCGTAAAAGTCATCCGTGCGCGCCTCAGCGAACATACCTGACGCGCTGCAAAAGCGAGGCAGCCGCATCAGCATCCTGAAAATGTTGTTGTACTGAATGCGTAGAGCGCTGGCTGCGCGGCGGGTACAATTCAGCCAGAGGCTACCCGAGTAGAAAGACTGGCAGTATGCCTTAAATAGCGTCACTTTTACTTCTCTCGAGCAGCGAGCGAACCTACGCGCTATCATGTTCCCCCGTACAGCCAGAGCTCTACGCTCCCTCTCTACATCTGCATCATCAGATAGGGATTCATTGACAATATGTCCCAAATATCTGAAACTACTGACAACCTCCAGAGCCGCACCATTGACAGGCCCGGATTAGCCCCTAGGCCCACAAGGCCCGGGCCTAGGGGCCCGGCAAGCGTAGGGGCCCTCATGGCGGAACATTCATACCCCTAAAGTCAGGCTTGTCCGAAAAATTAACATTTATTTTTCCAAATAATAAAAGGTAGGCAAGAAACGACGTAGGTACTATGTGTTCAGTTGGGCGCTCCGTGCCATGCGATTCCTATTGTGTATCTACATACATTGTATTGTATGTAAGCACGTCGCACTTAAATATTTCTTTAAGTTATTCTCTCTTGAAAACTCAAACTTTTTTTCGTCAAAATTCGTCTCAACATTTTATGTAGGTAAATGCGCTGGGGGCACGCATCGCATTCATTTACGGCCGATTCCAGCTAGGCAGGCAGATCACGACATTACTTTTAATTTTGTAAATCAATAGACCTAGTTTCTTGTTTTTCCGTAATTGAATTGCTCCCTCCGTTTACTGTTATGTCTTTATCTATAACATGCTTTTCTAAACTATTTGGTAAAGACCGAAAATGTCACAAAAAATTTCGCGGCTCGCTCCGCTCGCCATTAATTCTCATTTATTTTAAACTTTTTAACAACCTTGCGAAAATGTCACAATTTCTCAACCATTTTCAGCGGCCGCAAACACAACAAAATATCGGCGCTCATTCCGCTCACTGTTTTAATTTTTATTACCTATACTACCACGAGACCATCCGAAAAAGTAATAAAAAAAAACATGTTTTGTCTTTTTACCTTGCTTACTTCACAAAACTCCAAAACTACCACCGCAAAGGCTCTAAAAGTTTCAGGGTTCGCTAATCATAATCTTTTGTCACTCTTGATTCTAGTTTACAGAACATCCGAATAGTCGCTAAAAAAATTGCGGCTCGCTTCGCTCGCCGTTAATTCAGTGGTCTTTTGGTGATTTTTATCAGCCTACCGAAAATAAGTCAAAAATTTGGCGGTTCGCTTCGCTCGCCATTCTTTCTGTAGTAGGAGTTATTTTGTTAAAGCGCTATCCACACATTTCCGGGAACTCGTCCCGGCCGTGTTCCGTCAGGGACGGGGAAAAAATCGGTTACGTACAAATTGTATGAACTTGTTCACACAACTCGGAACACGGATAGCCCTGACCCGGAACTGACCCGGAAATCAAATTGTCAAAACTAGAAAGGAAAGCTAAGATCTTTCATTTCTTGTCTATTCATAGCATGCCTAACAAATTTAAAAAAAAATGTGTCTCACTCTACTTGACGACATTTATATTTGAGAAATTTTCTCAACCATTTCCAATGACCGCAAAAACTACAATATATCAAGGCTCGTTCCACTGGCTGTTATTTATGTTTTCATACTTATAAATAGTTAGTATGAATTGTTATATGCTACCCCTTAACTACTACTACTAACTTTATTGTTACCCGAAAATGTTACGCTCGAAGTTATAACTTTTTTGTGTTTCTCACATTTTTTTCTTTGTTGCTGGCATACCAATCTCTAAGGCTCGACCCTCCCCCCCCGAATAGTATTTCTGGCTACGGCCCTGTCTGTAATATAATGATTATTCTGATTATTCACTGAATATGCTAATAGTAGGTACTTGATCGGCTCGGGGGAGGAGGGGGCGCTTGGTGCATAAAAAAAAATTGTCGGGTAGGGGGGCCCTCAAATACCAAGTGCCTAGGGGTCCTGGATCCCTTAATCCGGGCCTGACCATTGAGTA
This sequence comes from Eupithecia pulchellata, assembly GCA_963931895.1. Classification (NCBI taxonomy): domain Eukaryota; kingdom Metazoa; phylum Arthropoda; class Insecta; order Lepidoptera; family Geometridae; genus Eupithecia; species Eupithecia pulchellata. Next base: position 3,956,755 of record OZ007542.1, on the reverse strand, counting down.
CTATGGGCGGAACATAGGCTGGCCTTACATTTCCGCTTTTGAAAACAAGAACTTCACTCTTTTTGGTGTTGTATGCCAGCCCATGTTCAGCTGCATAGCTCTCACAAATATTAATTAGTTTTTGAACGTAGATTCTTTCGTCATTTTTATTTATTGTATAGAATGAACCAGTGGTTTAATATTATACTACTTTCTCACACGCACGTCGTATTTATAAAACAATAACTTGTGGAACACGCACGCTATAAATAGGTTAATGATCATTGTGAAGATTTGACTTGAAGATTTTATGACACTGACATTTTACGCTATTGTGCCAGGTTTTAGATTTAATCTAAAACTAGAATAAAAGCAGAATAAAAGTTGCTTGATTCTTATTCGGGTGTTATTCTTTATGAAATAAATTGCCCGAAACATATTTATTTATTCAAATTAGGTCCTCTACAGGCGTACCCAATGCACTAGAGCATTAGAAAGTAGAGTAGATTAGAAGTAGAGTAGTCATAACAATAATAACGTCTTTTTGTCATAAAGCAATAACATCACCAGCCTATATAGTCCACTGCTGGACATAGGCCTCCCCTAATGAGCGCCATAGATGGCATTTTCATCATTTGGGGTTGATCACAATCCCTACGCTGGGCATGCGGGTTGGGGATCGCAGTTCGGTGGAGTTGTTCTGCAGAGGGCGCTGCTGCCCACCCCCCAGTGTGTTTCCCTTAGTCGCCTCTTACGACACCCACCGGAAGAGTTGGGGTGGTGAAATTCTATGCCGCCACATGACATGACAACATGTGTGCCACAATTTATTTCCTTAGAAACAACAGTAGGTTTCTGCGTAATAATTATTCGTGTCGTGTTGCCTCAAACAAATGGTTAAAGCGATGGGCCTGGTCATGTTAATGATTGTAGTCCACTTAAGCGATGCTTTAAAAAGATCGGCTTGCTGACGTGGGACACAATACTTTCGGACACTTTGTCCGAAATGTCACTATTCATCTTAAAAATTTATTTAACTAACGTTTCGGACACAAAATATTGAAGCTGTTTTGTACAATCAGTTAGAAAAGTTTTAAATCATCCATCTAAAATTCTTGCAGCTAAAAAAATACTGGCAGATATAAAATCGACGAAATCTAAACAAAAGAGAGTCACAAATTATGCACCATCCTTGCGGATTTAAAGGTTTCTTTTTCAGTTCAGACTGGATTGAATTACATAAACCACAAAGTCATCTAGTAATTAAAGGCAACAACACAATGGTTCGGAAAGCGATTGAAATTAAGTACTATCCTTATTTCAATCGTGAAGACGGTTTCAGACTCCCTGACTCGTGGAATCTAGTAGTATTCATCGTAGATCGATTTCTGCGTCGCGGACACTGTTAGTGCATTGTGTGGTCCGAGTGTGCAGGTGGACGTGTAGTAAAGAACTAGCGATCCGCTCCGGCTTCGCACGGGTCAAATGCTGACACAAAAACCTTCCCCTTGAATCACTCTATCTATTAAAAAAAACGGCATCAAAATACGTTGCTAACTTTTAAAGATCTACCTAAGTTCACATAGTGACAAACAGACAAAGCGGGAACGACTTTGTTATAAACTATGTAGAGAAACCAAGAGCAGCGCAGAGGCAGCTCAAGTATTCAGTTAAGCCTTGACCATGACAGCGTGTAAAAAATAAATACCCGTCATAATAGTACAAATAATTACTATACGTTCAGATCGCATAACTTTAAAATATTTATCAGTGATTCCATTTTCCCAAAAAATATCTTACCAGTGGAACGCTGACCTACGTCAGAAACAACTGTTATTATCTGTGGTCAGTCCTAATCATGAAGCGTCATCAGTTTTGTTTGCTGGCACTTGTCCACGTTGACCTTGAAATGTGGATGGTTGGAAAAAAACTCTTTTCATAATTTTACAGCTTTTTGTTGTATTTTTACCGTTCACAGAGAGACAAAACCCTTTATCATTTGTACCTCAGATCAACCTAGGTTACATAGAAATAGCATTTTCTGAGAGCCTAAAAATATGACAAGCAGTTTGTTTCTAATTTTTTTGTTCAAAACAAAGAAAATAAAATATACAATTAGTATTCACCAAACAATGTAGCTAACTGCAGACTGTTGCAAACAAACTACAGTTAGTTACTGTTTGATTTGTAGGTATGGCATTAAGAAATGTTTTATTAATAACAAATTGCCAAGCGCATTTCTGTATTGAGGTTAAGATAACGAATTCAATTAAAGCGTCGTAAATGGATTAAAAAAAAACAAAACTTAAAATAAATTCCAATTAGGTACATTTTGTTACTTTAAATTATTTGATATTTTTTATCTAACCCTACTTTAAATGACCACCTACCATTTGTCCATAAAACAACATTAGAAACAGTCGGAAAAACAGTAAGGAAAAAGTTTTCAAATAGCGTGCACGAAAAATGTCCAAAGCCAGTGAAAATGAACGGCGGAAGTCAAGTATAAACTTCGAGAACTTTCAGAGATTTCACTTTTTGGATAAGTAAGGAGGTTATTTTACCTTGATTTAGTTTCGAATTTATCAAAATTTCGGCAAAGTTTCATGTGCCATGATCACGGAACTGAAGTTTATCGATAAAATAATGACGTTTGTGTTATATAACCATGAATTTCTAAAGTTTTAAGGTACGGAAGGATTGCTTACAACGCTGACCCATCTTTAGGAAGTTGTGGTCGTTTTCTGTGTATAATAAAATATATCTGTGCAATATATTGTAACCAAGGAACTTATATTGTAACATACTTTTTTTTTAATATTATAGTATTACCTCATGCTTGTCATTAGGCTATCAAATGTAGTGAAGCAAAATGTCATTTCGTTTATAAACATTTTGTTTCCATGAACTGGACACTGGCAGAAAAGTGGCAAATCAGACACATATTGCCATATCGAAGAAGTCAAGTCATAAACATTTTGTTTAAAAACAATAAGGCGAATAAAAAGAAAAACCTTCACACACAAATCTTGTACCTAGGCACGTAATTTTGTACCATGTCGTACGACAGTCAATAAATTTACCTACTACCGGCCGGATTTTTATCATGAATTCGCTGCCTACGATTTACTCGTAGGAATAGAACTAATGCGTACCTAGTAAATTTTCTGTAAATATATATTTAAATATTGTTACGTCAGACTTTATAGATAAATAATAAATAAACAATGCTGGACAACCTACACAGCATCACCTATCCCCAAGCTAAGCAGAGCTTGTGTTATGGGTACTAGATAATTGATATACCTAATATAGTAATATTTCAGAACTATTATTTTTATTATACATAGAAAACGACCAGAACACCCAGAACACATAATATGTGCAGATACAAATATTTTTTCTGAGGCGGGAAATGAACCTGCAACCTTCTGCGCTGCAGGCGGACCTTCGCCCATGCCACAGAGGTCGTTTTTACTTATTCTTTCTTCTCCCAGGACCCGTGAATCCAGACGGCGCATCAACCACCCCCCCGCAGCATTATACAGCGCGTTCGGCGAGCGACTGCGCACCAGTACACCATCCGCGCTGCAATGTGCGCTGTTCTGCGGCGGCGCGAGGTGTCCTTACGAACGGCCGCAGAGGAGGCTCAATGCTATACAGGGACTCTTCTCGGACTGGTGAGTTATGGTCATAGCTTATCATAGCCACCCGGCACCTGCCGCGCACTGGTTGCTGGCCGTCCACTCGTGGTCCTCAGGTGGACACCGGGTGGTCAATGAGTGAAACATGCGTGATTTACGAGAGGACTGCTCGCGAATTCCTTGACGAAGCGAGGTTAACTCATTGACCACTGTCCACACCATCTGTTTACCTCGCCAGGTGTAGCTTCTTGACTCTTGGAAGAAGTCTTGAGTCTGAGTCGTCACATTGGCTCTTTTTTGCGCGAATGAGTGGTAAAAATAAGCGAGTCCTTAACTAAATATGGCTATTAAGGCTATTCTGGTAGCTCGAGGCATTATGTGTTTCCCATCAATAGCCTGTTGCTTTCCACTGTTGGGCAATGAGCTACTTCCAAAGGCTATGTCTTGTGCAGGAAAAGTTGCGGTCATCATGCGGAGAATATTAATATAATTAGAATATAAAAAGCAGTTATTTACGCACTGCTAAATACTTACCTACCCGTGTTTTTGTTCAATACTTTAATCTATTTGGCTTCAGTAATATAGATATATTCTAACGTACCTATTTTAAGTTATGCGGAAAAAATATCCTGAAATTATCATGAAGGACATTATAAAACATACAATTCAAGTCTTAACATATTTTATAAATAACTTCCCGACATAAAATTACACAAAATTTCTGTCGCATGTTACTTAACTCAACTCAACTGCAGTTGTCGGGTCATTGCAAACGGGCAACTGTTCTGTTGCCCGACAGCCACTTTTCGTTTCAGTTCAACTGGTTAAGCGGTCACCAAATAGCAAGAATTAAGTTATTATAGGGCACAGTCAGTCGTCGTAGCTTGACACGAGCCTTATAGCTCAAGAAGGCGCGAACCACCCGCGAACCATGAATGGGGATTACATTCTCATATACCTACGGCATCGCGTCGCGTTCGCGCCTCGTTCCCGTAGTTTGTCAGTTTTATTAGTATTAAGTTATATGTGCCCAAGGGTTTTTCGCGCGCGAATGTTGATTCCTGGCAGGTTCGCGCCGCGATCGCACAACATTAGTCAAGTACAATATATAAAGTACTTAAAAACTAAGGTCCATATCAAATTGTATACATAGGTAAGTCAACTACAGCCCATATAAAATAATTACATTTGTCTAACCGGTAGGTAATCGTCTGTGAAAACGCCGGAACAGCATATTTTTCGGCCTGAATTCTTCCTTAGTGAAGGTCGAAATATTCTCATTTTTTGACTAGATGAGTGGTACGTTTGCGAAGACTAGGCCCATTTAAACTTCAGGCACTAGTGGGCTAAATAAGAAATATTATTATTCTACTTAACATAATGTACAGAGGTCACGCGACATTTGGTGTGGTCCAGTCTTTATGGGCAACTCAATGCCGGAGTTGTATTTTTATTACGTGCTTTACTAATTTATAACGTTTTTTGTTAAGTCACGATGAAAAGGGGTGAATAATTACTACTTATTTCTGGTTGATAAATTGATTATATTAATTTAATAATGCAGTATTGTCGTTTTCACTCAAGGCTTCGTTAGTGTGATGATGATGAATGACGCGCCATGGCGGCGACTGATAATTTTACTCCTTCGAAAAAACTTTGAATCTCTTTTTATAATGTTTCATAATGAAGTTAGTCAGATCAGCTGGTAATATATGCTAATATTATAAAGAGGAAAGATTTGATTGTTTTTCTAGTTTGAATTGAATAGTCTCCGAAACTACCGAACAGATTTAAATAATTCTTTCACCATTAGGATCCTACATTACCTACCAACCCCTGATGAACATAGACTATAGAATATTTTCAAAAAAGTAAGAGATAAGAAAGAGAAGAGAGTTCAATAATGCAACCCTACGTGTGTGTGTAAAAATTTATAATTCTTGATTTCTTTTTAAAATACTTGTGCGAAGCCATGCACTGCTAGTTATAAAACAAAATAAGCCTTTATTTCGAACTGCAGGGTTAGTTAGTAATCCTATGAGCCTCTGTTTTCTTTCTTTTTTGTCTTTTGCAACGTGGACTCATTCTGTAGAATGATAGACCGCATCATTCACTTAATGTTTCGTAAACTGATTCTTGACTGGTGGTGTGTACAGAATAAAGTCATTTATGACGGGATATTTATTACTTAAATATTAACTGACATTTCTGGCGTCTAAATTCAATCCAATTAGGTACTGTTCACGAAGCTCAATTATATTGCATGAAAATATAATACATAATTTTTAAATGAATGTCAATATTTTAAAATTCTATTTGACATTTTGTTTAAATAAATTCGAACTCAGTTTTGCAGTGCCCTTCCAATGAATGTTCAAGCAAGCAAAAATAAATGAGATATGAAATATTTTATTGTATTGCTAATACAAAATCCACAGCCCTTATGTATTCTAATATTGAATACAAAACTTACGGCCAAAAAAAGGGGCTACCCAAAGAGAGAAGTCGTAAAACGTCCACTTTTTCGTCGCTCAGTTAGGCTTACTGCGACATATTACAAGCCCAAAAAAAATACAGTGTATAGTCAAGTGTATGGACAAAAGACTTATACAAAAATATTTCATAAAAATCATCTAGGAACTTGAAAAACAAATCGCAAGAAAGAACACGAAAATACTTTTTCGTCTCGAATTGCTCAATATTTTGAGTGATAACATTTTATAATTTTGTTACTGTAAGAAAGGTAATTTTATCATCTAGAGAATTATGTATAAAGATTTTAACTTACTGGTGTATTTATTTTTAAATTAAATGAAAACCGATAAATAATCGAACAAGAGATTCAACTAAAATCAAACGCAACGCCATTTTCAACTTTATTTGTCTTGCGCAAAGAACTACTGTCACGCGTTTGGCAGTATCACGCCAGTCAGCCGCGAGCTGTTACAGAGATAGGTCACGATTCTTTGTTTATTTTTGACATTTGTGTCCTGCGTGTGTGGTAATATATAAATTTCCAGTATAAGTTGACCTCTGATTGTACAGAAAGCCTAAACAACGAGAGATCATCTCACACTGGAATATTATGAAGCTTTGTATGTGTGTAGTAAATAATATACTGGGTTATAGCGGAGATCGGATAAGTAATAAAAAGATCACTCAATCCTGGAATCGCTACATTTTTCCGATACAAAAATACCGAATGGTGTTCAGAACCTCGCTCCTCAATACGTCGAGTGTGAAACCACCGCGCTAGTTTACGCCGCGCGAGAGTTAAGCGAGCGACTTTGATTAGGTACATAAGTCATAACATCATCCGATTATAATCGGATGCTAATATTGACCTAGTTTAGGTTTTGATCTTTTCCGGTTTGAGTTTTTCCGATTATAATCGGATGCTAATATTGACCTAATCTTTAGGTTTTGACTTATATACCTAGGTATTTTTGTATCGGAAAAATGTAGCGATTCCAGGATTGAGTGATCTTTGTTGAGAATCACGGAATCATTTTTCTAGATCATGTATTAGATATAATCCCGTAATCCCGGGATTTTATTTTCAAATAAAATATTTTCAGCAGTCGCTTCCATACCTTCCTAACGAAAAATTACCTCTTGTCACAGATAACATAATACTAATTAATACCTCTGACTACCTATCAGAGTTAATTTTTAATTTCTTTCTGCAAATGTCAATGAAGAAAACATGCCCTGTTGTAGCATTGGTTATTCTTGCTAAAATCACATTTATTATTTATTAGTTATTCAATCTAAAATCACAGGAATCATCACATAATTATTACCAGGGATCGGAATAGGTAGAGTTTTTAAGTACCTAATGACGTAAAAAGCCAAGGATAACATAACATGGATATGCCTTTTCCGCCGGGATCAGTGGATAAAAATATTTTATCGTTTTTCATTGGAAACTGATCCCGGTATCGGTGGATAAACCTTGGCGGTATCAGTGGCCAATTAAATCTGATCCCGGGATCGGTGGACAAAAACCCAAAATTTCAGAAGTTTTACACACTTATACGTTGGGTTTCACAGTTTTCATACGGATCCCTAACTTTTTGAGCAGCATTAGGGTTTTCGACATTGACTCGACACTCCATAACTGACACTGGCCGTAGAGAAAAAGCAAGCAGCGGAGCCATAATAAAAAAAGAATTGAATACATAGCGCACAGTTTGATTATTGAATTTTTCATGTGGATCCCTAACTTTTTGAAAATATTCTATAGCCTTAATTCATCGGAGAACATCAAGGATTCCAATGGTGAAAGAATTTTTCAAATTAGTACAGTAGTTTCTGAGCCTATTCAATTCAAACAAACAATCAAATCTTTCCTCTTTATAATATTAGTATAGATTAAAAATATAATTCAATTCAAAAGATTTTTATCTATATGTAGTAGGTCACATCACTCAAATGCAAAATTTATTTTGAAATCCCGGTTTTTCATCCCGGGATTTCCCATTCGGTGAACAGAATACGGATGCCGCGCCAGAATAAGGCTACGCGCTGCTGTCAACGCGTAGGGGCGGAGCTACGTGCACCACTTCCCCTGCTTCACCTCCTGAAATATCTAAATATTGTCTATTACAGCGCCTTAAGTACTAAAATATATCGGCAGCATTTCATGAATGACTTTAGTGTAACCATGATCGATTCAAAAGTTTTATGGTAGACTCTATAACTCCATCGATCATATCAAACTTGAACCTACCATCTTGTCTCCAGGGTCACAGATGACATCCTGGCGATGGCGCGACCCAGCACCGTCGGTATAGCGGCTAGGAACATCGTTCAACAGTTCCATAGGTAAGTCACTCTTTTCTTGGCGCCATTACCTAAACCACATAACCTAAGGTTCTTAGTTTTTTACGTCTTATGTAGTGTTTTTTTTTTTTGACTCGTACAGAGACGCTTCTACCTACTGGTAGGTATGTTATGTATTTATGTTTTTTTGTATGTTTAAAAGTGTACCGATTATCTAACTAAATTAAAGCTAGTATTTACTATTAAAACAATTGCACTAACTGCAGACTGTTGCAAACAAACTACAGGTTGCTCAACTGATCTCTATCGATACCAGTCGGATGTGTCGAGGATCAAGAGGCGCAGAAATGCAGGTATCGACAGACCCTACAAAGCTCCCCTTGGAGTCGAGACCCTAGGTCCGTGTGTACTGAGGCTCTCCGGGTTTTCAGAAAATTATCTGAGTGTCTGGTCGAAGCTACGTGTGACCCGAGAGCTGGTCAGTATCAGGCGCAGCGCATCAGCATTACCATACAGCGAGGCAATGCAGCCAGCTTCTTGAGTACACTTCCACACAATTAATTAATCTTTTATTTGTTTTTTGTCCATAGACAAGATTATTAGGTATGTGTCGGATGGTGCCCGGGCACCATCCGACGGGGGTTCTCCTTAGGGCATGCCCTAAGGAGAACCCCCGCAGATTATTAGACTTATAATTATAACACAACATAAACATTCACCCACTCTTCTAGGCCCGATCTACAGATATATTTCGACGACGTCTGTGGCGTAGTGGGCGAAGTTCCGCTTGGCTCAGGAGGTTGCGGGTTCGATTCCCGCCTCGGGAATATTTGTCCGATCTGCAGATATTTGTTCAGGGTGGCCTCGTCGTTTTCTATGTATGATAAAATATATCTTTGTAATGTAAATATTGTGTTATGTTTGTCAGTTATCTAAAACCCAAACACAAGCTCTGCTTAGCTTGGGGCTAGATGATGCTGTGTGGATTGTCAGGCATTATTTATTTATTTATTTCATTATTATTTTTGTTATTTTCGTTTACCCAGGTATAAGCTGTATTCTCGGTTTGATATTCTAGTTCATGGACCTTGTGACTCGTAATACCTACAGCTTCTTTTGAACCTAAAGCCTATGTATAACGTATAAGAATGTGTTATATGTATATTATACGCTGGTGGCGTTCCTTACTGTATAAATAAATAAATAGATAACAACTTGCAATTAGTAGCAATGATGCATTCTAGCAATTATGCTTGTATGAGAGAAGATAAATAGGTATATTTTGAATTGGAATTGCACTGATATTCCCAACTCAATACAAATTTCCAATCTCTCGTACGTTCTATTGTCAGTTTTTAATATTAGGTATTACTATTATACCATTTTGGCTCAAGTATGGACCTGTAATGACATAATGTTGTTGATGATGATGATGATAATGATAAGATAATATGAGATAAGATCATTTATTGTCAATAGTTACACATAATAACAAATATACAAAAATAATTTAGATGCATAGGCTATACAATTTATATATCACAAGTTAATCCCATAGTGTTCCAAAATACCCACCTTTCCCCTTCGTACTTGCTATGTAGTATCCTGTATCAATCAGCAAACATTATAATTCATTCTAGCTGGGGTATCCGAACTGTCATCAACCTCCAAACACCGGGAGAGCACGCCAGCTGCGGCCCGCCCCTCACCAACTCAGGGTTCACGTACGACCCTAACATCTTCATGACGAATGACAGTAAGTAACGACAATCATTACAAAATGACCGCCTCCCTGATGCGCAGAGTCCGGGATAGCCCGAACAGCATCCTGAAAACTAGGTATTGCTGATACCTCCTTTCCTGTGGATATGTTTTGTGCGTAGGGTAATGTAATAGGTGTAGATGTTTTTGTTGTGTTTGTTTGTAGTTCATACTAACCTTAAATTTTAGTATTTTGTGTTTTTTTTTACTTAAAAAATATGGATCTTGTTATTCGAAATAAAATATTTTTTTTTATCTCTTTTTATTACAGTTTTTTCAGACTGCGAAATTTTTGATCTGCAGAACTGCTTCAGTCTATTTTCAGCCTGCGAAACACAGAGGCCTTAGTATGGGCTGTGTGCATAAGTTTTCGAGGACCATTTGTCTCTTAAAAGAAGCACAGAATTACAGTAGACAAACGAGGTGTAGCCTAAAAATGCGACAAATACGTCTCATTTCCTATTCGTGTGCGTATGCATGAATGCACTGAAGTTACCTATAATTAAACTTGTCAACTCACACATAGACTCATGACGACGATGCAGAGATCCGTGCTGTAGGTACCTACTAAGAAAAAGTTAGTCCCTGGACTTGTTTAGTCCCAATAAATAAGTGCAGGGACTCACAAGCACTGTTGTTGGTGCAATGACGAATGTGACCATACCTAGTGGAAGTCATTTCAAAGTGCAACAAATCACTCAAAGCCATTCGAAAACTATCGACGAGTTGTGTGAAAATATTAAATCGTTGTCAAAGTATGAGAATTATTCCTCTCTATCAGGTTGAAGCGCCAATGTAGAGAAGGATTCAAAAACGAAGGAAGTATTCGAAACATATTTCGAATACTTTACTACCTTCGTTTTTGAATCCTTAATACTGCGGACAGCCTGTATTAATATGAAAAAGTAATGTGAACTCAGATTACATAACTTTTTCACTATTTTATATTGAGTTTCAATCTACCAAACGCTGTCTAATTTCAGGGCTGGTTTAAGTTTTTGTGGTGTAAGTTTCAGTTTCTCTTCCCCTAATTATTATTAATGGTTCCCCCTGCGTCGACGTGACTCGGCGTCGGCGGTATAAATCTATTGTTATGCAATTGTAGGTATAAGAAAGAGAACGTGAGGAAGTTTAATTAGAAGTTTTGATTTGTTTTATGCAATCCGTTGCGTAGTTTTAGAGGTCTAAGCTTACATAGAGAAAGAGACAGCAGAACGCAACTGTTTTTAGTATAATATCCTACTAATACCGACAACCTCTGTGGCGCGGTGGGAGAAGGTCCGCCTGCGACGCAGGAGATTGCGGGTTCGATTCCCGTCTCAGGACAAATATTTGTCCGATCTGCAGATATTTGTTCTGGTCGTTTTCTATGTATAATAAAAAAACACGGGCACCCAGCTAGTAAATCATAACCAAAATATGTTGCAGTTTACTACTATAACTTCGCGTGGCCGGACTATGGCGAAGCAAGCCTCAGCGGTCTTCTGGATATGGCCAAAGTGATGTCTTTCGCTCTTCAAGAGGGCAAGGTCGCTATCCATTGCCATGCAGGTAAGCTACAAATTATATTTGCATACAAACGGTCTGCCACACACACAATAAATAATCAAATCAAATCAAATCAAATCAAAAATGCTTTATTGTACACCAGAAATTGAACACAACAAAAGACATTACATAAGACAAGTACAATGGGCGGCGCTTAGAAGCGATAATAATGTTTTTTTTATACATTTCCTTAGTTAATGATAAGGCTTATCTTTTGATATAATTTTGACAAGATTTCGAGAAGCAACATCTTAGTATCAACCATTAGAAGTATAGTATGTTCATCTTTCTGAATCATTTCTATGAAAATAAAAAATAAACACGTTTCTAGCTTTACAAAGCGCGTATGTACGGCTGCACTAAAAGTATCGGGAATGGAATATTTCCACTGTTTCTGTCATATTAAAATCTTTTTAATTGAAAACTCCTTGGTTTTAAAAATCTAATACCATTTATTTATTTAAAAAAATATTCTCGGTCTTGTCACAAGGTTTCGTCAAACTTGTTTAGTCGTTGAGAAAATGGAATTGACTCGAGAAAATTCAAGAGCGATGATTTATTGTGACTTTCGAAGTGGTTTAACTCAAAAACAGTGAGTTGACCGGATGATTTCTGCATTTGGTGATGAAGCCCCATCCAAAACCACAATTTATCGCTGGTTTGCTGAATTTCAACGTGGACGTGTCAAGCTCAGTGATGATCCCCGTCAAGGTCGTCCAAAAACTGCAGTCACCCAAGAAAACGTTGATGCTGTGCGTAAGCTGATTGAGGAAGACCGACATGTGACATATCGCGAAATTCAGGCAACTTTAGACATTGGTATGAGTCAAATACAAATAATATTGCATGAACAATTAGGTGTAAAAAAGTTGTTTTCCCGATGGATGCCGCATTCGCTCTGTGAAGAGCAAAAAGTGGCTCGCGTTACTTGGTGCGTCAGAACTCTCGAAAGATTCCACACAGGACCTTCAAATGCTGTATACAACGTGTGCGTTCGCCCAGCAAAAAGTATCGTCTTTTCAAGAATCGAATGATGCAGATAATTTGTGCCCTATGTCGTGTAAATGTGCCCAAAATTTTAAATTTGTGCCCCCAAGGGCTGCAGAGTTATTTAGGAAAATCTGATTTTGCTGCACGAACGTTCGCCCAGCAAAACTTTTTTTAAAAAAAGGGTATAGCTGTATTTTAAATATGCAAAAAGATAGCTTACATACTAGTGTAAATGTGCCGTAAAAGCAAAATTTGTGCCCCTAAAGGTTTTAGAGATATTTAGTTTTTTGCTGGGCGAACGTTTTGGTGATTTCTATATCTCGGAAACGGCTGAACGCACAGTCATAATTTTTTGTTCCTACAGATACGGTAAATTTGTGCCATTTGTGCCGTAATTTTCATTAACATGAGTAGCATGGTTCAGGAGCTATTATTGTTTTTCCTAGAAAACGGAAAAATGCTCTGGCTCTCGAATGAACAAGACCATCGACTTCACGTTGGTGCCGACTGGTACCCATTATATATTCACACGATCCTGTAAAGTTTCACCGGCCTACTACTTATAATAGACGAGTTATTAACGATTTTGTCTTTTTTTTGAGGTTATTTTGAGTGAAATTACTTAGGATACGAAAACACTAGTTTCCTGTGAGCTGGCTTATTACATGCTTCTACAATAATTTGAGCCCTATTTTAAGAATACGTATGCAAAAAATCATCTTTGTATACCTAATACTTTAGACAATAATGATAAAATACCATTCGAAGTATTTTTGGTAGATAACCAGACCAAATTCGAATGAACATTAAAAAGCGGCCGTACGATACTACAAGCTATCCTTCTTAAATCGTCATGATAATATTTAGTGTTTAGAGAACGTTGCGTACAAAAGTGGAATTGTCATTTTAAAAATATACTTTTGATGATGAATAATGAAAAATGATGAATATAATATGATGAAAATGCTCTTTTCAATAAATAATTAAGTAGGTACCTACTTAGTAAGTACCTATACGTAGGCATACCTGTACCTACATATGTTTTTTATCTGATAATCCTAAAGAGTATCCCCTGTAAGAAAATAATCCACGGCTCTTTTGCGAATAAATAATTAGTAGGCTGGTTTGTTTGTTTGCTAAATCATAACGAGCCAACCTTTTCATAGGTACCAATATTATAATGGTAGGTACCTAAGTATTTGCCAACACGCTCTACAAATTGATAAGTAAATACAATATTCAACTCGGAGTGACCGACGACCGTTGTGTGTGCTCTTCGAATGCACACACACACACATCCTTATCGCACGCACCCATAAGTAATTTGTTTTTGAGTCTGCCTGCCTCTCGGGTTATTGTAATTTACAATAGCATATTCATTGTTATTTGTCTATAAAAAATAAATCAATGTAAAAAAAGAACAATACTGTTTTGTTATCTTATTACTTACCTTCTAAAAAAAAACAAATACCTATACTGTCAACGGCACATCAAGCTAGATCAGATGTCAAGTTGTACCTATAGGTATTTGGTGTTAAATCATTCATTCATTATTATCTCAACAGGTCACTGATGTGCCGTTGTCTCCGGACAATTTATTTTTAGTAATACCTACATTACAAATTATAGTGTACTAGATGCACCCCGCAGCTTTGCCCGCGAACCAGTTTTTTTTCGTATAAATTTCAGAAATTTATTGCACACCCCCTAGGGGTTGTGTAAAAATACCTACATGTTTAATTATTCAGTCCATAGTTCATTTATACCGAGTTTTGAGTGAATCGAATCAAGTAAAAATTATTTTCCATACAACCCTTACCACCATATTTAACCCCCTCAGAGGTTAAAATTTCCAAATTTTAGCCTATTTAATCCTACTCTAGGTCCTAAACTATCTACCTACCTACCTACGAAATTTCATTTAAATCACTTAAGTAGTCACAAAGATTACCTAGGTACTTATAACGAACATTCACACAGACTTTCCCATTTATTATAATAGTAAGATTATTAAAAACAAAATAATTCACATTTTATTTCATGTAAAATATTTTTCGTGACATAAATATTATTTTCTACTTAACAATTCTGTACGCATCTGTACTACTTAAATTTCATTACAACGCCACCAAGTAAGGAAGGATAGCTTGTAGTATCGTACGGCCGCTTTTTAATGTTCATTCGAATTTGGTCTGGTTATCTACCAAAAATACTTCGAATGGTATTTTACCATTATTGTCTAAAGTATTGGGTATACAAAGATGATTTTTTGCATACGTATTCTTAAAATAGGGCTCAAATTATTGTAGAAGCATGTAATAAGCCAGCTCACAGGAAACTAGTGTTTTCGTATCCTAAGTAATTTCACTCAAAATAACCTCAAAAAAAAGACAAAATCGTTAATAACTCGTCTATTATAAGTAGTAGGCCGGTGAAACTTTACAGGATCGTGTGAATATATAATGGGTACCAGTCGGCACCAACGTGAAGTCGATGGTCTTGTTCATTCGAGAGCCAGAGCATTTTTCCGTTTTCTAGGAAAAACAATAATAGCTCCTGAACCATGCTACTCATGTTAATGAAAATTACGGCACAAATGGCACAAATTTACCGTATCTGTAGGAACAAAAAATTATGACTGTGCGTTCAGCCGTTTCCGAGATATAGAAATCACCAAAACGTTCGCCCAGCAAAAAACTAAATATCTCTAAAACCTTTAGGGGCACAAATTTTGCTTTTACGGCACATTTACACTAGTATTTAAGCTATCTTTTTGCATATTTAAAATACAGCTATACCCTTTTTTTAAAAAAAGTTTTGCTGGGCGAACGTTCGTGCAGCAAAATCAGATTTTCCTAAATAACTCTGCAGCCCTTGGGGGCACAAATTTAAAATTTTGGGCACATTTACACGACATAGGGCACAAATTATCTGCATCATTCGATTCTTGAAAAGACGATACTTTTTGCTGGGCGAACGCACACGTATACAACATCGTATCAGGTGACGAATCCTAGATATACGCGTACAAACCCGAAACAAAAAACCAAATTGCGTGGTCAGAGGTTTTCTTCGCCTGAAGAAGCTGTGGACGCCTACAAAACGGCCATTTTGGAGACCCAACTTCCGAATGGAATGGTTGCTTCAATAATTGGTTCCATCGTATGGAAAAATGTGTCAAATTTCGCGGAGAATACTTCAAAAAGCAATAAATACATTTTTAAATTGTAATGTTGTGTCACTTCCTTGATTCCCGAAATTTTCAGTGCCGCCCTCGTATGTATATGTTCAATTTTATTAAAAAAAAAATCGTGCATCTTCTACATTTTTACAGGATATAAAAAATAAGTTCGAGAAACCTCGCGCGCTTCTTATACATATTATTTCTAGAACGTAGAGCAAGGAGTATTTTGCACTCCCACCGCAATCATTGCATATTATATTATAATAGACAAATTTGATTTTCAAAAGATTGAAACAAACACTAGTTAACTAGACCTAAAAAAAAATATCATTAGGTATTTTAAGAGCCTGAGAAATAAACGTTTTATAAATGTATTGCATTGCGATGGCGGAAGTTTAAACTATTTAAACCAAGTGCATTTGACCACAATAAACGCGTCATAATAAACTTAATATAAACTACGAGAGTCTGCTTTACACGACGTTATAATCAAGGTCTTACTGTCCTAAACTTTACATTAACAATGTCTCTGTTACTGCGTTATCATTAGCATTCAACGACGCAAGTTCAACCAAGAAACATGTTCCTCTCTTTGTTACTCAACCTTTTACTAAATCTATTTACATTTTTATTCGGAATAACGTTAGTTATTCTATCAATCTTTAAACTATTCACATTTTTTACAAAAACACGGTGCAAAAGTGACACAAAACTACATGGAAAAGTGGTTTTAATCACTGGAGGAAACTCAGGGCTCGGTTATGAAACTGCAAAGGATCTGGCGAGGAGGGGAGCCACTGTCGTCATCGCCTCAAGAGACGAAGCGAAATCAGAAAAGGCTGTGAATAAAATCATTGAGATCACTGGAAACAGGAACGTGGAACACAGACACTTAGATCTAGCTAAGTTTGATAGTGTCAGAGCATTTGCTGAGGATTTCAACAGATCCTTCGATCGTTTGGACATATTGGTGAACAACGCTGGCTGCGCTGGACTCAAACATAGGTTAACCAAGGATGGAATCCACGTCGTCATGCAGATCAACTACTTCGGACCATTTCTTCTAACAAACCTGCTAAAAGACAAGCTCATCGCTTCGAAACCCAGCCGTATCGTCATTGTTTCATCTCTGGCACACCAAGTAGCGAAATTAGATCTTGAAGACTTAATAGGGCTAAATGAATATCATTACTTCACAACATATGCTAACAGCAAGCTTTGCAACATTCTCTGGGCGAAGGCTCTGGCGAAGAAGCTTCCAGTTGGAGTGACGGCGAACGCTTTACATCCTGGAATTGTTCAAACGGACATATTCAACAAAATTCCTCCTGTTTTAAGGGGAATCATTCTTTATGTCATCGGTGCGGTGTTCAAAACTGCAGAAGAAGGAGTTCAGACGATAATACACTTAGCTGTGTCGGAAGAAGTGGAAGGGAAAACGGGGGGCTATTACAATGAGTGCGCGAGATCGACGATTACCGAGTCTGATGCTGCGAGGGATGAAAACTTGATCAAAAGAGTTTGGGAGAAAAGTTTGCAAATTACTAAAAGCGAATTTTAAAAATTGTGACGGTAATTGATTTTGGTAGTGTGGGTGAATAATAAATAATAAAAACATTTGGTAGGGCTTGAAAAGTATCGATCCCTAGTAAATTCCCAGTTCTGTGGGCGTGTCTGTTTATAAATAAATTTTGCCTGTTTACACAAAAAACTCAACTCAATTCCCTACATAGTATAAAACAAAGTCGCTTCCCGCTGTCTGTCTGTTCCTATGGTATGTTTAGATCTTTAGAAGTTCACAAAGGATTTTCATACGGTTTTTTAATAAATAGAGTGATGAGTAAAAGTTATTAGTATAAGCATTGCATCCGTGAGAAGTCGAGGCAGGTCGCTAGTAAATAAATAAAAAGTATCTTCGTTGTTATTTTTAGACTTACGAGTATTTATGTACATAGGTACCACATTAAATTATTCAGCAAATGTGTTCAAATCCTTATTTGAATACATATACATTTTTGTGTGCCAGTGTTGTTTAAATTTGTGCACAGCTTAAAGGCTACCGTCAACTAGCTGGTATGGGACGCATTACCGCAAATAAAAAGGTTATAATTTGCTACCGCAAATAAAAAGGTCATAATTTGCCTTAAAAGAATAACATCCGTCAGAGACTAATAAAATACTCACACTTGTAGCTGTTTTTATCAAGAATTCCCTTTTTGAACCCAAATAGTTCTCAAAGCGCACCCAAATAATTCGTTTGTCCAACAAAAATCAGATTCACAACCTATAATAACATCAAAAGAAATTAAGTCTTATTTACACCTATCTAGAACTAGATTAGCAAGAACATATACAGGGACAATGTATTAACTATCTATGTATAATAAACTAACTCTAGAAATAACGCAATTAACTCTCACTCAAATCAAAAATAGGCTAAAACTGTTTTTTCGAAGTCATCCTTCTTATAAAATAAATGAATATTATGAATAGCTTATTCCGTGATTTGTGTTTTGATGAACAACTTATGTTACATGATAATACCCATTGCTAAAATTCTTGAAATCAAATGATTGTGTAAAATTATTTTTATCGTCCGACGGCAGTCTGTCGACGCTAACCTTTATATAGTAAGTACTAGCGGCCCGCCCCGGCTTCGCACGGGTATTAAACAAAAATTTCAGAAATTATACACACTAAAACGATGGGTTTTAAAGTTTTCATACGGATCTTTACTTTTTTTAACAGCATTGGGGTTTTTGACATTGACTCGACATTCCAAAACTGACACTGGCCGTAGAGAAAAAGCAAGCACCGTGCGCTATACAACCTCTTTTTCTATTCTGACGCGCCATAATAGAAAAAGAGGTTGAATATACAGCCCACGGTTCAATGATTGAATTTTTCATGCGGATCCCTAACTTTTTTGAAAATATTATATAGCCTATGTTCATCACGGAAAATTAAGGATTCTAATGTTGAAAGAATTTTTTAACTCGGTTCAGTAGTTTCGGAGCCTATTCAATTCAAACAAACAAACAATCAAATCTTTCCTCTTTATAATATTAGTATAGATATAGACAACGATTAATCTTATGACATTTGCCTTCAGTATGCGTCGACATGCATTATTAAACAGGTAAAAACTGAGGTTTAAATTTTAACCTCAATACCTTTAAAATAACCTATTAGCAAGTTAATCTACATATGTATTAGCAAGTTTTATTTATTTCCCAGACAATCCACCAATAAATTAACGATTTTTTTTTGTATTATAGATGTATTTCGCCATTAGTTTTTGGTATTCACCCGTGAATTATGGCTCCACCAGGATGCTCTTGAAATCTGCTGGATTGCTGGTGAAATCACCAGATCAGATAATAGTAATAATAATTTGAATCCACTTTGACAAAAAGAACCCAATGCTACTATTGGTATCAGTTATCTAGAACCCATAACAAAAACTCTGCTTCCTCTAGCCGTGAGGCTCTAACCGATGGGCTGGGGGAAACAACAATTTGTTCTAAGTAGAACAGATGCCTGTTCTAACTAGAGCACGGGAAAACAAATTGAATCAGGCTTGTTAGAAGTACCGTGGAAACAGGGTAAACGATAACTCTAACGCTCATAGTTCGCAACTGATTTATTAATTATATTTAGGTAAAAATTTAAGTTAAATAAGGAACAATATTGGTGGAAATTAGCATCTTGCAATTCCCTTTCCTATCTATCCTTTTCCTTCACATACACGTGATATCGCGCTGTCTCGTTCTGAAGACAACAATAGTTGCAACGATTGGAGAAATGGACCATCCAGTTGCCCTCATACGCTAATCCGCTAACGACGTGTGCCGCTCCGCGATTACTTACCTGTGTTCGTGATTTGTGGAATTTAATTGGAAAAAACTGCTAAATATATAAATTACTTTAAATCAAGTGTGTGCACATAACTTTGTGTGATTCTCTCGGATAAAACTGAACAGCATGCTGTAAAGCTTCTGGCTACCGTGTGTCACCGACGCCTTCCTGCCCCGTGACGTCGCAGCCGTTCCAGAAGAAGGTACGTGTATGTGTTTCATATCCTGACTGCTGTAAACTGTGTCCTTTCTCCCTACGTACCTATATTACAGCAGCCTCCCGTCCTGAAATTACCTATTGCAAAGTGCTTTTAAACCGCTATACAGTCCACTATCGTAAATCTAGACGCATCCCCTTCTTTATGTGTGATTTTATATTGACCAGCTATTAGAAATAATCACCATAAAATTTGGTCCTAGCGAGCACGGATATTTTTAGATATTTCCATCTCTAAACATAATCCGTCTTATTTAATTGTTCAATCTAATTACTCGCCCGGACAGGAGCCTATCGCTGTCCATTAGTAAAAATATTTCTCTTGAAATCCACATGGTTACACACTTGTTTGTTATCCCGCTAGGTAGATAAACTTTAACTACATTCCTACTGATTATTTATCATATTCTCGCTCGCAATCACTCTTGTTGGCCAAGTCATAGATATTTATTTTTTCGCACCCGCTTCGCTGAATCTATCTATGAACTAGGAACAAACATGTTATTGCTATTCCATTGTCACGCACGCTCATTTAGTATTTACCCAAGGCAATACCTATTTTTCAATTTATATGTTACGTTACGACCCAGTTGTAAAATTGGTGCAAACGTACTCGTTCGCCATAATTATCATCGTCACAAGAAAGTCTACCCGCAATTCGAGTTATAAAATCATTATTTTTCCGTTATCGCTGTGGGTTCGCTCGTAACGCAGCACTCTGGTTAGTCACACCCACACACACACAATTTCATTACGCTAAAGACAAGTAGGTATCGCCTGTTTTGTGGTTCTACGCGTTTAAATCTTTCCTTCGTAGAATCATTCTTTAGTTACTATTTGATATTCCCTGGCACACACCGCTAATAATTATTGTTTTCGTAACACGCTAGTTGTAGTAACTATTTGACCTCCCCTAATCTGTGTCAACTTTAGGCATATTTGCTCGCTTTGCATTGCTTTGTTGCGCCGTCACATTTAATTACCTACTGCTTGTTTTATTTCATTCTTGGAAGTTTATTGTTTTCGCATTTATTCTACTAGTTATTTACAATGAGTAAAAAGAATAAAAATGAAGATACTGTTGACGAAAGTTACGATGAGGATAGCGCACAACAACGTATGCTTGAGTCTAAGCGGGAACTTTTATTCGCCCGCATGCAAGGTATTTATGACGTCGCTATGAAAGTACAAGTCGATTCTTCGCAATTTCAGTCTTTGCAACACAGTGCGTTTAATATCGATCAATTGCATAAAGATTTTGAAAGGATATTAGATTCTTATAACGTAATTTCGCTAAAAATAAATCCCAAACACACTGTTAGGTACCAAGAATGGACTAACTTCGACATAATGTATTGTTATATAAAGCAAGTCATTGTGAGTCATTCGCCACTCACTAAAGGTGAATCTTTCTTGCAAAGTGAACGACCTAGGCCAAAACTCCCTGCGATAGAATTGCGCAGTTTTGATGGTGATATTCGAACATGGCCACTTTTTTATCAACAGTTCAAATGCACTATTCATGAAAACACATCACTTTCAGATAGTGATAAAGTTTATTATTTGGTTGGTAAATTGTCCGGGTCCGCTGCGTCCGTATGTGCTCGTTTGCCTCCGACCGCTGAAAATTACTCTATTATATGGGAGGCTCTGATACAAAGGTACGATGACCCCAGACTACTAGCTAGCTCATATCTCAATCAGTTGTTATCTTTTAAATCGCTTACTGCCAATACCGCTGCAGGTTTGGAGTTATTCTTAGATAACTTTGACACGTCTGTAGGAGCTCTTAAGCAATTAAGCCTTGGTGACCTATCTGAATTTATTCTATTGCACCTCGCGCTCCAGAAGCTGGACTCGGAGACTGTCAAATCATTTGAATTGAATTATCGTAGGGAAAAAATGCCAACCTATTCAAACCTAATTGAATTTGTAAAAGAACAAAGCAAAACACTATCGCGATTAGCTGAACCTTCTTCAAAATCGCCAGTGCAACAAAAGACGCGCGCTCATGTACCTACACCTAGTGCGAAGTCTAGCGCACAGACAAAATCTTTTGTGAATACTGACCAGGAATGTAGTAACACAAATATTGAGTCAAAATGCACTTTATGTCAGCGCGACAATCACGATCAGCTTTATCGTTGTTTTGCATTTAAAAGGCTGACTCCTCAAAATAGGTATAAATTTATAAAGGATAATTCGTTTTGTACCAACTGTTTGAGTGTGAAACACAATTTAAGGAAATGTAATTCCACGCATACTTGTGCCCACTGTTCGGCCAGGCACCATTCGCTTTTGCACTTTAATCCTCCCGCTAATAAAACGATAAATGTTTCGGAAACATCCGCTGATAATAAGTCACCCGCTATCGCTCATGACGCTAG
The DNA here is from genome assembly GCA_963931895.1 of Eupithecia pulchellata. Lineage (NCBI taxonomy): Eukaryota > Metazoa > Arthropoda > Insecta > Lepidoptera > Geometridae > Eupithecia > Eupithecia pulchellata. The sequence goes on along the minus strand of OZ007542.1, from coordinate 3,934,403 downwards.
CCCTGCTGCGTCGGTGTATACGCCCTCCCCCGAGGAACATAAATGCGCGTCTGCAATCGACATTGCGCCCTTAGCGCTTAAGGTCGACTCTTGCTTGCCCGCTCCCGCTCCCGCTAATGATTCAAACAGTACCTCAGTTTGTACTGTTTCTTACGATCATGCTTCATACGCAATAACAACAGCGCTATTGGCCACGGCTAAAGTTAAATTTATTGATAAATGTAATCGCACTCATTACTTAAGATGCCTTATTGACCCCGGCTCACAAAGCGAGTACATCTCTTCAGCGTGCAGTAAGCTTTTATCGCTTCCTATTTGTACACAAAGCCGTTTCTCTAAGGTACAAGGTATAGGAGGCGCTTCGCAGAAAATTCTGGGCGTGACCGCACTCAGATTTTCTTCCCGCTTTGATGATGACAATGAATATCACATCAAGCCTATGATTGTAGATCACATTACATCACAATTACCTGATTCGCGCGTCAATGTCAGCGCATTGAGTCATATACGTAACCTACCTATGGCTGATGACGACTTTTCGGAACCCGGTCCGATAGACCTTCTCTTAGGTGTGAATGTTTATTGTCAAATTCTCTTATTCAAGAAGGTCACGGCTACCAACATGCCAGTAGCCTTAGAAACTACTTTAGGTTACATAGTTATGGGAAACGCACCCATTGAGTCACCGAGCTCTTCTTTGCACACTCTTTGTGCCTTTACCGCTGATCCCCTTCATAAGCTGGTGGAAAGATTCTGGTACACCGAGGAACCACCATCTCCGTTACATTTAAGTCCCGATGAAAAACGTTGTGAAGAAATCTTTACTTCCACGACTACGCGTAATGAAGACGGTAGTTATGTAGTCATGCTTCCCTTTAAAGATGATCCACAAAAGTTAGGCAACTCTTACATAACAGCGAAAAGGAGATTCTTGTCTCTGGAAAGGAAACTTGTAAACTCACCTGATTTGTACGGGAAGTATAACGATATAATATCTGACTATATAGACAAAGGTATTTTAACGCGCGTATCTCCAGACCAATGTTCGTCACCAGGTTATTACCTGCCGCATCACCCTGTAGTCCGAGACGACAAGTCTACTACAAAGGTTCGCATTGTATTAGATGGCAGCGCCATAACTGATATTGGCCTGTCTCTAAATGATCATTTGTATAATCTACAAGCCGATATATTTAATATTTTATTAAACGTTCGCATACATCGGATCGCATTTTTTGCCGATGTAAGACAAATGTATTTGTGTATCTGTACACAGCCCGCTCTTATGCCTAAAAAAGGGCACATTTCGGAGTTAATTGTTGAGTTTTACCATCGTGAAAACAGTCACGCCGGTCCACAACTACTCATGTCAATATTACGCCAGAAATATTGGTTTCTATCCGCCAGACGTCTTGTGCGTCATCGCATTCATAAATGTTTAATCCGTTTTAAACTTAATCCAAAAAATACCTTTTCATCAATGGCCGATTTACCTAGTTGTCGAGTGGAACCTTGTAGTAAGGCATTTACGCACACGGGTGTTGACTATGCAGGCCCTCTGATAATAACTCCCACTAGAAAACGAGGTATACACAGTCAAAAGGATTATCTCAGCGTTTTTGTGTGCTTGGTAACTAAAGCAGTGCACATTGAGCTAGCTACCGACCTTAGTTCCGCTACGTTTCTAAACGCCTTCAAACGCTTTCTTTCTCGTCGCGGTCCTTGTAAGTTTTTATATAGTGACAACGGGACTAATTTTGTTGCTTCGCAATCATATCTAAACGATTTATTTAAGTTTCTAGAAACAGAAGAGTACTACTCTCTCTTCTGTAATGAACTCGCTAAACATCAAATTACCTGTAAGAGGTCACCTCCCCTAGGCAGCCAATTCGGCGGACTTTGGGAAGCTAACATAAAAAGTGTCAAATCCCTTCTCTTTCAAGTCATCGATAGACAAATTCTTACGTACGAGGAAATGCTTACGGTGCTTAATCAAGTCGAGGCTGTACTTAACCGTCGACCTTTGTATGTTCTGAGTACCGATCCCTCGGAGCCAACTGCATTGACACCGTCACACTTTCTTTGTACGCAACCTCTAGCCTTTTTACCCGCTGCTGATGTTAGCAATGAACGGGAAAATTTGTTATCGCGTCACTCCTTATTGGATGCGATTGTTCAAACGTTCTGGAAAAGGTTCAAAAATGAATACCTCCATAGTTTACAAATGCGTGAAAAATGGAATACCGCAAGTAATTCTCTTACTGTAGGAACAATAGTTCTTCTTACTAATGAAAATGCCCCCCCTCTGTCTTGGAAACTTGGAAGAGTTGCTGAAGTCTTTCCAGGCAAAGACGGCCAGGTTCGCTGTGCAAGAGTGATTGCGGGAGATAGTTCATATATGCGTCCGACAACTAAATTGTCGCCGCTTCCAATTCAGTAGGGTGAGCATAACATTCTTGATATAAGGATATTTTTTCCAACCGCTCATTTAATAGTTTATTTTAATTTTAATGCATCGTTTCGTATCTTATTCGCTCTTTATTGTTATAGTTTAATTATACCGCCACACTTTACATATCTTTTTATTTTTATTTTTGAAGGAAACCTTCAAGGGGGGGAATATGGTGGAAATTAGCATCTTGCAATTCCCTTTCCTATCTATCCTTTTCCTTCACATACACGTGATATCGCGCTGTCTCGTTCTGAAGACAACAATAGTTGCAACGATTGGAGAAATGGACCATCCAGTTGCCCTCATACGCTAATCCGCTAACGACGTGTGCCGCTCCGCGATTACTTACCTGTGTTCGTGATTTGTGGAATTTAATTGGAAAAAACTGCTAAATATATAAATTACTTTAAATCAAGTGTGTGCACATAACTTTGTGTGATTCTCTCGGATAAAACTGAACAGCATGCTGTAAAGCTTCTGGCTACCGTGTGTCACCGACGCCTTCCTGCCCCGTGACGTCGCAGCCGTTCCAGAAGAAGGTACGTGTATGTGTTTCATATCCTGACTGCTGTAAACTGTGTCCTTTCTCCCTACGTACCTATATTACAGCAGCCTCCCGTCCTGAAATTACCTATTGCAAAGTGCTTTTAAACCGCTATACAGTCCACTATCGTAAATCTAGACGCATCCCCTTCTTTATGTGTGATTTTATATTGACCAGCTATTAGAAATAATCACCAAATATCATTACGTGACATTGAAGTACGTGGGACTTTAGTTGAATTGTATATGAATTCAGGTTTACATGAGGAACAACAAATATCACGTATTGCAAGTAAGAGTTTAGGGAAACTAGATTGCTCTGACCTTACACATCGTACTTTTTACAAGGCTAGGAAGGCTAGCAAGCGTTGATAGCCTGCGCTATCACACTATACTCTCTCCGCGGTCTCACAAGAGTTGCCATTGCCATCTCTCTCGCAAGACATACTCGTAATCCTTATTTCTTAGGCAATGAATCCAGCGTTACCCTTGTGTACTGGCAGGCAGTTCTATTGTCTCCCTGATTCTGTGAATTTAACCGTCGCAACGCAATGTAAATAAAATAATAAAAATAACAATATTTGAAAGTATCGGTCCGATCGCGAAAGTATTAGGAAAATTATAAAAATATATATTTTTGACACACGTTGGGTTACATAATATAAGTTTTCATACGGAAACCTATTCATTTTTGAATATTTTACAGCCCTATGTCATCAGGGATAATGTAAGGTTGTATTGATGAAAGAATTAATCAAATCGGTCCAGTAGTTTCGGACCCTGTTTGTCAATTAAGACAAACAAACAATCAAATCTTTCCTCTTTATAATATTATTATAAATCGGCTATAAACACTTTTCTTTCAGGCTTAGGAAGAACAGGCGTGCTAATAGCCTGCTACCTGGTATATTCTCTCCGTGTGCGTGCCAACGATGCCATCCGTCTGGTGCGCAAGCGTCGCTCCCAGGCCGTGCAGACCTCAGGGCAGATCCTGTGCGTACAACAGTTTGAACACTACGTGCTGCCCCAGACTGTGCTCTTTAGCTCCAAGTAAGCACCATCATATTGAGCCATTCCCAAGTATCCTTAGCTCCAAGTAAGCATCATCATATTCATCCATCCCTAAGTGTTTTATAGCTCCAAGTAAGCATAATCATGGTGCAATTCTATGCCGTGTGGTGCCGGCATAGAATTGCACCACCCCAACTCTTCCCGTGGGTGTCGTAAGAGGCGACTAAGGGAAACACACCGAGGGCGGGCAGCAGCGCCCTCTGTAGAACAATTCCACCGAACTGCGATCCCCAACCCGCATGCCCAGCGTGGGGATTATGGGCAATAACCCCCAAATGATGAATAATGCCACATCATGGCGCTCATTAGGGGAGGCCTATGTCCAGCAGTGAACTATATAGGCCGATGTTGTTGAAGCATAATCAAATTAAGCCATTCGCAAGTGTCTTTAGCTCCAAATAAGCATCATAATATTTTGCCATTCCCAAGAGTTTAGATCGAAGTAAGCATCTTTAGGTCAGAACGTTCCTTTGTATTTTTAATTTTTAACTCTTAATAATTAAGTGCTTAACTGTGATAACCGCCTGCCGAAATTACGGAGAAACCCTGCTCTTTTGTGGGAGAGATTTTCAACAGAGGACGTATTACGAGTGTGTGCTGATCCTAATTTTTTTTTTATTGGATAGGTAGTTATTTGTTTGGTGATATTGGTTGCTGATTTGATCTATCCGTTCTGTACGTGTTCAATTCCCGATCGTTGGTTATTAACTTGCACAATACAAATATGTGTTTTAGATCTGGGTGATTTTCTGTTTTGTATACATATAAGTGTCTTAACTTATACCTCATGTAGTGCGAATGTATTATTTTATATTATAAGCCATAATGTAGGACGATGCTGTGTCGATTATCCAGCATATTCACCATAAATCATTGACATCACACATCACATCACAAGGAAAACATGTCAAATATTACAATGGTGTCAATGTATTAGAGGGAACAATGCAATTGTACCAGAAGTTATGATTTTGGAAATTAATCTTTTGGAAACTAAATCAAAAATGTCTTGTTGGTTTAGAATTAAAATATTCGTCCACGCTATAAAAACAATGAGTCAGTAACCAAGTCCATTTTTAAACAATGTCATTGGCAAGTGCTTAAATTCTTCGGTAACTTATTAAATAGGTATCTTTATTGCCACTTTATTTGTTGCGGGTTCGATTCCCGCCTCGGGACAAATATTTGTACGATCTGCAGATATTTGTTCAGGGTGTTCTGGTCGTTTTCTAAGTATAATAAAATCTATCTATGTAATAATATTGTATTATGTATATCAGTCATCTAGTACCCATAACACAAGCTCTGCTTAGCTTGGGGCTAGATGCTGTGTAGATCGTCCGGCATTATTTATTTATTTATTATTTAATTACAGAGAGCCCCTGAATCTCTGCAGGGACAACAAGTCGTCCGAGTTCACACTACGCCAGTGCCTGTACAGACAGCGAGCTACTCTGCACGGCCTCGAGGAGAGGAACTTCAAAGAACTGCCAAAGGTATCTAAATCAACATAGAAAATTACAAATATTTAACTAAATTAGAACTTCTATTTACAATTTTTTGTCATCCCGTGACCACAGTGAATGTGTAAACCTGTTGAAACTTCGGGAAAGATCTACGCGTTTACCTATAAACCTATAAACGCGTTTATTTACCTATAAACGCGATAAATACCCGTTAAAATAGTAGTAATAATTATGTTTTCAGATCGTTTAAGTTTAAAAATATTAAGACTTGCAAAATAACTACAGGTAGCTTAACTGATCCATATCAATACCAGTTGGAAGTGTACCCAAGATGCTGGCTGCATCGCCTCGCCGTATGGCAATGGTAATTTATGACAGAGCTGAATCTCTATAGAGACAGCGGGAAATACAAAATGCGACAAATACGTCTCACGATCTGGCAGGAGCGCTGCAAGGCACAAAATGTAGGACGGACTCGAAAACGACGGAAGTATTCAGAACTCAGCTATTGCGCACAACTTGTACACACTCAGTAATCAAATCAGTTATCTAGTACTCATAACAAAAGCTCCGCGTAGCCCCAACACTAGATGCTGTCCAATAATGATTCGTAACTTAGTTTTCCAACCTTCCAGATAGTATACTGCATCTGTGAGCGTCTCCTGAAGCTTTGCGGCTGCCAGCACAGCGGCGGGCTGGACTTCAGGGTCCGGAGCCGTCCCTTCTACAAGAACTTCCTGGTCTACAGGCTGAGGGAGAGCAAGCCACCTGATCCCACCACCCCGGAGGAGGTGGATGAAGGTCAGGGCTTGTGATATTATCTGTGGTGCGGGCGAAGGGCGTCCTGTGACGCAATTGGTTGCGGCAACGGTTCTCGGTAAAATCTATACGATCTATTGAAGTACTATTACCTACTATTTACACCTCACTGGAACGATCGTATTTTTTTGGTAAATAATACTTATGGGAAACCGATGCGGACCGCTAGTCTAGTAGGATATTTTATTAAGTAAGGATGATTTTGTGGATTATCCAGCATTGTATATTTTATTTTGCATGTTTATTTTAAATTATTTTTCCAATTTTTTTCCTATTTATTATTTCAATAATTTTGTTTCTTAGCAATTCCCAAATAAGCACTCAGATAAGTAAATATCATACAGTATATTATAATCTAAAAATATAAAAACTATATCTAGGTATACCTATCGGATTAATTTCTTGGTAAAATATATAATTTTTCCAGAACACACAGCAGTTCCTACCCTGCCGATGGTGGAATGGCGGGACCCTATCGACGAAGATATTCAGCGGAACTTGGAGACGGTCAGCAGGATCACTGGTGCGTCCACCTCCAATGGAACCGTCCCTGCCCTTGATGTGCATGAGGTGAGAGATCTTTCTAAGCTAGCTCTTCCACATAAAAAAAAACAAAAGAGTTTATTTCTTTTACATAATAAAGAGATCCCATACCTCTACAATGTACCTACTAGACATCTTTTAAATATTATTACTGTTCCGGCGTTTTCGCGGACGATTACCGGTCGCAGCAGATATTGTACATTATGTACGTCGCCAACATTACGTGTTAGTAATTAGGTTTATTTTATGTATGTTAGAGTAAGGTATATATTTTGTATGGGCCGTAGTTTTTAAGTATTTTCCATCATGTAAGTAGTAAGATATTGAGAGTTCTAGACCACTTGATGTCTGATAGAACACACTATCATCGTTCGCTTCGCTCACTCCGATGTGCCGTGTGTTCTATCAGACATCAAGTGGTCTAGAACTCTCAATACCTTATTTGAAAAATCTTGAAGACTGGAAGAACTCATTTCGTTCGCTCTGTTCGTGCTCCGTTCAATATTATCCGTGTGTTCTATCAGACATCAAGTGGTCTAGAACTCTCAATACCTTATATGAAAAATCTTAAAAATCCATAGATCTCTCTACCCACCACCTAACTTTGTTAGCTAAATAAAACTGTGTAAATTCTACTGCATTATGAGAACATCACAAATAGTTGAGCGAACCATGGTAAGAACGCTCAAGAGCCCGAGGTAGGTTTATCTCTCCCATCTGTGATGCTTCATTGTCACAGTTGAAAATACACAGACCTCACTACCCATCTAACTTTTTAGCTAAATAAAACTATGTAAAATCTACTGCATTATGAGAACATCACAAATAGTTGAGCGAACCATGGTAAGAACGCTCAAGAGCCCGAGGTAGGTTTATCTCTCCCATCTGTGATGCTTCATTGTCACAGTTGAAAATACACAGACCTCACTACCCATCTAAATTTTTAGCTAAATAAAACTATGTAAAATCTACTGCATTATGAGAACATCACAAATAGTTGAGCGAACCATGGTAAGAACGCTCAAGAGCCCGAGGTAGGTTTATCTCTCCCATCTGTGATGCTTCATTGTCACAGTTGAAAATACACAGACCTCACTACCCATCTAACTTTTTAGCTTAATAAAACTTTGTAAAATCTACTGCATTACGAGAACATCACAAATAGTTGAGCGAACCATGGTAAGAACGCTCAAGAGTCCAAGGTAGGTTTATCTCTCCCATCTGTGATGCTTCATTGTCACAGTTGAAAATACACAGACCTCACTACCCATCTAACTTTTTAGCTAAATAAAACTATGTAAAATCTACTGCATTATGAGAACATCACAAATAGTTGAGCGAACCATGGTAAGAACGCTCAAGAGCCCGAGGTAGGTTTATCTCTCCCATCTGTGATGCTTCATTGTCACAGTTGAAAATACACAGACCTTACTACCCATCTAACTTTTTAGCTAAATAAAACTATGTAAAATCTACTGCATTATGAGAACATCACAAATAGTTGAGCGAACCATGGTAAGAACGCTCAAGAGCCCGAGGTAGGTTTATCTCTCCCATCTGTGATGCTTCATTGTCACAGTTGAAAATACACAGACCTCACTACCCATCTAACTTTTTAGCTAAATAAAACTATGTAAAATCTACTGCATTATGAGAACATCACAAATAGTTGAGC